>PDUO01000029.1:11320-753683 GCA_003008705.1 Pezicula radicicola
AATAATAATAATTTAATATTCTTTTATATCTATTTTATCTTTAATAATATTAATAATTTTAATTATATTATATAATTATATTCTATATTTATTTATTATCTTATATTATAATCTTTACTTTATATCCTATATTTCTATATATATAGTTTAGAGATTTACTCTTCTATACTACTAGAAGAGACTATATACTAATATAGAGAGGTATATTTAAAATTATTATATATATAGATATATTATTACTTTTAGAGATAAAACCCTTAGATACTTATACTCTCTTCTAATACTAGAATAATTATAGTAATATATAATTATAGATTTTAAATTATTTCCTAAGGACTAGTATAAATATAATAATCTTTTTATAGTTATTAATAAGTTTAATAAGAATATTATCTTAATTCTCTACTTTAAGATAATAATTACTAAGGATATAGTTTAGTTATATATCTATTATATTTATTAATATAAAGAAACTCTAATAAGTATTATTTTAAACTATAGACTATAGTTTATTTTTAACTTCTAGAAAGAATTTATTTAAATTCTAGGAGTTAAGTTAAAACTCTTAACTATATACTATACTTAAATAAATAACTAGACTAAGATTATAAACTAGTATATTAATTAAAGACTATACCTCTTTATAAACTATTACTAAAATAACTAGTTAGAACTAATTCTAATAGTTAATTATATATAACTAACTCTCCTTTATAAAAGTCTTAGAATATCCCTTTTTAAACTCTTTAATAAATATTCTTCTATAATCTCCTTTAACTAGAACTATTCTATAGAGCTTATTATAGTTTATAAATACTTTAATATTAAAGAGGTTTAGAAGTATATAAAGTATATATATAAAGTATAGAAAGTAATAAAGAAGTACTTATAGAAGATATAAAAAAAGAAAATATATAATATTAATAAATACTATTAAGAAGTAAACTAGAAGATTAAAAATAAAGTTTAAATTACTACTAGAAACTAGAAGATATAAAGACTAAGTAAGAAGCTAGATTACTAGATAATAAAGCTTTATAAGGTAATAGTAAAAGAAGATTACTTATACTAGTTATACTTATTAGAATTAATAAAGGTATATCTTATCTTCTTATTAAATAAACTTAGAAAGGTTATAATAGATTTATTACTAAGATAACTTCTAGAAGAACTATCTTATATTAAGGTTACTAGAGACTATAAATAAGAAATAGAAGAGATCTTTATAATTAAGAAAATATAAGAAAATTTACTATATAAAGTTAGTTAATTAAGATTTAATAAGAACTCTAAATAGTACTTTATATTAAACTTAAAATATAATCTATACTTACTTAAAGACTTCTATCTTATATATCTAAAACTTATAAAACTCTTTTAATAACTCTTTAAATAAATAAAGAAATATAAGAAAAGAGTAGATAACTATAATAACTTAAACTATAATAAAGAAATAAATTAAAACTTAAGGGTAAACTTTTTTAGAAAGAGAGAGTAATATAATAACTTATACTATTATTAAGTTTTACTCTTATATTTAGATTATTTAGATTAATTAATTAAATAATTCTATACTCTAGAAATATAACTTTAGAATAAAATAATTAATTAATTAAACTAAAGTTTATAAGTATAAATTATTCTTTTTTTATCTTATACTTAGTTTCTTTCTTTTTTTTCTTTTTTATCTTAGAATTTTTAATTTATTATTTATATATATTACTTTTATTTATTATAAATATTATTATAATACTTATAATATTATATTAAAATAAATTTTATTTTTAATTAAATAATTAAACTTAATTTAAATTATTATATAAAAAGTCTAGATAGAAAGTCTTAAAAATTATAATAATTTAATATTCTTTTATATTTATTTTATCTTTAATAATATTAATAATTTTAATTATATTATATAATTATATTTTATATTTATTTATTATCTTATATTATAGTCTTTATTTTATATTTTATATTTCTATATATATAGTTTAAAGATTTATCCTTTTATAGTATTAGAGTAAGCCTTAATTAATACTTAGAATAATCTCTTTAATAAGTTATTTATATCTCTATTAGAGAGTATATTAAAGAGAATAAAAGTATATATTAAAGTAGATAGATAATATATAAAATACTAGGAAACTAGTACTTTTAGGAATAATAAATTCTATTATTTCTTATTATATATTAAAAGAATAAAGATAATACAATTGGTAGTTAATTTATAATAACTCTAGTAATATAGTAAGTGGTAGGCTAAAATATAAAATCGTGGTTATAAGTTGCGACCTACTGTACTCTGCCATGGGAAAGTACTGTAAGAGTAAACAGGCGATAGAATCGTTGCCCAAGTGGATTGAGTATTCGCAATTGTAACGAAATTGACCAAGTGAATTTGCTTGGCTGTTTGTCTTGCAGTCGTTTTGTGACCCACCATCGGCATCTTACCAATATGGGTAATGCCGACAACATCATAGGCAACGCAATATACAACGGCAAAGCGGACGAGCCGGAGGCCGAACGATGCCGTACTCCTGCCTGTATATAAAATTTTTACCTTCATGTTTGTATTATGATCGGCTACCAGTATATTTGTTGTCGACAGAGTGGGCGCTATCATATTCACTTTCAAGTCAGCATATTTAATGAAGGCCCCGTATAGAGCGATAGTAGGCGGCCTACCATTCACAATGAAACTTCACCAGTGTTGTACTCAGGTCAAAGAGGTTCCTAGATAATAATGTAGGAGGTTTGTAAATATTCCCATACTAGAAAGAGGCTTGCAGCACTCACTTTTCCACCGACCAACCTACCAATATCCACGGGTATCATTCCACCAAAACACCAGAGCCGTCCCAAGATACAATCATGCGTAACTCATCTCAATTCAGGCTCCCCCATCCAGTCGGGTTCCTCCAACCAATCCCTGTCAACACCATGTGTTTTCCTGGGCTTGACCGGCTTGAAAGCCTTCTCTTTTGAACCATGATCTAATATTGCAAACGCTCCGTTCCTGCCAAGCCGCTCGTCCTGGGCGAAAACCTTCAATCCCCTAACATGTGTATCCTTACCATTCTGATGATTCTCCACGACTTTGACTTGAACTAAGAAGGCTCGAAGTGTTTTCCCATCCTCGCCTCCTCCCACATGATCGAGCGGGACATCAATCCAGCCTTTTGGTTGTGTAAATTCTAGGACGCTAAAGGGTATGAGGTCGTGATAGCCGGTACCGGCGAGGAGGGTTATCCTTGTAGGAGTGTACGACTCGTCGGCTTCGAAATCGAGGAAGATGCGGATGGAACGGATGGAAACCATACGCGAGAAGTGTATGTTGAGGTGGTGTGGTTGCGGGCCATCGGATCTGTCCGGCGGTTAGCATGCATGCGACTCGAGTGCGGATGCAGACCAGTTACATACTGCCAAAATAACTCTGTATTTTCATCGCGCAATGCTTCTACTCCACAGCCAGGTTTGCAACTCGAGACGGTCCAGCTTGCCAAATTGCCTATCTCTTTAAGACCTAGAGCTGAAGGGTCGAAGGGTGGATCTACCTCCATTGGTACTGGAGGAGCATTTGAATTAGCACGTATCGCAGCACGAACAATGTCATCCCAGAGGTTGGGATTGTCTTCATCGGGCGAAAACAACTGGATATTTTGCGCTCGAGCTGCGTTCAAGGCTCGCCCTACGAAACGGAAGAGACGAGGAGCCGGAGGCATCTTGCCAGAGGATAAGGAATGTATGCGGTTGGAATAAAGCAGGTTGACGTTGTTGATGTTGTTGATATTCGGACAAGAGGCATTGATTGAGAGGATCAAGACGTACCTTCTTCAATGGCTCCTTCCTCTTCGCCATTATCCGCCTCCAGATCCTCTATATCTGCACCTTCATCGTCGTCGTCGTCGTCCTGGTCGTCGTCTTCCTCATCCTCTTCATCCTCCTCATCCTCGCCATCTTCGTCCGTCTCGTCAAGCGGTGCGACGGGAGTGCTTATGGGTGTTGCGCTGTGAGGAGTTGCAAGTCTCGCAGGTGCAAAGGCCGAGGGGGCATTGCGAGAGCGTCGTGCTCGATCCAAGATGCTCCTGACGGCGGAGGGCGACTCAATGCGTGGAGCCATTTGTTTGTCGTCGCGTGGGAAAACAAAGGGTGTTTTGAGGAAGACGCGACGCCGAGGTTTCAGCCTCACACCCAAGGTTTGGGTCGGGATAGTTTTGGTTGTTGACGGGGGTTCTCGGGATCTACATCTTCCGTAAAGTCGGGATTTGAGGATACAGTAGGCCCAAAAGTTACTGATACTGTATGACATCAGGACATTCACTTCTATCAATTCCACACAGCCTCTGGCATTGCCACACGACTAACTCTCCTCTCATCTTCAATCACCACCTAACGACCAACTCACATCTCACCCCGTCTTATCATCGTCTCATTTCACATGTATGTATTCCCTCGGACACATTGGCATATACGAAAAACTCTTTTGTCCCCCTCATGATTACTACTATATGATTACGCATAAGCCTGAGCGAGGTAAACCGCTTCTAGACCGTCTTATCCGTGATCACAAATACGAGGAGATGCAGAGATAAGCTTTCTACCTTTCCCCTTCCATGCTCGAGAGAGATCACCAACAGGGTCCAAGTACCGGCACCAACGGCTTACTCTCCATACTGCGCCTGTTTTCAGCCACCACCAACCCAAAAGTGACCTGGTTCTTTTGTCATGATTCCCAATGATTGGAGACCTAGTATATAAAAAAAAAATCCTGGTGGAGCACTAGGCTGATCCAATGGTTTGTTTCCACGGAGCATTCTTGGTTTTCGGTTTTCGCGGCATTCCTTTATTGTTCTTATTCATGGCTGAGGTCATACGAGCATCGTGGAATATCAAATAGGTCGCTGCAGTAAGAAAAGTATAGTGACGTGGTCTGACCCTGGCCAAAACATAAAACTTCTTATATTACACTTCAAGTCCTCTCCAGCCTGTCTCTCTCTCTCTCTTCAAATGATCATATGATACTCCTCCACTAGTTCTACCAAGTTCACTTCCCGTCTTGATCATACTCCTTGGCGAGAACTATAATACCACAAAAGACGTTATCACATCAATACTCCGAAAAGCCAATTCAAACAAGTCATTGTTCATCGAGATCCAGCCGTCTCGCCCTACTTTATATTAAACTAGCCCTTCTATCCGTCCTGTACAGACAGCTCCACAAAGCCATACACCTTATCGCAAAGTCAACACCAAGCTTCACTCAAGGTCCCACTGTAAAACTCACTTCAAAGTCTTTGTTTTCGATTGGCCGATACCAGCGTCATTAAAGTTAGAACTATGGTCCTTGACAAGTAAGTCGTCATTTACCCTTCCGTGTTACTTTTTTGTTATGGTGCACTCTCAATATATATCTCGTCATCTCCTACACGTTTGGTTACCTCAATGCGAGGAATTGTGGGACTTAGCTATGAGTGTGCTTTTCCCAACATATCACAGTCAACAATTAAACAAACACTCTTTCTCTTCCTGCCGGTCATTGACGACCATGCATGGGCTTCCTCCGACGTTTTCGTCAGCAATTCTGGACTAGTGGTGATAAAATATACTGCAAGTGCCATAATGAGGGAGAAGACGGCTCAATGGAAGACTTACCATGGCCGTCTCTCAATGAGCCTCGTATCCGTTCAGACTACGAAGTCTATCCCATCACTCACCACTATCTCTACTGCGGCATAAATCACAGACTTTCTCCTTCTAGTCAAGCCAGCATTTTGCAACGCCAGAAAACATAAACTGACAAACAAACTCGACAGGTTGCGTGCAAGAAGGCAGTCTGCAAAGGAGCTGAAGAAGATCAATGCACAGCTGAGGGAGACGTATGAGAGAATGAGCAGAGGCGAACTAGTTCTTGCAGCACCAGAATATTCGATACCAGAGGGAGATTACGGAGAATCAATAAGCCAGTCGACGAGTGAAAATGGGTCGATAAGAAGTCCTAAGTACCAGGCTGTGGCTTCTGCTACAATGCCTTCGCACGTGGCTCCGTAAGTATTTTGAGATTTTAGGGAGGAATAAAGAGGTGGTTATAAATATTCCAGGAGAGACTTTGGGGTGATAAACCAAAGCTAAAGGCAAGGGTTGCAGCACCTCCATTACTCAGAATCCCCCAAGGTTTCTGGGCAGTGGCCGGAAAATTACTCCAGCGAAGGAGTTCGTCTTGGAAAAATCAATTGAAAAGCTGGACGGTTTGGTGAAGATACAAGGGACAATTCAATAGCCTTGTCGGCCGTTTTGATTTGGGCGGTGGAATTGCATTGAGTTACAGGCGAAGGCTTACGTGCGGATGGAGTTATATGGCGTTATAATATCACACTCAATCAGAAAATCTTAATCATTAGTTCGAGGTCTTGAACTTTCTTTTATGTAATCTTTCCCACCTCTCCAGACTCAAAGGCAGGATCTGACGCCGAATATAAAGGGTTCATACAGCTCAGAGACGGTGCCATAAAATTCAGTTACTCGATGATGCTTACATCCTTCTCTACCATTGCGAAATCCCATCCTTAACAACAATCTTCCCAACGTCAGCATCCCTCTCCCCTTCCACAACACTTCTAATCATCACCCCACCAATGCTAGGATGCCCAGCACCCATCTCCTTCGCCTTCTCGGGCACATTTCCCAAATTTGTAGCTAAGAACCCAGGCCCAACACTCCAAACTTTCACCCCATCCTCCTTCAATTTGTGATTCCAGTCTACCATCAGCATATTAAGTGCTGTCTTGCTACACCGGTATCCAATTGTTTCGAAGTCTATCTTCTTAGGCCACCCGGCCGGTTGATGTGGTGTGGGGAAGTACTCAATGCTTGCCTTCGTGATGTTAGAGAGACCGGCTACGAAAATCAGGCGTGGGTCAGTCGACTTGAGCAAAAGCGGCATAAATGTCCAGGTCATGACTTGCGTGCCGGCAACATTCACGTCGTAGGCTTTGGTGAAGCAGTCGCGGAGAGAGATTTTCCCGGCCGTATATGCTGGGTCTTGAGCGACAGCTAGGAGATGTTAGTTCGTGGGACTTTTATAGGATATAAAGATATATATATACCAGCATTGTTAATGAGGGTATCGATGTGTCCCGGACTGGCTTTGACTTGCTCGTAAGCTTTCTCGATTGACTCGTCACTGGTGAGATCGACCTGGATCATTTCGACGGTGTTTGTTGAATCTGGACATTCCTTGTGGAGGGTCTCAATGGCTTTCTTAGCCTTTTCTAGAGAACGACTACCGAGAAGAATGCGGTAGGGTTTGTTGGACTGCAGAAGTGCCTTGACTATCTCGTAGCCAATACCATTGTTGCCTCCAGTGACGAGAACAATCTTTCGAGACGCCATTGCTGTTATTTGGTCTCAGTTTGCCAACTTGTTGTTTTTGGTGTCTTGTTGGTTAAGTGACTTGGCTGCTTTTCCTGAACTTGAGTATTCTTTCAGTGACCAGCCCTGCCTCTTTATATGATTTTCACTCTCAAAGAGAGTCGCGGAGACTTTCCGTGGGCGGGAGATAACTAGTCGTCGCTCCGGATGACATCCAAGTGATGCTCTTTACGAAGCAGCCTCACGCTTATTAGTTTTGTTTGTTGACCTAATAAGCAATGTATTCTATTCGTATACCAGGACTTAAAAGGAGTTGTGGCTGGTCGTATCTGGAGCGACAGTGCGGAATTAAGCTATGGGGGTCACTTACCTCCGCTTAACGGAATAGGTATCGCGAGGATTTCCAAAGAGGGGCTAGCTCGTTTGGATTTTAGTTAATGTATAAGGTATCTTATTCTTATGTATAGGCATATGTGACACATTTCTAAAACTCATAGCAAGAGGTACTTCCCCCTCTAATTTCATGAGACGCAGCCTAATAAAGGAGACGACTTTGACTTTCAGCCGGACCTCTTGTCTGTTTAAAACTCTTAGGTGATGCCTAGAGCTCATCTTGGAAACTACTCTAGACAGTTTTGATAGACATAAACTTGATTGGGAAGAGATCGTAAAGGTGTCAGTGGAAGGACTAGTTACTATTGGACGAGAACTAACCCTTTCAATATTACTTTTTCCCCGTCTCACTATCAGTTCTCTTTTTCTTTTCATCTCGAAAGTGAATGACAACAAGGATATAGAATTGGTTTTATTCAATTTGCGAAAATATTAGCCTCATAACGTACACTGGTATTAGATCTTATTTCTCTCTTTATATATCTTGATCTGCCTCCCCTCCTTCCTTCCTTCCACCACTGTTTCCTTTTCTTCTCTCGGTATCTTCTCCCTTTTAGTCTAGAAGTAGAACTCATTTTTGCTAAATAGCTTTCGAGAAGATTTAGTTGTTCCGTTTGGTTTTCTTGTTGTTGAAGACCCCGTAGCAGTCGTTTCTGACCTCTCGAGCACAGGCTTTAATTCCACATACCCAGGCAATTCTCGTAGTTCCATTTCTAATCGATCAATATAGTCTAGACAGATAATTTTGCAAACCACTTGCATATGCTGGACGAGGACTCTACGATTGCTATTTTCCACCACTTCACATTCCTGAAGATTTTACGCAATATGTAAGCACCAACTACCTATCTGCGGCCATGGGACTTCAATAATAACCCAACACAGTGATCTATACCCGCCGGGACTAATAGACGTGACTTACGGACCCTTGCTTTGCTTTTCCCTCCCACTCACGAAACTAGTGTTTGGTTTAAAAAACAGACGATGACTAAAAACGCTGACTCCAAAATTCTTGAATGTGGTCGGTTAAGAGCTGAAGACAGACAGATAGATGAGCCTGACTTCTGGAGAGATAGATTGGTGATCTTGAAGCAAATATTTGACGAAAAGGAGCCTAGCTCAGGGCTTCCTTCAGTGGTACGATAAGCGAAGAGGCTTACATCGCTACTCTTTCCTTCTAGCGGCCATCGCTCTTTTGTTGACTATTGTGGTCGGACTGATACAATGTGTTGAGGGGGCCATACAAGTTTATAAGCCTTGTATCCATCATAAAAAGCATGGGACTTTTCGTACAATTCTTTTCTATGGTAGGGTGCTTTAAACAAGTTTTGAATTGGATTTTGTTATGTTATGGCTCTGTGGAACTTATGATGCAGACAAATTTACTTTAGAAACTTGAAAACTTGAAAAACTCTTCCCTGGATAAACTGGCTTTAACCGATAGGTTTTGAGCACGTAGGCAGCGGTTTAGCTAACCGAACATAACCCAACAGCTCCACATCGAAAAGTGTATCTACACTCTGGGAATAACAGTAGCAGGCCTCTCTAGCCCCAAGATTCCTAACCCAATCAAATTTTCATCGCCTTCCCCCTTCACTCCAAATCCAACAGGACTACCTGGTACACTAAAAGCCCTATCCTTCCTAGCATTCCCACCCACATTCACATTCAAATTAAAATCCACAGCAACCTTGTTCCTCTCAAAAGCATCCTTATTCCTCACCAAATGTAGACTCAAAAGTTCGCGACTCGGACTTGTATCAAAGTCGTCAAAATGCTCAGTTTGCTCTTTCGTCATCTTCAATAGATTCTGACTCTGCTTTGGAGATTCCTTGAGATCCTTCGCGACTTCTTTGCGGAGGGCTATTTCTTTAACAGCCTTGGTTTTTGTCCTTGGTTTTCTGCCTTTGGGGCTTTTTCTCTTTCTCTTGCCTTTAGGCGACTGAGTGGGGAGGTTCAGTGAGGTGGTAGTAGGAGTAGTGTAATTGATGGATTCTGTCGGAGGTGACATAACCATTGTTTGGTTCGAGTCATCGATGTTGGTGTTAAGGCCCATAAAATCGAGATTTGGAAGCGATGACATGCTGGAAGTTGGTCCAAAGTAGGCACTGTTTTGGGATGTAGGACTGGGCACAGTGGGGAAGCTGATCTGTGGAACGTCATGCATTCCATATTCTATGGCCCGGAGTTGATTGTGATAGTCGTCTATGTATGCGGACATTGCCTATACTAATATGTAAGCTTCCCTCATGCCATTCAAGTAGAAATGGGATCATAGAGGAACGGTACGTACATCTTGGGAGGGTGGATCAGGATTTTGGGCGATCTGAGCAAGTGTTTGCTCTAAAGACTAAAATTCCATTTTAGTACTTGATATTGAATCTTCGAGGAGGTCGCAGGACTAGGGAAAAGAAATAGCTTACAAGGTATCGCAGTCTATCTTCTCGCTTGAAGTACGGGCTAGAATAGGTGGTGAGAGTCGCCATCGCTTAATTGGTGTCGGAACTCCCCAGACCAAACGAAACCTCCGAAAAGTCGCTTTATCTTCTAAGATATTTTCTGCGAGATTGCTCAATTTCCTCGAAACTCCCTTATTTTGTCACTCTACGCTTTTTCCTTTTTGATTGACGATTGAAGCGAAGTTTTACTTGGTGACAAGTCCTGAAATGAGCGCCGAAGGGGATTTTTGGAGATTACTAGAAGAAGTTCCCTAGTTCAGTGATGTCCCTTTTTTGCTCCTTCAATAGTATAATTTTTCAGTTATTTTCGTAGCTATAAAAATCACTCTAGTCTTTGTTGTTCCGTGGCGTGAGTGGAAGTAGGCAATCTTCCTTTGTTCGCTTAGCTGAGACACGGCGATGCTCGCAGCATTTTTTCGATCATGGTTCTTTGTTCTTGTACATGTATTCTACAAGTTCGCATCCCCTCCTTTTTATATCCAGCATGTACTACGTGTTTAGGGTCTTTCGACGCATAATCCAAGCTGGCAGATGGTCATTGACATATCTTGACTAATTGAACTTGAGTCTGTTTATTATTCACACAGACCACAATGTTTGTGCTTTTCACATGTCTTTGACTCTATTTGACGCCAGGTTAGGCAAGTAAATTTGGCAATCTTTCCACCGCGAAGAATTCCCGAATGGAAATATGGTGACAGCGCTCTCGATATACTGGATGGACTGTACAATTTGGTAAACTCAAGGTCGCAGCTAAAGGACTCCATATTTCTTGGGATAACATTATATTCTACTAAATAAAGGATTAAAGGAGATTCCCGAGATATGTCCCTTTGATTTCGCCCTTTTACGCAACAATGGGTTGATCGGGATTAGTACCGAACTGCTCGTCCGCATCAACACTCGCCTTCGCAAAATGTCTCGCGGGAACTTTCTTTAAGAACAGGATATCCAGCTCCTCAAAAGTTCGGTCTTTGGTTTCTGGTAGTCTGAAATAGGCCCAGATAGTCGTGACCAAGCTTGCTGTGCCCCAAAAGAAAGCAGTCTTTCCCTTCCAATCCCACTGGGTCGGATTGATCATATACGGCTCCAGAACTCCTCCGACGATATTCCCAACGTAGTAGGTTGAGCGGCCTAAGACGACAGTTTGAGTTCGCAGACGAGTAGCACCAATTTCTGCAACAAGTGTGTACACAATAGGCCCAACCGTCATGGAATAAGACCCAAGCCAGACAAGGCAAAGCGTTGCTTGCACATATTTGATCGCATTACTCTGGGGGACACAGGCTAGAATAGCGACAAGATAAAGGCAGCTTATCAAAATTACGAAGCCTGCCAGGAAAATGGTTCGACGTCCAAACCGAGCGAGGTACAGCCAGGAAATGCAAGTTCCGATAAAGGCGATTCCAGTTCCTCCAAGACCTATTCCATACGAAGTGTTTGCGTCAATGCCGGCTTGCTCAAAAAAATAAGTCGGCGAGTATGCAAATGCTCCACCGTCTGTAATTTGAGAAAGGAATGCACCACAAGCGATCTCTGTACGGCGAAGGTTGGTACCCTTGAAACAATCCCAGTAGGAAGTCCCGAGCAGTTCTTCCTTCTCAAGTTCAGTCGTGTGTACCATGAGTGCTACCGTTGCTTTGTGGTCCACATTGTCCTCTTTCTGTGATAGTCGTCGGAGAGAGAGTTCGGCGTCTTCGAGGCGGCCAGCTCGGACTAGCCACCAAGGTGATTCGGGACAGAACCAAGCTGCAATAAACAAGGGAATGGGCTATAAATAGGTATCAGTCACAGCAGTAGGGACAGTTTTGAGAAGGAGGATTTTTACCCAAATCCATTGCACAGCAAAGGGGATTCTATAACTCCACTCAGTCTTGTTGTTGACGAGACCCTTGAGCACAGCAGCCGAGAGCAATTGTCCAGTAGCCCAGCACAAGTTGACAAATGCGGTAAGATAACCACGTAGAGCTAAAGGACAAACTTCAGCGGCATATGATGGACCTTGAGTAGCAAATACACCCCATGGAATACTGCAGAGGAAGGCACCAATAAGCAAGGCAGGCGTATTCGGAGCGAAAAAAGTAATAAAGACGAAAGCTGTCATGAGAACAAGGTTGACCATCATGACCTTTCGGTGCCCATATTTATGGGTGAAGTAGCCATTTGCAAGAGCCCCAATGATATTCCCCACGGCTTGAATGTCCGAAATACCAGCTTGCCACGGACTAGAGAGTTGATAGCCAGCTGTGCCTCCGTAGTCTTTGCCGTACTTCTGCTTGAAAGCCGGATAGGCGTAGAAACTTCCGATGAGAGTAGTATCATAACCTTCCATGATAATTGAAGCCGAAACTGCGACCGACCAGAATGCTGCTTTACGGTAGGTTTTGATTGCTTGCCAAAGGGTCATGTTATGCTCTGCTGCAGTTGCCAGGCGTGCATCTTCATTGAGCTCCTTGCCATGTAGACCTTCGGAGAACTCGTGGTGTTGAGCTGGTGTCTTTTCCACCTCGACATTGTTATGGATTAAGTTGGTAGGTTGGCCTGACCCTGCGTGGAAATCGGGCTGGTTGGAAGGTACTGAGTCGGCCATGTTGACGGTTTGCTGTCGGTAAAGTACTGAGCAAAGCAAACAAAATTGCAATGGGCCTAACGTTGTCTATATATGCGTAGTTCTTCTCTTTCTAAAAAAAAACGAACAGGACCTTAGTGCATTCGCAGATCATAAGTCGTTCGATCCCATGTCGCTGTTCCCTGCCATCCTCGGTCTGCAGGGTAAAGTAAGCGGAAAAACTGCTGGCAACACTTCACTAATTGGGCCAAAAGATCGAAAAAGGCATGGCCATGCAGTCCAGAGCATCTCTGGAAATCGAGTAGCTAGGTTCATGCGTATGATGTACCATGTGGGGTTCTTAGTGTTTGCGGGGAAACGAGCATCACTCATTTTGCGGGAAGGCTATTCGTGGAGAAACATCCAGCGGTCGCTTCTCGTCTAAAGCGCATGGCATTCTGGTGATATTCCAAGTCGAACGAGGAATATGAGGCTAAATGCAAAATATTTAGATCGTACTGTGGATAAAGTGGTGAATCTGGTGCTTTTTGGCAAATGATTGGTGCGTCTCTTGGATTTGGGCTCGGGCTGCGGACCGTATAGCCTAGGATATATTGATTGTGGCGTTACTTCCTAACGGGAAGAAGTCGTAAACCATCCCGTAGATGCCAGAAGATTGACATAGTTTGCATTTTTTTTTCTCTGAATGTAAACAGTTCGAGCATGTCCATTCATTCTGGCCAAGACACGGTTGTACTGGTTGAATCAGTGTGGTTAATAATATAGCGATATCGTATTGTTTATATCGTTAAGCCGGAATATACTGGTTTTAAACGTACACTATATAAAAGATGTTAACTAAATTTAATATCCTTTATAGAAATCACCTTAGATAGGTTCAACAAGAAGGAAGATAGAAAAATCTTAGTACCTTTTATAAAGTAAATATAAGAAGCACGGCTAAGTATAAAAAAGCATAGACCTTTTATATAAACAATATACATAATATCGTTGACGATATATTGTTAACAACGCTAGGTTGAATAACAGGGGGATAGCACAATTATATTAACCATTGGTCAACTAGAACCAATATTACAACACAAGAAAATAGCTTACTAAAGCATAAAACGTGAGTGCTTTGATCCAGCCAAAGCCTGATTTGCCAACCCCAGAGCTGACGCTAAGTCCTCTTGCAGCCGCACTGCTTGTAGCTGCTGCGCTTTTACCACCAGAAGCCGTCCTAGAACAGAAATCAATCAGCAAAACAAAAAAGAACGAGCGCTCAAGAACATCACCATGAATAGGTATGTTCCCATAAAAGAGGTAGAGTTTCTCTTACTGGGCATATGACTTGATGGGGGGTTCTGTGTCTGTCTGTGGCGCCTCAACAATATTTACCAAGCAGGTCAAGATGACCGACTCCGTCTGGAGGATATCTAGTGAACTGAGTGCATCTGGTGTGGCCGAACCGCAGACAGTGTTTAGATCGAGGCGGCTAGTTTCACCAGGTCCATCGTTTGCGACGGCGTCTAGGGCCAGATGGTATGCAAGATTGCTGAACAAGACACTCTCGTGCAAAAAGACTTGATCTCTCAAATTGCTGCAGACACTTTGGATCTATAAATGTATTAGCATCTTTCTATCTATTCAAGCTTCCTTCAGTTGGGGAAAGTGATAGTTTCGGCGGAAGATGTACCTCGTTGTTTGTGACACCAACACCTCGAGCGTCGTTGAATATGCCCGATGCATTGGTCCCAAATTGAGGCTGCACAATTTCATCGGTAGCCGAGTAGATGGTAGTGGCAGGAACGTAAGCTGAGTCGCCGCCGTCGGCTCGTAATGTTTTGATAAACTCAGAGGAGTCAGACTGCTGTCTTATAGATGCTCCGCATCCAGATACTATCGAATTGCAGAGAGCTGGCTCCAGAATGCTGCCTTTCAAGTCAGGGCTAATGGCAATAACGTCGCTGACATCCTGGCGGGAAGAGGGCCAATATTTCATGGCCCATTGCACGTTAAGAGACCCCTGGGACCAAGCCATGACTGCAATACTTTTGCCCGTCGTCGCAGTTAGATAGTTTATCTACAATTTAAATTAGAACTTCTCATCTTACGTTTTCGTATGGGTATCAACTTACTCCGTACGCAACGAACTCGGAGTTAGACTGGATGTCATCGACGAGGAAACCAGGGACATTTAGGATGACAGGATCTAGCGGGCTGTCGGATTGTTGGAACAACTTCAACATATTATTCTAATCACGAGTAAGATATGAGTCTTCAGCAAAATAGAGGATGAAGAGTTCCAGCTTCTTACTTGATAAGTTTCACCGCCTAAAGCCCCAGTCCCAGGACACATAAGTATGGGCTGTTTAGTTTTATTGGACTGAAAACCTGAAGGGATGTAGAGAGCCCCGCGTAGAGCAGTCTCCGAGTTCGAGTAAGGTGCATCACCGCTCGATCTCTGAGGGTAAATTGACGTCGAAGGGTCGGGATTGGAATTGTTGAATCCATTGAGTCCAGCGCCCGAACCGTCGTCTGTCGATCGGGTTATTCCAAGTGCCTCCAATGGTGCTATCGTTGCGTTTGTGACTGTCGTGTTGGAAAATACTTGAGCAAATTCTTGTATGACAAAGTCTTTCGCGCTGTCGCCGAATTGATCGGTTAGGTTGCTAAACAACGAGCGCTGCTGTACAATATCTGGTGATTGTGCTTCTGAGGTCTCTCGACGAGCTAGTTCGGAGTTGGGCTCTCCGTTGGACGAGGTAGCTGTCGAAGCGCTGCCGTCTAGTACGACATCGTAACCAGCGTGTGGCTTGCTAATAGCTAGACCACCACAACTTGTAGTAAAGGTGACTATTAGCAAACAAGCAGAAAGTTGAAGCCTCATTGTTGTTGTGTTCAGATTTTGAAAGAAGCTTACAAATGAGTAATTACAAGATATTGTGCAATGAGAAAGACAAAAGTTAAAGCGGACGATGGGACCTAAAATGATTGTTGTACAATAACAAGGGTTTTATCCTTCAACCTTCTAGCGCAGCTTGTTGAGTCAGGTGAAAAGTGTAAGGCTAATATTTTCTTTACGGTAAGATGACGATGAACGACAAAGCGAAAGCTAAGTCTATCTCATCCGGGATTCCTTGCCAGTTGCCATGTCACTAGTAGGGTGTGTAAAGACAACACACAATGCTTACTTTCGTATATCAGGTTATTATTGGCCAATTATCCTAGGACGGCAGTATTACCCCCTCCAATCCTACTGCGTTAGTATACACGGCATATAAACTAAGTTCCGACGTCTACTGTGTTGTGTTGAGAGTGGTTACTGTAATGAGAAGAGATTAAGTGGTCTTGCATTAGGGGGCTAAGGAATATTATAAATTCATTGGTAGGTAGCTGAAGCATCTCCGGAGTGGCACAGTGATATAGCTTTGCCGAGACTTTGGTCGCCAACTGTATAAAATTGCGGGGAAAGATTGGTTAAGAGGCTCGGAGTGGTCCGTCTTGAGCTTAATTTAATAGGATCTGTCTTATTATCCCAAAATCCAGATTCCAAACGCATCCTAAAAGGGAAGCCATGCGATGCGATGCAATTCTGTCATTTTTCGAGCTTCAGCCAACCACATTCCTTTACAACTTTCATTAGCCCCCTGTGAACACTACTCGTTGCCGACCACGTGATGTTCTAAGTGAAATGTTAGATTTTCTTTTGCCAACCCAGGGGTTAGTTGGGCGATGCGATCGGTACGGAGGTACATGGGTTAAGTATTGTACCTTGCAACGTCTGTGAGTACCAGTACTGCTTACAGCGTCGGCCGATACAGTAACAATCTGTACTTCTAGGATAAATAGCGCGCATAATTTAGCACTGACTTGGTAGGGAACAATACTCTACTTAACCCATGCACCCCCGTGTATAGCGATGCGATTTTTTTTTTCAGCCAAACGAGTGTAGGAACACTATAACACCTGTACAAGGTGTATATCATAGTTCATATATAAGTAAATTATCTTATTTCTCTTAAGGATTATATGTAGCAAGAGGGAGTGTATATCTTTTTTTTTCGCTTAATTTTATCTATTATTCTTGCTAGGTTATTTATAAAATGATCGCATCGCCCAAACCAACGCCCGTGGAGTTGGCGAAATAAATAAAACTAAATGCCCGGACTTGCTTGGAAAAACATCATGTAGTCACTAACGAGTACATGCCAGACTTCGAGCTCTCCTTTTCTCTTTCGGGGCCTGAAAAAAAATCTGTTATAGGATGGATTGAGTTTCAATGACTTTATCAGACGTCGGATAGGACGAACGAGTTCCATGTCCATGACGCATATTGGACTGTATTATGATATTATAGACGAAAAAGTAATGCACTGGTACACGACATACTTCATCGACGTCAGTCGTAAGTCAGATGACTCTTGATATCTCTCCTATTCACCTATTCCGAGGCTGAACAAAAAGCATGTGCAACAGTTAAGTAAATAAACAATCTTCATATACAACTATATCAAGTAGCAAGCCACCGGAAGTATTTCAAATCATGAGTCGTGTTGCAAGCTACCCCTACTCTTTCGCTTTCCAAGAAAATCAAGCCACTAGTCCTTTTTTCAAGTCACAAGATACTTATCAACCATGAAAACCACCGCACTCGTTGCAATTAGTACACTCGCTTCTCTGAGGTTGAGCTCAACACCAAGGGACAATGGTATTTTATCCAGCCTCGAAGGCGTTCTAGGAGCAAATGAAAATTTCGACTACATCGTGGTCGGCGGTGGAACAGGAGGATTGACGATTGCGAAACGTCTCGCTGAGAACCCTGCCGCGACTGTTGCAGTAATAGAGGCAGGCATTGAATACCAGGTTAGTGACCCGCTCATTGAACAGACTCCGGCCGGCGACGTTACTTTTGTTGGTACATCGGAGACACTGCCAACTGTCGATTGGGGTTTCTTTACACCGCCAGACCCGGCTTCGAATAACATAAAGAGATCGTACGCGAGAGGTAAATGTCTTGGTGGCAGGTATGTGAATCTTAAATTGACAAAAATTGAAACTGAATTTGTAGTTCGGCTAGAAATTTTATGATATACCAACGGCCCAGTGTCGGCGCTCTGGACCAGTGGGCAAATGTAACTGGAGATTCGTCATACGTAAGCACATCTAATGTTTCCAAGTCTACTACGATTGAGCTAACATTAAGCTAGACCTTCGAGAACTTCCTCCCATACTATAAGAAAAGCACCCAGTTTACCCCACCTGGTTCTACCCGTGCAGTAAATGCAACCGCCTTGTACAATGCCGATGCCTTTGATGCAAGTGGAGGCCCTCTTCAGGTAAGCACCTAGCAAAATAATCATAAACACACTAACTCCTTTGCCTTCCTCGCAAAGATCTCATATCCTAAAATGGCTCAAAGCTTCAGCAGTACGCACCCCTTTTTCTTTCTCAGTCTCTGAAGAATACTAATATTGAAATTCAAGGTTACATGGAAGGAGCATTCAACGAAATTGGCATCGATACTGTGCAGGATTTTAACAGTGGCTCACTTCTCGGATGCCAATACTGCTCTACGACAATCAATCCAAGCACTGCAAAATGAGACTCTTCGCAAACCTCCTTCCTCGATAGTGCCGGTACGGAGGGACTTACAAATCTCAAGACGTTTACTCTGACAATGGCGAAAAACATTGTCTTTGATGGAAACAAGACAGCAACTGGAGTTGTTGTAGAGTCTCTTGGCCTCTCCTATACAATTGCTGCGAACAAAGAGGTTATTCTATCTGCCGGCGCCTTCCAATCTCCCCAGTTACTCATGGTCTCCGGAGTCGGTCCTGCCGCCCAGCTACAAGCACTTAATATACCTGTTGTGGCAGATCGCCCTGGTGTGGGACAAAATATGCAAGATCACATTTTCTTCGGTCCTGCATACAGAGTTGACCTGTCAACATTGACAAGGCTTGCCAGTGATTATCTTTACACCGCTGAGCAATTTGCCATCTACACTGCCTCGGCAACCGGACCTCTTACAAATAATGTCGCTGACTTTCTCGGTTGGGAGAAAGTTCCTTCAGACTTATGATCGTCCTTCGATGCACAAGCTGTTTCGGACCTTTCCAAGTTACCTGCCGACTGGCCGGAAGTTGAGTATTTACCGGAGCAGGATACGTTGGTGACTGGTCCAGTCTCTTCTTCGGACGTAAGTATATTTGTTGTTGAAATCGAGTATAGAAGCTAACCGTTCACTAGAACCTGATGACGGTTACGAATATGCGACCATTTTAGCAGCACTTGTAGCTCCTCAATGCCGAGGAAACGTCACTATCACCTCTTCAGATACCAATGATCTCCCAATAATCAATACGGCTTATTTACAATCGGCTACAGATCAACAGGTGGCTGTCGCAGCATACAAACGTATTCGTCAAGCTTTTGCTAGTTACATGCAGCGGACAGTTCTTGGAGACGAATACTTCCCTGGTACATCTGTTCAAACTGATGATGAGATTCTCGATGTATGTTATACATTTATCTCATTATCTCCAATATATTTCCATAAGAGAGTTTCTACTAATAGCCGTTCAGACAATCAAAGGAAGCTTGCAAACAGTGTGGCATGCAAGCTGTACATGCAAGATGGGAGTGGAGAGAGATGATATGGCTGTAGTAGATCGTCATGCTCGAGTATACGGTGTTTCTGGAGTTAGGGTCGTAGACGCGAGCGCGTTTCCATTCCTACCGGCGGGTCATCCTCAGAGTAGCATTTGTAAGTTACGGCTCCGAATGTTTATGAAATGAGATAGAGATACTAACTAACAAACACAGATGCATTAGCGGAAAAGATTGCAGATTTGATTAATAATGGGCAGTAATGATAATGTTTGTATTTATGATTGATGAAAGGAATAAGGAACGAATGGGAATAGGAGTATATATGCAAAGACCCAATTCTATATTGTACAAATCAGCTTTTATTTTGCAATTGGCTCTATTTCTCCTTCATTAGATAGGTATGTTACCTATGTCAACAGGGAACTCTTGGGGATTACATATCTAGGTAGGTACAACTTCCTCGCTTAAGCCCCGTTTGGGCTTAGCGTACCTAAGCGAAAATAGGAGTATTGATTCCGAGACTTTGAGTCAGAAGTTCATCCAAAGCCATACAGCTCTGATTGATGTCGTCCCATAGTACTTTAAACACCCCGAACATGGTATCCTTCACAGCCCACAATAAAGTGTGTGAGAGTCGCCATGGTGATGAGAGCGATACCACGTGACTAAGACATCAAAACTAGATACCTACGTGATAACAATGGTCATGCCTGCTTATAGAACGTGGCCAGCGAATCACCTCAAGAGGATCTATCAAATATATAGCTCTGACATGGCTCTCTCTTACTAGAAGATAAACAGCTTAGTGAGCGGTTTAGCTTAATCACGTGTGGGACTTCTAAAGGGAACTTCAAGGCGTAAGATGACGCCTCAACAAAATGCTTTGGAAGTGAGAGCCAACTTGTTTAACGAAGGAAGAAGATGTTGTCGAAGCAAACGCGACTTTTTGAAAAGCCCCCGCCTGGTGAGCTCTTGCTGGAGAGTGGGCAAGAATGAAGAGAATATGATGTGGGGCTTGACTACGGACGCCCAAAAGCTTCAATCCCCCCACAAAGGCTTGTTGTCGGAAGCAATTAATGAAAGAAGAGAAACATCCAAGCATCCAAGAAACGTGGGCAGCTTCATTATTACTTAATAATTATCTTCATCGCCGTCTGTCCACGCCTCAATTTATTTCTTCTTTTTACACCTTCTCGAAGCGCATCTTCAGCCGCACAAGTCTCCATCTTCATGGATTCCGTGACGACACCAACGCTGGTCGCTGCAGGTACATCGGCATAAGACTCTGTGATTGTGGACGGGCAGCCAATAATTGCACACACGTTGCTCGCGGCCACACCGGACGCACCATGCTTATTACCCACAAATTCTAATCAATAGCCTACTAGGTACGGCCTTGAATCCAGCTACCATGAAGATATAAATTCCTCAGCTTTCCCCAGGCGCATTGATTCTCAAGCTGTTGCTCGACACCTGGACACGGGCAACTAGGCCAATTTGATAAGCCCCCTCAGTTAAGATGGTTGGGTTCCTTGCTACAGTGGCATTATCGCTCTCAATGTCAATTACATCCGTACATGCAGCTATACCTGGTTCCTCGTCATTTGTCGTCCCTTCAGCATTTCCGACCTCGGTCTTCAGCAGTTATTATGTCGCCCCGTCATCGAATGCCGAACCTCAGCCTGCTGTTTATGACCCAATTCTGAATTCGACCTTCCCATTGAACTTAACTAGTCCTACGACAATTCCTACTGCGGATGAGGACCCAGTCTACTATCCACCAGCAATTGCAAACCTGACAAATGCTTCCTCAGAAGCCCTTGTTGCGATTGCAATGGCTGAGATTAAGAGCATTATTGTCGACGAGGGCGGCCTCTCAGGGAACTGCTCTAAGTGTGTCGCAGCTTTGAGTGTGGGCAAGTTTCTGGCTCAGGCCGCGCCGTCTTATGTGCCTGATGCAATGATAGCGCTTTGCAACAGCACTGGCTTTGCCACCAATGCGTCTTGCACGACAGCCTATTCAGCAGGAAGTTATGGAGCTATCTGGACTCAAGTGTTGGCCCTTGCAGATGTCACTGGACTTGATGGGAAATACATCTGCAGCAGTTTGAGCACCAACTTCTGTTCTGTTCCTACTACTTCGCCTTTGAACACGACTGATCTCTTCCCAAAACCCAAGCCAACGAATGCCACAGTTCCCAAGGCAAGCGGAGAACGTGTAAAGGTTCTGCATTTGTCGGATTTCCATCTAGATCCCAGGTACCAATTTGCTTCTGAGGCCAACTGTTCGTCAAGCTTGTGCTGTAGATACTCATCTACCCTCACGACTCAGGCTGTCTTCCCAGCACCGATTTACGGAGCCTACAAGTGAGTTGATCTATTAATCAATTTCACTTTGATATGTAGCTAATACCTTCAGGTGTGATACCCCATACTATCTTGGTCTCGCTGCTCTGCAATCAATTGGCACCTTAACTGGAACTGGAAATGATACGTCTGCCCCAGCATGGACTCTCTATACCGGTGATCTCGTGTCTCACGACGCCCAGAATCAGCTCTCACGTGCATACGTCGAGTATACCGAAGTCAGCGTTTATGAGATGCTCAAGTCCTACATTAGCGGACCGGTTTTCCCTGTCCTTGGAAATCATGACTCTAACCCAGAAGCTATCGACGGACCCCACAGTCTTCCTGGCCCTCTCGGACAACAATTCAGCTGGAACTATGACCATGTATCCTCCCTGTGGCAAAACAATGGCTGGCTTAATGCTTCAGAAGCCGACCAAGCAAAGATTCATTATGCTGCTTACTCTGTCAAGAACCAATATGGTCTCAGAATCATTACTCTCAACACTGATTTCTGGTACAAGTCAAACTACCTCAACTTCATCAATACTACCGACCCAGACGTCTCAGGGACTTTCAAGTTCATGATTGAGGAGTTGCAAGCTGCTGAGGATGCTGGCGAGAGAGTGTGGATTCTTGGTCATGTTCTGAGCGGATGGGATGGATCCAACCCACTGGCCAATCCAACAGATCTCTTCTACCAGATTATTGATCGTTACTCTCCACACGTTATTGCCAATGTTTTCTGGGGACATACCCACGAAGATCAAGTGATGATCTACTACGCCAATAATGGCACTGTTCAGAACACAAGCACTGCTTTGATGTCCGGATGGATTGGCCCCAGCGTAACTCCTCTGACGAACCTCAACTCTGGTTATCGTATGTATGAGGTCGATACTGGTGACTTCAATATCTACGAAGCATACACATTCTACTCAGACGTCAACTCCTTCTCTGCTCTCAATGCGACAGGCCCAACGTTTCAATTTGAATATTCGACTAGAGAAGCATATGGCAATGCGACGAATTGGCCTAGCGATGCGCCACTGAACGCTACGTTCTGGCACAGTTTGACAGAAGCAATGGAAGAAGACCATAGCTTGGTTACCACTTTCAATACCTACCAAGGAAAGAGCAGCATCAGAAGCCCCAACTGCACCAGTGATGCCTGTGCTGAAGCCAAGATTTGCTACATCAGGAGCGGAAGTGTGGCTCTGGGCAAGCAGTGTCCACAGGGGTGAGTTTCCTTGCTGAGACGTCGATTTGAAGCTCGAACTAACAAAATTTAGATTTGCGTCTGTTCAGAGCGCCTACACTGGTACCAACTTCTGAGCTATCCAAGTCCAATGATATGAATATAATGAAAGAAGTTACGATGTAAAGATGAAGTAATGTAATATCCCAGCCGTCACCTACCCAAATTTTGTTTGTGTCATGGTTATGGCTTACCTAAAATACAAACTGGCTATGAGATTGAACCTATGAACTTACCGTTGGATAAGGTAAGTCCATAGCCTTGTCCCCAATGCCCAGCAGGTTGACTCATTCCCTTGTTCTTCCTCGCTTATAACAAGACACTTCTCATAAATTTAATCGCATTCCCTCTATCATAGTGCCTAATAAATGCCGGTAAGGTCCTATCAGTATTCTGTACTATACTCTCTACCCCAGTAGTATCTTCAGTGTTCTTTTCATCTAGCTCAACTACAGTACATTCCCGCCTCTAGGAGTACTCTTAGCCTCTTGGTGCCAAGATGGTCGGCTGCTACTTTTATATCCGGTACCCAACGTCGCGCAACTTGCAATGCTCAATGCTCAATGCCTTATATGCCACTCATGACACGGGAAAGACAATTCCCGTCAGAGCCCGCAAAGAGCTCTATTAGAATTGAAATGCGGGTAAGATCTTCAACGACTGCGGGGTTAACGTCACGTTACTCGGAAAAGCTGCCCACGAAGAGAGGTGGGGTGGAGCTCCACTACTTGGAGCTCCTTGGTAACTTTTATTTATATTTATGTTATCCCCATATTTCTTGTATTCCACTATATATTCCTCACTCTGTAACTGAAAATGGCCTCAAACACTAAACCCTCAATAGCCTTCATCGGCCTCGGCGCAATGGGTTTCGGCATGGCCACCCATCTCGTCACAGCCGGCTACAGCGTAACTGGGTACGATCTCTGGGCACCATCCCTCGAGAAATTCGTTGCGGCAGGCGGAAAATCGTCAACAACACCACGAGAAGCAGCAAAGGAGAAGCCAATCCTTATTTTCATGGTTGCAACTGGTGCACAAGCAAACGCTGCACTTTTCGACAAGGAAAATGGAGCGTTGATTGATCTTCCGAAGAATGCTACTATTATTCATTGTAGTACTGCTGCTCCTGAACATGTTCCTGGGATGCGGACATTACTTGATGAGCAGGGACGACAGGATGTGGAATTAGTTGATGCGCCTGTTTCTGGTGGGATTGTTCGAGCTGCGAATGGTACACTTACTATCCTTGCATCCGGGCCAGAAAGCTCGTTATCATCTGGTAAACAGGTTCTGGAGGAGATGGCAGGTGGGAATTTATATGTTATTCCTGGTGGTCTTGGTGCTGGAACGAAGGTGAAGATGGTACATCAGGTTTTGGCGGGGATTCATATCACTATGACTAGTGAAGCGATGGGATTTGCTGCTGCTCTTGGGTTAAATACCAAGGAGACTTTGGAGTATTTAAATAACAGTCCTGGTGCTAGTTGGATGTTAGCGCATCGGGGACCGAGGAGTTTGGAAGTTGAGCCGGTGGTGGCTAGTGCTTTGAATATTATTATGAAGGATGTGGTGAGTTTGTTTTCTGGTCGCTTACCTATTCTGGTTCTGGCGAGACAGGATGATGCTGTAGATGATTGATTGACATGAAATATAGGGCATCGTAACGGTAGCAGGAAGAAAAGAAAAATTCCCACTCTTCCTCTCCTCAGCAACAGAACAAGTCCTCGCAACGGGCGTTCGCTCCAATCTAGGCACAATCGACGATTCTCAACTCGTTCGCGTCTATCTTCCTTCCGAACCAGATCTCGTTGCCAAACAAGCAGCATCAACTCAAGGAATCACCGACGTTGATTCGAAGTTGAAGCTTAAGCTTGTGGAATCTGTATTAGCCGGTGTACATATGGCTGCTGCTGTAGAAGCTATAAGTTTTGGTGCTAAGGTTGGCTTGGATACTCCGACTCTTTTTGAAATTATTAAAGGGGCTGCTGGTGCCAGTGCTATGTTTGTTACTAGGGTGCCGTTGTTGTTAAGTGGTAAGTGGGAGGCGACGAGTGGTGGGCTGACTGTTGGGAATCATATGGAGCAATTGGTAAGTTCTGCTTTCATTTGGCGTTGTTGAAAATTACGTGGTTCTTTAAGAATGTGGACTAATATTCAAAACAGAAAATTGCAGTTGAGGAAGCAGCAAAGATTAAGTATCCACTCCATCTCGCTGCTACAGCATTGCAGCTTTTCGAACTTGCGGCTGCAAGGGGCTTAGAAAATGATCCGGATGTCTCGCTTGTTAGACTTTGGGATTCCAATGTTAAGGTCTTCTTTGAGCGATCGAGTACTTAGAAAGAGAATGAAATTTGTATATTTGAATTAAACGCGAATGGAGTGTATTGTCACAATTCACAGACTTAGCTGTCTGTCTCGCTTAATGGTAGCTTTAGATTCTTTAGTTGGTTAGGGCTTTTTTAAGTTGGTCCTTCTAACGCAGACTCAACATCACCTTCTTCGGTTCCAAGCAAGATTTCTACCCTAACGTGTTGTCAGCGCAAGGCCCTTGCTCAGTCCAGCTAGTTCATAGAGCGACTCATATTCCACATAGATTACTTAGCTCACTTTGCCCTTTGGGCGATAACGAACACAGGAGTTGTTGTTAACTCGACAGTTGTTGTTATTATACTTATTTAGAGCTTACTCCTACGCAAAAATCTCACCCTATTGTGATTAGAATAAATCAGAGCAGTTTCTCTGCGCTCGGCGGCAACCACTACCTCTTCGACTTCTGTCGCTTTTCTTTTCTTCTTATTTTCTGTCCGCTGCATAATCGGACTGGAGTAGATATTTAGTAGTGGTGTGGTCCTTTGTGTTTAATTTCTTTTGCTGTAGAGTTCAGTGGTGAAGCGATTCGGGTTTAGATAGTTTGAGTTTGGTTTTAATATAGACTCTTATATTCTCCTTTTCTACTACTTTTTATTACTACATAACAAACACTATAATACGTACACCCTAGTAACATCGTCAAAATATCTATTAGAAGATAAGAAGGAAATAGTCTTCTCACTACACCCATATTCTTTTCCGACTTGTAGATATCTATTTATACATTCTCTACCAACTCAACCGCAGGCGCTTTGTCATCCTGGAAAGCCTGATCCAAAGTAACATCCTCTCCGGCGTTCCTACGTTTCCATAGTTGGTTCGCTTTCTTGACAGGGCCCAAGTCCTTGTCCATGAAGCAAAGGTCGATTGACTCAAGGCTCAACCCTGCAGTCTCAGGAAAGAGAAAGTAAACCATTGGCACGAAAGCAAGATTGAATGCTGCGAAGATGATATATGTTCGCCATCCAATATTACTGATAGAGATCGGGACAATCTCCACGACGACAAATGATGAGAGCCAGAGGCATGCCGTAGCGAGACCTTCTCCCTTTGCTCGATGTGCCAGAGGCATGATTTCTGGGCCGTATACCTTGATGTAACCATTAATGACTATCCACGATCTTATGACAGGGTTGGATGGTGGAATAAGACCATGATTTCATGGATGCTACAACGGTCGATCGAACAATATTCGAGAAAAGTGTCAACTTACCCAGATGCCCCCCATGAAACCCCACGTGTAGAAGCTTTGGTAAAGAAATATCATCGCTGCTGCCACTATACCTGACGTTGGGGTGTCAACGGCCACCATCGCTGCCAAAATGGACATGATGATAGCCATTCCACTGGCAGTAATCATGAAAGAAATGCGACGACCGAGCTTTTCAATTGTGTACCAGGTTCCAAAGGAGGAGATTAGAAACCATAGTTGTAGAAAACCAGACAGAAGCAAAGCTGTTTGGTATGAAAGACCGACAGTGTTTTCAAAGCTACGTGGTTATACTCGTCAGTGGTTCAAGATATACCAACGAACAGAAGCCTGCGGGGGCACTTGCATTGCGGTAGTGTAGTAGCTAACTGGAGTGCTGCCACTCCACGCTTGACATGAATTAAGCAAGCAAGCTAAAAAGACACGACGTCTTGAGCCCACCTGGTCCTTCCTCAGGAGCTCCGACCACCCTGACTGATGACTTTCGAGAGCGATAGCTTCACTAATCTCAGTGACTGTCTTATTGAGTAGTTCTTCGTCAACGACGCCCTTGTGGGTTGCTAGAAGGCGCAAGACCTGGATAGCTTCTTCTCTGTATTCATGCTGGAACAGCCATCGAGGAGCTACGGATTGAGTCAGAATTTGGATAAGAAAGATTCCACAAGTCGAAGTATACTCACACTCGGGCATAAAAAATAGCATAATGGTTGTGAGAATGGCAAGAACAGATTGGAAGGCAAATGGAAATCGCCATGAAACGCTGGAAGCTAAGTTCGCCATGCCATAGTCAAGCCAATATGCAATTAGCTGTCGGGAAAAATTAGCGCATCACTCTCCTAGCAATGAGGAAGGGCTTTTTACCTGTCCAAGAATCAGAAAACTCAGGGCAGAAGCGACCAATAGCCCTTGGATGTTACTTGGTGAGACTTCTGACTGCCAAACGATAACATTGCTGACGATGAGGCCTAGTCCGACTCCGGCGATGATTCGACCAGCGATCAACTGCCCAACGACATAACTGGAGGCTTGCAGAATGGCACCAATAGTGAGAGTCGCGGATCCAAAATAAGCTATTATTTTTCGTCCCCAACGCCCATTACTGGCTGCTGTGAACATGCACCCGAAGAATGCCCCGACAATAAATAGGGATGTGACGACACCCTTCATTGTAGAGTCGAGATTGAAGAGTGATTGAAAGTTTGGAGATGTTTCGAGGCCCCCAATAACCCCGTCATCATACCCTGACTACGGTCAACTTGAATATCTCAACGAACACTCTTCTAGGAACTGACCAAAGAGAATAAAGCCCATGCTTGCTGAACAAGTAATACCAGCCAACAGGCCGTTGCCTTTGAGCCCCAAATGAGGCATATTGGAAGATCGAAATTGCGAATATAATGGAGTAGAAAATGATGAGCAACAATCTCAGGCAAAAAAGGCAGGATACGGAATACCTAATGATTGAGAGCAGCAGAGAGAAAGGCGGATAAAAAGAACGAAAGGGATTGACTTGCAAAGATATATAAAAAAGAAACTCGGGGTTTCTGTTCAGCATAACTTGCACCCCCAACTGCCTCCAGCTTTCCCCACACCATCAAACGGCACTATTTTTGGAGGCATGGATGCATTATGGCACTGCAGTGATTTCCCCGCATTTGGGGGATCGACCTTCCATCTCACCGCTGTAGAACAGCACTCTTTACTTACTAAGATACGCGCGGTAGGTCATAGATGCCAGTCAACGTCAATAATAATGTCTGCTTACTGTACACCTCGTCTCCAATAAGTTTGCATGGGAGGGATTTTACTGTATACTTAGTAAACTATCGGAAAGACCCCAAGAACCTCCACGTATGCTAACGAAAAAAGGTATCCATCAAATGGCTTAAGCGAGCGGACGGCCATATGAAAAGACAAGACAACATGGACAGGGGTGGGAGCATACCAGAGGCGTGAACCATACAAAGCGCGTGTATTCATAACAGATGGAAGAAGTTACCCAGTTCTATCTTTCGACGACTACTTCGTACCACTTACGGCACCTTCGGATTCTAATGAATAGCATGGTGTTAGATAACTTGAGGCTCAATTATATGGTTATGATAAGCACTCAATATGAGGGCAAAAGTAGTGATATTGGATCGACTAGAGAGCTCTTAAAACTAAAATGGCCATAAGGTTGCAGGAATAAATAATTAAGAAACAAGAGATAAGAAATCCAAGTTATAACCATTGGCGCAATAAGTGATCCAATAAATAGTCCCAGTTCAATACATGTTCCCAGCTCATGCATGAAAGTTGATTATCAATCTGAATAGCAGCTTCCAAAAAGTTATTCTCAAGGGATGTGTAACAGGTATGCTAAGGATGTTAAAGATGACTAAGTGCCCTTTAGGCGTGTCGCATAGTGGCAGTATGGTATTGCCAATATTATACGAGGGTAATTGTAACGGTTGGGAGCTTCTTGAAAAATCTTCTCTCAATAACCCTTCCAGCACCGATCCTTCGATACGTTTTCCTATCGCCACTACTCTCTGATATACAGAACTTCGTACACCGGTGTGTCTCTCTCCCTGGATAGCCATACATTACGCCTCTAGGCGCCTGGTATGAGGATAGCAGGGGACAATAGATGTTTTGCGATGATGAGTCACTTGTCTGGTCCTGGGTCGCAGCCGCGGCATGATCCACATGCTCATCCATGATTGTGTAACGGTCAACCACTGCCGTAGGTAGCACGGGGCCTCAAAGTCTTCAAGAACCAGAAGTCGCCCATAGCAAAGAACCTGGACCTGTCGAGAAAGCCTATGCACTTCAGAATTTTCCTCCTTTGCCCAATGCAACTTCTTCCTCTGCGCCCATAAGAGATCCCAGTGCGAACTTCGAGACTGAAGAAGAAATTTCTTTTTCACTGCCAGTGAATTCTGAAAATACACAGCAGGTATGACAATCGTAATGGCATGCATCCATATTGCTAAGCTTATTAACCTATCTTTCAGGCATTGGGGGAAGTCCTAGAGCCTGAAACGAATGAATTTGTACCCGAGCCCAATGTTGAGACACAGAGCTTCAGATACCGTGATCTTGCATGGCTCCAGGACACTTTCTTTTCCAGTCGATTGACCTCTTATTTCTATTTGATTACACCTGCGCTTGGGCTTGTCTTGTGTATATGCCAAAGTATATACAAAGCCACAGAAAATGGAACTCGCGACGGCGCATTTCGGTATATCGAATCTCCTAGACTCTTCTCCTTTGATACAGTGCATACTAAAACATACGCAGGATTGTTCTCCAAATCGAAATTGTTGGATTAGTTTTTACAATTGCTGTTTATATATTCTTTTCCTACCTGATAACCAGAAGCAGAATCACCAAAATAAGATTTTGGCTAATTTCTTTTATAACTTATTTTACTTGGCTTATTGCTTCGATTCTTGTTATTTGGCTTCTTTATTCGCCCCCCGAGACACTAGATTCTGTTTGTGAGTATAATTCATCAAAATACTAGTATACTACTCCTTAGAAATGCTTACTAAATTCAATAGGACTAGTAATTTCGGCGTGTCGTGCTCTTTTGTAGAGTATCAGCGTTGTATTTTCTGTGATCGTGTATTTCCATAGAAAGTCTTTTTAAGTGTTTGAAGAGACACAACTAGAACATTTCCATTTAGCGAGGTTTTTATTTATATAATTATAACGTTGTCTTCTATATAACTGATACACTAGTGATTTAAGTGTTATATAGTTAGTGTACCATACCATCTGTTCCCTAGATCCTAGATGCCTATTACCACCACTATAAATTAGGGAAAATAAGCATCTTATTTAAAGACATGTCACTATAAGCGGCGAAATACCTCCTCAAGCAACTTTAGGAGACAATCAAGAGGAACTTTTTTCTAGGTATTCGTTCTCGACGCATTTTTCCACGCTCCCTTGGCATTAAAGCTCACACCTATAAGCATATCCATCCAAATCTATAAGCAGTCTACGGGCACGGACACGAATTAAACGGCAGGCTGTTTAGTTTGCCCATCTCCTCGAATCAATAAGCAGTGATACTAGCAACTCTTCAAGGAGAGGTCTTGGTAGAGTTCCGGAGAAGCACAGTAGCATGGGATTTCAGTGAATAGCTGGGAGAAAAGAACTGTATGGCTTGATCATTGTATTAAACAGTTCATATATACCGGTGGGTTTGTTGAACACGTGTATATAAACGCCAGGTAAATGCAACGATAATCTAATGCCCACGCATCCCATCCCAACCATGCGTTACCTCATCAAACCTTCTCATCAACATCTCCACTCGCCCTCATCTTCTCATCCCTCCTTCTCCTCATCTCCCTAATCTCCTCCTCCTCCTTCACCCTCTTCTCCTTCAAAAACCTACAAAATCGACTCCTCTCCCTCAGCAAATCCCCCTTCCACAAAAAAAGAAATGGAACCGCACACATCAGTAGACTCAAAAATCCTAATAGTGAACTAGCCCACGCAATACCAAGTCGATCATACATGGGCGTAGCTGCAAAGGGGAGGACAGCACCTGCTAGACTGCGACAACAGCTCGATGCGGCCATGGATGAAGCGGCGAAGATTTCGTAGGCGTCGGTTAGGTAGTTGAGGAGGGCCATGAAAATGAGGACGAAGCCCATTCCGAATGGGATTCCTGCTAACATGGGAACGTAGAAGGGAATATTTTCTCGTGCTGTCCATCCCATCCAGAAAAGACTAATCACGTATAAAGGACCACCGATACAAGCGAGCGGAAGACGACGAGATTCTTCTTTTTGCGTCCATGGTCTGTTTAGACTTTGAGCTTTGAATAGCACGTTATCGTAGTAGAGGAAGATTCCTGTTGAGAGGAATGCTCCAATTCCGATGGGTAGGAACATTAAGCCTGATATTCCTGCACTCTGGCCATATACGCCTTGGAAAATGATGGGATACGCTTCGAAATACATGTAGAAAATTGCATATGCCAAACTGAGATATAAGCAGGTCGCTAAGACGATAAGCTCAAAACAAATCATACGTAGAGGACGTGTGAGAGTGACAGTGGCCATTTGCTTGAAGCCCTTCTTTTCGAGTTCAATGGGTGCAAAGATATTTTGGTTGCCGGTGGATTTACGTAGCTTCGCAGCACGTCGCTTAAGTAGAGTAGGGCCATATGTCTCCGGAAGACAGAGAAGAGGCGGCCAGGCAGCTCCGGCTATTATGAGGCCTATCCTGTCCGTAAACGGGGAGTTAGCAATTAATTCTTCTGTAGGGGATTTGGAGTTGTTGCTCCCGAGACAGGTCTTGAGAGAAAACGTCTTAAAAGGGGATGTCTCAAGAGGAACTCCTCTTAAAATACTCCCGAATAGTGAATGAAAATGCTCCCCCCATACGTACCAAAAGGTCCATCGCCATCCTAGAGCGGGTGATGTGAATCCAGATATCAGAGGCGCAACAAGTGGGCCAACACAAGTCCCCTGAAGAGAGTGCAGTTAGAGGAAGAAGCTAGTGAGGAGTGTTAGATGCAACATACCCCTATAAAAACGGCCATTGAACGGCCCCTTGTTCTTGGGTCATTGTAGATATCCGCGTACACCCCCCCAATGACAGCAATTGGACTGCTGGCCATAACGCCACAGAGCAACCTGAAGACCAGAAATGCAGCCCATGTAGGAGCCAATGCGCAAGCCATCGTGAAGACTGTATAACCAAAGAATGACGACTTCATGATGATAGCCCTTCCAAATTGTTCTGAAAGTGGTCCAAAGAGCAGAGGCCCAAGAACATAGCCAACCAGATACATCGAAATGGGTAAGACTTCTTGTGTTGCTGACTCGACATGAAAGTATGGAACAATCTCAGGGAGTGCGTTGGAAGGCAATGCAGAGCCCATCGTACTATTTACTACGACTGCCATTCCAATGAAAACTATGAAGGCTTTCCTTGTCTTGATACCAAGGAGTTAGCGCTACGATATCCAAGGCCAAATATTCCCTGGCTATTCGCAAGAACTCACCGAGGAAAAGTTGTATGGATTTTCTGGATCTTCATCTTCCCAATGAATTATCTTCTTGTCCGAGACACTAGATTCTCTCGAATTTGGCAGAGTGAAGATTTTGTTGTCATCCGCTTCTAGTTGATAGCGAGCCGTTGCATCTGCCTCATCTATTCCTGATACGATTCGCGACAACCCGCTTTCATGGCCTATGTTCATTTATCAGCTTTCGTATTCGAAATATTGCGAGCAATTGGGGAATTTTACAGATCGGCTCCGGGGGTGATATAAGTCCTGCATTAGTTGATTCTCTCTGTCGTGTCGGTTCGGTGTTTTTGTCATCCAGAGTCATCGTTCACAAGCACAAAGAACATAGATTACTGGTACTTGTACTTGGTGCCACTGATATACAGCGACCCTCATGAATATAGAAGAAATCTACAGCATGGTGGACAACGACGAGGCTTAAGAAGCTTCTCCCACACGCCCCACTAACTCCTACTTTGTTGTTAGTGGTCCATTTATCCCCACAACCGAATAGAGCCCAGAGATCTCCCTTCAAAATGGGTGCTTCCTATTGGGTATCACACCTCTGACGACATGCGCGATGCCGGTTTGCCGTGTGAAGACCGCCTTTGAGCTTGCAGATGTCGAAGTCATCATGATGAGCCTGAATAATGATTGGCGATTTGAAAAGTGCCATTGGTCCATGGTGGATAGGGCTATTTGCGGCTTTAGAGCCCGCACGAGAAATATAATATATAAGTTAGCTTGTTGATTTGTTTGCATCAAGAAGGCCATTCACGCCGCAAAGCGCCCGCTCACGAAAATATATCTGCACAGTCAGCATCGGTGTGACAAGCACACTGCCATGTCGTCTGCGCCCTTTGTGATGTCGGCACGGACGTATATCGTAACTATCTGGACAGCTGGATCCACGAAGCGACGGTGAACGATGAGCATATTTTTAGCTTGCGACTCCTGGTAATATTATGTCTCGAGGTTGATACTCCTCCCAAATCTTGCATACAGCTCGACCTTCAATTGAGTCATCTCCTCCCTGATTGTGCCCAACTTCTCCTCCAGTTCTCCAACAGACTCCTCTATCTTCTCGGTGTTTGTCGAAAGCATCTCTTGGACTTCGGGCAGAGGTAGGGAGATAAACGAGTCGCCAATCTTGTATCTGGTGAATAGTCAGTAGGTGTAATGCATGAGCGAGGGGATTCATCAACTTACGGAACTAAATCGTCTTCATCAGCAAGCTCCAGCTCACCAGAAACCTCCTCGAGGTCTTCTTTCTCCTTCTGCGCGCATCATCAGTGTTCTGCATTGTAGGAGGTATGGAAATTGCTAACATTTTTTGACTTCAGCTCCTCCTCAAGAGCCAGTTCCCGTTGATGCAGACGACTAAACTTGTTGATCTTGTCCTGATCTTCTCTGCGAACCTCCGTCTCATCGCCCCCGGCCGCAGCCTCGTCTTCTTTGGTGAGCTATATGGCATATTGTCAGCGTGCAGATCAAAGGTCGGTGAAAGATATTGGCATACCATACGACGTTGCATGGTGGAGTTGTGTGGTTCTGGGCACCGCGTTGTCAATTTTGAATTTGAAGCTTCCCGGATACCTACAGGTAGGTACCCCGCGAAAGCTTACAGTCACGTGATCCGAGACTTGGCTCACGCCAATTTTCTCGTCCCCTTTCCTCCTGGTGCTTCAACCTCACGTCGACATAGGTATGCATATCAAATACTGTTAAGAAACATCGAGATAGATATATTCAGCATGCCATGGGAAGTATGTTGGAGTGCTCTCGACGTTCGCATCCAAGCCCTTGTCTACCCCGAAGGCAGATGTATCCCCATCAGCTGTCTAGTTTCCGGCACAATTGTTGAAGTCTCTGTCTCTACTGAGTATATCTTCAATCAGCCCGGGAAACCTTTACCTCTTGCATGGCTAGTAGTATCGAAGGGGTTCTTGCAAGTGCAGGCGGGTTGTAATCGACAATTACTGGCAGCTATGAACGGGGAACACTATTTATTAGGTGTTTTATCTAGCTTTCCGCTAGACTATAACGTCGTTGTATACTTTTATTATTGCATACTTTCATTGGCCTATCTCCAACCATCAGAGCAGATCTGGCTGTCTCTGCCGATTGCTTGGCCGTCTTACATCCTACTTGATTGGACCCCAATACGCAAGACCATCAGACGTGAGCAAGGGTCGCTATCGCCTTACATTTCCTTATCATTCGAACATGGAAATACTGTACTCCTGCATCCCATTACTCGTACAAATGGCCAATGAACATCCAATTGAACGCTGCACAGACATGGGGTGCTGATAGTATGATAGGACCTCCGAATTACGAAAGCATTCTTATATCTGATTCTCCCCGACTTCTACCTAGGCAGTGTGTGCATCCAAACCTCTCGCATAGTGCTGCTATACCTCAAGGCTCGTAATACAGCTTGTTGTTTATTTGCGCTGATCAGAATTGAGCCACTATGGCAGAAACACCAATGGCCATCCAGACTGGGGCACATTTGCACCCAGGCCTCGAACAGACTGTCAGCAAACAATCTGGTCATAATGTTCCACCAGCTGAATTATTAGCAGACGAGGCGGATGCTATGCTCTTGGGTAAGTACAAGCACTTCACTTCTTTTTGAGTCCTTTTCTAAGATCCTCAGCCAAACTGGGATACAAGCAAGAACTTCGCCGCAATTTCACTCTGATCGAAGTCTTTGGCATTGCTTTCAGTATCATGGGCCTCCTTCCTTCAATAGCATCCACTCTATCCTTTTCTATTCCTGCAGGACCAGTTGGCATGGTTTGGGGCTGGTTTGTTGCTAGTGCCTTCATATTCGTCGTCGGTATGGCTATGGCCGATCTTGGATCTGCTATGCCAACATCCGGTGGTCTTTATTGGTGGTAGGTCTTGGCTAAAAAGGCTCTAGGTGAGTAAGTGTAGCTAAGTTTTACCAATAGGACTCATTACTTTGCGTCGCCGAAGACGCGAAATGCCTTGAGTTTCTTAGTTGGATACTCGAATACATTAGGTATGTTTATCCATCTAAACAGGAGACTGTTTATTGTTCTTTTCATTGAATCCTCCTTTTTGCTTTCAATTAATATTTTTATATTAGGCCTGGTTGGCGGACTCTGCAGTATTGATTATGGTTTCGCCTTAATGTTCTGTGCTGTGTAAGTGTTCTAACACCATTTAAAGTCAATTCTAACCAACTCTCAGTATCGTTGTTGCTCGTGACGGAAACTGGACTCCTTCCAATGGCGTCGTATATTCGGTCTTTCTGGCGTGCGTCCTCTGCCATGGCATCCTCGCTTCCACGCTCTCAAAAATCATGGGCAAGCTACAAACCGTTTTCGTAGTCATGAATCTAATCCTCATTCTTGCAACCATAATCGCTCTTCCAGTTGGCAAAAGACTATCATCTGAACGTAATGATGCTTCATATATCTTTGGCCATACCGATAACCTCACAACGTGGCCATCCGGATGGGCATTCATGCTAAGCTGGCTAAGTCCAATCTGGACTATTGGTGGCTTTGATAGTTGCGTCCACATGAGCGAAGAGGCTTCTAATGCCGCTAAAGCCGTACCGTATGGGATAATGATGAGCATAGGCTCCTGCTGGATCCTTGGTTTCATCATTTTAATTGTGATCGCTTCCTGCATCAACCCAGATCTCGAAGCCGTACTCGGGTCTTCCTTCGGTCAACCAATGGCCCAAATTTATTATGATGCCGTTGGCAAGAAAGGAACCCTAGGCCTCATGGCCTTGCTTTTCATCGTTCAATTCTTGATGGGCCTATCAATTCTCGTTGCAGCTTCAAGACAATCTTGGGCCTTCTCCCGCGATGGGGCGCTCCCTTTCTCCTCTTTCTTCCGACCTATCTCTAAGAGATTTGGATATATCCCCCTCCGCGCAGTATGGGGTTGTGTCTTCCTTGCTGCCATCCTCGGTCTGCTCTGTCTCATAGCACCAGCAGCCGCCTCGGCTCTATTCTCCCTAGCCGTAGCAGGAAATAATCTTGCATGGGGAACGCCTATCTTCTGCCGTGTAGTCCGGGGTCAACACAAATTCACGCCTGGACCATTCTACACTGGAAAGTTTTCTATACCCATCGCATGGACGGCAATAATCTTCCTCATCTTCGGTATAATCCTTGCTATGTTTCCATCCAGTGGACCAAATCCAACACCCGAGAGTATGAATTATACTGTTGTTATAAATTGTGCTGTTTGGGGCGGTGCTTTGGCGTATTATTTTATCGATGCGAGAAAGTGGTTTACGGGGCCCAAGACGACTATTAATGTTGAGGGGATGACTGAGGAACAGCAGGTGGTTCTTGCTGGTGAAGGTCTTGATATTCCGGATTTAGAAGCGACGACGGCGAAGGGTGAGAATAAGGAGATCCAGGTCGGAAACGATTCTACCTAGTTTGGTTGGAAATCACTAGATTACTAACAAATTGCAATTGCTCTTTTAACGTATAAACGCACTTAATTACTATATAGATATTTTATAGCTTACTATTTTAGAAGACAAGTAATAAGTAGTTATTAGGACCTATCTGCACACCTAATCACCAATAACGTAACAGCCGTAGATAACTATAAAATTCTCATGCGCTGAACGTAGCGTATTGATTTTGTATAAACACTAGCTTGCTTGGCTTGCTATAACCAATATTTGAGCGCTTAACACACCATATATTATCCTCGCCATTTTTCCCTAACAGAATTTCGTATCACCACCTATTTACCAAGTCACTAATCCTCCTAGGCGTCCACGCGACCTCGGCTCCTCATCCTCCCTCTAAAGGCCGTACTTCAACCACAGATACTGCTCAAGTACCGCAGTGCACGGTCTCATCTCCGGCTTGGCCTTCGGCAGATTAGACTTATTTGAACGAGATGCTTGGTCATAGGACATATTTAAGCTTATTGATTTGTTAACGCAAGCGAGCATAGCATGGGGAAAGTTGTCGTATATGCAGCAAAATCTATTTTCCTTGGTCTACAATGTAACTATAGTTTCTCGTTGCAAGAAAGGAAGTTGACTCTTATCTACTGAACATGCGTGACATGCTATCGTGAACGCCAAGCTGCTGTCGGCAGAGAGATGCAGATGCCAATATTATCGATTACAACAATACGGCTATGTAAGTAGCTCGAAATATCTAATTGGCTGTTAGAAGCTTCATTTCAAATTAACAATACTGCTCAGATCAGATATCGCTATCGCTACAAGCCGGTCAGTGCCCGTTGCGTGATCGTAGTGTTCGGTCATCGCCATCTTCCAGATCTTGGCTACTTGGCAAGTACATCTGAGGATCGTGTTCCCTGATTCTTGGACATTGCTTGGTCTTTTTAAGCACTATCAACGGGCGCTTAAGTCAGCCTATCTAGCCAAGTTGTGAACCTTATATTTCTTCCTTCCTATTCCTATCTCGCCAAGTTATCCTTGGTCGTTTATTAATGTTTAGTGTCTTGTGTGTTTCTTGAGTACTTCCTTTTTCACTGACTTTATGGTCCTTCCAGCGAACTGTGGGGGGTTACCACTCTAACAACTTTTTGTTCTAGTGCATCTAATCACATCTTCTCCGTAAACTTTTTTATCTAGAGATTGTTAGCTTCCTAATCTGTGACCACTGCTCCGTCTTCATGGTTCTTGTGCTGTCTTGTGTAATATCACGTTGCGATTGCAATAATTGCAATCAGTTTCAATTCCTAAGGAGTCCTTTGCATTTCTAAGGTTGCGGAGCTCAAAAACAAATATAAATACTATAAACATATCGCCGTGATTTCAACATCACCATCATCTCCTTCCATTCGTTCACCCAAGATATCCCGCCATCATTCAGTTGCCCGCCATGGTTTCACTCAAGAGCTTCATTGTTTGGACAGCAGCAGTGCTTCCATTTGCACTTGCTCTTCCGGCTTCACATCCAGGACTATTAAAGATCCGAACAATGGACAAAAGAGCTGAAATTGTCCCTAATCGTTACATCGTTGTCTTCGAACCGTCAGTCAACGCTTCCATAGTCGAGGCTCACGAAGCTACCATCACTACCCTGCGCAGACGTCAAGATAGCACTGCTGATGTCGGTAACACTTACGACCTGGCTGATTTCAAGGGTTATTCCATCACTGCCGACGAGACTACCATTGCTGATATTGCTGCTTCTCCGGAGGTAAGTTCAATAGTAGTATCGCTTATCAGTTGACTATCTGACATAACTATATATAGGTTGCCTTCGTAGAACCAGATCAAATCATGAGATCTTCTACCTTGACCACTCAGAGTGGTTCAACTTGGGGCTTAGGTCGTATCTCTCATCGTGCACCAGGTACCACCAGCTATATTTACGACAGTACTGCTGGAGCTGGAACACGTGTTTATGTTGTTGATACGGGAATTCGGACTACACATACCGTTAGTATTTCCAGGCCTCACTAACGAGATGTACCAACGAGGTTGTGGATCGCTTAATTCATGGATTTTGGTGAATCAATCTAGTTGATTTGGGTCACTCACTTGACTTGCGTAATTGAACGTTACACAAGAAATTCATGAAACCAAATGATCCATAAACTCATTAGTCGGATACAAGTCCACTATACTAATATGTAATAGCAATTCGGTGGCCGAGCAATTGCAGGTGCAAACTTCGTTACCGGTGAAAGTGTAAGTCGACTTCTTGGTCACAAAACTTAAACGTTACAAGACTAAGATCTGAGAATAGGCGACCGACGGATTTGGTCATGGCACTCACTGCGCAGGAACTATCGGTGGTTCCACCTACGGAGTTGCCAAAGCCGCGACTTTAGTCAGTGTCAAAGTTCTCGACTCAACAGGAGGTGGATATAACTCCGATGTAATTGCTGGGATGAATTGGGGTAAGACAAGTCTATCTCCAAACCTTCCTACAAGCATTAAAATTACTAAAAAAAAAACAATGTAGCCGTTTCCAATGCTGCCTCTCTCGGTGTCACCGCAAAGAGTGTCATGTCCATGTCACTTGGAGGTCCATACTCTGCTGCTACCAATAACGCCGCCAATGCCGTCTACAACGCTGGAATGACTCTCGTGGTCGCTGCTGGTAACGAGGACCAACTTGCAAGCAATGTCTCGCCTGCTTCTGCTGCAAATGCTATCACAGTTGGAGCTATTGGAACAGATGACGCACGATCTGTTTGGGTTTGCAGTGAACCTTGCGCTTCTAACTATGGTTCCGCTGTGGATATTTTCGCTCCTGGTACTAATGTACTGAGCGCTGGTATTTCAAGCAATTCGGCCACTGCTACTGAATCTGGAACTTCCATGGGTTAGTCAATTTCCTTTTCAGCTAGATTACATATTTGTTATGAAATTGTACTAATTATGGCGGATAGCTGCTCCACACGTTGCGGGCCTTGCAGCATATCTTATTGCTCTTGAAGGTCTCACTACTCCTGCCGCTGTTACGGCTAGAATAAAAGCTCTTGCAACTACTGGCCGTGTCACTGATCTTCAAGGAAGCCCTAATCTGCTTGCCTACAACGGGAATGGTGCCTAATCGTCTTGTGAGGCGATATATTTTACGAATGCGATGGTGGAAGGGCTGGGGAGGTGAGGAAGCAGCCTTGCGGTTTGAGACGATGGTACAGATGAAGTTATTTATAATGCAGTGTAAAAGCTGAATGAACAGAATTAACGATATCAACTTGCTAGGGTTAAGGATTATGACGACGAACTTATGACCCGCTTGAATTAAGGGAATCATGCCAAAAAAAAACTATAAAAAAAACTAACTTAACAGAAGTAACTTAAATTTTGACTAACTTTCTTGGCGTGGGTAATTCAGTTACCTGGAGTAATTCACTTTCTGGTGAGTATCTTAGTATTTTTGGGAGGGAATTCATGAAATTGAGCCTTTCATGAGCTCGTGGTACAAATCTCGGCCAGCGAAGACGGATCTCCTGCCTATACGCGGCGCTGGCTACGAACTATTGATGCTTTCAACAAGTATTCATCTAAGCTAAAGGAGAACGCAGTCCTTGTGGCAACTGACTATACTCGTACAAGTATATGTTGTAATGTAGAATAGTTATCGTAACGTGGCCTTCTATATACTACTCGAACCACTTATAACACTAACGACTAACGATCCGACGACAGGCGAGTCCTTCTAGAGACAATCGATGCGACTGAGAGTATACACGAGAGGAATACAAGGCGTGTAGAGGAGGGTTATTACTTCGTAGGTAGATTAGTATCGAGTTATAGTCTACCCCGGTCGTAGGGGGTTATAGTCAATAGGCCCTATTACTTATATATAGAGAGTAACTAGCTAGTTATACACTTTAGTTTAAATTGCTTGCTAAGGTTTATAAAGGCACTACGACACCGTAGGATCAGGGACCTAGGGCTGTTTATAAAGAAGCTCGTCTTTTCCCCTTGTGGTTTTGGTATTCTTTATAGATAGGACTTTGTATCAAAAGATCTTAGCTTAGCATGTCCCTTTACCCTTCGAGAGGTCTCTTAGACGCAAGTAAATATTATCATCATCATCGTCGGTATAAATCTCCGTCGTGTTGATAAGACTAGCTGCAGAGAAGTGTACTAGATTCGAAGTTAGCCATCACCAATTTTAAAAAATAAAAAATATTAAACGACTAGCTCTAATTTCTATCCTTTCTCAGTATTGGAAAATTAGGGTTTAACCCTAAAACTTATCCTTCGACAGTAGTAGCAGACTGCTTATGTGTATCACTATTTTGCGAAGTCAGGCCGTCGGTATGTGCTTCCGAAGGGTGAATCCCGGTAGGATTCATTATATACTTTCTGATCTTCATCCAGCCCTATGGTAACTTTTTGAACGGTTCCGAAGATATTCCTTCAGATGCTGCAAGGAATCTTAGCGAGCGATTACCGAGCTAAGACAAGATGTGAAAAGGGGGGAGATTCGGTTATGGTAGGTGAAACTCTAAACCTTCTACCCTACTGTAGATATACTTTTTAAGCTAGATGTTAACCAAATCACGTGGTTTGACCACCACACAAACCTGGAATATACAAAACTCTCGATATAGTGAAAAATGACTCTTGTGAAGGACTTCTTATTTCATTTAATATATAAGCCTGCAGAAGCCAATTTGCTGCAGTATTCAAGCTTGCAGCTGATCAGTTCAGCATCCTACACTTGAAGGCGACGGCGTCAGAAAGCAGACGCATTACAGTAACTTATTTGATAGACGTCTATAACTTCGGACTAGAAACGTTTGAGATACTACCTTGGAACACCTGTGTAGCAGATTGCTCTGATAGAACACAAACGTTCCCACTAATTTCTTACGGAAGGTTTTAGGTCATGGCTTGATTGATCAGTCGGCGATAAAATCGAACCATTGATAATCACAAAAGTTGCGGGACACTGGTTGGACCATAGATTTCCGATTCCTTGTTGCTATTTCTTAATTGTTTGTTGTACATGGTATATTAGTTTCCCCCTAAGTGAATTTAATACGGATTTGCGCCCTGCCTAAAGAAAACCGCTTTTGTAATGAAATTAATATATACATGGATAATGAATTATGTTAGTCAACCAGTTGTGTTGACAACAGTAGTCTTCATGATCCCATGTTGTCTCCATGACGCGCCATCCTCATCACTACTCATATCGGCTAATTTACTCTCACTGTTATTCCATCCGGGTTCCTTCGACAGTGGTCCAGCTGGTTCCGCTCTCACTCGGCTTGAAATATCATGTTTACCATTTTGTCTCTCCAGGTCATCGTCTCTCTCACTCCCAATTACCGTCGTGACTCCACGGCTCGTTCCGATATCGCTTCTCAGCCCAAATTCTTCGATGCCTCCTTTGTCTTTGCTGCGGATGTAACCGCTTTTTGAGGGGCCGTCGGATTTTGGCCAAGGGTTGCTTGAGCCTCCACGCGATGAGGTGCCGCCCATGAGTTTGCTCCTGGAGATCCACGTTCTGACCAGAGGACGGAGAGTTGCGACAGCAGAGGCTGTTAGGCCAATGCCTGTTTCGGCTGTGGACCACACTGCTACATCTGTGGTAGCGTATAGAAAGTCTGCTTGGTTTGCAAGACCTTTGATATAGGGAATGCGGATGATTGTAGCAGTTGAAGCACTGTTTTAGTTAGCCAAATCTCCTTTGATGGTGCTTGAAGAAGAACTGACACTGCACCAACAGCAAGAATCAACGCGACAGAAAGTTTTGTACGAGGATTCATCTGTAAGTTCCAGACCATGAAGATAGGAAGAATGCCTAGCGTCCAGTCTACCAAACAAGAAATTGCTGAGTAGGCGTAAGTGGCGTCAACAGTGATTGTTGGGTTGATACACGTCCCCTTTCCTCCAGTATATCGTGTCCAGAAGTAGGCAGACGGACGGCATTGTAGCACGAAAAGAAAAAAGAAGAAAGCGCTGTAAATCTCGGCTAGACCAACTACTGCCCAGATGATGGTTTTGTGTATTTTCGCAACTGCGATTCGTAGCAAGAAAATGCCAACACTAAATTTGAGAGCCATGTTGGCTAGAACGTAGACGGGCTCACATGCCCACCACCACTATATTTTGTTAGTAAGGAGTTACGTCTATAAGAAATAACAGGTTACGGACCTTCAACCCGACAGGAATTTCTGCCGGAGGAAGTACAGCGGCATGTTGACCTGTACCATGATGGACACCCGCAATAGAAAAAGTACAATAGAAGATGAAGAAGACCTGCAGTAGTTGATGTCAGTGAATGTTTAGATGAACCTCTCAACTGGTTTGATAACAGCAGAATATCTGAATGTGCATACCCATGCGATGAGAGCACACCAGTCATCCAATCCAAAGCTCTTGACGATAATAACCCTACAGTAACATCTCAGGATAATAGCTATTGTGCTCAAGGCGACAAACAACCCCGCAACTCCACTGACTTGAGGACCACGATCAGCTGGCTTCACCGTCATGACAATGGATTGAAATAATGACTCTGAAGAAGGGGAGGAAACAAGGAATGAGGGAAAATGTCGGCGTGGTGCACAAAAGCCAGAAAAGAGGGTCGCGCCTATTCATACAGAAAACTCGGTTTACATATATTTTCCATCATATCGGTTGTGTCCGTAACTGTATACCGTCCTTACCAGCTCTGGAGTTCCGCACCGAGCTAATACCTGGCCTGACATGTCGATCAGGAGAAGCCTGCGAGGCCTGTGAGCGAGAGGTGGGTACCTGGTATCCTCGCTCTCTCCCTGTTAGAGCGAATGAGCCACGGCCTTTTCTACAGTAACCAAATGCAGCGCCGGCAACTAGGGATTTTGAGGTCCCTGGAAAGAATTACTGGGTGTCCAGTTTGTCTGACATCCCGTCTTTCTGGAATCTCCACTAGCTTGGCTTAGGAAGCACGGAAAGTACATGGCTTATATCGAACGTGCAGTAGGCGAAGTGGAGTAATTCTGAAGCTATGCCTATTTCTCACTATTATCCCGTCAACCGCGGTATCTAGCGCTGCATGTGTAAGCTCTTTGTGAGGCGACACACCTCTTTTGTACTGTAAAGAGATCATCCAACTTGTACAAGGAGATCCTTGAAACTGAGTATGCATTGTGATTCTGTACATACATCAGATAACAGAAATCGGAAGCCTTCGGATTCTTTGTCTGTAACAGAGAAGATGGGGTACAGAGAAGACGGGGTACAGAGTAGAAGTCAGTGGTGAATTCTTTATTTCGGAGTTATTCATTTCACCGAGTACGGCTGTACGAGGCGTAAACATGTACTTACTTAGTAACAGCCCACCAGTTTCGATACGTAACCTACCGGTATTACTCCCCGGTTGCACCATCCAGGGGTTTAAGCGATGAAGAGCTTTAATGATCCCACAAAATCATCGGCAATCGGATTTCCTTTTATGAGATGTTGCGCATCGGATACTTAACACGTGAGATCATCTACCGCGGCGCAGTAATTTCCACATCGCATGAACCTAGCATGTGCGCAATGTCGACAAATCTAGAATTAAATCGGAGGTCTCACATTTCACCAAATATCTTGATAGAAAAACTATGGGTCTAGTACTACCTAAATCTTAGCTCTGTTATGTACCTGTACCAGAGTAGTATCAACTAGATGCTGGAAGGTGGGGGGGCCGTTAGCGGTGCAACACCCCCCTTTCGTAGTGCACAAATCCCAGCACCAGTGTACCCAAGGACTTTAGATCGAAAAGATTTGCAACGTCTTTTCCTCTTTGGAATAATAGGTCCTGTATCATATTTTCCCCTGCATTGGTGCATCAGATAAGGACTCTATCTTCGCTCCGTCCCTTAGTCAGGTACTGATCTCTAAAGGGCCCCCAATGTAAGAATGCTGATGGGTCGTACGATACCTTCAATTGCCGACCATCAATACCTCTGGTCTCTTCGAAACTAGAACAACATATGACAACTCGTGAAATCAGTGGTCGCGATGTCGCGACTTGTAACAAAATGCAAGAGTATACCGGAATATACGGAAATTCTAGTCTGCATAATGCATGTAACAGCCAAGTGAAGAACCTGCAGAGTGCGATACAAACAAAACTTTCTGCATGTTCTAGAATCTAATGCTACAGTGCTGACTTTTTCCATCCGGATGAATCCCGGGGTTGGAAAATAGAGAACTCTAATCATGGCGACATGGTCTACTGTATGAGGGTAAAGACATTATTCGATAAGGAACTCCTTTGTATAACAACAGAGAGTTATTTAATATTATGGAGGGGAGAATGCAAGAGTATTAACAAACGGCAACTGCCATGATGCCATGATGCCATGATGCCATGATGCCATCTGGAAATTAGAGTTTATTTTCTTGGTACCGACGTGGCCAGGGTGTTCCTGCAGAAGCAGTCTGTCACATTTTTTGATGTCGAATCATTTCTCAATCTGATATGAGGGTCTACGATGGGATTTGATCAGTGCAATCAAAACAGTGACCTGGTTCCAGGATCGTGGTAAGTCTCACACGAATCCCAGAGAAGGTGAAATGAGAAAAAGCTAAAACTGCAAACATTTTGTTTATCGATTTGTTTTCTAAAACTAATTTTATTCGTTAGGCTGTGTGTCTTGGCAAAGGGAGCTGCTAGCTCTCCACGTTCGGCGCTCAAGTACGGTATTGCGACTTGAGACCTTTAAGAGGTACGCTAATGCCCAAACCCAACGCTAGACAGCAGAGGAAATGACTGGCATTAGAGTATTGATATCAAAGACATTTGGACAACGCATACTCAGGAAATGCCGGCACATCTGAGAGCAACATTACGCAGCACTGCACAGCGCAAGATAAATCAGGCTAAAGATACGGCAAAAATGAGATGTACGAGAAGCATTAGTGTACCAGAGAACGAAAGTGCTGTCCTCAATTGCCGATGACTTTAAACCAAGCACGTTGCAGTTTCTCCTCCAGACCTTGGTAATGAACGCTCTAAAAGTCAGAGCTATTGATTTTTGCGTATGCCCCTTTGTTTCCAAAATAGACATGATCAACAGCAAACAACAAGGCTAAGTTCGTCCAAGCTTAGAAGGTGATGGCCATTTCAAGAGAAACAAGTTTCATGTCTACATATATTTGTTAATTACAATAGCTTAGAGAGCGGGTATTACAACTTCCGGCTCATCTGCTATTGTAACTGCCGTCAAGTTCCTAAAGCGACGTAAGTCAATTAGCATAGTACTACGTAATTGAGTGTATTCCAAAGAGGTGCATGTTAGCTCGAAACTATTTGGAATGCGTATGTACATTACACGAAATGCTAACAATTATAACAATTTGTTGTCCGTTTGTTTAGTTTCCATTAGGTCTTTGTCTGAGATACACCTTTAAACGAATTAGTTCTTGATTCTCTTCGGATATAATTTTGCAGTCCTCGTCGTTAAAATAGGCTAATAACCCCATTTCCTGCAGCTGGTTGCAAACCTCGAAAACTTAGGGGTCAACTTAGGCCACACCTTATGGGGATGTATTCGGTCCTAAGTTGGTTTTGGACGTTTGTGGCAGGTGCCTCGTACGTAGTTGCATAATGGAGAATTCCCCCCTTGGGCGAGGGATCTATTTTTCTAGCGTAATGATTATCTACCCGCCAGAAGAACACATTAATGCACATGACTCACGGTAAGGGAAGGTAGTTCATTACTTACTCTCGTCCCTGACGTCGAAGTTCAGGAGAGAACGAGGAATCTCCGCCGTTGTTAAGCTCCTATTCGTGATCTACTCTTAGTGCTTACACACTGAAGCTTGGTGAAAATTTGTGAAGAACCGAGTGAACGCCACCAACGCCACCATGTCAGGGGCACTGCCTCGGTTTCTGAAGGCCTCAACCTTTAGCAGTCAACACAAGCCCCCGGTTTTATATCTTCATTTTCAAAAATCGCAAAGACTGATCACTTACCAGTAAAGTAATTTCTAATGTAGAAGAAGTAAAAATCTATACAGGAGACAACGGTGACAGAAGGACCGTGATCAAGCTGAATGCATGACCAAATGAGTCACGCCGAAAGGGCGTAGCTGCAGCAAAGGGGCGTAGCCGCAGCCTATTGCCCTTCTCTTTTGGGTATATCTTCAACCATAAGTACCTACCAATTTCCTACATCTCCATTTCTCATCAAACTCTTTCCCCATTCCGTCTTCAAGCCTACCGCTCAATCAATCCAAACCCAAAAGCACTCACAAAATGACCGCTCCAACGTCCTCCACCAAACCTGAAATCCTAATCCGGCAAGCAAACCTCTCCGATATTCCCATAATGGCCCACCTAGCCAGCACCGCCTACGCCAAGTCGCCCGTAAACAACTTCCTCTCACCCAACGCATCCAAGTACCCAGAAGACGTTGAACGAAAATTCCGCCAAATCAATCATTCACGATATGTAAACCCACGAAATCTAAACATTGTTGCTTGTTTGGTTTCCTCCCCTTCCGAACCAGTTGCATATGCGCAATTCAAACGGCTAGGCGACGATGAAGGAGCGAAGAAGTATTTATCAAGTAGAGGATTGATGGAGAGGCTATGGTTATGGCTATTAAGCTGGTATTTCCTCATCGACAATTTTCAAAACCGGATATGGCCAGATCGAAGCGTCAGCATCCAAAACGTCCAATTGTTCGAATCGTGGGAATCTCACGATACTCAAAGGTATTGGAGTGGTGTTCCGGAGAGGGGAAATAGATGGCATGCTCAGAGTGTGGTTGTTGGACCTGGGTTTCAGGGATTAGGCATTGGGAGGAGGTTGATGGGTGTGGTTTTGGAGAGGTGTGAGAGGGAAGGTGTGTTTTGTGGGTTGGCTGCTAGTACGGCTGGTCAGAGGTTGTATCGGAAATTGGGGTTTGTTGATCTGGGGGACTTTTATTCGAGGGTTCCTGATGAGGGGCCTGAGGATAGAGCCGGCGGTCATATGCTTTGGAGCCCGAGTGGGAGGAAAGGATCTTGACTGAATGATGGATCATACAACTGTGGAGCGTGTTCCGGATGCTGCACTTAACCCAATAAACAGTTGAAGTCAAGCACTGCTTTTATAACGCCTAGAAATTGGAAGCTTTCTTTTTCCATCTTCGGAACGACTTGCTATCATCTCATAACATAAGCCAAGTAATACGAGACTATTAGGTTGGAGTTCATTTGACTTTGCAGGACATTTACTTCAGACTTAACTAACTTCCAATCAATGAATGATAGAGGTATGAACTTGTGACAATCTATTATGTACTGTTATTGCTGGCCTGAATTAACTTATCATGCAAACTAATTTCTAGCGCAAGAATAATATATGCTCTAGTTGCACTTAGGCGCAATCGCTTGTACCTCACTTAACCTTGATATTTACCTGTCTTGAGGTAGTATTCATAGAGGCTACTTACGCTAGGCATCTAGATGTATTGATAAGGTCAAGCACAGAAACATATAAACCAAAGTCACTTATATAAAATAACCTATTTTAAATAAGTTACTAAGTTGCCCAACCTACCTCTGAAGGTAACTAAAAGAAAGATAATTGTATACCTATCTTGTTAAATTTCTAGCAGAACTCACGTGCTCTCCGTATCACGAGCAGCGCAACAGTGACGAATAAGAGTTGCCCATCCCAAACAGGAAGGCGACAACGTCGCGGATATCCTCACGCCTGTGGCGTCTTACGTCCCTGAGCGACTGCCTTAAAAAATCTCCTCAAATAAAAGACATCTTGATCAAAGAAACGCAATAGAAATGCAGGCTTTTCAATTTCTTAACCACTATCGTCAAGCACCAAATCTGGCGGATATGGAGTCCTCACCGGAAAAGCAACCGTTGCTACTAGTGCAGCACACAAACCCCAACCATGAAAAGCAGAACCAAAATCTACTGGCCAAAAGCAAAAGAAACTTCATATATAGCATCACCATATCCCTAGCAATGTTGTTTTCAACTCTCTTTACTCTCTTATTAATACAGGTCCATACGACAAGAGTTTTCGGGCTAGCTCAGCCTAGCCAATACTCAAGTACGAGTTCGGGATTACAATGGGAAGAATGTGGTACAACGAAGGGACTTATATTTGAATGTGAGTTATGAAGAAATTTTCTGGGGATTCGTTTCGGGGTGTGGATGTTAATGAAGAAAAGGTACGAGAATCGATGTTCCTATGGATCAATTCAGTCATGAAAAGTCCACGGATAAAACATTCTCACTTCCAGTTATCCGATTACTATCCAATAACACGGATGCGGCTGAAGGAAAGACTATTTTTCTCAATCCAGGAGGTCCTGGAGGTAAATTACGAAATCTTATATCCGATAAAATGAGCAAAAGACTAAATCCATACAGGCTCCGGCGTTTCATTCCTTCGAGGAGCAGGATACATGCTCAACAAGATCACCGGCGGAGATTTCCACTTACTAAGTTTTGATCCACGAGGAGTTAACGGCTCGTCTCCTCGAGCAAGTTGTTTTGGAAAGTCAGTACATAGAAATATGTACAATCATGATCAACCATGGGATCCTGAGTATCAAGCTGGTAATATGTACACTCGAGCTGAGAATCGAGCTCAGGCTTGCGTTGATATGATTGGTGAGCATGGTGCTTATATTAATACACCTCAAACTGCTGCTGATATGAATTCTATTCTTGATGCTCTTGGTCAGAATGAGATGTATTATTGGGGATTTAGTTGTAAGTAATAACGAACTTTTACTGATGATCCTGACTAACTTCGTGCAGATGGAACAACTTTGGGTCAGACATACGCCCAGCTTTTCCCAGAAAAGGTCAAGAGATTGATTTTAGACGGCGTCAGTAACTTGGATCACTGGTACACCAAATTCTTTGACCAAGAAAGCCTAGTAGACACCGATAATACCTATGCTGGCTTCGTCGAAAAGTGTTTTGAGGCCAAAGAAAATTGTCCTCTAAATTCAATCTACACAAAACCTTTCAACTCGGCCGCTGAACTTAAAAACCATATTGATAACTACCTTTTAGATCTGGAAGAAGAGCCAATCCCAGTCTATCTCAGCAGTAGTCGGTATGGCGCTGTAACTAGACGAGGCATTGCATCGAATGGAATTTTCGCTGCCATGTACCGACCAATTTCATGGCCCACCCTAGCAAATAACCTTGCCGAACTACTAACGGGAAATACCACTTCGGCATTCTTGAAATATTCAGATGACTGGGTTGCAAAAGTCATCCACGACGAATCCAACGGGGTCGTCATCAACAATGACAATTGGAAATCTGGCGAATCAGCACCTCTCCACGGAATCAAAGACATTCAAAACTTCAGCCTTTCAATGCCCGAAGTATCAACCTTAATATCGAAGTACCACGGCTCAGATATCTATGATCGCGCCTCATGGAAATTCCCGAAAACTCACAACTTCCATCCACAGTACTACCCCGAATTCCCCAAGTTCAAAACCGCAAACCCAATTCTCGTCTTATCGACAACAGTCGATCCAGTCTGTCCATTGATTTCTGCGAAGAAAGCCCATGCTAGTTTTGAAGGGGCGGGGTTCTTAGAACAAAAGAGTTATGGGCATTGTAGTATTAGTATACCGTCTATTTGCACAGCTAAGCATGTTAAGAGCTATTTTGTGGAGGGTGTTTTGCCTGAAGAAGGGTCTACGTAAGAATCCTTTCTTTCCTTTGTTTAAGACTATTGGAGAAGATTCTAATGAGATATTATTAGATGCGGTGTTAATAGGGAATACTTTCCCGCCACTAAGGGTAGTAGATCTGGTATTGCTAGTAGGAGTACTCTTAACGCTGATGATGCAGAACTCCTTGATGCGTTGGAGGATCTTGCCGAGGTTGTGGTATTTTAAATATGCGAGCAATGATTTGAGGGGGGAAAGGAGACCAGTTTCGGTTTAGATTTCGCTGTAAGATGTGTGTTCACAAATGAAAAATTGTTGCTACCTAATTTAGCATTTGCCCTTTTCATCGAGAGTTGTTTATTGTGCTGACTCACGTACAAATAAGTTGCCTTGATGAACGTTAAATATAGTCTATAACTGACTCTATCTAGTAGTTAGTAGATTCCTCTACACTAATTGCCTTATACACTCCTTCTACAAGGTAAGGTATACTAATATGCCCTGTTGAACAGCCTATGTCACAAATTGGCTAGGTATAAAAGAAGGCGGTCTACAAGACACTAAGCTAAGGAGGATGTAATTAGCTGCTAGATAGGATGAAGGATAGAGAGATAAAGCAACCAGAAACTCTTCCTTCCAAAGCCAGGACTCTTCAAGTCCACCTTTCGTTTTTAAGTGTTAGTTAACGGTATTAAATAAAACTTTCTCTTCCTGGACTGGAAGTTTGATATTTTTAAGTAGTTGTAAGGAAAATAATATATTAGATTACGATTTTAGTTGCTTAACTGTATGTGCCTAGTTGTTCCAAATTGTGGCCCCGGAAAACTGCATTTATCCTCAAAATCAACACCAGTGAATTAAGTAAACGTTCTACAATTCTCCATCCAACAACTCTTTTATTCCAAAATAGAAGACCCACTCATCCGCTCCCAGCATTGCCAGCCACGCATGCGAATTCCAATTGCCCGTTGGTCCGTCTCTGGCGGGTCGAATGTAACCTTCGCTTTGAAGGTTTTCAGATCGAATGTTGCTGTGATTATTGTATATGTAAATGATGAGGTACGTGTCCTCACACAAAATGAGGGGCCTGAGCGAAGAAGATTCTTGAATTGACCCACCATACTCAGGCGACAGTGTAGATAGCCGTTGTATTTCTCGTGGGTCGTCGATCAAGACCAATATTAAGACGGTCCCATGTGGTGGATGCTTTGAATTCATTACACTGCCTTTCGCAATCTAGTGTACTCTGAATCATATCAAGTCCAAGCGCGAATTTACCTTTTAAGGCTTTTTTTTGGGGACCAATTTCTTAGCGAGTTTGAGACGCATATCCACCGACTCGGTCACACCTTCCGTGTTAGCTTGTATCCCGGCCTTGACTGAGAGTATGATGTCAAGGGGGAGGTTGGCCTCTCCATAGCAAATGCCACTCCTCTTCGAGAATTTGGACAGGGTTATTTCGGAGAAGACCACCATCGATATACGACTGCGACTTTCCTTTATGATAAGAAGGTTCGAAATAAGTTGGTGCCGCAGAAGTACTCTGTGCTCTACGTAAGTCTGTTAGTTAAATTCCAAGGATATCTGCCAGAGAGAATAATAGTCGCTTACGCTTCCGATATTTTCAAATCATCATCTGGATCGTCCTCTCGCACGAGATAGTCAGTGTCTTATATGAATAACTTTGCTAGAAGAGGTAAAAGATGAAAGAATTAGGTTACAAGACGCCATTACCTATAGCCAACATTATAAGAGAGCACCAACAACACATGCTTTGTTTGCTTCCGTACCAAGAAAATATTTTTGCCTGTGAGGACTCACTGCTTCAGAGAGTTCGGAAGCTCGCAGATTTGAGGTATTCCCAGTCTTGCACTGTTCGCTAAAAGGTACAGTACTGAACTTACACCACATAGAAGGCCTACAGAGTCTCGCTCTGCGAATACAGTTTTCGGTCTACCACCTTTGTAGGCTGCGAACTTATATCAATTTCTGTCTCTGTGGCCACCTCCAACCCTACTAATCCATTAATACTTGTGTTTTGGCGCATTCTACAAAATGTTCGTCGAAGCTTGGGCTGCAAATCAAGCCACGCATGATTTTGGGTGCACGAATATGGCAATGGCATCACTTCTTGCGGGCGTAGTCTTCTTAGCAAGACAAATTTGGACGCTTGTAAACAAATCAGGGAATGTGCAGCCTTAGGATGGCCAAGACACCCTGGACAAGGACGGACTAAGTAACTTCATATGGCGACTAGAAAGAAATGGGTTGGGCTAAGCTGAGCTGAGATGAGCCTATCTCGGAATCCAGCGAGCTGAACGTCGTTCCTGCAGAGAGACGGTATCTGAGGCGACAAGGTTAGTATGTGCAACTGGGAGTAACACCGTGCTCTCTCAAAAAGGTGAGTTGCGCATAACATGATTATCTATGCAGGTATCGATTTGTACGTAAGTAAGAGTAGGGTGTAGTAAATGGAAGGCATGTACGAAGTATGCAGGTAGCTGTTTTGAGGCAGTTCCATAGGTACTGATATAAGTACGCTCTGAACCATCGAACATACAGTACTACCATGTATACTTATCTAAAAAGACATATATAGACATGTATAGCAAGCCCCGAGCTTCAAAGAGCTAGAGCGCAAATGAAGTGAAGTTGAAGAAAGCTTGGAAAGGCTCCAGACGGCGTTGCTGCCAACCCCGCTAGTGCCCGCCAACCAGGATCTATCTCAATGACGTGGCCACCACCAACATGATTCGACAACAACTTCAACCACTCGTATCCGCATCACCATTCGCATCAACACGCTATTCTTAAGTATCTGCGTATCTGCTGTGCCTTCTGAATATTCAAGCCACCATGGCCAAGTTTAATCAAGAAGTTGAGGACCGCATGCTCGATGCCATCAAGGCCGTGAAGGAAGGCGAAGATGGTCTGAGCATCAACAAGATAGCCCAGAAATACGACGTCAAAAGCCAATCGCTACGTCGAAGGTTAGCCGGACATGGTTCAGTGAAGAACAATGGTGGGAGAAACAGGGCACTTAGCAGTGATCAGATGAAGACTCTCTTTGCCTTTCTAGACCGTCAACGCAGCCTCAATATTCCCCTTGGAAAGGAAATGGTTCTCGCCGCCGCACAACGTATCCTCGACTCGGATGGCTCAAAACATGAATTGGGCAGGCGATGGTATGACCGAATGATCAAGGACCATCCCCAGTACAAAGTTGCTGTGAAAATGGGTCCAAAGCCAGTGGTAGCTGGCGTCCTTGACCACTTGGAGAATCTAATCAAAACTCAATTACCTGGAGACTATTCAGTAGTCGATGTACTCACCCACTTCGGGTCCCCTCTCGTGTCTGTCGCAGTATTAGAGGCTGGTGAGATCACGTCAAGAGTGCTTGGAGACCCGAGGCCTGGAAATGCCGAATTCAGAATCATGGGTGCTGCGAAGCCTTATAACAACGAAACTCTTTTCCAGGCTTGCAGCATCTCAAAAGCCATCACTTCGCTGGCAGTATTCAAACTAGTTCAAGAAGGGACTCTCAACCTTGACCAGCCAATTTTCATCTACCTCAATGCCGAACAGTTATCCTTGATATCTACGCCACAGACGGAGCCTTTCATCTGTCAAATAACTCTTGGGATGCTTCTCTCGCATACCTCCGGGCTGTCGGTGGGAGGCTTTGGTGGTTACAATTCGACCACTATCCCAACAATATCTCAGATCCTCAGTGGAGAACCTCCAGCTAAGAATCCACAAGTCTCTCTTCTTCGAATGCCTGGACAGGCCTTTTCATACTCTGGCGGCGGTTACGTTGTAATCCAGCTAATCCTGGAAACTGTTCTCCAGAAGCCTTTTCACCAGATTATGGATGAGGTCGTTCTTAAGCCACTGAAGATGACAAGAAGTACCTTTTCCATTCTTCCCGCCATTGAAAAGAACTTTGCACCAGTCTATCTCACCGGCAAGAACCCTTCAGATCCAGTACATCACCTGTTTGCGGAATCTGCTGCAGCCGGTTTATGGACGACTCCATCAGATCTCTTGCGCGTAATCACCACCATACAATTCTCCTTGGATTCAGATGAATTTCTGGAAACGGAATGGGCAGAAATTATGCTGCAGGAAGTTGGTTCTAATGGAATGGCACATGGGTGGTACGCGAAGAAAGATGGTATCTCTTTCGGCCATGCGGGATCTAATAACCCAGGATTTAGATGCCATGTAATGGGCTATGCAGATTTGGATAAAACAGAGGATGACGACGAGGATGAAGATATGGATGACAGAAGGAGCGTGCCAAATGACTGCGGCATCGCTATTATGACGAGTTCCGAGCTAGGAGGTATTGTAAGAGAAAAGGTCCTTGCTGCAATTCCATATCTGAAGGGATGGCCCGCCGTACCCCATTCATTGGGTTTATCCGAAGTAGCAATACCGTTTGTTGATCGAAGCAAACAAATTGACGACAGAGCAGTTGAGTGGTGCGGTGTTTGGATACCAGGTCCCTGGAGCATTGTCGTGGACAACGGATTCAAGTTGCAATACTCCAATTTCCCCAGTGTCCCGTTAGTACCAGCCGCCATACCTCCAAAGGCGTATGGCGATTGGTCTTCGATCGATTTGGTGGCTGACGGTCTTGATATTATGATTCGTCTTGGCTGGACATCATCCGGTGAATCTAGAACGAAGATTGTGGAGTTGTGGCAAAATAGTAGTATCACCGTGTTGGAATTAGAGCCCTCGGAGCCCTCAGCACCATAACGTCGGCTGCATTCTATAGCGCTTACGGCAACGGTTTACTACAAAGCCAGATATAGTCACACTACAGATTTTCGACTTATTTCCATCTTGCGTAGCTTACGGTTAACCTGCTACCGAAATGCCAGCAAGTAATAAAATTACGAACCGTTGATTTAGCATAGTGGTATGTACCCGAAGAATTTCCAAAATTACGCGACGATTTATGATACAAACAAGCGAGGGTTTAGTTTAGTAACTTCGCAGTGCGCAAACCGCACCTTGCTAATCTAGACTTATGAATGTCTAGGACAGATCGTTTGTGTTAACCTTACCTAAACATGTTTGGTATTTAGAGCCATTAGCATTTAGATAAACTGAGGGTTTGAAAATGGGCACGCTGCATGATCTCATTGAAGAGCATGCCCACGAGGGTTCTACGATGACAGATAATCCGTTAGAGTTGAATGGTCGGAATACCAACAGGAAGAAGAGGAAGCAGCTCAGTCACATGAGAAGATGGACTTGGTCACTCTTTATTTGATTTCAGCAACGGGATGTTGCACAAATGAGAGAGATGACTGGACGCCAATTGTTGATCCTGCGACTTTGGACGAGGAAGAGGAGTTTGACTATTACGGTGCTATTATGCATAATAAAAGGCTACATTTGCGGAGTAAGGGGTTTGTGTCGGTTGACATTGAGTGGGATGAGGTGAGCGACGAGTCTGGTTATGATGGTTTGTTTGATCGAACTACGCCGGGATGAAAGGCAGCATTGGGGGACTAGGACAAAAGTATCCTTATTCATTCGCAATCTCCTCATCCAAGTCTCAGGTGCAGTCTTTGAAAGATCGGCCGCCTCATCGTGGAAGGGATAGTTAAAGTTTATAGACAGCACAAGCCGCCAAAACTGAGCTTACTTATGCAACAAAGCATGTTCGATGTTCAGTATAATCGCGCTATGTGACTTCCCTATCTCACTGCCACGTTCAGCAATCTACGGTTCTACCTTGTCAGAGAAATTTTGTGCACGCTATCCACAACTGTAGGGGCAAATGCGGAGGACTAAGAATAAAGGAGAACAAGATTAACGTGGTATTACGAGGTTCGTACATACTGTTCTCGAGTCGAAGTGAACTGAGAAACCAGAACTCAATTAACTCGGCAAACAAAAGGGGTAGCGAGCAACAAATTACCTCACAATCACTCAGCTTGATTCTAATCCTCGTCAACTCACTCCTGTTCCAAATGGCTCCAGGAACACAAAGCTTGACCTACCTCTAGTCATCCCGTAAGCTTTATTATTTCTTTGGAAGGCATCCCCACTGACAAGCCTAGATACATACCGTTCATTCTTCCAGGATATAGAATAATGTACAAGTATAGTACGTATTCTAGAATACCAAACTCATTTTCAACCTCTCATTCTCGTAGTGACGAGCACAGAAGGAAGCATCGAGGCGAAGCCATATTAATACAATTTCTTTTACCACTCGACACAACATACGGCCATAGATTAAGGAATTTTCAATGACTGACTGCCAATGGGTTGACGAAGGCACTTAGTGCGATGTTCCAGAGAGGAGAGATTCGATACAGAGCTAGCTGTGCTTGCTGTTTGTTGGAGATGGGTAAAATCCATTTAAGAAGAAGATGAAACATAGGATTCAACATCGCAAAAATAATCAGCTCAGCTCATCCAATTCTTTCTTTACTCATTTTGCCATGCCAACTTCAAATTTCAACAACCCCTCAGCGTTTCTGCGAGCGAATCCTTGCAACTTCCCTTCACTCATCAATATATTCTAATATATTCCATCTAATCTGGTTCAGGAAGCGCTTCTCATCTCATCTCATCCCATCTACTGATTAAGAACAACAACCAATACAAAACGACAAAAACAACACAACTCTGTGTTCTTGTCCTCCTTCTTAAGAGATAATTCATTCAAATGGCACAAAAGCCCAACATTCCACTCACTAGTTATAGCCTACCTAGCTAATCATTACTCTACTTTACACTCTAGCAGCTAAAATAAAATACGCGTTTCAACTACCCACTAAAGTGTTTATAACACCATTTACTATACGATCAGCCTCTTAGTATTTTTAATTAAAATTTTCTTATAAAAATAAAACGAAACATTTATACTACTTACTTTACTTTGTATTATCTATCCTATAATACTAAAATAGCGCCGCTTCCTCTTTCCCCTCCTTCTACCTACAGTAGGTGGATAAAAGTCTGTTATACTCTTTTTTTAAGTAAACCTATTATAATTATATTTTATCTATAATAGTTATAACTTCTTTAATTTAAAAGTAATTAGAAAACTAATAGTTTTATTTAAAAGAGAAGCTTCTAATTAATAATATATAAACTTAGTACTTTATATACTAGCCTTCTATAGCTATAATTATAGTAACTCTCTTTTATATACTAGATATAAGCTTATTTAATATCTCCTCTTCTAATAACTCCTAAGCCTCTTATACTACCTTAATTAATAAAGCCTTTATAGTATTATTATCCTTTATAGTTATAAATTTAGGATATAACTTAATRATCTTTACCTTTAGTATCTTCTATAGGTTTTTAATAGGGTTTAGGTTAGGTAAATAAGGGGGGTGATCTACTAACTCTATAGCTATTTTAATAAACTAATCYCTAATAATATATACTTTATAAATTAGGGTATTGTCTTATATAAAGATACTATTATTATTAAGAATAGTTAAAAGATATTCCTAAATAACTTTAAGGTATCTTTAAGCTATAACCCCCCCCTTCTTACTTTTAGTATCTCCTTTTATTACTACTAAGTTAGATCTAATCCTAAAGTTAAAATAAGTCTAGAATATAGTAGTCTTTCCTTTTATAGGTTCTCCTTATACTACCTAAGGCTTAAGTATTTAGCCTATTTAGTTAGTTAGTAATAGACTTTATAAATAGATATCTTACTAACCTCTTTCTTAATAAATAAAGTCCTATTTCCCTCCCTTTCCCCTCTTAATTAAGTACTTATTAGACTATCTCTACCTCTTCTAAAAGATAAGAGGTATTCTATTATACTTTAAAGCCTATACTAGCCTAGTAGTAGCTCTCTCCTTTATTAAGAGTAACCTTTTCTTATACCTCTACTTTTATATACTTAATTTCTTTAAAAATCGATATATAGTCTTCTTTTTAACTTTAGGGTAGATAGTTATAACTAATTAAGCTACTATAATCTTAGGATCTACTATAATTATTCAAAATATTATCCTCTACACCCTTATTATAAGTTTAGAAGGCTTACCTATCTATAGTTATAAGATACTAGAGGTCTAGTTAGGAGTATTTTCAAAGATTTTTTAATATATATTTAGTAGAAGGTTTTCTTACTACCTAATTATAAGATATAATATACTATAGTTCTACGTACCTACTATTTAATTATACATACTAGGGGAGACCTCTCCTAAGGTAGGGCGGGCTATATTAGGTAGTTAAGGTATTTTCTTATAGAGAGTAGGGTGGGGGGGAATTCTGTATTTTAGGTGTTTTGTAAAAACCGGACAAACTTTTGTCCACGCACTGTACGTCCGGTATCGATAACTAAAACCACTTATAGAATAATAACAAGAGAAGATAATCTTCATCTTTCTTAATAAATTTATAAATGATAAATTACAATTCGTGTATTTTGTTTTAATTTACCTTATTCGAAGCTTAGATAGCAGAGAGAGAGAGAGAGAGAGAAAGGATAACTATAGCGGGAGGATATGCAGATCATTAAAGTTATTTATATGCTATTAGTAAGGAAAGTACTTGAAATACCTTGAGGATAATATACAGAACGGATGATTAAGGGAACGAGAAGCATTTGTAAATGCCACCGAGGGAGAGAAAAAAAAAGACGAATTATTTATGTGGATTTCACACATAGAATCAAGATCAGATGGCTAGAATATCTTAGAGTTTATTATCAGCAAACTCGCTAATTGATTCTCATATTTCTATTAGAAATATAGAGAGAAATCTCGATTCTAGTGTAGTGGGCTGAACCAATCATTGAATCGAATCATTGCGAAAGTGAAGACTTTCAAAGTGCGTCTATATATCGCTGTCTTTATGTTTCGTGAAACCAACCACTGCCTCCTTGACTTTGCTATAGACAGCTTCGGAAGGTCCATCGGTATCAACCTGCAGATAGTATTAGATCGTTCTGCGTTAAGATTTTGGTTCCAATGTACCGCTTTGAAGTAGCCCTCGGTAGCACTAAGGTGTTCCTCTAATTCTTTCATGTCTCGAGTTGCTGCAGCGTACTTCTTATCAGAGATTCCCGCGGGTTTTACTGGACATTTCAATAGCAGAGTGTACGTGTTCTTTTGCACCTACTATAATATTAGTATAGTCAAGCTAGAGGTCAGTAAAGACCCACCTGTCGTTGAAATCCTATCAACTGCTGCATGCTGTCTGGAAATCCAACCACGGTGACCCAGTTCTTTCCTCCATCGGCGGCTTCCTTGATTTTCTCTTCAAGTAAGCTGACTACTAAAACTGTGGGAGCACGGACAGAATTCTCGATGCACTCGGCTAGAAATTCTTGGTGAAGATAAGTCTGGTCTTTGGACTTGTCCTGAATAACATCTTCTACATCAATGATCTGGAAATCGGTGTTTTTGGCAAGAAGCTCTGCTTGCAACTTTTCTCCAGAGCCTGGAACGCCTGCATTGTTTGTTAGTAGTACGATGCGTGGAGTCTTGTAATTGTGCCGAGGAATCACATACCAATGAGGAAAATGAGAGGCAGGTTCTGTTTTCGATTCGCAAAATGAGCTTGACGTTCGAGGGTCAGTAATCTCAGATCTTCTTTGCCTTTAACAGACAGAATTTTAGCGGCATTGTAAGGCCCCTGAAATTCATCCAGGTCTTTCTCGCCGTAAGTTTGCTGCTCGTAGTCGTGGGCTTGGATCATGCATTCAAATTTATCTACCTCATGCATCCATTTTGCTTCTGGGGTCTCGCCCGCCTCGAACTCGACCCAAAGATCCATTAATTCCTGTCCCAGTTCGGGATTGACCTTCTTCAACAAACTCTGAATATACTTGAAGCCGAATTCTTCTAGCTTGAATTTCTCCTCTAGCAATCTGTTAGACTTGTGATGATGCGACACGATTCAATCTAGCGGTACTTACCTTTGGAAACGCCGTCGTGTGGGGTCAGGTCTCCTGCGAGGGCCTCTCCCATGTCGTGAGTTATGGCGAGCTTGATGCATTTGTCGCGGTCTAACCCCTTCTAGAATCGATGTTAGTCTGGCGATAACAGCATAGTAACGACGATGGACATACCGATGCGGTCATGGCTATGAGCGCCATGCGATACATATGTGAAGCTACACTCTCAGGATGATCAATCGTTCGCAACCATCCGGTGCGGGGCAGGTGCTTCAAAACATCCATCAGATGGAGGTAAGGTAAGGTCGTGTTATGGAGTTCAGCCTGGAGAGAAGCCATGATGCCGGAAGTTGTTGGTTCAGGGGAAGGTTTTCTTCTTCTTCTTGGGACTGACTGAATAGGGATTTTTGGGGGATATTGAGAGTGAAGGGGAAGATGGAGGTCCAGGTGGATATGGAGGTGGAGGTGGAGGTGGAGGTGGGTTCAGCCTAAGATTGAGATGAAGGTTGAAGTTGAAAGGTCATGGTCAGAGATCTTATCTGTTGGCGACGATAACCGAACAGCCCTCTTAATTCTGTCATTCAATCGCTGCCCAATACCACGGAGGCATTGCGGCTACCCGCTTATGGTACGCATACCCCCATATGCTGCAGTACGAAAGTACAAGGGGCGCTAAAAATCGCACATCTGCAGGATCCTTATACTGACTACTACGCCACCACCATCCTCGATCCCATCCGGGGGCCCGGCGCATCGCATCGCATGGGTGAACAGAACAGGTGGATTTGGATGTATGCACAGTATGGGGATGGCTTGGATGGGTTGTATGGGTTGGGTGCGTGGCTGTGACAGAGACATGCGGCTCCGTCATCATCTTCCCTCTTCTCGTTCTTCTTCTGCATTGTTCTTCTACGTCGCTCCAGGTCTCCACACGGGGGTGGGATTGACCCTGCTTTGTTTGGTGATACCTTCACGTTTCTCCTCTGCGCACCTAGTAATCACCTTTACTAATCTCTTCAGTACTCTTTTAATAATAAACGTTAAAACGATATTTAGTGTCGCATATAAATATATCGTCAATCTAAGCGGCGTCTCTATATTCCTAGTCTGGGCCTTTATATCCTATATCTATATCCAATTCTACTCTACCTAGAAATATTAAGGTTATTCTATCTCCGAATTACCATTTATTTTATTATCTATATACGATGTATTTCGAACTTGTAGCAAATATCTTCTTGGCTTTGATTTAGGGTTGGACTACTTGAAGTCCTTTTAATGTGAGGAATTTTGTTAATACTTATATTTTACTTCCGCTTTTTCAGGTTATTTATAGGGGGTATAAGTTGGTTTATAAGATGAGGTTTTTAGGGGTTAAGGAGATTGATTTGTTGGAGGAGAGGAGGGATTTGGATTCTAGGGGGGTGGTAAGGGTTGATAAGGAGACTGTTTTCTTTTGGCTAAGAGAGAGGATTCGGGGGTGGTTAGGGGGAAGAAGAGTTTGTGAAGGAGGGTATTAAGAAACTTCTAAATACCGGTTAATTTGAGAGTCTGCTGTGTTTGTTTCTGTATTCGCAGTACATGATGCAGATCTAGAACCTTCATTCTCTTGAATAGTAAATATTTTCTAATAAAACGAGTCTTGAATAATCCCGAAATATCTTTCACTGCTTACAATCCTTTATTACCTAAAAGGTACCACATGTCTATAATTGAAAATATTTATTGCTTTAATGTATAAACACGCCTCACTTGATACGCCTCACTTGATAACCTTCAATTAGAAGAATTACAGGGAGCTACCTGTAGTAGTAGAGGTATTGCATTTTACGTTCTGCAAAGAGTAAAGAGAACTTAAGTATACGTTAATTGTGGTAGCTAAGCGAGGTCAAAAGGGGTAAATATAGTTGCATAATTACACTGTTCGATAATCACTATACAATTATTCTAGACTTTATAGTCTAAAAGTAAAAGTAAGAAGTTATTATTAGGGTCTATCGACACACATAGTCACAGAACCACGTAACAGCAGCCAGGGGTCGGAAATGACTAAGCGAGCATTCCCCCCTTTTCCTATGTAAGCCCAGCTCGCTACAGAAGTATTTTCGCTCTCGTAATTTCTCACTCGAGGAGAAGGCCATGTATATATAAGTGCATAATAATAGCAAAGACGTAAACTAAGGAGATGATGTATCGTTACTCAATTAGTCCTCGAAGTCCACCTTCCCAAAAGATACTTGGTTCCTAAAATATCCCTTTCTTGTTTTCAATCTAGGCTTAACCAATGTAGAGCACTCCTGAAATCCAAAAGGGATTCCGTTTGCGTACTTCTACGCAAGCATTTTGTGCCAGAACCTCTCTCCCCTTCAATCAATCCACATTCCCGGTACGCGTACATATATCTCCGGCAGTTCGACCAAATTCCAGAAATCTCCCAAGTAATCATCCCATGGGTTCGAAATCCAAATATGCCAGTCTCCAGGCGATGGGCCGTATGTACACCCATAGATCTAGAGGAAAATATAAGTCTTCTCATTATACACCCATAATCCAAAGACCTTCAGGCACGTCTCTTCAATTTTTGAAAACTTAACCGTCTCTGACTGACCATATAGCACTAGATTAACCCCAGCTCGCTCGAGCTCCTCAAGTCAGACTCTTAGCAACTTAGTTATACGCTTAGGAGTGTATTTATCTAAATCAAGATATATCAAGGATCCTTCAATTAGCGTTAGGAGAGCAGATGTCTGCTCAAGCTGCGGCTTATTTCGAGGAAACAGCGGTAAAGGATAAGCACCGTTATCTAGAAGCTCCCTTAGCAATTCGAGTCATTCTGGAGCACGATTAGCTAAGCTGGAGACTTTAGTAGTCTTAAATTACCTTCCAAAGTTTGGGTATTCCCAACCTGGAAATCAGGTGCCCAATCGTCAAAGAGCGTATTCCCAGACTTAGTAGGTATACGACCAGTAGCACGTGTCACTGCGTCGAAAAGCGTACCCTCTTCTGTATCACATTGGGCTACAGTAGGTGATGCCTTTTGAGATGGCAAGGCAGCTCTGACCAGATCAGGAGAACTCAGTGGATTTCGTGTTAGTCCGATAGCAATTCGAACATTTGTTTCCAGTGTTGGATTGTCTCCCGAATTTTGTATACGGCCTTCAGGCACAAGAAGGCTTCCACAGAGCTAAAAAAAAAAAAAAAGTAATAGAGCAAGTCATATGTCCCCCCAACCACGCATCCTTCGCAGCACCCCCCGAACCAGGAAACTCTCCAAACTAACTAGTATCAATACTCTCCAACTCAAGACATCCCAACACCTCAAAAACACTCTCAAAAGCCTCATTAATCTGCTCCAAAGGCGCCGTAACAATTTCGAACAAGCGCTTTAACAAATCAGGCGCCGCCTGCTGAGCAAACTGATAAGCAAAACAAACAGCATTATTATCCTCAGCCAAAGTATCCGAATTATAAATACCACCGGTCAAATTAGTGATGTCAATACCTGTAAAAGAATCCACAGTTCCTGTATTCCCACCCACTGATAAGAACTGGGGATATTGGAGAGCAGCACCTAGGAGATCGGTGTTGAAATAGTGAATGGAATATTCATCGCCGATGGCACGTTTATACCAATTATCAGGAATTCTCTCAATTTCTTCTGTCCAGATGAAATGTCCTGGGTCGCCGGTTATTGAGAAGAAGGACGGAAGGAGGTAAGTGTTGTTAGGTCGTAGCCGTTTGGTCCGAGGGGTTGGGAGTATAGATTTTCGAATTGGGGGACGATGACTTTGTAGTCATTTCCGCTGAAGGTTCATGAGTAAGGTTCATAGGTGGAATGGCAAGAGGACTTACTATTCGTAAAGATCGGGTCGCGTGGGTGATACGTCTGATTCGTATTTGTTGTGAGAGCCTGATATACCCTGTGGTGTACCGAGGAAACCAACGGAGCTCAGCAGGCTTGACGATGGTGGCCCACCAATTGACCAGCCTGAAAAGTGGTGAGCAAATATAATCTTTAAAAATAGTTAACTGAGTGGTTACTAACTTGTAAGGCCACCATCAAATACAGCTCCGTAAACGGCAAGAAAGGCAGCGAGATCTGTAGCCATTCCGAAAACTACTTGAAGTTAGCCAAGATCTTGTGGAACGGAGAGAAGTCCCACAATCACAAGTGCCTCGGATAAACTGTGTGATTGTAGCGACACCGTTATGGGGTATATAGTTATGATTTGCCGTCGCGTTCAGTCCCGGGCAAGGCCCTCTCAAGTCATCCGGTCCAGGAGGAACAAATGCATGTTCTCCGGTAGTGGTAACATATTGTTCTGAAGCGGAGAATCCTGGATCGAGTGGTGTTCCCACAGACTTGTCCTTGACTTTGGCCTCAATCTGTTCTGAAATTCCCGCAAGTGCTCTCTTCTCTTTTTCACTAAAGGAGAGACCGAACATACGAGACTGAAATGCAATGCTCTGAGAAACATAAAGTAAAACCAGAGTTAAACAAAAAGAAGACTTCATGATGGCACGATATAGTTGTGAATTTATGAAGTGAATTTCATGATCTTTCCTGAAGAGTACATTAATTTAAAAGTGATCATGGAGTATATATATTTTAGGCCTGTGGCAATTCAAGATGTTGCTACCGTCTGCCGTCCCATTCTTTTTAGTAATGATGAATATCTTAAACCTACAAAATGATTGTCACACTGTAGAGTATACAAAGCAAGCTGCGTTCGCTTTAGGCCTCGGTGTCGCATCTATCATGACAACAGAGCGAATTTAATCGATTAAACTTTCGGGAATTTGTCCATGTCGATCATGAACTACACGACCTAATATAGGACGAAAAGAAGACCAATGAGACGGCTAGTAATTGTAAAAAGGGAGACAATTCCATCAGCGGCTTTTCACTTTGTCCTAAAAGACAAATAGTGTGGCTGTCTAGCGCCACAAAGAAAGCAGGAATAACCCAAAGCGACCTCGGCACTTGGAGAGGAGTTCAAGATTACTTTGTTTGGATGTACAATAGCATGACGTCAAGCCCATGTATAGATCTTTGGCTCACTTAAGCTTAATCTCATCGCTAGAGCAAGGGGATGAAACTGCGGGGGAAAAGCCACTCCTCGGTTCAACGTTGAGTGATCCACAGTCGACGACGAAAATCCAACGAGATGATAAGGGAGATGTAAAATCAACACGGGAGCGGGAGAGCACTTGATTTGAAATGATGGTGCTTCTGTAGGATATGCGGGGAAAATTGGTGGAGGAATATGAGTCGGTAAATTGTTGACGTTGGGTGACAGGCCCTCTGCTAGATAGAACCTTTTAAGTCTAACTTGTGCCAAAATATCGAGAGAATACCATAGGAGATTCAAAGTACGCTGCTTTCTGCTATTATCCCAACACAAGAGATCATCTTAAGTTCATTCAGAGAGAATTTAACAAGGCAAATAACACCGTTACTATTCTTTCTGAGAAAAACACAAGAATGTCACTGTTTAATTGTTTAATAGGCTACAACAAGCGTAGATTGCGGAGCATTGTTGTGTATTCTACAAAGAGTAAAAAGAGGCCCAGCTGGCTATTTACCGATACTTTATACCTTAATACAAGGGTTTATCTTTAGTGTTTCTGAGCTTCGTTTCTCTGCAACTCGGCCAGCTTCAGTGACGCTGCCCACTTATCCGCCCTTTACTTCTGTTCCACTGAATCTTCACCTTTGTCCTGTGAACTGCCATCTTCCTTGATCTCAAATACGAACCATCCAGACACTGGCTGCACCGTATCTAAAACCGTAGCAGACTCTCCACCAGTCACTCTAACACCCACGGATCCAGCTACCATTCGTGTCTTGTACTCTACCCCATTATCATCCACCGTCACTGGAACTGCAGCGCAACCTGCAGGTACAAGTTCAGTATCAACGTTATGATACATGGTACTGTCAAGAACTAAGGTTGCGGACCGGAGGAAATCGCTTGCAAGATCAGATCCACCAGGCGTATCTTTGTCTCGAGAAGAACCAGTGAAACGATAAAACTTCGCAGTCTTTTTATTAGGTGCATCGATCCACTCAAGATTTGCCAAGAGATCTCCCTCGTTATTCCAGAAGCAAAAGGCCGTGATCCAACCGCTGTAATAAGGCTTGAAGCTCCCACCTCCGAATCGATGTGCAATCGTCTGCCAAAAGTCTTTTGTCTCGGCAGCTTCAGGCGCATCAAATGTATGCACGAAACGCTTGAGAACCGGCTTGAGCAGCTTGTACCACGCACTCGGTTCCTCTCCGAAGGTGAGAAGTTTATCAAGGCGCATAATTAACTTCTGCCAGTCTGCACGCTCGCCCAGAAGAGTCACCGACGGGATGCCACACTGTAGCATAAACTTGTAGGCAAAGTACTTCTGCATTGAGCCCATCATAATCACCGACGCGACCACCTGGTCATTCTTAGTGGTAGTAGTGAAGTCGGGCATCATCCATGCGCGAAGGTCCGGATCTACAACATTGTGCTGGATAGCTTGGCTCATATCGCGAGCAAGCAAACCATAATCTGCAGTGAACAAAGTAGCGCTCTGAACGACTGTAAGGGTCTTCTGGCCATCATGAGCGACGAATTTGCCTCTGAGTTCTTCAGCGTGTTTGTTGATGTAAAACGATAGCTGTGTCAAGATCGCAAACCAGATATCTTCAGGACGAAGAATCAGGTTGTGGTGTTGGTTGTAAGCTTCAATGGCTCCATGGACGAAACCGTTGCGATAGCCGTAGATAGGAGCGCTGTCTTTACATGAAGAAGCGATCATCGTTTTCATCTTGTCGAATTCAACATCGCTGACCTGCTTTAGAAGCTGCTCTGCATTCTGAATAGCCTCTCCAAGGTTGGACTTGGAACCCCAAGTATCGGCGCCGTGAGGAGCGGGATAAGTCGTGACGGGCATCTTGACTGGTGCTTTTTTGAAGAGTAGTTGATTTAATATTCTTAGAGTTGTTCTCTAAAAGTGATGTTGATCTCCGAAAGTGTAGGTTTTCACCAAAAAATGGAAGTCTGAAGAGTAGGTAGGTAAGAAGGAAATTGCATCGACGTTCTTGCCTTTGGAAAGCTTGCTTCGGGGTTAGTGAATGCTTTTCCACGTGACAGCACTAAATTAAGGTCTTATACTGTACACTTCTTCCTCTGCTGCCAGATTCTGCGACGGGTGTCAACCAGTTGTGAAAAGGCATAAAAGATTTATTCAATCTAATCCCCCTTCTCAGGTTGGTGAATAGCCTTACTTGTATACCACTTTTTAGGAATAGGTCATTTTTGAAGAGTTGATCTGAATGACAGGTGAATGGCATGTGTACCAAGGCTCCTATTAGTGTGGTCGCACCTACTCGAGTAAGATAAGCTCTAATAGTGTAAGTTTGCAAACTAAGGAATGGACGTTCAAAGTGCCGTGTGCAGACCAAGAACAGGCATATAAGAAGGGGTTCTGTAGTGTGGCCGAAGAACTGACGGAGAGTCACAAGACGAAATAAATAAGGAAATCACAGAGGGCATTTTCTTTGGAGAGGACCAGGGCAACGTCATGTTGCAAGAAGGATTTGCCTCGAGAGATCGAAAGAAATGTTTTTGGGAGGGATCTTGTTTGGTCTCCCTGATATATTCATGTAAAGTTGACAACTTGCACACAGTAGAAGCGAAGGATAAAACGAAGTATGGTTGGCCACGAGGAGGGAGAAAAAGAACATAACTGAATGCCCCAAGCTGAGGGTGAGTCGAGACGATAGTGACTACCTTAACATGTTCGACACAAAGTCGGTCAGGTCTCGTGTGAGACACCCGAGTTGACGTTGCCAAATGCGAGATCTGAAGTTATCTTGTTTCATCAACCATTAAAAGACAGTGCTTAAGCTACTCACCCTAAACACTACTTGCTAACTTGAAGCTATTGTTTTTGGAAGCTGCAGCTTTGCTCCCTCTTCGGAGGGCACTTTGCTGAGTACTCCAACCTCCATTGATAGTGAAGGAGGTCAACTTCTGTAGAACTGGTGTCTTCAGATTGCTCAATTTAGCGAGCAACCACAGGTCTTACTAAATTCTATCCTATCCTTTCATATTGATTCTTTCGGTCGTCAATTCCTCAACCCATCTCAGTAAATTTGAATAATGTGCCCTGCTACTGGTTGCCTTTACTGTTCTTTGTGCTGCTCGCTTCCCGACCAAGTGTCTCCAAAGCCTCCGCATATTTGTTCCTCTGCTCCAGTCCAAATGAGACAGCGGCATTGATATTGACCCTCGTAACGTCGCCCGATCTCTTAATAACTTCTGACCTTGCAATGTCATTCCAGAACCACCTAGCCTCGGTATTGCCGAGTAGAGTCCATGCGTGCCCACGCTTTCCGGCTCTTGCCGTTCTACCTACACGATGTACATAGCTCGTCAAACTCTTTGGAACGTCGTAATTCACCACATGCGCCAAATTTGGCAAATCCAGACCTCGAGAAACGAGGTCGGAGGCCACTAGTATTGACAATTTGCCCGCTTGGAATGACTTCAGAGCTGCTTTTCGCGATGAATTTCTAGTTGTTGAGGTCAGAATACCGATCTTGTAAGATGAGTCTAGCAGAGCAAGGAGCCGGCCAAGTCTGACAGCCGTTTCGTTCGATTTCGTGAATATGAGGACACCTCGAGTTGTTGATTGAGATTGAGATACTCGGGTGGCAGTAGGGTTTTGCTCCTTATCTTGGCTTACTACAGAAGAACTACCAGAAGATGAGGTTGCAGATGAGCTATCATCATTATCATCGTCTTCATCCTCATCCTCATCCTCGGACGAGCTTTCATCAGACGAAGTATCATCAGCATCTGGGGCAGAAATCATATTCTGCGATCTGAGAAGATGGAGCAGGTACAGAGGTTTATCTGCATCATCCTCGACTTTGATTGCCGACTCAATGAGAAGTTCTGGTAAGATGTTTGCTTCTAACGAGTCGGCATCAACATCAGCGTCTTGGCCGTAACTACTTCCTTCGAGCACGACAAGTTTTGGCCGATATAGCTGCAAACTTTTGAGTTGATCAGCATCCCTAGCCATTGTTGCACTCAGAATGACCTTTCTAATGCGATCTCCAGTTCGCACAGGTTTCGGAGGAAGTTTGGACATTATGATTGTTGACCATTGCTGGAAGCTTTGATCGAGCAGCTTATCAGCTTCATCTACCACAAGCCACCTTACATACTCCAGTGAAAATCCTTTCGTAGAATTCAAATGCTCCACAAGCCTACCAGGTGTACATATCAGGATGTCAACCTTGGGCTTGGGCTCTATCACATGATCTAGAAGAGTTGGAACTTCCTCTACGCATAGCAACTCATCCTCGTCATCGCTCTCATTTTCTGACCAATCCGAACCTTCCCACTTGGCATTAATTCTCCACTGCTGTGCTTCGTACTTTGTTGGGTTATATACGAGCTCTTGATCTATCAGAGCAGCTTGTTCACTTTTTAAAGTCTGATATCCAACAGCAGTCCCAATTTTGACACGCTTCCTTCCAATCTCTGAGAAGGCATGTGCACAAGTCTCGCATACCTCCAAAGCTTGATTAACAAGTTCCCGTGTTGGCACAACAATAAGACCCCGTAACCTGGTGACTTTGTTCTCGCTAATGCTTTGTACCATTGGCAAAACATATGCCAAAGTCTTTCCGGAACCAGTAGCTGCTGAAACGACAACATCACCAGGCTCTTGGTCGGGTGCAGGAAGTAATAAAGGTAAAACTGCGGCCTGGATGGCGAAAGCTTCATCGAAACCCTTCGATTGTAAACTCTTCGTCGCATCGTGTTGGACTCCGACATCCGAAAATGAAGCTGTTGTGGTAGGAGAGACACGGATTGGTGTTGCCATCCAAGGCAGTAACGAGGCGGACGAAGAAATAAATGGCGCCTCTGGGACAGGTTCTGGCTGGGGGAGAGGCCCCAGATCGTGGACCTCTGGAGGCTCCTCAGGTACTGCATCGTCGGACTTCGCGTCGAGGTTAAGTTTTGCTGCCTTCCTGGCCGCTTTTTCTGCGAGCTTCTCTGCTTTCCTCAATGACTTCTCCCGCTTTTCTAGGACACTCTTATGTCTTATATTGTCTTCGTCATCTCCTTCTTCTGCAGCAGCATCTGCCCCTTCCTGATCCTTTCCCTCCACATCCACAGGCTTTCTCTTCCTTTTCTCCCTTTTCTCCCTTTTCTCCTTCTGCTTCGGTGTATTTTCGATTCCATCACTCTTACTTTTCTTGGGGCTCGGCTCTGGTATGCTTTCGCTCACTTCTTCTCGTTTTCTTTTTGATATCGACGCTGGCTCAGGACTTAAAGACGCAATTGCGACAACGCTTTTCTTGGATTTTGGGGCAGGAACATATCGCGCATAGGTAGCAGATGCATCGTGTCGAGTCGCTGATGGCGGGGTTGCTTGAGATGGAATTGCTGCTGGGGAAGAAGGATCTGGCGCAATATTCGGTGTCGCAGTACTCTTCTTCTTCCCTGGGACGTATCTTGAGTATATTTGAGCGGCCATCGTAGAGGTGTGAAGGGCGAAGATGCAGCGCAACTTCCACTGACGTACCTGAGCAACTCGGATCTTCCCAAAACTTTTTTGAGCTTTGGCGGACTTTAAGGTTTCTGCCCCGTTACACCGCCTTCTATCGCATCGCACAACAAAAAGCAGCATGCACAACTACCTTTCTCAGTCACTCAAACTGCTGGAATGGCCCAGACAAGGTCTTCAAAAGAACGTGCGGTGTTTTAGTCTCTTCGAATCCGGCCAGTATTTCAGTCCGATTACAGTAAGAAGTAAATCAAATCACTTTTGCAAATATCTACACATACCTAGCACGCCTGTCGCAAGGAAAAAAGGTTATTGGTGCCGCTTTTCGAACTTTGGGAGCTTCTCCAGGATCGCGACTCGCGTCCTCCTCATGGAAATGGCTTCATTTAGGTACTCCGTACTGCCACCACAAAATTATGATCATGATCTTTTCTGCGTAGGACCCAACTCAATTGCTGGCCAGCAGATGTCTGGCCTGCACACACATTCATTACCATGCCTTACAACATTGCCATGGTCAGCGACTTCTTCTTTCCTCAGCCTGGTGGAATCGAAAGCCACATCTACCAGCTGTCCACGAAGCTGCTCGATCGCGGCCACAAAGTCATTGTGATAACACACGCATATGAAGGACGCACAGGCGTACGATATCTTACCAATGGTCTCAAAGTCTACCATGTTCCTTTCCTGGTCATGTACCGCGCCTGTACATTCCCAACCGTCTTCTCCTTCTTCCCGGTCTTCAGGAATATAGTGATGCGCGAGCAGATCGAGATTGTTCATGGGCATGCGAGCTTGAGCAGCTTTTGTCATGAAGCAATCTTGCATGCGAGGACGATGGGATTGCGCACAGTCTTCACCGACCATTCGCTGTTTGGCTTCGCAGACGCCGGTAGCATCTTGACAAATAAACTACTCAAGTTTACACTCAGCGACGTAGACCATGTAATATGTGTAAGCAACACATGGTAGGTCAGGTCTTTCTTAAACTTAGCACCAGTACTGATTTCCACAGCAAGGAGAACACTGTTCTGCGCGCCTCACTCGACCCCCTCATGGTCTCAGTCATTCCTAATGCCGTCGTCGCCGAGAACTTCCGCCCTCTGTCCCACCCTGACTACCCAGCAGAAGGACAAAACAGCCCAATACAGCCCTTTAACAGTCATACAAATCCAATACCACAGCATCGACTTGGCCCTCATGATACAATAACAATCGTTGTCATTTCGCGTCTATTCTACAACAAAGGAACCGATCTCTTGATTGCAGCTATACCTCGAATCATTGCAATACATCCTAATGTGCGATTTATAATAGCTGGGTCCGGACCAAAGGCAATAGATTTAGAACAAATGCTAGAGAGAAATGTACTACAGGACCGTGTAGAGCTGCTTGGACCAGTACGGCACGAGGAAGTCCGCGATGTGATGGTTCGAGGCCACATATACTTGCATCCCAGTCTTACGGAAGCTTTTGGAACAGTCATTGTGGAGGCAGCAAGCTGTGGGTTGTATGTGGTGTGTACGCAGGTTGGTGGTATACCAGAGGTCTTGCCGGCACATATGACGGTTTTCGCAAAACCAGAAGAAGACGATTTAGTCGCTGCCACTGGGAAAGCCATCGCTGCCCTGCGAGCAAATAAAGTGCGCACAGAAAAATTTCACGACCAGGTCAAGATGATGTATTCTTGGACCGATGTCGCGCAGCGAACAGAAAGAGTGTACGATGGAATATCAGGTGTATTGAGTGAGGCGGAATTTTATGGTTATGATGCTGCCGATGCTGCTAGCTGGAGTGCATCAAGAGGCCGAGCAGGAGTCCAGAGCTTTGCGCTTATCGATAGACTCAAAAGATACTATGGGTGTGGAATCTGGGCCGGAAAACTGTTCTGCCTGTGTGTGGTAATCGACTACCTCATATTTTTGCTCCTTGAGTTTTATGCACCAAGGGAAAACATAGACATTGCCAGGAATTGGCCAAAGAAAGGATCCATCGAGGAGAGGATACCAAGGGATCGGGAGAAGAGGAGAGATACTGGCTAATAAGTGCAGGTGCACAAATAATACCATTCACTCGTTCTTAAATGTTTTTATTCTGGTAATCTGCCAAGTTTGGTACATGGTCTGGACATTTCTTGTAGCTCAAAGGCCATTGATACGCCTAGACGAGATTAACAATCATAGGACAAAAAGTGTGATATCTACCGATAGAGGACTTGTAAGTCCCGTTTTCATCAAAGTTAAACATAGTAGCTAATGCCTGGTGCACGAGGATAGAGCAAGCGTATATATGCCGGCCCAACCCTTAAGCCATCACTTTCTTGCACCGTAAGTTCGCTAGGTACTAAGCGTACTTCACAGTCATGAACGTCAACACTTTGCAACTAGCAATATGAGGAGAGGAAATCCGTGCCATTTGATACCCATTTCTCTACTTTCAAGCCCGGTCCGATATCATCAACCTCAATGCTGATCCGCCAGCGATGATCTCGACCCGCTTCTGTGATCAGCTCACAACTGCCTGCGTAATTACCACGAGTATTCTTCTTGGAAAGCACCTCGATAGTGGCGACTATGGAGGTCAGCATCCTCTCACGAAGCTCTTCCATGCACCGCTCCTCGCCAGTGACAAAGACCGTTATTCCGAGACTGAATTCGGGGAGTAGCATGGTAGTTGAGTAGTAGCCTTTTAGGGCACCGCCCTTGGAAAAGACCTCAATTGGTCGATCGTCGGGTGTGAGTTCTGTCGGACACAAAATCTCCCCAAGGCATTACATATGCATTGTTAGTGCCTATATTCGTCCACGACGCTGGTTTAAGCCATGAGTTACTTGATGATTGTGACAGTAAAGCTGCTGCCAGAATAGGCCGCAAATATATGGAGAGATTGTTTGCGATGCTGTAAATGCCTGCTGTTCTACACCCAGAGTTAGTCTCACTTTAGTAGAAGGCTCCAGCTCACCAGGTTCAGGACATACGCTGCGTCTGCTCCCAGATCCTTTGCCCAGTCATTTTTCCCTCCTAGAATGATACCATTTGAATCAGCAGGCTTTGCTGCTGTCGTCTTTTTAATCCCAAGTGGGTCTAGTATCAGCGCATGAAGCAACTCATTATAAGCCTGTCCTGGGCGTCGCTCTAAAACCACCTAGAGAAGAGAAAATGCAATATTGGAATATGTTGAACGATAGTTCGGATTGAAAACTGGGGAAGCCTTCAGAGCATTCTCGATTATATCTCATATTTTTAAGCGTCCAAGTTGCTATATGGACTGGCTTGCGTACTTACCAACTACTGAACAAATTCCAGTTGGAATCTCTTTGCTTGGTCCGGAAGGCCGAGATCTGCGAGCATTGGTGTGCCATGTCCTTGATCTAACAACTCCCGCCAAACAAAGCAATTACCTCCAGCTAGCACATAACATTGTCATCAGCGGCAGAATAGGTTTCACAGAGAAGTAGTGACCCACTATCACGTGGGATACCACTAAGCTGGCTCGCCAAAGATCTTAAAGTAATATGATCCCATTGTATGAAAGACTAGCTCTCCTGTCTTTCCAGCAGTTCCGGTAAATACTCCGTAATGGGTTCATCCAGATTGATAGGCTTTTCTAGCAACAGCGCCAGGACGGTGAATGTTTAAAATATGCTTGCGATTCGGAACACGGCCTCTCCAGTCACCATCTTTGGGACACAGGTAGCCTGATTCTCAGTAACCAGTGCAGTGTGGTATGAAGTCCAGATTGTCTCGTCTGTAAAAGTCAATTGTACAGCAAATGAGCTTGTCGGGGGACTCCATTCGCTTCTTGGACCAGCTCCATTTTGCCAGATTCTTCCAACAATCTTGTCAAGTTTGGCTTGCAGACCGACTGTGAAGCTTGAGCTTGCTCATAGCCTCAATGGAGGAAGCGACGGCCCAGGAACATATCGAGAGCTGGAAAACGTATTAGTATCAATACTTATTGACACAGCGTCCGTCAAAGTTAGAAATTGGAGGATTATGGCGAGGAACATGTTGAAGTCCATCAATATACGTCTTTCTAGTCGCAGACTTACGCATCCGATTCTTTAATTCAGCTGTGCGCATCAAGGTCAAAATTTGGCTAGGATTAAGAACATCTCAAGAGACTTACCATTGATAAGAAGAATACCGACACCGAACATCATTGCCGTAGCCCCTACGCCTACGGCATTGGTATGGCTGTCTTCTCTCGACCACTCGCCTATCGATCTCACTTTTCTGTACCTTGGGACTCTAACGTTATTCAAAAGTGGGAGCCATGAATATCGTTCGTCAGCGGCTGATAAGCTTTTTCCGTTGGAAGTCTAATAGGAGGTAGCCAAACAGATAGCCCTGACAGATAACGACTATACCGATTGTGGGCCTATGCTTTTAACTGAGTCAATGCTCGCATTGATAAGTCGCTTCTCCACAGACCCCCATCTTTCCCGAACACGAAAATATAATACCCAACACGATGCCATTCAACTTAATGGAACTTGACGGACGCACAGGGCTTATTCATATCCTCACACTGTTCTGGTCAATTGAATCGTTTTCCATTCGAGTTTAGTGCAGTTGAGGTATTGACAAACAACATGACTACCGTTCTACGCGAACGAGTCAGCTCGGTTAAAGAACGTATCCAGGAGAAGGCCAAAGGAAAATCAAAACCCTCAGGATGGATCCTCCCAAGGCAGACGACGAGTTTTGCTGATGAAGGCACCTGGACAAATATCGATGCCGATGTCACGCCTATTGAAAGAAGAACTTGGAACTCGTTCACCGTGCTGGGTTTCTGGTTCAGTGACGCTCTGAATGCTCAAGGATGGGAAAGTCCAAGTTCAATTATACAGCTTGGTTTGACTTGGAGAGAGGCGATATATCTTAGTAAGAAAACTAAGTTTTGCTTTAAGAAACAAGCTGATCCAGGATTACATAGGTATCCTTGGGGCTTCGGTTGATACTATTCCTCTGGTTCTCAATGGTGCTATTGGCGCACATTACCATATCCCGTTTCCGGTTGTGGCGAGATCGTCCTTTGGATTTTACTTTTCCCGATTTGCTGTTGTTACGAGAATGATTACGGCTTTGTTTTGGCATGGTATGTCATCTTACTGTCTCTCCGGTTCTTGGGCTAGACGTTGATTGTTTTTTAAAGCTATCCAAACTTGGACTGGAAGTACTGCAATGTTCCAAGTAAGTCCCTAATTTCAGTAAAGTCTCTTATCATTGGTCAATTTAGCCTTAGCTTGATGAAATAAGGCCAATTTGTAATTGAGGGGGAATGCCTCAAGTTAAGCAACTCCGTGGCCTGAGTCCCCGGACCATTACACAAGCTGAATAATAAGCAAGAAGTGGCTTTTGATCCTTAATTAAAGAAATTTGTACTAATGGCTTCTGCCTAGATCATCCGTGCCATTTGGCCATCATTCCTTGATATTCCAAACCACATTCCAGCAAGTGCTGGCATAACAACCCAGGAAATGATTGCACACACTGTCTTCTGGTGTGTGCAGTTCCCAATCTTGTTGACACCACCGCATAAACTCAAGTGGTTCTTCGTCTTCAAGGTATTCATCGTTCTAACTGTCAGTACGGCTACGGTCATTGCTATGACTTATAAAGCGCATGGTGTTGGCGATATCTGGAATCAAGATTATGCCGTGTCAGGATCGAAGAGATCTTGGTTAATTATGAATCAAGTCTCTGCTCAATGTGGAGGCTGGTAAGTGAGCAATCGTTCTTTTCGCTTCCGAAATTTCTGTGTCTTGCGAGATCTAAAACCTCTTCTAGGGCAACGATGGCAACCAATATTCCAGATTTCACTCGCTACATGCAAAAGAGAAGAGGTGTATACTGGCAAGCAATCTTCTTGCCTGCAATTAACCTTCTTATGGCAATGTTTGGTACTATCAGTACCAGTTGCGCTAAAGTAGTCTACGGTGAATATATCTGGAGCCCTCTCGACTGAGCTGCAGAATGGGATGGACCTTGGGGTCGTTGCGGAGCTTTCTTCGTGGGGTTCTGTTGGGTTACGGCACAGATAGGAACTAACGTAGGTCTGAAGTTCTCGGGGCAAATCTGCCCATATCGGATTTAATTGCTCCCATTTCTTTCGAGTAACTGTTTTGGGTAACTTGCTCTTAAATCATGTTTAAGTTACGCATGATATTATTCAGAAAAGGTAAACTAACTCTTAGCTTCTCACCATAGTTATCCGCGAACGTCATCTCAGCATCCAACGACTTAACCAACCTATTTCCTAAGTACGTTAATATCCGCAGAGGTGTTATTATCATAACAGTCACTGCCGGTTGGATCATGGTCCCATGGAAAATCGTCTACTCAGCTCAATCCCTAGTGACATTCATGTCCGGCCTAGCCATCTTCCTCGCACCAATCGCCGCCATCCTAGCATCCGATTACTGGATTGTCAAAAAGCGTAACTTCGATGTCCCAGGCCTCTATCGTCGACATGGTCGTTACAGATACAAAGCAGGTACAAACTGGCGTGCAGTAGTCGCATTCCTCATCTCCGTCACACCAAATATTCCAGGACTAGCAGCAGCAGTAAGTAATAGTGTTACTCTTAGTGCTGGAATCCAACATCTGTATGATTGTAATTACCTATGGGGTTTTACTAGTGCGACTGTTGTTTATGTGGGCTTGAGTTTGGCGTTCCCGGCAAGGGAGACGTTACTTGACGCTCCGGTGTATGATGATGTTGTGGTGCTTGATGGGGTTGAGTTTGTTAATGATGGGGTACATGATCCGCTTAGGAATTTTGAGAAGAAAGGGGGTGATCCGGTGGCTGTTGGTGTTTGAGTGTCTACTTTCTATCTAGGGCCCGACGCCCTGTACTGCTATGTTCTTAGAGCTCTGCTGCCTAGCGCCTTAAATGTGGTAAGGTTGAAATGTTAGATTTAGTATTAGAAGAATTTTAGGACAAGTGGCCCTAGTAATCCTCTATATCTACTTATATTTGGGTGGTAGGCTTCTGCCAAGACCTGGCTACAGAGCTTAGTCGCTTACTCGCTGTAAACAAATGGCTCGCTTATGCTTTGTCCTACCTAAGTATTCTTGCTGTGACCTCATGATGGTTGCGAACTCACAGACAAATAAATACACACTCGAAGGCTTGCCATGCGAAAGTCCAATCTCCTAGTTCGTCTTCGGGGGAAAGTATTAAGAGAAAGCATGCGCAAGGCTGAGCCTGATCTGGAGAGTGGACCGGACAACGGTGAGACACCGCCTTTGGTAGAATATATCCCCAATATTGTGCTAATTGAAGAACTAGAAGCTCGAGGTGGAAGCAGGCATGAAGCTGACGAAGAACACTCCGAGTCTAACACATTTGACGGTCGAACTCGGCCTATTAAGATCGTTATCCCAAAGGCCCACCAATATAGACGCAGTGTGCGTAGAAGCAAAAGGGTTCGTCGCACAAAGCACCGACGAATGTCTCGTGGCTGGGTTGACGTGGAAGACTATCACGAAGATGAGGGTTCTGTGAGGGAAATACTGGTCTTTGAGCCAGAGGAGCAAGAAGTGTTGAAGTTCAGAGATGCTGTTGGACGAGATTATATTATTCCATTCGCCTCATGCTCGACATGGCAAATAAGTTCCAGTGCGAAGTTCATCTCCTAGTACCGTATTTAATACCTTCCAGGGAATAGAAAACTTCATACGCAGTGCTTTTGAGAATATCGAAGCTTTGTCTTCCGATCCGAGACTCGGTCCACTAGTAGATAAAGGTCTTTATCACATTAGAAATATGTAGGGGGGATCATTCATCCAGAAGTATGAGAGGGCATTGTCCAGCCAGGCTTAAGCATTCAAATACGCTTTATCGAAGGGCCTTCGATGATACAGGTGAAGAGGACCATTATTGCTAATTGGCCGGTGCCGCCGAAGATAAGGAGAGGTCTACGACCGAAGCGGGGGAGAAAGTAGAAGGCTGAGAGCATTTCTATGGGTGCGGCGGATTGGAGTGATGCGGTTAGGAGTTGGGCCGCTTCTGGACTCAGACCTAGTGCTGTGAATATTGAACTTGAGTAGAATACGATGACATTCTGTTTTCCCACATGTTAGTTACTAGCATCTGGAATGAAAGAGTTGAAGTGAGACGTACTCCTCCAAATAGAGGAACTCCGAGAGCAATTGCCCATGAAAGCCAAATCCTCTTTGCTGCCTGAGTTTGACTTTCGTCTTTAAACAAATGTGATATTGTAAGTGAATCTTCTGCATCTAGTTCATCTAGTTCATCTAGTCGGACGCTGGCTAAGATTTCTTGCTTCTGTATTTGGAGCAGCCCACAACGTCGCCGAGTAGAATGCCAGCAACGATGAAAGTGAGAAGCGGAACATTGCCTGTCAAGTTAAATTAATTGAGTTTTGGAAAGCTGGGGTACTAATCACACCACTAATAACTCCAGCATCCCAACCCAGCATCCCAACCGAAGAGCGTAAGTCTTGTTGAGTAGCGAAGAAACGACCAAAATCTGGATAACTCTTACGCCATGGCTGAGCCGAATTGTACAAGAAGTTGGAGTTTCTGCCCTCGGTAGGGATAGAGTAGTCTCATGATGCAGGTACCGCTGTAAAAGCTTTGTTTGTGGGGAATGAGGATGATAACTTGGGGATGCCAAGAGGAAATATGAACTTTAAATAGACTTACTGAGCGTATCTGCACAACCTTGGATATTTGATCTGGGATTCGAGATGATTGTTGCCCATGATATCTTGCTTGGGGAGTTAGAAAATTGGTCGCCCGGTTGGAATTGAACCGTAAATTATTACGGTGTAGATCATCCGGCTTCTCTCACAAACCAACTTGCCGGCAAGGTATGGCGGCTTTCATCCAAAACAAAGAGGAATGACACAGGATCAAATAGTTTCATGATTGTGATGATAACTATACATCGAAACAATCTGCCAGTTCTTTTGTCACAGGACCTCTGCCATCGAATTCGCCTTCAACTTCAATAGAATTTGGCTCGGCTCCTAACATGACTGATAAAAACCTTACCCATTCAGTTGATCGGTTTTCCCACCTGTGCAGAACACAATCAAAATCATGTCAATTGAGAGCTGATGGTGACCTTGAAAGACTTACGCATGGAGGGCACCGCGTTGTACGACCACATCTCCTGGCTTGCAAATGGTCTCTAGAAGCTTGCCTTTGCCTGCTTGTGGATCATATGCTTCATCGGGAGTTAAGAGAACGACGGAGCCAATCATAAAGATATCGTAATCGGTGGTACCAGTGCGATGCTGAAGGACTTCCATCAGCTCTTCGTGCTGTGCTAATAAATATAAATATATCTGTTGCAAGATGCTCTCACCATTGGGATCCGTTCACCAGGGCCGAGGTCGTTGAATCTGATATTCGCACCTCGAGGAATGACAATGCCTCCGCCAGCAATTTCTTGCGGGGTTATATCTCTGTACACCATGTCAAGATGAGACCTTTCAAAGGGAATTTCCTGATTTACAGTCCTGCATTCGAAGTAGGAACCGCGTCGTGAGTGAAAACAGTGCCACGGGCAGCCCTCCCATCAAGCTCTGAGACCCGTTCTATGTCCTCAGATACGACCAGTACCGCCGGTTCCGCATTTTGCACAGCCGCATATCTGCGAGGCAAAGGGAGGTTTGAGGTAACAATGCGGCGTGGAGGTGGAAGAGTTGACATGATGGGTTGTGGTTGTTGAAGAAGTGAAGCGGGGAGAGAAGAAGAGCTGCCAGGGAAAGATGGCGGGGTCGACATCACGGCATCATGCTCACGGCGGGCTCTGTGCGATGACTTCTTTGGTCCTGGTCTCTTTCGCAGATCGACGCCTGTCCGTATCCGATTGAACAGTTTGCGCCGCCGCTCGCTGACGGTCTTGTAGGTGGTGTGGAATAGGTCGGCGACTTGATTGGCATCTGCAGCAGGATTTTCGGCGAATATCTGATCAATCAGTTCCCCATCGCGCTTCGAGAGCCTCGGAGCCATAATCTTCGCAATTTATGAGAGGTGCTCTATTATGTCTTCAATTTCGATGGCCTGCGAAGATATATGGATAGATGGTTGTGGAGCTGGATTGAATTGAGCAGTGTATTGAATCTGCAGTTCGAAGGTTCACAGTCCTAAATGCCCCAGGGCGCTCGAGGGCGCTTTGGCGCGCCTCTTTCTCTTCTCCTCCAACGTACAAACCTCAACGACGAGCCCACAGGTCTCCTCCATTTTACTGCTAGCAGATCAATTCTGCTCCTATGCCTCTGCAGCAGTCGCATTGATGTTATGGCCTACTGTTATCATCGGAACTCCTCAATTGATATGTCAAGTTGACAAAATGCTGACGCGACTTTGGTTGCAGTATAAAGAATCCTACGTCACAGCAACTCCAATGCGAGCTGACAAGGGCATCATCATAGTAGGCTGATATAATGGCACAGGCAGTCGATCCCTAAGGACCATCGATTTCAAACAGAGACACGCATCAGGCTTTGCCATGGCCTCCATGCCTATATCCTTCTAAGCTAGACAATCCCAAGCCGCTTGTCAAAGACGACAAATCTCCCCCTCTACCAACAACAAAAAATGGAGCATACTTCCACTTGTTATAGTCGTCAATGTGAAGGGAAGAGCCATTGCTGTATGCTTGATTTTGGCATGCAAGGGCACGGTATAAAGGTATATATCGCTGAAGGTTCTGGATCGAACCTACCGAATACACCGCCAAATTTTATACCCTCAACAGACGGCTCCTTGAATGTATCCTTTCATTTTCTACTTTGACTAGTTTTCTGAAGGTCTTATTAACTCCTCGAGCGAAGCAGCCATTTTGGTGTGGCTTGGGTCTACAACGGGTGAGAATTATAAGTCATGTACGGAGTAGTGGTACTTCCATTTAGATTTTGCCTTTTTGATGGACATTTAAGTAGCAACTGCTAGATACCCAAAGCCGTGTGCTTCTCTGTATACGTGCTTCGCTGGCACCATGACAGTAGGTAGGGGGAGATATTCATTATGTCTTATCCCATTCCAGGCTGATGATACAATTATCGAGTATGGGCAGGATGATAGTGCTGTCGCAGTCCCCCTACTATGCCTAGCACCTAGCAAATACTCAATGAACCGTGTCTGCTTTAAATACTACATCTCAAAGCAGGATAAGTAGGTGGTCCGAGATCCGTTCCGGCATAAGCAGGTTATCTTCACCAAAATGATACCCCACTTCATCAGGAATGTAGAAATCGATCTCTTATCAACAAAGGTGGATTTGAGTAAGCAAGTGCTTATGCTTCTAAGAATCTAATAACAGGTCTTAGACATCTCCACTGTCCCGGAGCTCATACCTAGACCGCATTTAGTGTCCTTTCTCATCAACCTTTACCTGCATTGTTAACTTTCACATACACCTCAATATCAGTAGTACCAATCATCTTCTTCTCTATCCAAGTCTAGCGTAAACGAAGTATACTCAGTTCACAATGACGGAAGCAGCTATTACCAATGGAGATTCATCCCAAGCCATCACCACCAACCGTTCCGTAGTATGGGTAGCACAAGAAAAGTTAGACATACAACACCGAGAAGTCCGAGAAGTTGGAGCCGAGGAAGTGCTGGTAGAAGTTATTTCTACTGGAATCTGTGGATCGGATGCACATGTCTGGGCTTCAAACCCAGCAAAGCCTCCCCCGGTACTCGGCCATGAATCAGCTGGAAAGATTGCAAAGATTGGATCAAAGGTTACGGATAGGACAGTTGGTCAGCGCGTAGCTATCGAACCTGGTTTTGCATGCATGAAGTGAGTACTTTGCGTACTAGTTTACATAGCAATACTAATAATTATCTTCAGATGCGAGTTTTGCATACGAGGACAGCCAAATATCTGTGCTAACTTAAAGTATTGCGGCCATACTGACAACGGTACATTAACCCAATACTTCGTCTGTCCATCTCATATGACTGTTCCACTTCCCGACTCGGTTTCCTGGGAAGAAGCAGGCTGTATTCAACCGCTCGCTATAGCCGTCCAACTTGGACGAAGAGCAAACTTGAGAGCTCACCAAACCCTGGCTATTTTGTGAGTCTTTTTCTACACTTCCTTCTATTACTTCTCTGGAATATTGATCTCGATGTGATGATTAAACTTACGCTTCATAGTGGTTGTGGTCCCCTCGGTCTCCTTGTAATGGCCGTCGCTAAAGCCTACGGTGTCAAGAAGATCATCGCTTTTGATATTGAACAAACTCGTGTTGATTTCGCTGTCAAATATAATGCTGATATAGGTATTCTTAGTCCCTTGAATAAGGAGGGTAAGGAACCTTTGGGTTTTGCTACGGAGTTTGTTGAGGGTGTTATGAAGGAGTATGGATTGGGGTCTGGAGTGGATTTGTGTATTGAGGCTAGTGGGGCAGAGGCTTGTGTGCAGATGGGTGTTGTTATTACGAAGCCTGGTGGTACTTGTAAGTTTGATTACTCTGCCCGTAGTTTCCAGGCTTTTGTGCTAATGATAGTGTTAGATATCCAAGCCGGACTTGGCAAACCCCTTTCTTCAGTTCCCTTGTTTTTGTTTACAGCCAAGGATCTCACTATGAAAGGTATACGAATCCCCTTTCTTCATTATTATGAGATCAGAGCTTACTTTCGGTATATCAGGTACTGTAAGATACACACCTGGATGTTTCTCAGACGCAGTCGATTTATTGGAGAGGAAAGCTGTTGATCTTAAGCCGTTGATCACTTCTACTTACCCATTGACTAAAGCTGATGAGGCTTTCAAGGCTCAGAGTCTCAGGAAGGATATTAAGATTGTAATTATGAATCAGGAATAGATTGGGCAATTTTGTGTATTGTCTAATTCCGTAGAGATATATTCCGTTTATTTGGCTATTTTAGTTGAGATTCCTCACTTCAATCCTCGAGTTTAATATAAGAGTATTAAGGTAACTGCTAATGGCTATGGCTTTTATATTCGGAGTTAGCTCAGCCTTAAATATTAGAACTTAATTCGAGTATATCCTTATTTTATTCTTGTCCTTACTTCTACTCTTAGCAGCTTTGTTGGTCTCACTTCTCTTCTTCGTATTAATAATTTACCAAACTATATCTTGATAAACTCAAGCTTCAACATTTTATTAAAGTCGGAAGATTGAAAAGCTGAAACAGTGTGAAGGATAGAATATATCTATAGAACAGAAGCAACTACATAGATATACCAATACCCTAAGCTTCCTTAGAGTCAGAAGGCCGAAAGAATTCGAAGTACAGGACACGTGTTTTTGGAGTAGAAGAAAGAACTTAGCTACACGAACAGTAGCCTAGCAGGGAACTAGAGAATCCAAATTGCAAATTCCATTGATGAAATAGATCACAGCAGTTAGAGGATACGTCAGCTGGTAACATCATTGTTGGGTTTGATAACTACACAAACAGTATCTTAGCAGGGAACTAGGGGAACTAAACTACAAATTTTATTAATGAAGGCCATAGTACTACAAGGATATGCCAGCTGGTAACATCATTGTTGGGTTCGATAACTACATGAATAGTATCCTGTTAGGGAACTAGGGGAACTAAACTACAAATTCCATTCATGAATGCCACAGCACTGCAAGGATTCGCCAGCTGGTACATCATTGTTGGGTTTGATAACTACACAAAGGGTACCGCAAGCACTGCAACCAGTGAAACCAAGAGAAAGACCCAGAGAAGTGCGAAGGATGGCGAAGGATGGCAAAGAATCCTAAGAGGAAGGTGGAAAACTCTATTGCGAATAGTATTTTAGCGGCGAAGGACGTCGTCAGTTGTTATTTGGAAGTGTGTTGTCAATGATGATAAGGGATGGGATGAAAGTATAAAGGGGTAAATGTAAGGAATTGAATTATTTTATAGGCTGGAAATGTATGTAATAAGACAGAGAGGATATACCGTATACCACGTATGGCAACACACTTTTACTTGACAACGTAGAGCCTCCCTCGCCGAAAAAAGCCTATTCGCAACAGGACCTTGCTGTCTGAGGTTCCCAAATTCTTTAGTCCACCCCCGCTGGTTTGAAAGATATCCAGAGGATTAGGTTGGACGATAGTAGCAAAAGCTCTTTGGGAAATCCATCATGTCGTTTGCTTGATGTCTCTCTTAGCATTAATTATTGCTGTTAGAGAATTAGAAGTCGGAACTTAGTCTGTAGATGATGTAACAATTTATAGTTTTCGGTAAGGCATAGTAATAGCTCCTCTTCTTACAAAGTAGATACGTCGTCTCTGTCTTGCACTTCTTTGCACTTCTTGTGGTCATTATTATAGGTGAGGTTGGTAGCTTAGCGGGACTACTGTTGGTGTATCGCAGTGTTTTCTTCTCCTCCAAAAGCAAATGCTTCATTGTCTTTCGAGAAGCCTTCTGAATTCTAGGAAGAGATATTGTATAGGCAATAAAAAGACGTAAAAAGATAAAGAGAAGGATATCCTTTTCATGGCCATGCAGACGGTAGGTCCTTCTGTTAAGCACCGCTTTCATGGCAAGATATTATTATGACCATGCCACACTGTATAAAACTCCGCAGAACGCTAATATGCTAGGCAGAAGTGAAGACAATCTATTAAACAATAACCTGGGAGGACCTACCGTCTAAGCAGCTACTTAAGGGATACTGCAGATTTATCAAATAACTAGCCTCCTAGTTTCTTTAATATTCTTTGCCATTGGGAATTTTGCCAACTGTGGAATGAGTATTCCTACCTTCGCTTGACTGCTCTTATGCAGCATCATCTTTAGTGTCAGATTGCTTTGCCTTTAGTTGTGTTGTTTTTAGAGGAGGCATTTAGTATGATATTCTGTATTGTCTTCATAACAACTGTTAATATTTGAACAGCTCAAGTATTATTGCTCAGGCCTACATAAGGAATAGCAGTTTTTTAATTCTTCTTTTAATCAAGAATCTATATCTGTCATCTCCTTACTCCTTTAGCAACGTTTGGAGCTTAGCCATCTCACTCGACATCCATGCAGTCACTGCCACAATATCAGCTCCACAATTCATGAACTCGAAGCCCTGCTTCGAACGTTGAGCAGCTGTGAATTATGGAGTTAGTATATGCTATCTTATTATAAGCCTAAGAGAACTTACCAATATCAGCACTCAAAGCAAAATGGCCTGCAAATTTTCCGGCATCATGGGCTGCTTTCAATGTCTTTGCTGTGGCGATCTGCACCTCTTCAATCTTGGCATGATCAAAGGCAAAATATCCTAAACTTGCGGCTAGATCATTTGGACCTATGAACAGCATATCTATCCACCTCACTAATTAGCACATATTTCAAACCAACCACCTTAGTGATTATCACTCCGGGGGCGTCAGAAAACCACATACCGATCCCATCAGTCTTAGCAATCTCTTCAACATTCTCAACCGCCTTCCTCGATTCAATCTGCACAATAACAAGAATATTATCATTCGCATGAGTTAGATATTCTTGACCATTCTGATTGAAATTCGCAGGTGCGAACATAGCTCCAGCTCCACGGATACCATTTGGCCAGCGTGAAGATGGATATTTCATTGCATTGACAATAGAAATTGCTTGTTCCTGGTTACAGCTCAATGATTTGCTCTTGTGTGGATGGGTTAGAGTTAACTTACAGCACTTTCGCACATGGGAATCATAATTGCGTGGGCGCCGGCATCAAGAGCTCGCTTCATCATCCATGGTTCACCTGCTGGTATACGGATGATTGGTGAGGAACCTGCTGAGGCTATAGCTCCTACTGCGAGGTACATTTCATTATCTGTGATATTTCCATGTTCGCAATCTACGAGAACCCACTGTATATACATTTCTCTATCAGTTCTTTATTCACGTGATGGAATAGGATAGACTAGAAGAAAAGAGAAATATTGACTTACGTCTGAACCGAGTCCAGCTATCGTTCTAGCTAATGTATAACCTGGAAATTCCATCCATTGTCCTACAGCTGGTGCTCCACCTGCTTTTGCTCGCTCTAGTGCTGCTCGAAGTCGGGTTTTGCCAGTTGAGGACACGATTGATGATGTGAATTCTGTAGCCATTTTGTATATTGGAGTCGGGTCATTGGGGGTGTGTCAGTTTGAGTGGTTGGTTCGTCTATCCTCGGATTGCTTTTGGTAGGTTATTAGAGTTGCTGAGGCTCTTGTTGTGTTCTTAAGCTGGAAAATGGTATGGGTTTTTCGGATGAGCTCCGATTTCCCCATTCTTGGGTGAAGGGTCCAGTTGGACTAAGCGAAGGGTTAGGGTTTTTTCTGTGTCATCTTGTTGTACATTGCAAACATTACCTTAGCTCTTAGTCTGAGTTTGTAAGATTTAATTGGTCTCATGTAGAAATTTATATTACTTACTTTGGGGGTAAATTAAGCGAGGGAAATGTATTGTCACACAAATAGTGTTGTCCAGTCTCTGGGGCGATTTCATTGTGAAAATTACATAGGATTACTTCAGTGGACGGCTGTTATACTTATACTTAAATATCAACCTCTCTGACTTGAAATTCAAACATTCCATTCGACGGCACGGAATTCTCATCCTCCAACTTCATTGCCGTCTCAACTCCAGCAGCCGGAACCCTATACTCAAACTTCTTCCCTAGAGCAGGCGTCCGTCCATCCGGGAGTGGATATGGGTATGGGAGATATTCTGGCATGAGACCTAGTTGTACGAGAACACTTGCTTGATCCCAGGCAATATGCTCATGGTAAAGTCGGTCTCCTCGAACATTAACGACTGAAGTCATTGCGATCCGGGCTTTCTTTCCTGTAGGTGGAATACCGGGTACCCTGTGGACGTAAAATGTAAGGGGCTTCTCATTCTTTGGGAAAGGGGTTACTTACAGCCAGTCAATGACAGTGTCATGCGTGAAGTTCATGATAAACTCGTCTATAACACGGTCGATTCCTATCGTTCGGCTGACCAGCTCAAGAGTTGTATCATTGGGATTATTGAAGATAAAATGGCGACGATAAAAGTCACTGAGTTTTGTGCGGCCAATACCACCAGTCATCTAATTAATTGTCATTTAAATTATATGTCGCTTAAATTCTCTGGTAAACGTACTGTGGGGATGTGGTTGACATACGGTTCTTGGACCATTGTACCCATAGTACTAGCAACAGAACGGTTCTCAAACTCGAATGCTGTATGCTCGTTCCAGATGGCTTCAAGATCAAAAATAGGTCCACCAATGTGCATTTTTAGGAAGGTTAAGGTTCGAGTGTGCGCTATTGCTGATAGTGAGGGACTGAAATCCTTATGCCCGGGAATAATAAAACTTGCTGATTTGGCTTCTGGGTACTGATAAGAGGTGTAAAGTTCACGATTTTCAACATTTACTTCATTCTGTCCCGTAAGATGTAGTAGTGCATGCTGCTTGCTTTGGGCTTGGAAGGCGCCATAGCTAACTGCACACACAATCTTCGGGCTTGAAGCAACACTCTGGGAGACCTGAGAATCACTTGAAGTCGTATAATCTGCGACTTATTAGTCTGGTATATTGATTTGAGCAGAACGAATTCGTACCAATAAACCCAAACTTTTCCTTCTCGTCACACTCAGCAAGTGCATGAAGAGACTCTAAGCCTTTGTTAAGAGCCTGAGCAAAATCCCAAGTCCCCAAAGCGGAGCACTTGATTTCGACAACAGCATAACCTTCCTCTGCCCATTTCTGCAACGGCAGAGGATCCAATGTCTTTGAAGCCTCTTCTGGCGAGATGTTGAATTCGGGTACAAGTATTATAAGACCTGGACCATTACCCCGCCTCGAGAGTGGTGGTTGTAAAGTTATGTTGTCGGTAAGCTTCACAGCAGGAGCTGAGGGTAAGGGAACAGGGGTCTCTACGATATCCATTGCTTGAAATTGAGTGAGTTATGATAGTGAAAACTTAATGAATACTTTAATCACAGTCTTCTGGCCTCTGTTTTGAAGCATTTCGATGATGGTTATGATTGTAAGCGTGGTGTGACCTGCGGGCGGATCTCTTCCGTTGCCGCTATGGGCGAGAGACGCTAAATTTACAGGGGACCAGACCCTATTTTTAACCATCAGATTGCTAATTGCAGTGCCTATAAGGTCCCAGAGAACCCAACCCAGTGAACTTCTAGGGATTTTTTTCGCCTAAACTCCTATTCAGTCGGGGTAAACTTGACGCCACTTCCCCAGTCCAGCCACTGAACATCCCCACCATCCTGCTTATCTTGACAAAGGCAATTCAACCTCTCTACCCCACTTTACAGCTATCACGATGTAGAGCAACAACGACAGCCCCCTTGGGCATGCCCTTTTCATCACTTCCAACACACAGCGTCTGACGTTGGACAGACGTAATTACATGTTTGAGTCAAGGTCGTAGATGATACGAATCATGGATGACCCTACGACTAACAATGGCGGAGAGCATACTGGACGAGTCTGGAGGGCATGTCTTGAATGCCGCAAGAAAAAGGTAGCTGAGTCATAAAACCATTGCCCCTCAGAGTATAACTGACATATTATTTCAGAGCAAATGTGATGGCAAAGACGTGTGCAGGCCGTGTAGAACGAGAAACCGTGAATGTATCTACCCCGAGAGCAAAGATAATGCATCTTCAAGTCGGCAGTAAGATCACTCAAAGTTCACGCAGATAGGTCACTTAGTATTTTCTAGATTTGCGGCAACGTTAGATGCTCGCTGTCAGCAGATGGACTCCATGTGCCAACGTATGGATATTTTGATGGGAAAATTTAATGAAATTACTGAGAGTCTCGGGAGCCTTCGACGAGCTGATTTGGTTTCTGCGATCCCAACCGCTGCAACCCATACTGTTCACGAAGAAACTGGAATTATGCAGCAACAAATTGATAGTTTCTTGTTAAACGAAGGACTTGATATGTCAGCTGATATGGGACATCAAGCCATGGATGAAGACGCCGAGGAAGAGGAAACTGGAGATGAATCTTCATTAGGTGCAGAAAGCAAGATTCAAGACCATGTGATGACAACGGATTCATATGGAAAACTAAGGTATCTTTGTTCCTTACATTCCTTTATAAATAAGAATGCTAACTTTCAAGGTACGTGGGAGGAACAGGCACCATGGTGATGATTGAAGCTTTGAAGAGCTTGAGCCCAGAGTCAGTGGCTCAAAGTCCAATAGATTCCCGATCATCTGAGAAGGTCAGCGTGAGTAAACTAGAACTACCATTCTTCGTTCGAGGTCAAACATGGCCAAAACTTCCATTTCTGCCTCAAGCAGAGCAACTACTGCGGCCGCCACGCTATGTCTCCGACCTATTGATCAATCTGTATTTTGATCAACTGCACTTCACGATGCCCGTTATATACCGGCCGCACTTCATGCAGAGGTATAACATATTGCTCAGTAGTCGCCCCGATTCTCCTCCAGATACCGCATTTCTATCGGTCTTTTTTGCAGTTTGTGCTTGTGCTTCCGGCCTTCTCCCTCGTGAGCCGGGTAATTCTTCTATGTTTACTGGTTTGAAATACTATGAGAGCGCGTTATTATTGCATTATGCGTCGACTGGAGAGGGCTCTATTGAGCAAGTTCAGTGTCTAGCGTTATTGTCAATGTGTACTGCGGGCTGGAATACCTTAGCACAGAGCTGGAAATTTGCCGGGCAAGCTGTGCGAGCTGCTCAAGATTTGGGATTGCACGTAAGTTTACCGACGTAGCCGCATAGTCTGAGACTGACATAGCTGAAGCGGTCACCTGCCAGAGGTGCTGGCGAAGTCCTAAAGGAGGAACTTTGCAGACGTATTTGGTGGAGTATTTACTGTCTTGACAGGTGTGTTGCCTAACAAAGGTTTTCAGTGTGCCTCCCTGACTTGCTTAGATTGCTTTCAATTTGTCTTGGACGACCAATGGGAGTAGAAGACTCTGACTGCGATTGCGAATTTCCCCTCGATTTAGATGACGGCGAACTAGAAATCTATAGTAAACAATCTCCGGAAACCCGGAGGCTACCTCATGGGACGTCTCGTCTAGCCGGGTTTATCTCATTTTCTAAACTCTGTCGTATCTCGGGCAAGATTGTTCGCGCCATGAATCCACTAAAAGCACATCGCAGACGGAAGGGCTACGCCGCTGAGCAGCTGAGAATAGCAGCCGCCCTTGATACAGAACTGAGAGAATGGCTAGAGACTGTTCCAGACTCTGTCAAATTCTCTGCCAACAATACCATGGATCTTGATTTTGGGTCACCGCACTTGACTATGTGTGCTATCATATACGTAGTGCATGTAGGCTCCGTGATAAATCTCCACCGGTAAAACCCATCATTCCAATATCTTAAAACCATTTACAAGAGCCAAGACTAACTAGTTTCCCATAGACCTCTTATTCCAGATAAAGATCATGGCAGTAGCACAGTTTCCGAAAACCCGTCGTTCAAACAATGCATCCATGCGGCTGGCGGCTGCATTCGTGCTGGTGAACTTCTTCAAGAGCGCGTGCCGCCTTCTCATCACCTCGCATTCTGCACCCACTATCTCGCTCTCTCAGGTGTCTTTCTGTTCGTCACCCGTCTCCTCTCATCCCACTCAATCTATGCTCACCTTCATTTCTATTTCTCAAACACATTACCTTACTAATAAACTACAAGCATCCGATCCAGTCAATCCTTAAAAGAAGACTACACCACTGACATCGAAACCTGTATACGCTCACTAGCTAGTCTTGAAACGGTCTGGACAGGCGCGAGAAGAAGTAGGTTGATCTTAGAGGAATTGATGAAGCATTCAGGTACACCAAAGAATATTGATTGGGGTCTTGTTGGGGATTTTGCTCCGCCACCTCATGATGAGTTAACTGAGTATATGTTAAGGCAGGAGACGAATGATTTCAATTTTGGAGGGTTGGAATTTACTTAAGTAGAGTGTTTAACAATGGCTTTTGAAAAGGATATTGTGTGTACTTCTAATACAATTCTTAGTCTGTCCAGGTAGTTATCTGATTTAAATAGGAATTTGGGCTAGCGACTTATTACATAGTACCGGCCAAATAGTTCCAATTCACCCCAAAACATCACCTAGTTCTTGACGCTTCCAAAACCATATATATTTTCTGGAAATTTTAGCAAAAGATGATCTTCTAGAATTGGCAGCATACCTTGAAGTCATTCCGAGCTTTTCCGCATATCGCGTTATCTTAATATAAGACTAAGAACTAGAACTCTACTCTAAATATATATCAAAAAGGCCAAGGTTTGCAAGTCCGTCACGTGTTATCGTAAAGCCGTTGAACCTAGAACACGTCCCGCGTCAGGGTCCTCAATACAAGTAAACACCAACAAATCGAGGGAAGTTGCATTGCTAACCCCCCAATGGCCCCCAAAATGACGCCTCCCCGCCGATTCTCCAAACGTATCGCAGCTCGACAGGGAAGGCAGCCCGGAAAACCAGAGCAAGCTGCAAAAGGTACTTACGGCACACAGATCCAATGAGACGAAGAATCGTATGGTTTCTCCTCATTGAACATCAATAGATATTCTAATGCTTCTTGCAACCTCTCTGGCTGAATGTGTAGAGACGAAGGTCAACAAAAGGAGAGAAGTCGTAGTTTCGAAGGCGAGCCCGGCCCAGAAACAAAAAGGTACCGATCCCTCCAACGATCTTGGTCAAACTCCCAATGCTGACGGTATATAAGCTGCTGCTGCAGGCTCCGGTACCCTCCCAGCAGCCGATGCGTCTACTTTGTCTTCCTTTTGCTTCTTCTCAAAATTCCCTATCGAGATTCAACAACTCATTTGGGGCTTTGCCTGCAACATCCTGTCTCAATCGTCTCCGCGGATTCATCAAATTGCACCGGACCCAGCAAATTACTTTCGGGACTGGAGGAAGAGCTTTCGAATAGTTGAAAGAGCCCAAAAAGATACACAGTTCAAGATCCTGCGCGAAGAGTCATTCCCTGTTCCGAGTCTGCTGTGTGTTTGTCGAGAGGCGAGAAAGGCTGCCTCCAAGGAATACAGTCTCTGGCCAACTGCAATGAAGGACCCATCTAAAGGTACGATCACATATGAGAGGGATGGAAAGCATGTATACGTTAATAAGGAGCACGATATCTTCTACTTCGGCGAGAATAATTTCGAGTACTGGTTTCTAGATCTCATGCATGGCTCTTGTTGCGACGATAAGAAGAAGTTTGACGAATACACCAACATCCTCTCGCCTGCCTTATCGAGATTTCTTGATCAGATAAGCGGCGTGCGGCATCTGGCACTTGAATGGCATAGTTGGCAATTCTTGGTAGCACATAACAATTGTACAAAATGGTTGCGAAATCTCCCCTGGCTCAGGGACCTCACCTTGGTCATCAAACTTCAGGACCCTCCGTTCTATCAGTATGCCACTAAGATAGGCATGCCGGCTAAATTCGTGGAGGTAGTCCCAAATACCATACGAGCAGATTCTGCGGGGAAAATACTGAAATGGGGTCAAAGCATGCTTGATAAACTTCCCCTCGAGTATCCGGAGCAGACTTTGCCAGGATTGCATGTTGTTGCACTGTATTCAAGCGATCAGGATGATAACTCTTCGCTGGCAGATGAGGATTTCGCCACATGCCTTCATCTCAGCCGAATGATTCAAAGGGGATGGAGAGAAGATTCTGAATAATCCGTCGCATGACTTCATACGTAGAGAAAATTTATACAAATTGTTGGTTGCTTCACTCTTTATAGAACAAGCGGCAAGATGATTGCATAAGTGACCTCCTTACGTTGTCCTTGCGGAGGACCATTGTTAGTGAGACCCTGGGTCCTGCATACTAAGGTAGGTACACAATGACGGAGTGGTAAACTCTATGACTTTGTTTGCTGTGCCGAAAAGAGCTAGCGTGAATTACAAGAATTTGTGACGGGTCTGACATCTCAACTTGCAATTGCTTACTGGTGAAGACGCTATATCAATGGTTGATGACACTGCTGCTGAAAGAAATTAAGAGTCAACCCAGATTGCCTTCCCTTCTCTTCAACTTTAACTTCTACTTCTCACATCACACTTTTATCCCCTCCACCACAGCATGATCGCCATCTCTATCACCATCGCTATCAAATATCCACTACTAAGGACTCAAAATCGCTTCGAACAAGTAACATGCAAGTCCCTCCTTTTCATCTCGAGGAGAAATTACAAGCTGGTCTTGGATCACCGGCCATTCTCACAAAGGTTCACAACGGCACCTCTGCGATAGAGTTGGAAGCTAACGAGATACTAGTCACGCTCATGGCAGTCATCAAAGTGCCATCGACTCTGGAGCTTTCCAAGATGATTGCTGAGCTCGTGCTGGTGATAAGTGACAACTCTCCCCAAACTTTCCAGGGCTATTCAGGTATCCGCTTTAGCAACCAATCGCCAGCCACTTTCATGGATGTGATGGCTTAAGTCCGGCTCAAGTAAAAGTTGAACCGTTGACGGAGTTTCACTTCTAGGACCTGCTGCCAACTTTGAAGGAGAGCAATATTCTTGACTAAGGACGGGTCATGGCTAGGTATCCCCCACAACACCACAGCACCCTTGCAGCAATACCACTCACAAGCAATATTCACCATTATCTATACTCGCTATCAAAAGAGAAACCCCTTCGTCCTCGCAGTCCAAATACCTAATATATCTACACACACGACTAACCAACGAAGCACAACAACCCCAAAAGAACAAAAAGACAAAAAGGAGAAAAAAAACATACAACAGCAGGGATTCGCTGATGGTCACCCACTCAACTACTAATCTGCCGATCTGTGGTTTGAGTATGGCAGAGCGGACGGGATGCCCTATTTTCCACAGTCTATGGTCGTATGTGATAGTCCATTGTCTTTTTACGATTTTCATAGGTGTTTCGGGTGGTGTGTTGAGGGAGGAATAGGGGGTTGTGAATTAAGCGAGGGAATTGACTTGGCGCTCCGGGGGAAAGGGGGTGGATGGCTAAAGTGAGTTAACTGTCTTATGTGATGTGATGATAGAGGAATGCGGCTGATATTTATTTTATTGCCTGAAGTGTTCGTTTCATTTTTGTCCCTTGTTTTCTAACCTTGGCTCCCTTCCTTTCCAATTGCTTTTCTTCCTATGGCATCAGGCTGGGTCGAGAGTGTCTAATACTTTCAGTTTACCCAACTTCTAGAGACGCCAAATATCTTGAGCCTTTTCCGTCATGTCCTCTTCTTTGATTGGACACCTAGTTCGCGAGGCTGGCATTGGGAATTGCTAATCAACTTGATATAACTCAGCTCGGATATGCGATATGCTTTCACCAGCCCAGCACAACCCAATCCAGATAAAAATTCATCAATAAAATTACTTCTTCATTCAAACTGTCCACCAATAAATGCATCCGAGTCGTTCCACTCGAAAACTTGTCCATTGGCAAGAGCATCAAGAGGATCGTTACACCAAGGCATCTGACCTTCAGCTGAGCCGTGTAATGCCGAAGTGTATGAAATCGGTGCACCACTAGGATTGAACTGAGGCCAAAATGGATAATTTGGTTGAACGGTTGGTGGCCCAGATATTGGTGAGGAATACATATTTTGAGGCCCTAGTGATAAATAGTTATTACTTCCAGGAGTTGGAGTTGAAATTGCAGGCATATTGTTGTTACTTGAATGAAGCTGTTGCTGGTGCGATTGTTCATAAGGTTGTCTAGTGGGTGGTAGGACTGCTGGATTTCTATACCGTGTAGGAAGTTCGAGAGCACTGCGTGTATCTGAAGAAGACTTTCGAACAGGGTTTGCAACTTTTCCACTTCTACTATCTTGTGGGTTAGGTCGCATCTGAATTTCTCCAGATGTGGTAGCTTTACTACTGTTAATGTTGTCTACCATATCTCCGAATTTATTCATCACGCCTGCGAATCTTTCCATGGTTTTGGATTTGCGGGTGTTACCTACTGCAGTCCTTAATCTAGCGACTAGATCTTTTAAGGCTCTCTTTCGACGTATTTCTTCGTCGATATATTTCAGTTCTGTGGATTGCTGAATCCATAATATGCGAAGTAGAAGTACCATTGCTGAAGAGTAGGCGTAGAATATATCGAGGCCTGATGTGCCGTTGAGAAGTGAGAATTCATCGAGAAGTAAGGTGAGTAAAGATATTTGGGCGGCTGAGGAAACACTTGTAGAAGTGAGAGATCTGGGTGAGTCGAATGTTTGTTCATCTGGTAAATGATTTGGGTTTTCGTGGTTCCCATCTGCAGCAGACCTGCTTGATGCTATCTCGACCAAAAGCATTGGACGTGTGACTAGCATCACGATATGATGACATTGAATGTGCAATAGTATTAGAGCACGTAACTGACGTGGATTTTGCCGGGACAATGAGAGTCAGAGTTGATCAAATGATAACCCGTCACTCGTGGTTCGTCTGGCATGAGTTGGTGATGTTATTTCCTGTAACTGGAGATGCAAGGGGAGGTTTTTCTTCCAGAGACTTAGCTCTTCTAATATTCCATGTATGGTAAGTGTCGCCTTATTTGGAGGCTCTATGGCAGACATCGATCCATTGCGTCTCTTTAAATCTCGTCTTGATGATGTGGCAGTTTCAGACTGATGGCGAAGGCCAACTAAACGTCTTGCAGATACCAGGATATGTTGAAGTTTTAAATTGTGCTCGACAAAATGGTCTCCCGCACCGGTACCTCCATCTAATAGACCCTCAATTGGCACTCGGACTTCGACATCAGGATCTGTACTTCCACTTGGTCTACCAAGCGAAGAGCAGAGAAATTGGTCAAACGTGAATAGGGTGCACCAGACTCTTTTCCTGGTTTCCCGTTCAACAGGCCAAAATCTAGAATCTAGATCATTGTGTAATCCAAGAGCGAATCCCATTCGAGTGGCTGTTCCAGTAAGGTTCCATGCAGCATTACGATCCTTATTATTGTGGAGATATAAACAAAATAGAACTAGAGCTTGGATATTCGAAAGAATGCACTTAGTCGCTAGAACAGGTAGAAGCGAATGAGTTGCGGTGATAGACAGGCGCTGTACATGATCACAGTCGAATTTTGAAAGATTTTGGGACTTGGTTGTAGATAAGGAGCCAAAGACTAATATCATATGTAGGCAGGCAAGCCATCCATGCTCTAGTAGAGGTAGATGTTGACGATCGCGTGTTGTGGCTAAGAGTATAAAAGCTTCATACTCGTCTTGAAAAGTGGCTCTATGTAATAGAGGAAGATCATCATGACAATGATCAAAATAGGAGGCTATTAAAGCCTCCATTATCTCTCGAGGGGGGAGAAGTTTGAGTTGCTCATCAAGGTCCAGATAGTTTGTATTGTTGGACGCTGTTGAAAGTGGCGATGTTATACTGATAGTTTCTGCTAAACTACCACCAACCTCTGCTTATTGGACAATGCTATCGCCTTCCTGACCTTCTGTTTCAAGGGCTTCGGCAATGTTGTCGCCCGTGAAGTTTAACCGAGCATTATCACGAGGATATTGGTCTTGCTGGTAAGAAGACACAAGTTCTCTTATTTCAGCAAAGAAAATCAGGCTTCCTGAAGGTCCAATATAATGCACACGTCCAGCTAGTTCTCGAACCAATGTTGGTGCACTGGATGACGTAGTCTGAGAAATAGCATCAGAATCAACCTCCAGTTCTTGACTCTGAGCCCTGATACTTTGTTCAGGCTTCTTACCCATACTTAAAGGGCTTGAATTTTCTTGCACTTTGACTAGTTCCTCTAGTCTTTTAGGAACACCAGTGGAGAGATCAGGCATTTCATAACCCTTCCTTGCTCCCAGGCGAAGAAGCTCCACAGCTGTTGTGGTTGGCTCATCTGGAAAAACGTTCTTCACTATAGCTTCCAAACAGCGGTATCTGTAATTGTAAGTTATTATGATAGGCGATAGGAATGAAGTCTTGCCTATCACTAAGATCTTCAACGTTACCATAGAACCGTGTTTTGGTCGGCGCGGTGCGCGTGCACTCCACGCCAGTTCTCTGGCATGTCTGACATGTTTCACTCCCAGGAGAGCATACACATTTGCACCGTCGCTATGTGATATATTAGCCGTTCCAGCCAAGAGCAGTATCAGACTAAGACCGGATGATTCGCGCAGAGGATACCCACCTTCCTACAAAGATCGCAACTCTGTTGGCTGCGTTTCCTCTGTTCTTCTGGAACCCTTCGTCGCTTGGTAGTCGGTTCTTCCGCCATGACTAATACACATCGCCGCGGGATATCAGTCCCTTGGGCCTTGAAGCACCACCAGTGGCGTGTATTAGACAATGTGCTAACAGAAGACTTCGGCCGGAAGGACTCTCCAGGGCTAAAAGATAAGAAACACGATACAATTCCGTAAAAGTCAATTGTAGTAGGACGGAGGTGACAGGTTTGAAAAGGGCATTTGTGGAGTTGGTGGTGGGGAGTGGCGGTGCGGGGACTGGCAAGTCGTAAGGACCGGCTACAAGCTTCCGGGAAGCTCGTCAATGGGACTATCAAAGTCGACATTTTCAGGGATGCAAATCTGGTACGATTTCACATGTGAATATAAGATAAAATCTATCATTATGCTAGCGCAACTGAGTATACTTATTTACATGGCTATAGTATTAGGACTACGCACCTTGGAGACACTAAAAGGTTTTGTTTAAGCGAGCTAGGGGAGGAAATACTTATCTCTTGAGGACCCCTTTTGGACTATAACTAGGAACTACAGGTGTGCTCCTCGGGATACACTTGGGGCCTGAGGCTGATATCTTACTCTCCTATAGGAAATACTATTGCGGCTGGTTTTCCAGCTATTCATATCTTGGATAGAGCGAACAAATGAGATGAATATACGGTGGACGAAACATTAAGTGACTATCGCGTTGTTAGAAAATTTCTGAAGATGTTTTGAGTTGTATCAAACCCATAGCGATACTTATTATTTGGAAGACCAGGACAACTTTGAGATGATATAGATGGCGTTGTAGTTAGTACCTTAGAACTACTTCATACAGGTTGTTGAATTTCCAAACCCCTAATAATAGTACTTCTGTGCCTCTGTAGAGAATGCTGGCCATATTTCCTGATACATACAATTTGCAAAAGCTCCATTTTCCGCCACGTGTCTCACAAAGTTAAGTAGTTTCTATCTCGCCGACGGCATGACTCCTCGGTTCGACGGCGGGCGTGCGACATGCAACAGATGGAAACACTGTAATTAAAAGCTCGTAGCATTTCAATAGCGCTTACTATCAAATTCAAACCCGATTGTTCCCGTAAGCGAGCATGTAGATTACCTCCAACCTCACCCGGAATCATGACTCCGCCGTAGGAGCATTGCCTCCGTCTGGTCAGCTGACGATAATTGCTTTTTGAAGCATACAATAAGGATAAGATCAGCGTCTCAAGATCTTTCTACCATAGATTTTGTTTTCAAATACCGACAATGTCAATAAGTGCAAAGTGATATAAGAAGTCACTTAATTGCATTGAGAGTTTGAATGCCTCTTTTACTCTAGAATAATCACTTTACAACATATCGAAATCTGTCATGCCGCCAGCAGTGAATCCGCTTGACATCCTCATCGTAGGTGCGGGGTTGGGTGGCCTTGCGGCTGGCCTTGCCTTTCAGACCGATGGGCATAATGTAACTATAATAGATTCAGTACCAGAGTTCGTCGAGGTAGGAAATATGATACTTTCCATTCCTTATATATTCACTAAAGATATAATAGGCCGGTGCTGGTATTCGTATTCCACCAAATAGCTCACGGCTGCTTCTACGTTGGGGTGTAGATTTCGAAAAGATGAAAAAGTCAAGGGGTAATGGATATCACTTTGTTCGATGGGAAGATGGATCTACCATCACAAAGATTTCCTTTGATAAGATTGTTGAGAATCATGGTGCACCGTATTATTTGGTCCATCGAGCCGATTTACATGCTGCGATTCTTGAAGCAGCTCTGAAAGCAGGTGTCAAGATTCACAATAAGCAGAGGGTTACAGAATATGACTTTGATGCTCCAAGTGCTACTACTTCGGATGGAAAGGTCTGGAAGGCAGATTTGGTAATCGGGGCTGATGGTGAGTGAGTTGGCTCTTTCAAGAGAGATAACTAGCTAATCGACATTTTGAAGGAATAAAATCTACAATAAGACCTCTCTTGACTGGCCAGCCAGATCGACCTCGAGATACAGGGGATGTTGCATATCGAATCTTGCTGCCAGGCAGAGAACTCTTAGCTGATCCTGAACTCTCCGACCTGATCACAGATCCAATGACCACGTCTTGGTGTGGACCAGATGTTCACATCGTAGGTTATCCGGTCAGAAATGGCGAGTTATACAATATCGTCGTTTGTGCCAAGTCATTTAGCGAGACAACCGATGAGGTTTGGGTTGTCAAGGGCGACAACTCAGAACTCTATAATCGCTTCTCAAGTTGGGAACCACGGATTCGAAAGCTTTGTAAGCTTACAAAAGACTTTATGAAATGGCGGTTGTGTGACCTTCCTATTCTCACTCGATGGGTACATCCGTCAGGAAAGGCATGCTTGCTCGGTGACTCGTGTCATCCTATGCTTCCGTATTTAGCACAGGGTGCCGCACAGGCTGTTGAAGATGCAGCTGTGTTACGTCAATGTCTGGCAAGTGATAGTGATCTCAAGAGTTCATTGAAGAAGTACGAGGAGATTCGTTTGCCTAGGTCCTCTACTGTGCAAGCGAAGACGAGAGAGCATCAATATATTCTGCATATTGAGGATGGGGAGGAACAAGCTGAGAGAGATAATAAGATGGCTCGTAATGCGGATGAGAATCCGGTATTTTGGGGGTATGATGATAGGAGGAATTGGTTATTTAGCCATGATGCTGAGGTTTTGAGTAAAGGCGGTGCGAACTGGATGGAGGGAGTAGCTGCAGGTGTTAAAGCACACTGAGTTGTGATAGACTTGTGTGTGAGAAGCGGCAATGCACGTATTGAGAGGTTAGATTAATATTAGTTTAATGAGAATCTAAGAATCAGGATTTGATACAATGTAGCCATAAGTCTGCGAACTCCCACTATTCCAATTTCATTCCATTAGATTGGTTTAAGTAACATATGTTTAGGATTTCATGGAATTATCTTTGACTAATTTCCATGCTAGAGGTGCCTTCTACAGTTCTAAGCTTAGTATTTTATTACTTTTTGTTCAATCCATCTACTGTCACCAAGTGCACACGTAAATTCTTCCTAAGAAGACGACCCATGCTAAGATAGCCCGTATTGCCTTCTTTGAGATATGATTCAAAATGCCTAAAAAGTAGTTCCACACTTCTAGAACGACTCTTCACTTGCTTAAGATTAATGTTATTGTAAATGTAACACTCTCGATTATTATCAGCGTCTTTCGAACCAGAAGCAGAATTGACACTCGCTGACGGCATTGTAGGCCTAGAGTAAACAAGGGATACTCTATCGAGCTTCGGAAATGCCCAGATGAAGTCCGAATGGAAGTCCATCTCCGAAGGATGGTGGTTATTTCGTTGAGTTTCTCGGAAGATCATTTTACTCTCCTCTGACGGGAGGTTGCCGTACCATAGATGAGAGGTTATAGCCAACTGCTTTACGCTCCTCGTAAAAAAAGGTGGGTGGCGTAAAGGCCAGCATGGATCTGAACGAGACGCATGAAATTCATGCCTATAATCCGATTCTTTGACATGGTAATCTAGCAATAAAGTATCTGTTTCGAAGTTAAACCAACGACTTTGTTTTATGTGCTTGTTTTTATGAATTATTCCCGCAGAAATTACTTCGTGGCTTTTTAACGTCGAAAAGTGCTTCCTGCTCCAGAATCGGGCCTCTTGGCATACTGAAGGTACCGGATTTGGGACTGTCTTAAATGACCAATATCCACTACATATGTGAGGGGTATCGGAATATAAAAAGTACTCGCTCCATCTTGTGTGTGGTTGAATGACTTTGTATGCGAGGACGTGAACGCGCGGTTGTAAAGAGACCTTGATGGAGTGCTGCCATATAAGATCCCGCAGTTCCTTCGGCAGATCCGGGAAACGGTGGAATGTGTTATACTTTTCGAGTGAGGAAGGTTTCGGTGGGGTTTCAAACGCTTTTGTTGGTGGTGGAGGCTGCTTATGTCTGCTTTGGTGGTTATGATCACATCCACAGTTCACCTCAAGAGAAGAACTTGAAGAACTTGAAGAAATTGAAGAAGGCATATGTTCTGTAATAAGCTCTTCTGGGATGCCTGCCACTTTGTAGGTCGTGCAGCTAGTACAGCAAATATCGTATGGTAGAATGTTGTGAACTTGAAATTACAAGATATAGTTCGCCGTGTGTGAGATAAGGACGAGAAAGAAGTAATTGAAATTGCAGATATGGATTTAGAGTAGACATCGCCTTTTATGGCCTTTGTGTGGAAGCTAGACACCCATCGTTGGGTATGTAGGGAAGCACCTTATTTGACTAGCTCGCTTAGGAAGGAGTTCGTCCTCGCTAGTCCTCAGTGTATGGAGCCTATAGCTCTCGCAGGCTTGTCCTGCTCTTTTTTTAATACCAACAAGAAAGAAACATGCTTATGGATAAATATCACAAGGTATCCCAGGGCTGAATACCTCTATAGCATAAAATGCTCATTTGAGTAAATGTAACTTAAGATATTTAATTAGCATCATGAACCATACTGTATCAAGGGACAGGAAGCTAGTGGGGCGCTATGCCGAAAAGGGCAACGCTCCACCCGAAGCTCAAGGTGTCTTGGCATCAACTCGATCCGTCCTGAGCAATCATTATTGAACATTTTCAGGTTCATTCCCACCCAGGCACATCATCATCCCAGATATGCCCTCCCTCCTCCCACGTATATTACGCTCGCTCACATCTCATCAATGGCTGTGTATCCGCACGGCTTCGACGTTACCAACAAAACCTATTCCTCGAGTTCTTCCTCCCCATCAAGCTGTCCGGGTTCTCCGACGGAACTTCCACAACCGTACACGCACTTGCTCGGCCCTCTCACCAAGAATCACCTCTCGCGTAATCCGCCGCAATGTCTACGACAAATACTATGATTCTGCTGGTCGGAGACGCAAGGACAAGAATTCTGGGGATGAGGATGAGGAGAAGTACCCGATGAACTGGCTCGGAATAGCCATTCCAATCCTACTCCTCACACCCTTAGTCTATTTTACAAAAGACTCGACTGAAGAGATCTGAATTGATTTCTTCAAAGACACCGGCTTTCGTAGCAGCTCCAGCAGACCTACGATTCTTCTTCCAGTTCCCAATTTGTCGACTCCAGACAATGCCTACTATAAATAGTGAATGGTACCGAGAGGGAGAGGTAGGCATACTCGGTGTGGGGATGGACATTCTCTATGCGAATACGGATTCTCCGTGCTTGGAATGCTAGGCTAGCGACTGCGGCAATGTGCTTAGTATATGGAGGGTCCGTTAGTGATGATGGAAAGAATAGCCCTCGATATTACTTACAAGTCCACCACATCCATCTCGATGTAATTACCAACTACATCGTCCACCAGGCTACGATGAGGAAGATATGAAGGAGCAGCAATGATAATTTGCGGTCAGTTTGACAGCCCTTTCAATTGTGTTCACTCTGCCCTGGGGCTGGTTCCATGAATGAATTGACTGTATGGACGAGAGGTTCATCCTCGCCAACCTCAATATCAGTAGCGTAGCACATCGGAGAACAAACCCATAGACTATTTCGAATATGCAAGAGTTGGCATTACCATGTCTACCCCCTGTTCGGATGCTTGTCTCCGCTGCAACTCAGCTGCAAAGTGACATTTACCCCGCGTCACTACCCCTCCATGGCGACGTTAATATCCGCACTGCAAACATTCCATAGTCCAGCTCAATGAGTCCGGCAAAAATTGAAGGCTACTGTTTGAATCTCAATCTCGAACAATACTTTTGGCGACTGCCTTGTTGCCTTGTTAAGCCTACGAATGCTACAGGACCACCAGAGAATTTGAGAAAATGAGTGACACCAAAGCTAATGGAGCCTCCAACCCTACGAGGCTATCAGAACCACAATATCTTTTTATCAATGGCAAAAGCGTACCCTCTTCTGAGGGAACCACTTTCCCAGTGTCTAACCCTATGACGGGGAAAGACATATATGAATGTTCTTCTGCTAGCGTTGACGATTACAAGAACGCAATCGTAGTAGCAAATAAAGCATTTCAGACTTGGTCTCGTACGCCACCCTCAGCACGACGTGGGATCTTTCTAAAAGCCGCCGGAATTCTTGAATCATATGCGGCAGACAGCACAGATGCAGCAGATATTCTATCAGCCGAAGTGTCCGCTACAAAAAGCTGGGTGCAGTTAAATCTCAAGGCTTCTGCAGGTTTCATGAGGGATGTCGCAGGCTTGGTTTCACACATTAAGGGTGAGATCATTCAAGCAGATAGACCGGGGACGACGATTATGGTGTTGAGAGAGGCAGTTGGAGTTGTCTTCGCGATAAGCCCTTGGAATGCGCCTGTAAGAGTTTCCTCTTCCAAGAACGACTACAAGTACTTACTTTGTACAGGTAAATCTAACTGCAAGAGCAATTGCAGCTCCTTTAATCTGTGGCAATACTGTCGTTCTTAAACCATCTGAGTTTTCACCAAAATCACAGTACATAATGGTCCGAGCCCTCACCCAGGCCGGACTTCCTCCTGGATGCTTGAACTTCCTACCTACACGACCTTCTGATGCCGCACTCGTTACTGAGATGGCAGTGAAACATCCAATGGTTCGCCGAGTCAATTTTACTGGCAGTGATAGAGTCGGTACAATCATCGCGGGTTGGGCTGCCAGCGTTCTTAAGCAATGCGTCTTGGAGCTTGGCGGGAAAGCGCCAGTGCTTGTTCTCGAAGATGCCAATATCAAGGATGCGGTCGAAGCAGTGGTCTTTGGTGCACTCAGCAACAATGGTCAGATTTGTATGAGCACAGAACGTGTTATTGTGCATAATAAGCTCGCCGACGAGTTTAAGAAAGCTTTGCTGTCGAAGACAAAAACCATCAAGTGTGGGAACCATCACGACCAGCCCGATGTGGCTCTCAGTGGTCTATACACCCCTTCCAGCGCCACGAGAATTCTGGGTCTAGTCAGGAGTGCTATCTCTGATGGTGCAAAGCTGCTTACTGGCGACCTGGATACTCAAGGTCCAAATAGAACAATTTTGAGTCCTCATATCCTTGATAAGGTAACTATGAATATGGATATCTCAAATGAAGAAACGTTTGGGCCCATTATTTGCCTCTACGAAGTTTCTTCTGATGAGGAAGCCATTGAAGTCGCCAACGCTAGCGAATTTTCGCTCTGCGCTAGTATTTTCTCACAAGATGTGATGCGTGCTATGGACGTCGCTAAGCGGGTTCGGGCTGGGAGTGTTCATGTCAATGGACCTACTGTTTATATCGAACCACCCTTACCCAATGGCGGGACTGGGGGACGAAGTGGATATGGTCGATTTGGAGGTATGGCTGGCGTGGAGGAGTTCACCGAGAGGAAGATATTGACTCTGGCGCAGTCAGGCATGACATATCCTTTCTAAGGTAGATGCATGCAACTGGAGAACATATCTTCATGGACCCTGGGAAGATGCACGATGAACTGAATGAAGAAAACCATTACGTGAAAGTTGGTTGCTCTATATCAAAACTTTTGGACACTATGTGCAGATGAAAAGATATTCACCAGCCTAGGCGATCATCATTTCGATATTTCTTCTGAATGTTTTCAAGTTCTCAGTCATACAACGAATTACTTAGGAAAACCGATTCTACTCCAACTTGATCACGATTCTGCCCTCTACACTCCCACTTTCAATTTCATCCAAAGCCTGCGAGACTTCCCCCAAACCCCTTTCTACAATATGTGGCCTTATCTGCTTTCTGTCTAGGAAGCCCAAAGCTTCCTCTGTATCTTGCAGCGTCCCAGTAGAGGTCCCAATGATCTTGATACCTTTAGCAATGAAGTCTTCAGGCAACACTGGAATCGGCGATGGCTTCGGCGGAAGGCCAATGCAAACAAGAGTCCCGGCTCGGCGTAGATATTTTACTGCATCGGCATATGCTCGCCCAGAAGAAGCGCAGATCAACGCACCATGTGCGCCTCCTTCCGTGATCTTGATAGCCTCAGCAACGACATCCTCGGTTTCCTTGAAGTCAATATATGCTACTGCTCCGAGCCTCAAACAGATATCTCGTTTCCCCGCATCCAGTGCAAGTGGATGTAAGCCCATCACTGTCGCATATTGAATTGCCAGATGGCCAAGTCCACCTCCAGCTCCAGCTATTGCTACCCAGGTCCCTTGTCGAAGACCAGCAATTTTGAGGGCTTTATAGACAGTGACACCTGCGCACAAAATTGGCGCTGCCTCTGCGTCAATAACACCGTCCGGGAGCCTTACAAGATATGCGGAATCGGCGAGTGCTATATAGAAGGTTAGGTATATATTAAAAGGAGAGAAGGTCTTCACAGCGCTACCGTATTGAGCGAAACATCCCTCGACGTCCCTCCCACTGACTTTCCTGTTGGGACAGAGATTCTCGTGACCTGTGGTACAGGGCTCGCATTGTTTGCACACTCTATGTAACCAGCGAACTGCAACACGGTCTCCAATTTTCCAGATGCTGGCATCAACATCAGGGCCGAGAGAAGCAATTGTTCCTGCTCCTTCGTGCCCACCGATTGCAACCGTTGGCTGCAGGTAAGGGAGATCACGGCGTGCAAGATGGAGGTCTGATGCGCAGACTCCTGCGTAGTTTATTTTGACTAAGACTTGACTCGATGTTGGTATTGGCGTTTCGCGTTCAGTCTTCGAGATGACCATTGTGTTTGCATCTTGAACAGCAGCAAAAGATTTTGAGGGGACGGAGCTAGGTGTTGCTGATGGCATGGTGACTTACTGACCCAAAATCAAAAGACAGAAGTGTAGCGTTCGCGTGATGGGAGCACTTGTTCTTCAACTTACTTTTGTACGCGATAGATGTGAGTGGAGTGCTTAAGACCTTCAACGGAAACAACACTCCGATGATGCAAGTGGACCTTTCGGACGAAATCGAGGCCAGGGAACACTGTACTGTGCAGGATCTGCGTGTACAGAATAATGAACGTATGAAAGTAGCAGAAAACTGGAAGTAAAGATGTGACGTTATAGCCCCGCCCGGAACTCCCTGCCTACCGTACCGTATAGCTTCCCCAGAAGTCATACCCTGGCAAAGCCACCAAGAAACACCCCTCTTTCGACGGAAATAATTCGTTGAAGGCTACCGAAGCTGTGGGAGACATATATCCGGCCACGTGAAATGCACAACATCCAATGTAGCTACACTAACAACCTCCGGGGTTGCACTGCAACATAGCCACTGTTGATATAAATAAGAGATCAGTATAAAGAGTGCGATGCACAGTCTTTTTGCATTCTTTTTGGCTCCTTTTTTCCACGTTTTGCTACTTTCTAAAGGCATTGTCCAAAATGGCGACAAAGGAAGAGGTCAGTCAACGAGGTAAGTAGTAGTTTTTTTGTTCATTCCATCTTAAAATCCCCTTTTGAGAAAATCATTAATGAGATTCGAAAAGAGGGCGACATGGAACAACAAAAGGAGATTTCTTCAGATAGGGACGACTTGTCACTTTCTCAGAATCCAAAGACTCGTGATGGCATCATTCTTATGCCCCAACCTTCAGATGATCCCCATGATCCTCTAAATTGGTAAGATAATACCAAAATTCGTGTTTGAATAAATAAGACGAGAAGAAGATCAGGAAAGTTGAAGTGGACAAAATATCCAGGTCATCCTTCCGAAAGCACATAGCAATGGCAACAATCTCTTACCTTGCATTCGTATGTTATATGGCGTCACAGCACTCGTTCCCGGAACACTACAACTCGCGAAGCAATTCTCCGTCACGAAATCTACGGCCGTATACCTGGGAAATACCCCCGTTGCTTTGTACGCAGTTGGACCATTCTTATGGAGTCCGATGAGCCATTTCGTAGGTCGAAGACCCGTACTTTTGCTGAGTAATTTAATTGCCATAGTTGGGACCATTGTAACCGCAAGTGCAAACACTTACGCGACATGTATGGTTGGACGAGTGATTCTTGGACTTGGTGGTTCGGCATTTTGGTGTTTGGGGCCTCCTAGTATTGGCGATATTGTAAGCAGTCCAATTTTAATCGATGAAACAGCTCTATCTTATATTAACAATATATTTCTTCCGCCACGAGAAAGGAAAGAAAATCGGAATTTCTACGCTCGCAATCATTGTGACGCCATTCGCAGGTGGTATCATTGGAGGCGCCATCATCAACAATGTCTCACTCGGTTGGCGATGGTCTCAACGGGTTTCATTGATCCTCATTATCGCAGGACTACTAGCCCAAATTATTTTCGTCCCGGAGACGATTCACATTCGAAGTAACGCAGAAGATAATTCAGAAATCCCATTAAAAACAAGGCTGTGGTCCCGTTACGGTATTCATATCCCTGAACGCTCACCCGACAAACAACATACCTTCCTCTTCATCTTCACACGGCCCTTCATAATGTTCAAATTCCCAGTCGTAGTCCTCTCATCCTTCTGGTTCGGAGTAGCCTACATGCTACACGTAGGAATAACAGCCGAAATCCCTCTACTTTTCGAACCAGCACCATATAACTTCTCCGTTCTCGACGTTGGACTTGCCGCTTTCTCAGGCTTGATAGGTGCTTTGATAGGAGAGGCGTATGCAGGACCTGCTATTGATTTCATTGCAAAGAGAGCTTTGAAACAAGGGAAAGATTGGAAGCCTGAGATGAGGTTGAATGCTATTTGGCCTGCTTTAATCACTGCTCCTATTGGATTGTGGATGTTTGGTGTTTCTATTCAGTTTGGGAAGAGTTGGGTTACTCCGCTTGTAGGTCAGGGGATTTATATTTTTGGGATTGAAATTGGGACTACTGTTATGTAAGTGTTCTTCTCGTATCCATGCGGCGCAGCAGATGTGGAACACCTACTAACTTTTTGCCTTTCGAAAAATAGTCAAACTTATCTTCTAGAATGCTACCCGCGACAAGGTCCCGAAGCAAGTCTAGTCTTCAATCTAGCCAGGAATCTAATGTCATACACAGCTCCTTTCTTCGTACAACCCATGCTTGTACAGGTTAAAGGCAGTGCTACTTTTGGAATCTTCGCTGCGTTGATTGTTTTCTTCTTTCCGTTTACTATTGGGGTTTTAATGTGGAGAGGTAAGGAGATTAGGGAGCGTAGTGGTGATCCTGGGTGGAGTAGAGATTAAGTCGGTTGAGTTTGCTGGGTTGATTTGATTTGTTTGATTTTTGATGTTTGTGTGTGTGTTGGATACCCTCATGATTGTATGGTGGTTTCATGTGCTTTGAAGTTTATTGCCCTTCCATTAAGGAGAATAGTGACTTACATCGCTTTCTTCTTTTCTTGTCACAGGGTCCCCTACTTTGCATGCACTCAATAGACCACCTGACATCCAGGTCGAAGTAAATTTAATGCTATTTGTGGACTCCTCAAGAAGACCCAAAGGACCCAATCTTACGCTTATCTTTGAGGAACCATACAGTCTATTATTGATTTCTAGCTTACTTGAACTCATTGGAAAGCTGTTCTAGAATTCATGAATTGGACAATTTGATTTGAGTAACTCATTTCATATCTCTTAGTTTGGGGTATTTCACTTGGCTTGAATAGGCTTCATAAATCTAAGCGATCCTTGACTTTCAGCATAGTGCGATAAGTAGAAATTCATTTCGAAGGTGTCTTAAGAGCTCCTGAGTAACTTCTATTCGGGTACGCTCTTGAGTGTGTTCGGTGATCTTTCCTTCTAGAAACGCAGGTCTCTCTATTTCTTTTAAAATTTGCTGTACCACAAATGTGGCGGTTGCACCTTGGCCAGAGGCCGGGTTTGTCTTCAACTTCTTTACATTATTAGCTTTCTATCGAACTTCATCGGGGAGAGGCTTCCTCCCCGTAACAAAATGAAACCTAATGTACAGATGGAAACTTGAGTTCTTTATATCTTTTCGAGGACCGATCATTGCAATTTGTGCCTCGTCGTGACTATAACCCAGCACGCGAGTGAAGAGCGCCATACTGACAGGCTCTACAGCATCAAGAGTTTGCGCTAAAAAGTACAAGCCGATTTCCTTCAGCCTTTTATCTCTTGGCCACCTTCCAATCGGGACCTGATCTAATTAGCACCCAAGTGGAGGATTGCTTTCGAGAATGACATACTTTGTAGACATCGTCGCGCACATCAACGAAACCAGCATTAATCATCCACTGCCGTTGGTAATCTGCGACATCCATCTTCTTCCCAAACTGCTCACTAGCCTCATCAACACTTTTAAACCATCCTACAACATCCTTCGCCCTCTCTACAGAATCATCATCTGACGAGACTCGAATATCATGCTCCTGAGCCTCAACCCACCCGCCAGGTTTTACATGCCGATAAGCCTGCTCATAGAGACGCGGCCAATCGGCGATAGAACCTGCCATGACACGCCAATGGATTAGATCAAAAGGGTTCCTGGTATCATACGGCCAATCATCTTCTGCATTGTCAATGACGAATTTGCAATTGGGAGCTACCCATTGAGGTTGAATGGGACTCAAGTCAATTCCAACAACTTCAGCACTTGGATATTCATCAGCTACTTCAATAGCCCAGATCCCAGTTCCACAGCCGATGTCTAAGATTCTTTGTGGATTAGGGGCCATAGGAGCAAGAAATAGCTTGCCACCTAGAACTAACTTGAAGACGTGATGCTTGAGGTCGAGACGGTCTTGTTCCGTGTCATCGTTAGGCATGACATATGCGCCGTTGTGGTAGCCATGGTATCGACGTCCATTCTCATAGGTGAAGTCAAATGCTGAGGATAAGAGTGAGGGAGTTGAGCTTTCACGGTCGGCGCCAAACGCTGACTCGGCATCGCTGCTACCACTATCCTACAGGAAGACCATTTTAGTGTCTTTTCTGTTCAAAATAAAGATTATTAGAGTACTTACAATCTCTACATGCTCGTTGACATCGTTGATATTAGCTATCATGGCCGTTGAATTGGATGGTTGAGTTGTAGGTTCAGGGTTAGAGGCAATTGGGGGCGAAGATGGTGGCGCGGAAGACTGAACGGCGTCCTTAGGCGGTGTCGATTCCCCTGTCATTTTACTCTGGAGAACTTGTGTAGCGCTGTGACAGCGGGGTGCAGTGGTTATTTAGTAGTCCTGTACGTGAGATGCTGCTCTGAAAACAGCCGTCTGACTTTTAATAACAAAGCGAAGACTATCTACCCCACTAGCCCCAAACCCAAGGTAATATTCGTGATTATAAGCCAGCATCACCTAGCGATTTGATGATAGTGACATGTCGTGTGCATATAAACTTTTAAGCGATCCCAGTTCTGACTTAGTAGGCACTTTCCATAGGTCCGAAAATGGACTTAGGCCGGCTCGCCCGACTGCTAGCTACAGCAAATCAGTTGCCGGGAAGTCTTCCCCCCGCTAAGCACTGCTCCATTTTTGGCTTTCCTCGGACTTGCTCCCATCATGCCCTATCTACTCGCGTTGTAAAAATCCAACATTTTTTATCAGAATAGTTGCTTACCTTTTCCAACACATGGCATTGAGAATTAGACGATCGCTACCAAACTGTCGGAACCGTCTCTGAATAGTTGAAACACGATCAGATATTGTTCCATCAAATAATTGTATATCCGTCTCAAATGAAGGGAATAACGAACAGTACGCTGGTTAAGATGCTTTATCGAGCTGCTTGCCTATCCTCCTTAACGCCGTCCAATCCGGACATGTCAAATGTTGAATTGCCCCCACATACTATCGGTACTTTACACATTCTTCTTTTTGCAGCTTTTCCCCTCTTCGTAAATTTCTTAACCAAATAATTTGCCTCGCAACTACCCAGCCCTTCCTTGCTTCTCCAAAATCTTGATTGCGGTCACATCTGTGCCAATAGTAATCGGCACCATGAAAACAGACTGTAGATTCGGTCACACAAGATGTCGCTTCGTTCAAACCCATGTTGAGTAAAGTTAGCAACGCAATCGGATACATATGCCGAGGTTGAAACGAGGAATGCTGGAAACAAAGACCTTATCGCCTTTGGGGAAATCAGCGAGTCTCACACCGCTCTCTTCATTGACAACAAATGCGCATCTACTGTAAGGACGGCCCGTGGATCTCTCGACATGGTATTTTCGCATTTTCGAGAACGTGAGTGGTTAAATATCCCCGTACCCAAGTAAACTTAAATGATCCAGGTAACCATCAGTCTGGGAAGCCAATAGTCGCTGACCATAACCACGTGTACTATAGTCAGCACTACCGCAGAATAGGACGTGCAACTTCCACACAGTTATCCGAGAAGCTGGGTGTCGAAAAGATTTACACGGTGGGTCTTCATATTGTTTACTTTGTCGAAAAATGGCTACTGCGTAAAATCTGGAACAGTTCGATTTATGAGACTTGTCACTATTACTGGAAGATTTGAGGAAGTCGGCCAAGAAGAATACGCACATACATCTTACTCTCTAGTCTATTTGGTCCCAGAGATTCGCGGCACGTTTACACTAATGTATGCATTATTTCTTATTCGTCAAACCTTCCCACGTAATGAAAAGCAGGTTGTATTAACACCGTCTCCTAGGCTTGACGGATTCGGATCTACCAATGGAAAGATGTATGAGTTCTACCGAGAACATGGGTTCAAAACGCCAAACTCACAACTCATAAATCCCTACTGCTTTGTCCATCGTACAGGAGACCAAACTCTTTGGGAATACAGGCGGTTCCCCAAACGATTCAAGGATCTCAACTTCGCAATGGCAACACAGAGTGAAAACGCCGCCTGGACCGCTGGCATAATTTCCTTTTCGACAATAATTTGAAAAGGTTGAGACGGATGACGATACGGTACTTCTAGTTGATATCGGAGGTGGTAATGTCATGCTTCTAAGCAAAGTAAAGAGCTTACGGAAGGTATAAAAGGGAATATTATTCTTCAAGAGCGACCTGAAGTTATTGCTGACATTAGTGATCCTTTAGAGGGAGTTGAGAAGATGGAATACGACTTCTTCACCCACAAGCCATCAAGGTATGTGTCTATGTTCACTCCCTTATAATTCTATTTTCTAGAACAGCTTCTCCTGCAAAGTACTCCAACAGAAAGCAAAAAAAAATAAAAAATAAAAAAAAGACACAAACTAACACACTCCACAAACCTAGGCGCACTAATCTACCACATCCACTGTTCTCTGTACGACTAGTCCGGCACAGATTGTGTAACCATCCTCCAACAAATAGCACCAGCAATAAACCAGGTGTATCACGTCTCCTAATTTCCGAAATCGTATTTCCAACTATAGGTGCTGATGTGGAATCAGGATGGATGGATTTAACTATGATGTAAGTGGAGCTGAGAGAACTGAGGGCCAGTAGATTAGAATTTTGGACGCGGCTTGGTTTAGATTGGAGAAGACTTATGATGCTCCTGGGACTAATTATGGTGCTGTTGAGGCTTATTTGAAGTGAGGTATGGCGGGTTTTAAGGTTAGATTCGTACCTAGATAGATTGGGAAGGGACAGAGATGTTCGGCTGCGTAAACCTATTAGCTTTACTTTTATATATAACCTCACTTCCTGCCCACATATTAGCTCTACACACAATCAACAGAGTTGCTCCAAAAATGACCATTCTACACAATCTAACTAGCCTACACAAATGTTGTCAATTTCCCAGTCGCAACAGAATCCAGTCCAAATTACGCATTCCATTTCTTCCCTTCTTTCAAATGGTCGAGGGCGCATTCCAAGCAAGCCATAATTTCTGCACATGACCATTCACACCCTTCTCTCAATATCCAATCCCAATTATCGAAATAGTTCGCCAAGTCTCTGTCCTTGAACTTCTTGGCATGCTGATAACCATTTGAAACAAAAGTTTAGTGAAAGTACATAAAGAGATCGTGAGAGTTGACAGAGCGGACTGGATGGGAATAATATCAATAGCTGTAATATTGACAATCGCCATAATATACCGACCCAGCCATACCATAGCAAGCAGAACATGGCTTTCTCGGCTTATGGTCGAACCGAAGGCTGCACCGACTTCATCATTCCGCCCAAGGAAGTGCGGTGAGTTCTGCGCCGCTCGGGATGCTGCCAGCCGGCGGTTACCTGCATCCATATTACTGCTCATTAAAGCTTGCTCACTTTCACAAAAAGCTTAAAAGATAGCTCTAGCCAATCCTTGAATTGACGTGATCTTTTCCGGACGGTAAGTCTATGGCTAGTGTCTAGACATCTTCAAGCGATCCCCACCGCGGCTGATTAGCACCAGGTACACTTTTCGTAGAGATCCTTGTCTGTGTTACTGTGAAACACAGACGAAGTCCACGAAGGGTGCGCCATCTTCAATCGATCCCAAGTACGCAGGTGCTCCCTACGGCAGAATCATTTGCACGGTTTTTCACCCTGCTGAGACCCCCTGCAATGGCGGTGAGTGCAATTACTTACCCCCTACACCTCCGTATGTATACCTATATTGAAACGGTCAGTCCCCTTGCTCTAAATAGTGCAACATGTATTTAAGTTAGGTTAGCTACCCAAATGAAATGGGTACCTGACAGCAGACTCAATAAGTACTTAAGCGAGTTACTCAACTGAAGGAATGTTCTCAAATCAAGTGAGTTACTCAACTTAAATGAAGTGGGTTGCTCAAGTAGATAGGGTGAAGGGATCGGATACGTACACGGGACTTTCAGCTTTAGGATATTGGCGAGGAATTTCCAGACTATTTCGTAAGTTCTTGTCAAGCCAATTTCTTTGAACTAGAGGATCGTTGAAAGCCAGGCCAGCTAAAACACTAGGTTTTTTCACTAGCATCCTATACAGAATCTCTTGTGGACACGACGTCGGGACTATGGCACCAGCGTTGATTTTGAAGTCATCCCAGGATGATTTCTCCCATCTTTGTTGCTTGACAGCGGAAAACAATTCCTGTAGCCTCGCCATGCACTCTTTGAGCACCTTCTCAGCGGCGGCCATGAATTCTCTCAATGTTGCTGCAATGTTTGATTCGGATTGAGCATTAGGCTCCTGGGCGGAATTGAGTTTCTGGTGTACAGTTTGGCTAATCTCGAGGTTCGCGAAGTCCTTGAAGTTGTTGGTGATGCTTTATAAAGTTGTTTCGATAATGCCGACACAGTAATACTTTGAACTCTATACAAAATGACGCGACTCATTTGCTTTGACCTCGTGAAACCTATTGTCATGAAACAAGTATATATCACTTGCAAGTGTCTTCGAAGCTTGAATAAGAACAAAAACGTCCTGCGGAATCGTTTCCTGGGTTTGCTGTTTTCCCCACACAGTCAACGTTTGAACGATCCACTAGCCTGAATGAGAAAGTCAAGGGTCATGGATAACTCAAGACTGAGAAATGCACGAACCTGCCATTCCATAGATGTAGAATCATATGGCTTCAATGGGCGGGTTTGGATCAAATGCCTGATTTCAGGCCCGGTATTCTGCGTGGTAGCCACTCGGAGAGACCAAAAGCGGAAACTTCCTGGTTGGATTTGAAATGATGACAGAGATAGAATAATTCTGAGTTATCCAGAGACTTTGGGTTTTGAGGAAATAATGTCTTTGCTATTCCAACCTGACTCTTCGCAATAATAAGCGAGGCAATCTAAGACGAAAGCGCAATAAAGCTAGTACTACTCAAATGCTCCAACCAACTTCGCTACTGCAACTGGAAAGATTCTCCACAACACAACACAACAATCTCATACAATCTCTTGCTTACACTTCCCCAATTCAACTATGCTAGCCACCGAGGAAGACTTCAAGTTATTTTACAAGCAGTACATGGAGGACGATAGCGTGGATGTTGGAGAGCTGCTGGAAATGGTCAAGGAGAGGTTCCCGGATGTGAACGATGGAGACAGATTTTTTGAGTGGTGAGTACATGAAGTTCCGTTGCTCCTTCTCATTCTACTTAGGAGGAATATCACTTGTAGCAAAAAGCCAGCACCTATTCATCTTTGCTTCAAGATGTAGCCTATTTTACTTTTGGAAAGCTGCAGGGATTCTGACCCTGGTATTAAGCAAAGTCATGATTCAAGGATGAACATCACTCACTCTGAAATATGCACGATGAGAAGATCCTACAGCCGAAGCTTGACCACGACTGGCAGGGCGTCGACTTGAAGACACTTATCGAGAAAATTGAAAACACCAACTATCATCTCGACTTGGAACGCGCCAGGCTCACAGAACTCATGCTGCGCAACCTCCAGCCATGGATCCCGGTCGGCAAAGACCGTTACAATCGAAGTATCGCATAACATAATACCCAACCCATTCGCCCTCATAGCCAATCCCAGAAAAGACGATTCCAAGGAACCAGATCTACTTGTCTCTGAGAGCATACTAGGGGTAAACCTCAACATCGAACCCATCAAACCACAGAGCAGGCGCCAGGCCAATGCCTCAGAAGAATCTACGAAGCCCGGGGAATCAGACGACACTGACGTAACTGGATGGACTTTCTATCAAATGGGCCATCTCGAATACATTGTTAGCAACTCTGAAGACCCAAGGATACTGGGCGGGAAAATATGGATTGGCTCAGCACTGGATACAATGTTGTGTTGCGACTCTCGGCCACTGGAAGAGCGAATGGGGTTTACATCATCTTTGACTGGTATCCGAAAAATGAGGAGGGAGATCGCGTCGTAGTAGATAAAGAAAGCAAATGGGGTTACCTTCCAGGTCGTGACAAGCGGGTCTCATGCGCCAAACTGAAGGTCAAGCTATCAGACTTGAAGATGGGCACATTTGTAGAGTTGAAGGAGGTTCAAGAACATGCGGTAGAGTTGGCTCGTACCAAGAAAGCGTACAACAACAAGATTATTATCCGGGCGACGGTGGCATAATGCTATCACGGATGGATATGATGGCACATTTGGCTAGAGCACTTTACGTGGAAATACGAATGGATATGGTGGAACTCTGGTCGGAGAGCACTGTGGAATGTAAGATAGCATGAATTTGAGCCGCAATCTCACCTTTACCCCTTGCTATCTGCTCTCCTAAATTGTGAAACAAGTATTTCAGACCTATTAAAACTTAAAAGGCAGATGATCTGTCTAGCTTATGGAATCCGATCATCAGCCTATATCTCAACATAGTTCTGCTTCTATTTATTTCTTAACTATTCCCGCCTCGCCTATAACTCTCAATCTATTATTCATCGTTTAACTGTGGCTTCAGGAAATCCTACAATCAGCTCGTTCACTTCGTAAAACTGTTAAACTCCTACTTATACTGTAGTAGTAATGTTACCCATTGCTCATATAATAGCAGCGTGTTGTAAGACGAGATGCACTAGAGCCTCCGTAAGCTAAAACATTCTAATATAATAGCTGAATTCAGCCCTGAAGTTAAACGAAATATTTCTTTCTAGGAAAGACATACATGGTTGCTTAATTGGCAATATTAGGTAAGATAGGGTGAGTAGAAAACGGGGAGGTTAAGTTGCTAAGCAAGTGAGAAATATTGAGCAACATTAAGCATTATTCTGGAATTGTGTGCAATGAGACTCAAGCCTTAAGACTAGTCTTATTGAAGCCAATAATTACGTTTGAACGAGACTTGACTTATTGAAGTTGGCAATTAGGTTTTAATAATTAACCTCTGAGTAAGACTTAAACAAAAGCTCTCTGCAACATACAACTTTGAAAGTAAGTTGCTACCCCTGAACTATAGCAAGACGAGACAAGGTACCTTTGAGACTATATGATTCGCATTTTATAGAACATAACTATTAAGTTAATCTAAATGCCAAGCTTACTACTCAGCTCAATTTAAAAAAGCTCGGGAATTTAACCTTAAGTTACGTCTACGTATGTTTGCACACTGCAATATTGCCTCTTCCACCTGTGTCTAAATATAATTAACGAATAAGAACGTAATGCGGTGAATACGAATATAATGCCGTGTACTATACAAGAGCTACTCATCGAGGACCGTGCTATAACTAGAGTTATTGTCAGCCACGAATCACGTGCACGACCAGTATAACCTCATTTCCACTACCCGCCATGGCCTCTAGTTTGTGGAGGATCGGTGCACTGGTGGCTTAATACTTTGACATCAAAACCAGCTCAATTAGTATAGAAAACAAGGCCTTTACGATGCTTACTTATAGTATATATAGTATAGACATCCCCGTAGATTCAAGAGCCAGACAATACAAGATTTCCCCACAATTACCAATTTTCCCTCATTTCACCATTTTCTACTTATTAGTGCTCGAGGGTTCATAGTTATCTTCGCTCGTTTGAGTGTCTTTAAACCTAAATTAACATTTCCATGAGCTCGGATCTTGATGCTACAACTCGTGTAGCCAAGACAATGCCCAAAAGGGTTAACCAATGTTTAACAGTACGAGAAGCTACTTTTAGATTCGAGCCAGCTCCATTGTTGTCTATTTAAATAGCGGTACATAAAATTATTGCTTTTTACGACTAGAAAGATATTAAAGTTTTAAAAGTGATCATTCTACGTCGTTTGTGAAAGCAATCGTAACTCATTAAGGAAAATGATAGAACGGAATAATGCTTTTAAGCTTCTTATTCTGAAAGCCTTAGCTGTGCATAAGCTTATGTTAACGTACGAATACTAGGCACGAAAAGAAAGAGTAATCTTAGACAAGCTCAGGTAGGACATACACTACAAGCAAGCCAAGATATAAAATAAAAAACAAAAGAGAAATTTAAGGCTTTCTCTTACAGACGCTTATGCAGTAGATCATATCCTGTGAATACACTGTAAATATGCCTGCCTGTAAGTCTTGTTCTAACGTTCTCGTAGTCCACCAGCCTAAGAACTTCGATGCGAGGCACTAAGTGGAAAGCTCCTTTGTCGTATTATGCTTTCCAAACGTGCTCATAGGTAGAGGCAATTCTAACTCGCTCAACTTCAAAAACTACGAGAAGATGGCATAATATTTAGAAAGTATGTTCGGTCGAGCTTTCCGACATTTTTCTTTACGAAGTTATTCGAAAAGTTGTCTGTTATGTTCTTGCAATACGGTTGGCGTGGCCGAGTATAAATACAGCTGAGTGTAACTGTGATTTTCTTTGTGCAGTTCTACTAGCATATTAGTACTTGTACAATATTCAATCTAACTCCTTACCCAACTTAATCCATCCTTTCCAAAGACTCAAGTTGCAGCATTCCCGGTACTACACAGTCCCAAAGCAGATATACATGGCAAAATCATAATAACAAAAAGTAAAGGTCGTGTCTAAAGCCGTTATAGTAGCCAGAGACTGCCAAGGAGCTACCAGAGATATTTCCACACCTTACAACATCAAGGCCCACAATTTCGACCTTCACAAACGAGATAGCACCAATGCGGCGAAGCATGAGCCTGACGAGCAGAATGATAACGTATCAGCAGAACAGAAAGAAGCTAAGGAGCAAGAAGACCTTGCAAAGGCGGACGCGGCTAATAAGGCGGGAGATTCCGCCCAAGCTGCCAAGGAGACTCAAAAGGCGGAAGAGGAGGAAGGTAGAGAGCAAACTGCCAAAGCACATGCTGATGCTGCTGAGGCGAAGGAGCAGGCTGCTAAGGCAAATAAGTAGTAAATGCTTGGCTTAGGGTGGAAAACGAGAAGAAATGGCCGCTGGTTTGGCCATACGATGATACAATGTTCTTTTCATTGGTGACTGGGAAGATTTTGGTCAGTGAGAGAGTTGAGGCTAGATGAGGGCCTATAGTTCTGTTATTATGCTTCTCTAGCAAGCAGACAATAATAAAATTGCTTGAAAAGGATACCTTACTTGTCTCTCCCCACCCAGGCATGTGCATTTTAACTTCTCTTAGAGTAGTTCTCTAGAGCTTTCTTATCATGTCTGTCAGCCCAAATTTTGTTTTCGGTCTTACAAATTTTGTTCCTTTGTGCTTCAATGCTACTAGCAAAATATGGATGAGCAATCTCAGGAGATTACAGAGTGTAGATCCTCAGGACTCCTTAAACCGAGAAATATTCTTTGAGAAGTTGAACACGGATAAAGGTTTCCCAGCACAGATTCAGAAAGACGTGAATAATATCATGGGTGATACTTTTGAGAGGCTGTGAAGAAACGTACTTGCCTTTGTTCGGATGCAGTTGAGAAGTTTAAGGATTTGTCTACCAGCACGGTAGCTTGAAACAAATAACAAAAGTGAAGTTCTGCAGGCTCTAATTGGATGAAAGTGAATAATTGGTAGGTCATGCGTGCGATGAAGATGGGGAGATAGATACTAGAGCACGAGAACTACATGGCGTAATACTTCCTTTCAACTCGAGGGAAAATAAAGGGCAGTAAAAGATACAGAATGTATGAAACACTAGGCGAAGCCAAGCTTAGAGGGATGTAGAACCGTCTCTCTAGTGTAATCTTGATCTAATTGTATACGCTCTGCCTCAAATGAGGTTTTCCTTGGTGATACCAGATTCTGACACTTGTCCCTTTGGCTGGACAGTACAAGAGCCCCATTTGTATGCAAGAAACGCGGTTCCCATTGATATGACCTTTTGTTCCATGGCATCATAGTCGGCCTTGTGTGTGCTCTCTAGTTTGCTTGATGGCAGAATTGTGTCTACATCTCGGGTGTCCCTCCACGAGCTCTTTTCTCTACTAGGGTTTCGTGTGGAGGATAGTCGTCTTGCTCGAGTTTGGGAAGGTCGGGTTCGAAGCTATAGCATTGTACTGCTCAGCGAGTTGTTCGTTCGATCATCTACATAGTTCGTATCTACATAGACCAAAGCCCAGTGCAAGTTAGTGAATTTCCGACTTCGTGTTATGGCGATGACACAGCAAGAACAAAGGGTTGGATGCCTGCCAGCTTCAGCTCACGACACAGGGAGGTGATGATTAGCGCTCCAGAATTTGTCCGTGTAGAATGGCAGGCTGAAAGTTGATAGTTGTTGCTCTTTCGAAAGACCCGTCCTAAGCTTGAATAAATCTGCAGACTGCAAGCTTTTGTTCCGGCAGAGTCTTTTCCCGGCGTTTCTCTCCGACGTCTTGCCAACTTCCCAAAGCTTCTTCTTATTCCAACGACAACACAACACCTGGTTTGGCATTTTTTTCAAAATTGTGTTCTAGCAATACCTACATATACTTTCATATAGCTTTTCAAAACTCTAGCTTTAAAGTGATTGTGCCTATCAGAGTAATTTTGACGATTTTCGACCCCACCATATGGTTTTACAAACCGCCATATCGAACCACACCCCCATAATCACTTCCATAGTATTAACTCCACCACCCCGTATTAAAATAACTTTGTAAGTAGCTTAAATTGAAGCTGACATCGAGCTCTTTCTGATGATATAAGAATTATGCCTCTTAGGCTTTCTAAACAAGACGGTGAAGCTATCGATTTAATATTCGAGGATGACCAAGGCTTACAGGCTTACCCCCCTCAAAGGACACCCTATTCGACTTCAATATACCCTTCGGGCCCCTTCGGGGCAGCCGCAGCCATCTCTTCCTCCTCTCCGTCTAATTGCTTTCGTTTTGCTATTGTTTCTTGACGTTTAGCTTAAATAGCGGCTTTTTGAGCTAGAGTCTTGCGTTTTAGGGGGGCCATTGCGATGTTTTAGGAGATACACCACACACAAGAGATTACGATTGCACTATAATTTGTATAGGAAATGAGGTTTTGTTGTTACTAGAAAGCGATTTTCATTTCTCTAGGGTTTCGATGTGGTGGTTTTTAAAACCATATGGCGGGTTATCTTATAAATCAGAGGCTCTTACGAAGTATTAGCTCTATAGTTTATTAGTCATCTAACCACCCAAATCTCTGGCGAAGCGTCTGAGGAATTTTAATTTGTATTTTAGTGTAAATATAGTATTATTTCCCTAGTTTCGTTAGGTATAACTACTATTTTATACCCTCCTCTTAATTTCTATAACGCAACTGTAAATATAACTATATATATACTCTAATGGTCTCTGAGTCTATGCGATCCATAGACAATGAATTAATTAATTGCTATCCTTATATTTTGTCGATTCGGAGGGGGAAGTCGAAGTAGGTGGTAAGACAGCTTAGTGCGGGTAATACGGGTAGTGCGGGTAGTTCGTGGCTCTGGTTTGTGGCTCTGGTTTGTGGCTCTGGTTTGTGGCTCTGGGTTGGGCTTTGCGTAGGCTCTAATTTACGGCTTTACCTAGGGGAATGTTAGCTTTGTCCGATTAGATATATAGAGTAATTAAAGTAGTTTTAAATAAGCCTACTATTATTAAATTTAGAGTTGATTTAATAGGTAAAGTATATTATTGAAAATAGAGGTTGAAAATTAAGAAATCAAAGAAAGTTACACTAAAGTCGGAACTATAGTTCCTTAAACTCTCTATCGAGAATTCACTTTATCGCGCTCTAATTAGTTAGTTATAATAAGCGATAAAAGCGAATTATCGAAATAGAGTCTGATTTATGATAAATGGCAGGGTCGAAAATCGAGGATAGGCACAATCACTTTACAACAAGTGCTCTTCATTGAAGAGGTAACAGCCGTTTTACCCGATGCATGATCTGGGGAAAGAGTGGGGGAGTTCTCAACGACAAACCTTGAGAACAACGACCAATGAAACAACGCCCTGAAAATGTAACGTTCAAGTTACTCTCCATTGTAGTTATGGAATGCATATTATGCCCCATGAGTAGGTGAAAGATGAGTGGTGCTTCTTCTTTGTCCGAGCATGGTTGAATGTCCCGAATCACCGAAGCCCCAGTATGAAGTAAGAGTCTTACAACTTGGGCAAATCTTCCCCAGAGTTGGGGGTGTGTTTGCGGGGATGTCATGATCAGGACCCCTCGTCTGCAAATGGAAATAGCTCATGATGAACCTCATCGCCTTTCTTATGTTGTCTTGTTCCTTGCGTCTCTATCATTCTGCCATATAGTGAAAGGTGACATCTAAGTTTTCAAGAGTATCATCTGAGGTGGCTATTTGAATACGGATTTCACGGTTTCTTGCTTTATGAAGAGTAGGCATAATGAGGTCAAAGGTCGGTGGGCTCACTATCTCTCGCTGGAGTGAGTATTGATGGAGATCATCAGGCAGTATATTTATATGGCATTGCGCCTTGTACTGGAGGACTCGCTTTTGGCTATGTGAGCACTTGACCTTACTCCCTTCGTATACTTTAACTGACAATTCTCTTCAGGACACCGGATCAATGAGTAAGAATACAAAACTGGCTTATTTTTGCCCATCAACAGTATGCTGATTTTCAAACTATAGGTGGCATCCTAGCCATGCCACAGTTCCTCAAATACTTCAACTACCCAAGTAACTTTACTCAAGGAGGTATCACTGCTTCAATACAAGCAGGTGCCTTTGCAGGGTCACTGCTTACTGGTGCCTTTCTCGCCGACAAGCTCGGCCGCAAGAAGACTATTCTCTTAGGCTCTGCCTTGTTTACGATTGGATGTGCAATTGCTTGTGCAGCCAATGGTCTCGCTGCACTTGTTGCTGGTCGAGTTATAAATGGCATTGGAAATGGATGTCTTGCAATGATGGTCCCATTATACCAAAGCGAAATTGCACCCAAAGAGTAAGTCTTCCATCATCATTCTTGAATTTGCTATTAACTGGCTTCAGGATTCGCGGTCGTATCATCTCATTTCAACAATGTTTCATAAACTTGGGGATTCTAGTAGCTTTCTGGATCCAGTATGGCACCAGTTTCATCGATAGTCAAGCAGCCTGGCGCCTCCCCATGGGTCTACAAATGGTAGCTACCGTTGCACTTCACATTACCATGTACTTCCTTCCGGAAAGCCCTCGATGGTTAGTGGCACAAGATCGACATGAAGAGGCTCTACAAGTTCTAGCCAAAGTTCATTCCAGGGGTGACATCGATGATCTATACGTGCAGGCGGAAATGAAAGAGATCATCGCGAAGATTAGGTTCGAGAAGACTCAAGAAACACCGTCATATTTCCAGCTTCTTTTCGGGAATGAATGGCGTCGTATGTGGATTGGCCTTGGTGTTGTAAGTTGTCTATTCATCTTATGCAACCAAGCTAATGACTCTTGATATAGCAATTTTGGCAGCAAGTCACTGGCATCAACGTGTACGTAACTTCCAAGCCAGAAACGAGAACTTACTCATTCGTATTTAGCATAATGTATTACGCTGTCTTCCTCTTCCAACAAGCAGGTATCGGGACGACATCCTCCTCACTACTTGCAAACGGCATCCAAGGCGCAGTCTTAAACGTTTTCACCTGGGTCAATATGTGGTACATCGATGTCTGGGGCCGTAGAAGACCCATGATAATTGGTGCCATAGGAATGGGTATCTCAATGATGCTCATTGGAGTAATAATGAAAACAAAAGGTTTGTTTTCCCCCAAATCCAACTCTAGTGTAATGAATAAGATCAAAAAGCACTAAAATATATAAAGGAAACCCCGTCTACGACGATCTCACCAAGAAAACCAATTTCACATTCCTAGATCAAAATGCCTCACATGCTGCAATAGCCTTCGTGTATATCTACGTAATGTTCTTTGCATTAACATGGGCATGCGTAGCATGGGTCTACCCACCGGAGATCTTTGCAATGAATATGCGAGGTCGAGGAACCTCAATGACATCAGCAACAAACTGGTTCGTAGTAAGTCACTCCCATCCCTCCCCTTAAACTCCCTCCCCTTATATTCCCATCTCTCCTCGTCCCTAAAACACACCCTTCACCAAAATAAAACGCTAACCTCCATCCCTCCTCAAAAACAGAACTTCTGGTTCGCCCTCTACATCCCCACAGCAATGAATAAAATCTCCTGGGAGCTCTACATGATATTCTTCGCAGTCTGCATGGTAATGGCCGTAGTAATCTATCTATTCTATCCCGAATCAGCAGGCAAGACACTAGAGGAAATGGATTTCTTGTTTTCAAAGGACAGGACTGCGTGGGTTTTCAAGGATCGGGAGGCGAAGAAGGTGGGGGCTATTTTTGAGAGAGATATGGAGGGCGGTGAGGCTTTGGAGGTTTTCGATGAGAAGGGGTTAGGGGTTGTTGGGGTGCATGTTGAGGGTTGAGGGAGAGGGGTTTGATGTGTTTTGGTAGAATGGGGAGGAATTGCTGGTGTGAAAGATGAATGGGGTCTTGTAGGGAGGAGAGTTTGTATACTTGCTCTCGTTTTAATCGCCTGCAGCTGCTTACCTATGGTTCACAAAATCCAGCTATTCACGATTTGCTTCACTACTGTGGCGGCATTCAATCTTCAACTGTATAGATCTAAGGTTGTGTACGCGGATCTAATTGGTTTTTCCATAGCTTAGACCTGCTATAGCACAAAAGTATCCCTGAAGTTTGGTTCCTAATTTTAGGCACGACCTAATATTCCAAATTAAAAGCCACCCACCTTCCTCTTCAACCTAAATAATTCCCCCCCTTAGTTGGCTCACTACAGAAATGAAACCGCCCGTCTAAATAGGAAAAAAAAAGACAAAAGCCCCTGCTTTAGATAGTTATTCCATGCTAAGTTCTGAATGCTACATTAAAACCTTTTAACTCAATGTAATAAATAAGCCCTAGTGAAGAATTCAGAATTCCAATTTGAGTAAACCAGTCAGCTAAGGCACCTGTTGATGATAGAAAGATCATTTTACCTTCGAAATATCCTGAAGTCTCCATCTCCCCCAACTTCATCTTAACCACATCTCTTAATCTTATTATCTCAAATATAAGAAGACACTCTACAACTTCACCACCAAGCAGCCTCAGCCACTCCCACCTTTCAAAATTAAATCATCAACTAACAACACTTTAACTCTTTCACCTTCCCCTTACGCCCCTCACCAGCGTTCAAGAAATTATCATCTTTTTCATTTCGAAAATGTCTTCTTCGTAGTCTTTTTTTGGTAGGATACATGTACAGTACAGTACCGCCAGGTAGTTTTCTCTTTTTGTAAAGTATAAGAGAATTAGCTAAGATAATCGATTGGTATTAATTCTAATAAGTATAAATAAGCTGTTATATAAACGGGAATAGTTAGGTGTATACGGAGTAAGTAACGTGAATTTATCCTATTTTCTTCGCTTAGCACCTATAAATACAAAGGAGGTAACTAGGTATAGGGGACGGAAATGCGAAGAAATGTATATACTACACAGTGTCAGTGTGCTCTTTCGGAAATGTAAAAAGAGGTAGAAACATATAGATTAGAGCTGTATGCCATCATTAAGATACTATAACGTAGACTACACATAGTTAGCAACTTGACTTCACTAACAGAGTATATGCGTAATTCTTTATCATTTAATATTGACATTAGATCATGGTTTCCAGTGCTCTATCCTTGTTTTGTTATATACGTTAAAGCAAGAGACACAGCACCAACGCGCTAAAAAGTCCTCCTACAAGAGAAACGTTGATTTTACCACTGCCACTCGTCGTAGTCGGAGTAGTCACCCCTCCACTACTCGTACCGGAAGCACTACCAGTACTAGTCGAGTTCCCAGTGAAACCACTAGTATCAGTACTCGATACATTAACCGACGAACATCCAGCATCATAAGTATAAGGTGATGCCAGATTCGTACCAGTAGCATTATCGTACGCTAGTCGAATCAGAGTCTCCTGGCCTGGAACATATTGAGGCCATCCACCTTCATAATTGTTGAGACCATTAACTGGGTCTTTGGCAAATGCTGCCCATGCACCACGCATGTAATTCCCAATTGCGATTTCAGCATCAGTGGCAGGTGGAGAGGTTGGCATCACGTCAAAGAGAAGAGATAGTTCACTGCCGTGCCAGGCACCGCTTCCAGGTGCGATGGTTAAGTCGGGGAAATCTCCAAAGTAGCGGTAGCGCCATGTTGGGACATTATTTATCACACTGACGTTTGCGCGGATGCTAGCAGGGCAGGTAAATTCTTGAAGATTGAAGATGTCCCAGAATAGGGGAGGATAGCTAATTCCTTGCAGAGCAAATGTGGTGATGAAGAGACCGGCTTCGTAATTATTATTACCGATTAATAGGGGCTTCTTGGTGAAGTTTCCGGCGGCGGAGCGTGCAGTATAGTTGGAGAAAACGACTGTGTTATCGACTGTTGGGCCAAAGTAGCCAAGTACGCCTTGTGTACCAGAACTTGGGGGAATAGCGTCCAAGATTTCCGTCGTATTTTTAGTGCGGGCACAGGCGAGAACAGTAGCTGCATCACTAGTGGAATTTCCACAGCCCAGGTTGGTTGTCAGGTTGAACCAAGCATTAGCACTGAATTCAGCATGGTTTGGAAGACCGAAGCTGAATGCCGTTCCTGATTCGGGAATGAATCCGGCAACAATTGGGTCGTCCACCCATGCATAGCTGTAGTAATCGACAGATGCACCACCGGCAGACTGCCCAAAAATCGTGATGCGGCTGGCATCTCCTCCAAATCCTTCGATGTTGTCGCGAACCCATTCGATAGCTAGACGTTGGTCTAGTAATCCAAGGTTGTTGGTGCCTGCAGGGTTCCCCGGGAAGCCAAAGACATTGACTCGGTAGCTACCCTGAATTAGCTTTGGTGTTTCTTAATTTTTTAAGAACTCTACTCACTTTAAAGATACCACGATAACATCCTCTTGGTCGGCAATATTCTGTCCATTATATTGGACCGAACTTGAACTTCCACTAGCAAATCCTCCGCCATATATCCAGACTAGTACAGCCTTCTTAGTGTCGCCAGTCTGCGGCTTTGTCCACACGTTCAATGTCAAGCAGTCCTCGCTGAATGTCTGACCGGTCTGCCCTAGAGCCGCTAGGATCTTCAACCCTTGTGATGTGATATTCGCAGCGGTATATACGGAGGCATTTCTGGATGAACCTTGGACGATTGGACAGGAAAATCCCTATGGTGGATGTTAATGAATGCAACTGGTAGAATTGGAATCCTGCTGCTGTCAATTACTCGCAGCAAGCCTATTCCGAGCTACAGAAGCTATTTCAATGATTTCAAGGAAGATAAATAGCCGACACTGCATCTTTAATAGTTCGAGGGGCTGAGATCTCAAATCATTGAGCTAGCTTGGGTAACTCGATATAGCCATGCTACAATAGATGACCTCGCTGCTTAGGAGGAGAAACCTACATAAGATGTGCCATTGATAGCAGCGGTGCCATTAAAGGCCTGTGCAGCGGCAAATCGAAGGTCTCCAAGAGGAGGTTGCGCAAAGGGAATTCCAAGATATTCGGAAACGGCAGAGGCGTTGGAACCCGGGTGGCCGGAAACTGGGCCGCTGGAGGTATTGACTGTTTGACCTATGGTCCAATTGGACTGTCGTGCATGCAAAGGCTCGAGTACTGCTGCCAAGGTGCTGGCTATAGCTCCAAGACCGAGAAGAATTGAGGTTTTCATGGCGAACACTTGTCCGTGATCTGAATCACTAGATTGGCTTGAGTAACCCAAAGGATTCTGCAAGTCAGAGAACCACAAACGAAGGAGGAAGCGGATCTGGCAGCAAAGGTGAGGGAAGAAGAGGCAACGCAAGAGACAGCGCAACACAAAGAGGGGGAAACGCAAATAAATACTTGCCTGAAGCTGTGGATAAAAGGCCTACCTTATGGGCATACTTTAACAAGGAACGTCCTCCTTGGGCTCATTCCATCTCCGCAAAGATGTGCATCCAAGAGTCGCTTCAGTAGAGTCTGTACTGTACTGTACAAGGTGCTACAGGTACAACGTGCTGTCAACATGGTCATGAGGTCATAAACACCGAGATCTTTCGATCCACAACGCCTTTGTCGAGTTCGCAAGATGTAGACAAAGAGGGAATAGACTCGGAACCCATCAGTACGCACAGCGGTATGTTACTGGTAGCTAGACGCCACGGACGCCCAGATAGGAGGCACGTACGGCCACACGAGGTACGGGACGCTGAAAGTTGTGGGGAAAAAGAGGCGTTGAGATGTTGCGACTCGCGAGAAGATGGAGAAATCTGGCCTGGAAGGAAGAGTTAAGCTTTCATAACCGAGGTCCATGATGTACTTCGTACAACGCACCCCTCTCTGGCGTAGCATTTCGAGGCCTAAAAGGGTAACCAAGATGCTGTAGAACTGCTGCTGGGCTACAAGGCAGAAAATTGGATTCGGGCTGTGAATTTTTATGGAGTCGAACGGAGAATTTCTTGATGTGCGGTGAGACTGACGATGCTGATATTTTATTTCTAGAAGTGATGTCCAGGCACGGGCTGCGCATCACTACTGGTAAGGTGGAAGCAGGGATGAATTTTTACTTCAACCTCCACCGGCAAATGTCATCACGGCTTTCCTATCTTCAAAAAAGTTACGCTTCGACCTTGACATTAAAATTAATAAGTCTCCGGCAGAGAGCATTTTAAAATTGACGTGTCTTTCTGTTCTAAAAGCCTCACTTCGCTTATCTCAAGATGGTTGCGGAAATGTCAAGACGACAGCTGCATAAACATGGGGATCCTGGGTGATATAGTTGTCAATAAGAAGTGATATCAGACGACTAACACATATCTGTAACACTGGATCAAATATTTCAATGGGGGCAATTTTGAAGTGCATTGTTTGTGTGTCCATAGTACGTACCACACTTCACAACCTATTTCATATTCCGTCTGAGCCGTTTTTTCTACTTGAGATCTATCACAATGGGTATTTGCTTTTTCTGTAGACTTTGATGGCGACCAAAGCTGCAGACACTTTAATTGTTTTGAGCATCGAAATGGGAACCATCAATGACCACAGGAACAGCTAGGAGTTTTTATAGCAACAAGGGGTGTAATCTCGAAACGGGCTCCATTACTTCTCAGTTATTCTCTCCTTCAAACGGCCTGTTTGACCTTGAAGTCTGCCTTTGCGGGTCTCTCCCCAAAGATCGTGCTTCCTACTCTAACCTCTCCACTTCCCAAAGCGATAGCACCCTCGAAATCCTCAGACATACCCATACTCAATTCTAGCTCTAGTCCCAACTCCTTCTCCACAGCCTCTTTTTCCTTTGTTAATGCAACAAAGTCTTCATTTTCATTCTCTGGCGTGGTCTCCTTGGATCTGGCAATCGCCCCGATGGTCATAAGACCAAGAAGATTGAGGTTTGGGCAACCGGTCATGACATGCTTGCAAAGTTCGAGGGTTTCAGAACCTGGGGAGACACCAGATTTCGATTCTTCACCAGACGTGTTGACCTGGACGTGAATGTTAAGCTTATCTTTGATTTCCGGGTGAGCTTGGAGCAGTTCGGCCCGGCCCTTGTCAAGCTGAGTTGCCTTCTTCGCACTGTCTACAGAGGAGACGCAGAAGAGATTGGGGATGGACGCTGCAAGTGGTTTGGCTTTATCTGGACGTATGTCAGTTCGTGGTTAAAGAAGATGGAGAAATGCCCTGTGTAGCACGTGATCTCGATGGTGTGACAGGCGAAGAGAATCACGTACTGGACTGCAAACCACCTATGAAGTGCCACTGTATACTCCTGGGCAACAACTCGGCCTTTTCGCCCAGTTCCTGAGCATAGTTCTCTCCGAAATGTACATGTGAAGAGGGAGCTTGATGGAGAGCTAGAATATCTGTAACGGGCTTGAGCTTCGAAACCGCTACGAGCCGTACCTACAGGATCCCCAAATCAGCTTCAAGGCACTTCGAAGCAGAGTAAAGGGGACAAAGAAGGGCCAAATCCACTTGGACTTGGTTGACCGAATGATAATGCTGAAGCAACGAACATTTCTCCCATTCGCAGCTTGAGAGACTCGCTCCGACACCGCTTGTAACTGAGCAAGCAGTGCCTTGGCTCTTGTCGCATCAACCTTCATGTCTTCTGCACTCATGATGTGGATTCGAGCAACTTATGGCATTTGTATCGCTTGTCAGCCTTGTATCTGTCAGACGATCAATCGTGACTTTGGACCAAACATTCCAGATATTCCTTGAATCGTGTTTGATGACGAAATCTCTTATGTTTTGGTTGGCCCCTCGCCACAAAAAGATTGGATTGCCTTTCAATTGCAACGTTGTTCCGTGCCGTGTGGTGTGGTGTAGCTCCACCGGCTGGGGCTGAAAATACACTTTCTTTTTTTTCGGCGCCCAGAAATAGATCTCTCTCCCCATAATGTTGGCGGCTCGGCATCGGCACTGAAGAGAATTCTTATTTTTCACTTTGTCAACGGGGTAAGTATTTAAATATACTTTTTGGGGTCGGGAGGGGCAGACTATTGAGAGGCTGAGAGACAGCCGGTGATGGAGGTGGCTGAGAGGACACCCATTATCACGACGTGGCCCAGGGGTAGGGTACAGTACGTTTTTTTTTTTTCACTCTCTCCAGAGTTCCAGATGGAGACTCCAGTTCAAAAGGACGCAAGAGACCACATGTTGTTTGTTTCCTTCACCTTCACATGTTTCAATAACAGAATTCACTTTCCATACCAATCAACCACCAACCAACCATCGTGGAATCCGTTGAATAATCCGCTTGATATTCGTATTCATTCGTTATTCCTTAATATTTCATCCTTTATACTGCATCGGGCCAATCAGCATCGTCAATTGTGGTCGTCTTCAGGCATTTCCCTTCCCGTTGTGCTGAATCTGAAACCCCCCGGCAAGAGCACGAGTCCACTGTCAGGGGGCTCACCAGGCTTTTTTTTACCTTTTCCACCAGCCAGAGACAGTCTTGGTGGTGCGTTTCGTGCTTGCTTCTGCTCCCGTAATCCGTCGTACCTGCAGCAGCTCTGCTAATTGAACTTTGAACCGAGAAAAAGGGGAACTTCAGGGTTCAAGGTCAAGGGCTCTCTCTCTCTCTTTTCTCTCCCCAACAATCATCAAATTTATTGTTCTGTCAGACCTCGACCTTTCGGCAGTCCCAACCCAAGCAACATCGACAGCGACGGCGACTGCTCGAGGACGAAGATATATATATATTTCGTAGTTTGTGCATTGCGAGCACACGACTCTCGTTTTCCTACGTCATTCAAATTTCGACAATCGCTTGACGCGGACCTCCTGTTGATAAAGATCACCATCTGACGATTACGACCACGGCAGGCCTCAATTCACACATATCCACCCTCGTTCAGCCTAGCTGCCAGACTTCCAGCATTCTTAATTGACTGATCGGCCATTGTACATCATCACTACGCAGCGCACATCACATTCGCAGATCCACGAACTTTCTTTTCGACTTCAACAGTCAGGGCCGATCTCCTACATTCTAGGAATTCCACCCCGCGCGTCCCAGTACTACACGCACACGACAACCCAGTCATACCGCACACGACCATATCTGCCAGTCTGCCTCTCTTGAAAAAGAGGGCCTTCTCCCATTTTGATCGTCCCCTCTGGATTTAATGTCGCGGTCTCCTCTCTCCCCCCGACTCCAAGGCTTTGAACCCCTGAGCAACCCCTCCTCCGGCAACATGCCCTACGAAAACGACATCCCCCTCACCAATGTTCGCACAGGCAGTTCGTCGACAGGTGCACGGAAGCCAGGTGAGGGAGCGCTGAACGATTTCAATCAACAACCTACATTCAAGGATGAGGAGAAGAAGACTTTCTTCTCTCGTGGCGCTGCTGGCAAGCGGCAGATCAAGAAGATAGATTCAAAGAAGCGGATTGGCACAGATGGAGAGGAACAATCCGTCAATGCCTTGGGAAGGTTTTACAACAAGATCGTTAATTTCTCCGTCGTCACCAGGTACTTTGTGTATGTGCTGCCCATTGCATTGCTCCTGGCTGCACCCATTATCATTGGTGCTGTCCTCTACCCAGAAACACGAATTGGTGGCATGAGACTGTATCTCTTCTTCCTCTGGGTCGAGATTGTATGGCTCAGTATCTGGATATCCAAGTTGCTCTCGAAAGCCCTACCTTACGTCTTTATGTTCCTTTGTGGCGTGGTCAGCACAGGCACGCGAAAGTATGCTTCGGTTATCAGAGCCCTGGAAATCCCCCTTTCCTTAGTCGGTTGGGCCGTGACTGCACTGGTTACATTCACGGCTCTGACGTCCTCAAAGTTAAACGGCCAGGACCCGGAGAAGTGGGTTACTATTATGAAAAGGGTTCTAGGCCCCATTTTGATTGCTTTTGCACTACTTCTTGGCGAGAAGTTTGTTATTCAGCTGATCAGTATCAACTACCACCGACGATCATTTGATGGACGCATTAAAGACTCTAAGCGCACTATTCATCTGCTTGGGCTTTTATACGATGCTTCGAGAACGCTGTTCCCAATGTACTGTCCAGAGTTCGCCGAAGAGGATTATCTTATCAACGACAGCATTGAGGCTATTTTGGCCAAAGCTTCTGGAAGAAAGGGCCACGCCAGATCTGGTTCGGCTACCCCTATGAGATTCATTGGTGATGTGGGACGGTTCGGAGACAAAGTCACTTCTGTTTTCGGTAACATCGCTTCTGAAATTACCGGCAAAGAAGTCTTCAATCCCAACTCCGCTCACTCAATTGTCATTGAAGCTCTTGAGAAGACTAAACCCTCAGAAGCCTTAGCCAAACGAATTTGGATGTCTTTCGTTGTTGAGGGGAGTGAATCTTTGGTTCTCGACGACTTCCGAGAGGTCCTTGGTCCAGCTCGCAAAGAGGAAGCAGAGGAATCTTTCAATGCCCTCGACAATGACGCAAATGGTGATATTAGCTTGGATGAGATGATTATGAAGGTTGTTGAAATTGGTAGAGACCGAAAGGCCATAGCACATAGCATGCGTGATGTTGGTCAGGCGATTGGAGTTCTGGATCAAATTCTTGTTGCTGTTCTTTTCGTTGTTGTGGTCTTCATTTTCGGTGAGTTCTTACCCTGCCTTTCAATCATGTTCTCTTACTGATTGAAACAGTCGCTTTCCAGGATACGAGCTTTGTCACTACCTTGGCTACTGCTGGAACAACACTTCTTTCTCTGTCCTTCGTCTTTGCTGTCACAACTCAAGAATTCCTCGGATCTTGTATCTTCCTCTTCGTTAAGCATCCGTATGATGTTGGTGATCGTGTGGATATTGTTGGACCTACACAAGAGTACTTGGTTGTTGAGCAGATCTCCCTTCTTTATACTATCTTTAAGCGGATTGATAATATGAAGATGGTCCAGGTATGTATCCCACCAATTTCTCTCACTGCTACGCTAACAGAAGCAGGTTCCAAACATTGTTCTCAACAACTTATGGATTGAGAACATCACTCGCAGTAAAGCCATGAAAGAACAACTTGATATGTTCATCTCCTTCGATACTTCGCTCGAAGACATCGACACACTTCGCAAGGAAATGGAGGCCTTTGTCCGGAATCCTGACAATAGCAGAGATTTCCAGCCCGATATTGTGCTTGAGGCTACAGGCATTAGTAACATGGACAAGATGCAACTTAAGATCGAAATTAAACACAAAAGCAACTGGCACAACGAGACTGTTCGTGCCGCTAGACGAAGCAAGTTTATGTGCGCCCTTGTTTTGGCTCTAAGAAAGGTCCCGATCTACGCACCAGGCGGAGGTGGTGAGGCACTTGGAGGTGCAACGAACCCAAGCTACTCAGTTGCCGTGTCGGACGCCATCGCTGCCGAAGCAAGAGACAAGGCAAGCAAGGCTAAAGAAGCTAAGCGCCTCATTCCATCGGCACCAGCTGCTTCGTCAATGGCCAGCAAATCATCGGGGATTGATTATTTAGGAGGCGAAGAGAGAGCTGCAGAGGCGATGAATTCACGCAAACCAGGAACAGATGCTGCACATCAAGATGGTGACCTCCGGGATGATACCGATACCCTCGGTGGCGAAGAATCATCGACAGAACGCGTGAGACGAAGCCATGAAATTGAGGAAGTGCGACAAGGCCTCATGAAGCGCAAATCAACACGCGGCCGCCGTAAGCCTGGAGAGAGCATCCCAGATTTTCCAGGCACAAGTGAAAGTCCTGGACTCAGACTCACTCAAGCAAGCCCTCCACGCCAAAAAAACTTCTCAAATGTGGTGCTTGATGAGGAGGCTGAGATGGGCATGGACCGACCATCCATAGATCAGTACCAAACACAATATCAGCCTGCGGGCTACGGCGGTCAAGGTGGCTATAGCATGTTCCCTTCTGTTCAACAACAACAGCAGCAGGGACAGCCATTACAAACCTACACGAGTGCCTCGTCTACAAGCCAGGCAGCTACCCAACCACCAGGACGGTTGAGGAAGTTGAGCCTGGGCTCGAAGGCAAACCAGAGCTCAAGCTCTAGCCAGAATTAAGTCGAGAAGATTGAATGGAGAGGATTGATGAATATACCCGCTAATGAAGGTTGGCATACGACACGATATGAGAGACCAGGGTCATATATGACATGATACAGATCGGTACAATGTGTAATTGTAAGGCTATTTTCAAGGATGGTATTATGGTGCAAACATGGCCGGAGCTGGATCGGCATTTAGAGCCGATCAATCATAAGCCCGGCAGACTGGTCTACGGGGGTCAGAAGAACTCAAAAGTAATAGTCAAAATGAAGATTAGATTTCAAGTATCTTTGTTGTTCTTTGTGAATAATGCGGTGATAGACTGGCTCTGCCTTATCTGCCTTACCTAATCTATTGCCTTGGGGTCCAAGGGCTCGTCGTTCAAAGAGAGTGCTACACGTGACCTATGTTGTACCGCGACCTTCCCAAAAATGGCCCTAGCGTGGTGATGCTGACCACGAGCTGATCAAGACGCCTTTCTGCTCCAGCCCAAACCTCTCCGTCGCAAACCCTTAATGCGATCCAATCCATCGCCTCCATAGCTATTTAATCAATTTCGTGTCTCATCTCACATCAGCTCTCTTAAGGCGATCCGATCCGTTTCTCCACATTCTTACGGGGACTCAAAAACCGCGAACGGGCGACGTGATTTGGTATGTTTGTGAAAGGCTGCTGACGTTAAACTGGACACGTGCGAAATTTAGCGTTGAGTGTATCATACGTCACGTGTTTTACGTCAAGAAAGCTTACGTTTGCGGTTCGTGAGGTGTGTACGAGTACAGGGAACGGTTGACTGGCGTTTGGATTGGATTGGGGGTTTAATCGGCTGGGGCTGAACTTCCTTGAGAGTGGCCTGGAAGACGACGGTGGTGGAGGGGAAAGCTTTACGGAGTCAAAGAGGAGAGGCGAGGAGATATTTGATATTGATATGGGATGGACGGACCTAAAGCCGCTATTCGGAGACCTGATAGTATGATGGCTATTGGAAATGGGACTCCTCATTCGATGTCAGGAATGGGACAAGGAGGAGGAGCAGGAGAATCATCAGGACAATCTGGAGGGAATGTGCCTCCCCAGCATCCTCAATCGTTATCTGGTACTGGACCTACTGGACCAGCTGGAAGAGAAAGATCTGCACCTACGCCTACTCAGAGTCAGGGAAGGGGTGGTGGTGTGACAGATAATCCACCCGGTATCTTGAGGGATAGAGGAATGACGGCTAGGAAGTGGAATACCGATATTCCTAATATTCTGCCTCATGAACGGGTTTTTCCTATTCAGATTGGGAGTGAGCTTTTTAGATTGAGTGGGGCTAGTATCAGTTCTGATGGTATGTGTTTTACCATTTTTCTTCGTTTTGTTGTTCTTGTTTTTGTTTTGGTGGAGGGAGAGTTGGTTGGTTTTTATGGGCGTAATTTGCTTTGAAGCGGGTGTTCCATTGGCACATTCCAGGGTGCTATTAAGCTCCGGAATCTCGGAACATGGACAAAGACTTCCAAAGTTGTGGAAGCCTCCATCCACAACCTTCATTCTCAACACTCTTGTCAGATTGGCACCCTCATCTCTATCTTTGAAACAAGAACCAAACTAACCCACCAAGAGCACCCTCATACTTCTCGCAATTTTTCAAATGTCAACTAGCACAAGCGGCTGAAAGCGAAGATACGGAAAACCCAACAGTTAGAACGCTCTACATTGACCGAGATCCGGTGACTTTTGCAGATATCTCGAGGCATCTGCAGGGTTATCATGTCCAGCCAAAAGATGGATCGCATTTTGTTAAGTTATTTGCTGATGCTCAGTTTTATAGTCGTGAGTATATTCTCCTTCTTGAAGTTGGTATCAGGGATGGTTTGAGATAAGGTTAACCATATGGGATAAATTCTCTAACTTGTCTCATTTCGATTGCTCTCTCCAGCCCTAGTTTGTCCTTCTTGCCTCTTCCAACCATACTAACAGAATATCGCAGTACCACGCTTGATCTCACAACTCTACGAAGAGAGTATCTTCATCTCCATCGGCTACCGCAACTTCCAGATCCCTCGAGAGCTCTTCTCCGATCCTGGAAACTCACCCAACTACTTCTCACTCGGCTTTGCAGTCTTCTTCTCGACCCCAACCGAAGTGTTTCCCGGTTTGAACAGAGAAGGTCTACTACGGCCCCCATCAATAGTACCACCATCAGTCCCAAACCGCTCAGCCGATACCTTTGCTGAGATACTACACCTACTTAGGGGATATCCACTTCATATCAAGAACGAAGAGCATAGAGCCGAATTATTAAGAGACTGTAAATACTTCCATCTAAAAGGACTCGAGCAGAAGTTGATCCGACATCACATTTCCTACAATCTAGCAAGGCAAAGGCAAGAGATTTGCTTGAGGCTAGAGGATGTCAGACAGAGCGGCATTTCCATCGGTCCCCCAAATTTCCCTACACCAGCTCAAATGATGAGTAGATCCTCAGGAGGTTCCTCCTCATCAGGAAGTAGTACCCCTCCCTTCTCAGGGTATATAAACTACGCTCGCCCCTTCGTAGACACTCAACCCTACGAACTAGTTCTCGAAATCGGCGATGAATGTACACGTCTCCACTTCACACCCTCAAACTCTAATTCAAACAACCTCGAAGACGTCCGCGCCGAATTCTTCGGCGAAGGAAAGAAAAGAATAAGTAGATTATTCGAAGTTGTAGCTACGAAAATGGGGCTTGGTGGTACAAGTCAACCATTAGGATTACTAATGAAGAATGGAAAGGGTGGTGCTGGGTCTCAGCCTGCTAGTCCTGGAAATACGCTGTTGAGTGAAGACCAGGTGAGGGTTTATTTGGAGGGGGAGACATGTGTTATACTTGATGGGAAGGAGTGGTCTGGAACTACTAGAACTAGGCGGCAGCGGCGACAGTTTGTGGAGATCAGTGATGATGAAGAGAATGAAGAGGGAACAAGTGATGGAAGAAGCAGTGTGAGGAGTCCACCAAGGAAACGAAGGAGAGGAGAAGGTGGTGATGAATTTATTGGTGGTGGTAGTGGTGGTAGTGGTGGTAGCGGGGTGGGAGGTGGGAGTGATAGTAGACCACAGTCAGGACCTGGATGGAATACAGAAGAAAGAGAAAGAGAATCCTGGATCATCAAAACAGGACAATGGCGTTTACGAGTTCAACATAAAAGTGGTGCTAGTAAGGGACCTGTGGAATGTGTGCTTGTTGCTGTTAAGATCGATGCGTGGAGTTCGGAGTTGGGGAGAAATTCGAAGAGGGGGTTTTTAGGTGGTTGACTCCTGGATTAGAGGTTGGAGGGTTGGAAGGTTGGGGGTTTGGGTGCAGAGGGAGAATAGGGCGGATGGTTGGTTTGTAGGTTGGTAGATGGTAGGGAGGATGGGAGGGAGGGAAAGGAAAGGTAATAGGAAAGGAGGGCGGGGAGGTGATGTATATATTACGATTAATTATTCTTGTTTATTATTGTTAGTATCACAGGCCTATAAGTTAATACAAGGGTTTATAAATGTAAGGGTCTTAGTTGTTAGTTTATAATTTGATTATATTTCTTAATACTAATTAAGAAATTACTTATCTTTTAAAAAATAATAATACTTTTATTTATTATAAAATTAAATATTTAAACTTTTATACTCTTATACTTTTATATTTTAAATATATATAATTATTAAAAGATATAAACTATAATAATATATAATAAATAACTTTAGAGTAGTATATATTAAAGTACTCTTATTATTAATAAACTAATAACTTAAATATTTTAATATTAATATAAATAATTATAAAGTATAAACCCTCGATTACGATATGTGGAAAATGGAAGAACTGTCTGAATTGTCTGATTCTGAATAAATGAGTGGGAGGCAGTAGGCCTTTATATATACAGGTTGGGCATCAATTAGTCCCCGAATCCCATACAAAATGACCGATTTCGGATGCAGGGCAATTGCGCGTAGAGCGCTACAATAGAAAATCAAATTGATGGGCAAAAGGCCCAAAAAAGAAGAAGCAATTATGGTCCACAATGAAGATATACTAGCACGTAACCGAAATGGGCTTTCAGTGGCTGACATAAAGAGTTCTTAGAGTTCTTAGAGTTCTTCTTTTCTCTTTATAATTAATCTATTACTTAATATCTAGACCTTGCTTAGACTCTACTATAATAGTATATAATGTGGTAGGAGGTTAAATAAGACCAGAATGAGGTTATTTTGAGACCTGAGGCAGATATGGATGGGCTACGCATATGAAGGCAGAGGAGAATCAAGAGAAGAACAGCTATCTAAGAAAATTAACCATCAAGAGAACTAAGTATTCAGCTATACACAAGAATATAGAACAACCTACAATCATTCTCCAACTACTCTTGTTCGATTTCTTTGCCTATGCCTTGACTTCTTTGTTCTATTTGGTGTGTTTTGTTATTTGCCTGGCAGCTGTGTCCATTACTGGTGGATTTCCTACTTTTTACCACCTCTCCCCATTACAATAAGGAAGGAAAACGGTTTTTAGGTGGTATATACGGTATTTGCTATTTTAATAGACATTCGCCTATATATAAGCGCTAGAAACATTTCAATGCATCCGTCTCTCCTGCATTCAACTAAAATATACTTTACGCCATGATGTAAGGTGTCTGAAACAAGTCAAGTCGCGGGCCGCCGAGGCGACGGCGTCGCATTTGAGGACGCATCAATCCATTGAGATGCTGCAGGCGCCTCAAAGAGTGGCTGCAGTATTTTAAAGGGGTGCAGGATAGACTCGCTTAAAACTACAGTAAGTGCTCCCCCCTACGTTAAAAGCCTCTCGCCCAGCCTTAACTACTCTCCACATCTCCGCTTAGTGATTCTATAAAGGGTATTTATATGTAGCTGGAAAGATATTTTCGGAAAGGATAGTCAAAGCTAAGAGATTGACGCTTTAGAGGTGAACTATAAACCACGAAACAAGAGATGCTGCAGGCGCCTCAAAGAGCGGGTGTAGTATTTTAAAGGGGTGCAGGGTAGACTCGCTTAAAACTAAGTACTTCCCCCTACATCATAAGCCTCTCGCCCAACCTTAATTACTCTCCACATCTCCTCTTAGTGATTCCATAAAGGGTATTTGTGTGTAACCAGAAAGATATTTTCGGAAAGGACAGTCAGGCTGAGAGATTGATGCTTTAGCGGTGAACTATGAACCGCGAAGCAAGGACAGCCGGAGAAAGAGGACAGCATTCTCGGTTGCTGAATCGCCCCCGAGTAAGACGCGAAATTTGTTAAGACTTAAGTAGACTATCTATATCCACTTGTTCTTTTCCCTTTCCTCTTTTTAAAGTTCCAAATTCCAATAATTGGAATGCCGCTACGGAATTTTACCAATCATTACCTTTCCTTAAGAGTACACGCATCCTCCATTCAAATACTATATCATTTTGTTGTCGCCACTACCACAAGAGCCAGGGTCGTCAGCACTTCCGTTCTCTCACCAAGTTTTCATATCCAGTACTACCAAGATGGCAGGGCAGTACAACCACTCGCCCATGACGGCGGCCGTGAGGTTCAACCGGATGCCCATCATCGTTGCAGCCGTCTTCATCATCTTCATCATTGCGGTATGGCATCCCGTAAACGGTCTCCATTATATCACCGGGTAAGTTATATCTTCAACAACTATACCACGAGCACCGAGCTGAGAAAAGTTGTTTAACAGTTCAAGAAACCGACCCTCATTCTACGAGATAGCAAAGAAGCATGGCACCGACAAAGTCACAACACACCACTACCAATACATGTACGAGTCACGTCTCTCTCCTCTCCGAGACCAGAAGATCAAGATGCTTGAGATCGGACTCGGCTGCAACATGGGTTACGGGCCCGGAGCCTCGTACTACACCTGGCTAGAATACTTCCCCCATGTCGACCTATACTACATCGAGTACAACGCAAAGTGTGCCGCACAGTGGGCCAACAAGACAACAGGAGCAACGATATTTACCGGTGACCAAGCCAACATCCCGTTCCTCAAGAATTTCGTCACAGCATCGGGCGGCGAATTCGATGTCATCATCGATGACGGAGGTCATACAATGCAGCAGCAGAAAACATCGCTCGAGGTGCTTTGGGATGCGGTGAAGCCAGGCGGCATCTACTTCATCGAGGATCTGGATACGAGTTATTTGGCATCGTATGGCGGAGGAGTTGGCAAAGCCGGCACGTTTATGGAGGATATGAAGAGTATCTTGGATGATATGAACAAGCACCCGAACGTTCCGGATAAGCAGAGGATTAGCAAGGACATCATCAAGTATGATTTTACTCAGGAGGTTGTTGCTTTGACTAAGAGGAACCCGAGATTGGGCGATGATGGAAAGATTGGAGAGAGTTGGTTGAATTGAACAGAGGACATTTGTATTACATGACCACGTGAAAATGAATTGGCTTAGCACTGGTTTCATATAATGAGGCCACCGTCGAATATTCCGGTATTATTGTATTGAACGAATTCATCACTGAATTACCTGATTATTATCAGTCTGTTATTACGTATATTGGAAATTCTCACACGATCATGTAGGAGCCGAAGTCACGGGATAGTTATATGATTTTAGGACACGGTGTCTAGATTAGGTAATATACTTCTTAGATGGAGGTACAACAAAGAAGAAGAGTTAACCTAGAGGGAAAAGTTACTAGAAAATAAACTTTCTTTATACTTTAGTGTAAGACTTGTCTAATCTTAGTAGTCCTTACTTCTTAGAAGAAGGTATAATAATAAAAAGGTCTTACTAGATATATAAGAGATAAATATTAAATAAGAAATTAATTTTTTTTAATAATTCTTAAAATAATTTTAATAAAAGAAGTTTTTTATTATAAATAGATAAAAACTCTATATATACCTATAAACTTCTTAGAAGAAATTAGATAGCTCTATATAATTTAATTTTTAAGTCTATATTAGTTCTATTTTAAAGCTTATATTAGTAATATTTATTATACTTATATAATTTAATTTTAAAGCTTATATTACTAGTAATTCAATTTAGAAGCCTAAGGTAATAATGTCTTAAATAATTAATATTATAAAAAGCCTCTAACTACCTATAATACCTCCCTAAAAATACCTTTATAAATTCCTTCTTAAATTCCTTCTTATATACTTATAAATATTATCTCTATTTCTTTATATTTATTTTTATTTTTTAATATATTAAAGTCTTTTAAAATATATTTTAAAATACCTCCCTTCTATCACCTAACTAGGAAACTTCTTACGCTAAGATTGTTCTAAGAATTGCTAAGAAAGTCTAATTTCTCGCCCAACACCCACCCCTTATACACCTGACAAGACTTCTTCTTCGTCGTACCTCCTTCTAAGAAGCATAACACGAATACACTAAGGAAGAATAGAACAAGAAGAAGAAAAAACTTGTAACCAGAGACCTAGGGAAAAGATTATCCAGCGAATACACAAGCACTACCCAACTGACAAGCCTCTTGCTCATTCATGGTATCAGAAGCAGTGCTCGATGGTAGCTGTATCTCACCCATGGCCCGTTCTATGCTGACTGCTTTCCGCACTTCTTACAGATATGGTGTTGCAAACGACCCATGTCAGCTTGAGCGAGGTACTTGGGGCCATCAGTCTCCCAGAGGCGACTTTTCATTCGACTCTTTACATCGAGAGCGGCGACATGTTCTACACCATGATCAGTCCTCAGATGTCTGAGTAGAAGATCACCAGAAAACTTTGATTGTGGTCCCTGATCACAACCCCAAGCACGACATTCATATTCTCCGTGGTCTGTATTTATGTGCTGCATCAGGTCCTCTGGATTTCCGAAACTTTCTTTTGTGCCACGAGGGCAATGTCCGAGAGGGCAAAAATAGTTGTCATGCCTTTCTTTCTTATGCTTTGTTAAATGATCTTTGCGAGCGAATTCCTTGGTAAGAGCATCGCATGATGGAACGGAGCAGACAAATTTACGCTCTGTCGAATGCACTGAGCTGATGTGACGATTCAAGTCAGACTGTCTACCAAATGGGGCGCCGGGCTGACAATCCGCAACTGTGCAGAGCAGTGGATGTGTGTGAATGTTTCGGACGTGCTTATTGAACAGGCCTCTGGACTTGAAATGGGTGTTCGAACTACATCTAGGCCAGGTACATTTGGCTCCGACAGACCATGCTTTTGCGGTCCGTTGATTTAATTCTTCGGTGCGTCTTGGCGAGTTGAACCTTTTGTTGTCGAGAGCATGATCGACAGCCTCTCCCATAGAATTAACGATAGGGTCGGGCGAATAAGCTAGTCCTGATCGGGACGTCTGTCTTTTGGCACTGAGGTCGCCTCATTAGCTTAGTTCTAAAAAAAAAACTCACCCCAATTGGCCGGCGTTACCAGCAGTGGTAAGAGGGAGCGCTCCAAATCCTCCAGTTGGCATCTGAAATTGCGGTTGGTCAAAGGTCCCCATGCCGCTGGAGATACTGGGAGGCGTGATGTCAGGGGCCAGCATGTTTCCATTATTGAAATCCGTAGGAGCGCAGTACGGAGAACCATCGTAGTTGTAAAGGCGCTCGAGATGGCTGCCTTGGTATAGAAAATTGTTGGGAGCGGATATAGTGAGTGATACCGGGTTGCTCGCCTGGTAATTATTGACCTGTGGATGCTTCGCAGCTCTCAGTGCGAGAATGGCTTCATATTCGGAAGCTGTGAGGAGGACGTGATGCGCATCGTCCAACGCCATTGTCTCCCCTTGCTGGGCCATGTCGTCGTGCATGTTGCCGGGGGCAGCATTCAATGTGCTGCTTCCGAAGAAGGTATCTGCGAAGGTGTTCGAGGTTTCTTCGAAATATGAAGAGTTGTCGTGTATGCCAGGCTGGACAGTCTGTGAAGGCACCATTCCAAAACCATAGTCGGCAGCCTCATCCAGAGAAGCAGCGTTGAAGTCAAAGAACTTGCTGCCGTCGTCCCTGAGGCCTGACATCATCGCATATTCGTCGTCGTAGTGGTTGGCGTAGTCACTCATGGTGCCGATGGTGGAAGAGTATTGAAAAGGAAGCAGAGCTTACACTTGGGGTTTTCTGGGCTTCTGTTCGCTCACCGTACTATTGTGCGCGGAAAGGATTTGTTGTCGAAGAAGCGTAGAAGGTATTCGTTCGAAATTGCTCGTTCGGTTGTTCGTAGTGATCGATGGAGATTCGTGATGTCTGCGTATCTGCGAAGCACGCAAGAACTTGGCATTCAACACAGACAAGAAGAACGCATGCCCCACAAGGGCGCACCGGGAGCGCCGCCCGCGGAGTTTCTTGGGCGCACTTACTCCATACAGACAGCGAGGCTCGAGGCTTTGAGGCTGTGTTCCAATAGAACAGGAAGCTTTGGAGGCGTTCTCCAAACAGAGTTTTATATTGGCTATTTAGCCGAGTCAATAGTGCTGTGAGCAAGGAGCTAGCACCGGAATCGCACGTGTCCGTTAGTCTTCTTGTTAGTTTATACGAAGTATGTTGAACTTAGAAAGATTGTTTTTAGAATTATGAGATTTGAAATGAGTCTGAGAAGTGGACGTTTGACAAAAAAAAAGAAAAAAAGAGAGACATCTCCGTCAGTTTCGGGGGATCAGATAGATACCATAAAAATCCGTCGCTTAGGGTTAAGGGATCGCTTCTTCTTAACACTACTCGACGTCATCCCCTTTCTTTTCACATCACATCTGCATTCAACTCACTAGAGCTAGGACTTGAAATCGCTGGACCCGCATCGATATTAGCTTACTTCTAGAAAGAGAGAGATCGCCCATTAAAGTTTTTGCACAAAATGAATCCATCAAAAAGCACTACCTCGACAAACCGATTAGTCCATCACGCCCACGCCTCCGCCGAAAATTCCACCGAGACCAACCTGGAACAGGACAAACTACAGCTTCCACAACCGCAACCGCCTCTAGAGCCCCGATTCCTCAAACTCAAATAAAATCCGCCTAAGACCCCACAAATCCAACACCTGAAAATCCTCTCCTAGAACATCAACGGTACATCCCACCTCCTACCTACCAGGTATTACTACTACCCAAAAACCCATAACTACGTACTTCGCCACCACATCAAATTCCAACTCCCAATACCAATACGAGTACCGCAGCAAAATAGAAATCAGCAGCGAATCCTCAGGCAGCGAAAGTGATAAAAACAACACACCAAATCAAAACAAACCTAGGGAAAGGATTAAGAGCCCTCTTAAAAACACCACAACTACCACTAAATCCTCTGTCTCCAAGAACTAAAAATCAACGCCGCCGATAAAAAATCATAACAATTAGAAAAACTAGCAAAAACCCCTTTTCAACAAGCGACAATGGACTAACATACACAGCAACATTCAACCTCCCACGCGATCGCTTCAACGGCCGAGGATTCCGTGGTAAGAATTAGGGCGTAGCTACTTTTGCACGAGAAGATATCTTAATTTCATCCCCTCCATCTTCTTCTCCGTCTCTCGCCTCACAAAATGATCAAGAAAGAAGATAAATCCAAAATAAGTGAAAAGAAAAAGGAAGTCCTCATAAAATTTCTTGGCCAAACCCCGTTCCCTGGACCGGGATTCCCAAGGACGTATCCTGTGAACCCATCTCTGCACCTACCCCACCACAACAAAAAACCCAAAATCAAACCCAAACCCCAAAACCCAAACCCAAAAAAAGCAAACATTATAATTGTAAACAAATACTTCCCAAACGGTACCACCACACCCTACAAATCATCCCAAACCGGCCAAATAAACATATCAACCCGCTACGACTTCAAAAGAAACTTCCATAAACCCCTCCCTCCATGAATATTCTCTCCTCTCAGAATGAAAGCTATGAAGTAATAATAATAAGAGTTATGAACTTAGCACCCGAACCAATAGACATCTAACCACCCCAAATCTTAAGATCCGAACCAAAACACATGAAAAAAAAGCCCCCCGTCAAGATTTCAACTCCCTACCTAGGAATGAAAGAAGGGAATGAAGGGAGTGAATTGATTTCTTCAGATGGGGGGGTTGAATAATGGGGGATTGAGGAGGTACCGGTATCCCCCTCCCTCCCCATGAATAATTAGCTAGGCTTACTTAGCAGGGACTTAGCACACGCATGCTCGTTTATAATCGCTTAACGCGTCTCGGAGGTAATTAAAAGAAGTTTACTGGGTACAGTAGAGCTGCACGGTTGATCCATACCTTAGCGCACGTCCCTGTGGCCCAAGCGCCCCAGCCAATATGCATGGATGGTCGAGTCAGTTACGATAGGGTTGATAATGATGGAGGTGGGGAAGGGGAGGTGGGAGTTATGGGCAGTAACCATGTTCCAATTGAGCTTATTCTCCATCTAGGCAACGATCATAGGAGTGAAAATAGATAAGATGAGCAAGTGAAACCAAAAGAATTAAATGAAATGGCATTATTCCATGAAATTAAGATAAGATATGAGTGAGTGATGTGAGTGACTTAAGTGAACGAGTAAGTGACCTGAGTGAATGAGTAAGTGATTTGAGGGAATGAGTAATATCTGCGTTTCTAAATTGCAAGAAAATCCATAAACAGCAATTCGACCGAGCAAAGTCTTTCACAACGTCAATGCATGAATTGCGTAAGCCGTGGTTCATCTCAATGATTAAGCTCACTTTCGTATTCAGACGAAGCGAGAAGAGGAGTATTCAGCTTAGACGTCTTCATTATCCTTTTCTGACTCTACTTCTCAAAACCAAAAACATCTACCGAGTACAGGATACAACCAAAAACAAAACCCAAGACCCTACTCAACTCAACTCAACTTCGCAAACCCCTCTTAGAGTCTAAGCAAAAACACACAGTCCACCACCAATCCTCCACTCCACCAATCCCCGAGTCCGCTAGTCAACTCCCTCCCTCCGCATAACACAACCGCAATAAGTAGTAGCGGAATCTGTGCATTTATTTCATCTGTGTTTTCCATTATTACCTGTGCTTTTCCAATACCCCACAGCAGCCCCGTTGCTAACTACTGTACAGTACCATCACTGACGCGTGCCTATCACATAATGATAATTGGACGGAAGGGACACAGATCACATATTTGCATTAGTTAGACAACAGATTGATAAACCGTTGTTATTAAAGTTTGCACGTTCATCACGCACGTTCAGCCACCACGCTCAGCCAGCACGCTCAGCCAGCCCGTGGCCCCAGAAACTACCTGTCAAAGGAAGTGGGGGAGAGTACTAGAGTACTCAGCACGGTCAGTATCAGGGTTCTTGACAGTAAAGAGGGGATGAAAATCACGGACCGCGGTACGGTACGGAGGTATTACTTGTACAAGTACTTGATCGATAGTAATAATCCAAGTACAGGATCAAATAGCTTCATGCTGCTTATCTGTAGCAATTCTTGGTTCGGAGCCTGGAAGCTAGGGGACCGAGCGTTTTCACACATCTACTTTCCACGGCAATGCAATATTGCAGGGAGTCACAGGGAAACTTCTGCAAGGCATATTACAGTAGTACATATTTTGAATGTGGCCTCGGTGATCTATGTTCGCACGGTCCCCTAGTCTCCGCTCCGGATCAACGAAGAGGCACCGTAGAATCGTGAATAAAGTTAGAAGAACTTTTCGTCATGATTGCATGTGCGTGAGTGGGAATATTCCAGTAAGGTAAGCGAAAACGGACGAGTTATTGTTATGAAAGTACTATACTAGCGCAACAAGTCCGGATTGTCGCGTAAGAGATCTGGTTGGATAGTATAAAGGATCTATAAAAATCTAGAGGATTTCATCTAACCTGATCTTTCGCATGAAGTGCCAGACGTCTAAGCGACATCCGGATTTGTTGAGTTAGTACGGGTATGGCCGATGAGAGATTGCGCGGATTAAGCTAGACTTATAGCCGCTACTAGAGAAACTAGTCATAGGCACGGTCTCGGTTTATCCAAGCACAGAGTATTAAGCCACGGTCTGAAAGCCTGGAAGACTAGTATATGTGGCTGGAGCCACATGTAGCCTAGTGTCTAGCACTAAAGACGTTTCGTAGGTTTTTAGCCAGCCGGGATCGATAAGATTCAATCCCCGATTAGCTAAAAGCTAAACTCCCTTGATATAGTGAGGAGTACCAAGGCGAGCTTGCCACTTTTGAGCCGTGCTCAGACATCTGTGAGTGTTGGTCTCGGTTAGTCCCAGGGGTGCAGAGATCCAGCTCATAAAGTCTCCCCTCACGACCGGTAACAACACTCCTAGGACGAGGTTCGCTCTATTCTTCAGTTCGTGTCTCCCAGTATGAGCTCTCAGCCCGGTGTAGTGACCAGCAAAGGAGCAGACAGGGAGTACTCATTCATCGAATCCCTCTCTCTGGCACCCAAAGAATCCTTCACACTTGTATCTAGACAGGAGCTTGGGCTACCGCTATCTCCCAATACCACAACTTCCACGAAGACGGTTGTACCTCGTAACGACACAGTCTCACGAAGGAATCCCCCCACGACTAACGACGTCGTCTCACGAAGGACAGGCCCCCCGAGTAACAACACCACCTCACGAAAGACAGGCCCCACGAGTAACGAAACCGCCTCCCGAAAGACAGACCCTAACAGTAACGGTCCAAAGCCCACCAAGGACAAACCTTCGCCAAATATGGCTCCTTCCACCAAGATTCAGGCTCAGTGCTTGGAGCGCTGCCACAAAACCACAGCCCTGGGGAACCGTATCTCAGTTCGTATACTGGAGTATCTGACGTCGGCCAAACAGCTCCCGCAAGGCTTTGAAGCTTTGGCGCATGATTTTCTTGACACTTGTCAAATTCTGTTTTCCATCGAGGCGGGTCTCGGGGAACACAATGGCAGTGCCCAGGGCTCCTTTCCGCCCGCCATGATTACGGAGCTCGACAATAAGTTCCGAGTGACCCAAGCAGACTTTCAGATCCTTGAACAGATGCTAGGCAAGCTGCTCGAGTATGAGGTTGGCGTAATGGGTCGCATGAAACGCGGCTGGGGAAAGTTCTTCGGCGATACAGACATCAAGAGGATGACCCTTGCGCTCGGGAAAACACGCGATAGCCTGAAGATGAGCGCCCTCGTCTTTCAATGGAGCCTGGGAAATGACAAGATTGAAAGAGAAATGGGCATAGGATATACCGGCTTGGCTGCCGCGCTGGGAAAATTGGATAGAGTCTACGTGAAGCCTGAGAAGCCGCAAGCCCCAATTGACAATACCTCCTCTCAGCAGCAACAGCAGCAACAACAACAGCAGCAACAACAACAACAGCAACCGCAACAACAACAACAACAGCAGCAACAACAATATCAGCAGCCTCAGCAACAGGAGCTATCTCCGACATCGACAATTGTAGTGATGGATAACCAGGAAGACAGGAATTCGTTCCCTGGTCCACAACAGCAGCAACAGCAACCTCCTCTACCTCCACTACCCTGGACGGGGAGATCGTCAGGTCCACCCGAACCGTCACTGGCCTCTAGCAGAGATACGAGAGGGGATCAAAGACCTATCATGGGCTCCGATAGACAATATGGCAATTCCGCTGCTCCTACTTATGGCCGTAATGTGAACTCCACTGGATCCAATCACAATTACCACAATAATAATGAGAGGATTTACTCGGAAACAACCAACACGTTTATTAACTTTAATCGCGCTGCTCCCATGGATGACGCTCAGTCTATTTCACAGGCCGGCACCATAGGCACCGCCGAGTCTGACAGCCTTCTTGAGGATATTGGAGGCATGGAGCTTGGCCCTTCCAAGGTCGTCCGTCTCAAGGCTGACCCCTTCACCATGCCGCGCTGGGCTCCTCGCTCAACTGCAGGTGCAGACGCGGCGAATATGAAGGTCGCTCTCATCTGTGCTGTTCGCGACAGGAACCATAAACTTGTCGAGCAGATGCTCGATCGGGGTGCTCCGGCGAACACGGGACCGGAGATGCACGCACTTAAAGAGGCCATCCTTACCCACGATGAAGAGAGTGTACGTCTCTTGCTCCTCTTTGGCGCGGACCCCAACGATCCCGACAGGGACGGCATCACTCCTCTGTTCGCGTCCGTCGAGAAATCATTCCTTGCAGGAGCAACGTCCCTGCTCAAATACGGCGCTGACCCCAATCTCGCGGCTGGCATGGGCCTCGAATCTCCCCTTGCGGCTTCAGTTATTGCCAATAGGGTAGGTTTCACTCATCTATTGCTTATATACAACGGCGATACCAACCACGTCACGACAGATGGCAATACGCTTCTCATAAGCGCCATTAACAAGAAAACACCCAGAAAATTCGTTGATCTCCTCCTCAATTATGGCGCCGACCCCAACGCCAAGAATAGAGAAGGCAAGACTGCCCTCTTTGAGGCTATTCAGGTTGGGAGGGCAGATCTTGTCACGAGCTTGCTCGAGCGTGGCGCAAACCCGAATATGCCTGGTCCAAAGCACATGCTCTGGCCGGCAACTTATCATTACACCTGCTTACAGGCACTTCTGTCCCACGGCGCGGACCACAAGAAGTGCCCGGGAATCATGGAGCTCGCTACCAGCATCAACAACATCGAGTCGGTTCGCATACTACTGAAGGCGGGCGTCAATCCCAACGCAAAGAAGGATGGCGTTTACACACCCTTGTGTACGTCGATTCGAGACGACCGTGTAGAGCTGTTCCAACTTCTCCTCAGTAATGGAGCTGACCCAAATACTATGGCGAGCGAGTATCCTGCCTTCAAGTGTATCACGCACAACAGAGTCCACTTTCTGCCTGCTCTTGTGGCTGCCGGTGCAGACCTTAACACCCCCAAAGGTATTCTCGAGACAGCTGTCAACTCGAATAACATGGAGTCACTGAACTGGCTGCTGGACCAAGGTCTGAACCCGAATGATAAGAGTACTACCGGCATGTCTCCACTCACCACGGCCATTCGTGAGGACCGGATCGAGATGGTCGACTTGCTGTTGCTGCGAGGAGCCGACCCTAACATGCGGGGAGAAGACTGGCCCCTTTGCATGGCTGTCCGCAAACCTCACATTCTCAAACGTATTCTGTCAGTATTGGCTGAACCTCGAGCGTTCAAGGGAGTGATCGAGATGGCTGTACATGCCAATCAGCTGGAATCAGTCAAGCTTCTCATCGCTGCTGGGGTCTCAGTTGAGGACAAGAACGGCGGCGTATTCTCCCCACTGACAACTGCCATCAGAGAGAACCGCAAGGAGATTGTCACGTTTCTGCTCAATGAAGGTGGGGCTGATGTCAATTCCCCTGGAGAGCATCTTCCCATTGTGAAGGCTTTGCGAAGATTTCAAGGCGAAGAGACAGAGATCCTTGAGCAGCTTCTGGAGCATGGCGCAGATCCCAACAAGGTATACCGGGGTTGGAATGCCTTCATGCAAGCGGTCGAGAATGGCGACGCAAATATCTTGAGACTATTAAGCCAAAGAGCTGGCGTCGACTTGGAAGCGAAGGATGATTTAGGAAGAACGGTAGGAGAAATGGCAGCATCAAGGGGATGGGAAGAGGCAGTCAGCATCCTGTTAGACGGAAGTGTTCGATTGTAAGAGGTGAGGGTGGTGGTGGTGGTGTCGAGTTGAATGTTTACGGGGAGCAAGGTGAGGTGTGGTGTGGAAGACCCAAAACCCAAAGTGCTGCTATATGTAGCAGCTAAGCGAGGGCAAACAGCACAAACATGACTGACTACCATGGTCATATGACTGACTTTTCTTATACAATTGGAGGTATGCAAATACTGCGGAGTTATTAGGGCTGCTTGTGCGTTTTGTTGTAATATAATTCGATCGATCGTTCCGTTTAAATACCTTAGAAACTTTCCTTTGTAGTAGCAGTAATATAACATCAATCAACCAATTCGTATTTCAAATGCATGTCTCTCTCTAGCAAACTCTTCCATTTCATTTCTCATTCCCAGCTCTCCTAACCTACAAGAATCGAAATCGAAGCGAAAGGCTCACATATTATCTAAACTACTATCTGTACAAGGAAACACCTCTCCTCGCCCGCATTAAACAAAGCGACCATCCACTCTGATTTTAATCCAGAAGAATTTAAAATTGAAGGAAAGCCCAAACACCTAGCGCCGTCCCCGTCCGCTACACAAAAACGCCAGGTGCTATGCTTCACTTCCCATTGAAAAGAACCTCTCCAAAAAAAAACTAAAAAGGTACTCCAACTGATAGCTCCAATAGCACGTATCTCATAACAATCGAACCCCATCTCCTTTTCTCCGTTTTTGCTTGATTCATACAGCAGCAGCCCTTGCCTGACTCCTTCCCCTGACAGCGCCGCCACTTCTGAAGGCTGGTGCTGAGATGTCCCTTCTGACGCCTCCTTCAACCATTTGTTTCCTCGGCGTCAGTGTCCCTTGGGCAATGCTGCGTGCTCGGCCCCGTCTCGCCTGGATCTGGGCCAGTGCCTCCTCACGCGTCATAGTTGGGCTCAGAATCGCGGGGTCGAAAGATCTATCTCCCGGTTTGAGGACTGTGATCGGGGCGAGGCTTGGTTTCTCTTCTGTAACTTCCATTTTTAGGGGAATGCGAGTTGTGGTGCTGACTGTGTGAAAGGTGGGAACAAGGGTCGTTGCAATGTTTTCAGTCAGGTTGATTGTTGTCGTGGTGTCTTCTGAATCAAATGAGGTGGTATTGTCGTTATCATCGGAAGAGTTATATGAAGGGCGAGATGGATGCGATGGCGAGTGGGGTGCGTCGAGAAGGGATTGTAGGGAAGCACGGGTGCTTGCATTCATGCTTGAATTGATGAGAGCAGTGATACTGGAGTCTTGGATAACTGCAAGCGCTGGTGGCTCGCAAGAAGGTGTCCTTGCATGTCGAGGTGGCTCTTCAACTTCGTCAAGTTCTGTAAAAGCTGGGCTAGGCTGAAGGACAGTCTTCTTTGCAGGGGAGATCCAGGGAGATTCTTCGCGAGGAGGGGACACAGCTCGGAAGATCCCTTCGGCGGGGATAAAAATGTGGCTCTGTTTTGCTTCTTCTTCTTCTTCAGGCTTTCGAGGAGAGTAAATAACTGTATCCTCTTCAACTGGTGTAGCTGGCTCATTAGCTGCTTGCTTGGGAGATGTTGCTCTGGATGCTCTTGATGTTTGGCAGTTCATGCGACATTCCATCTCCAGGAACTCAACACGGTCGTGGGCTCGAGCTGCATTGTGCCTCTCCCACTGCAATAGTAGTTTGATATCCTCCAGCTCTTCCTCGCTCGCAGCTGATGAGAGGATTGTGACTGGATCCAGAGACCTCCGTGCCTTTTTTGGGGAAGCAAATTCGTCATTTTCAGGCAGCCTGGGCAATGGTAACTGTCCCTCTGCAGCGATCCTTGCAATCTCCTCGTTCTTGGCTATTGTCCTCAGAGCATCTCTCTCCTGTTCCACAAGCTTGACTTTCTCCATCATTTGTGCCAGCTCCTCTTGAACTCCTACGAGTTGGTACCTCGCCTCGAACGCTTCTTGTTCCCTGACCCGGCTCCGTTCTTTCTCCGCCTCAAAGTCGACGGATTGTATTCGCAGATCCATCCGTGCGGCTTTGAGCTCTTCTTGTATCTTGACCATCATTGACTGCGATTTGAAAGACTCTTTCCGCAGTCTTCGAACCTCTTTCTCCCACTCCGCTTTTGTGTGTGCATACTTTTCTTTGGCCTGCCCAAGTTCCTCCTAGATACGAGTTAGTAGATAGTCGATTGAGAAGCAGATGACTGCGCATACCTGTCTAGTTTCCAACTTCTGGCATACGATAAGCTCCCTCCCTTTACCCTCATCCAACTTCTTCAACAGCAATTCCACCTGCTTGTTCAACTTTTTCGTCTCAGTCTCAGACTTTCGCAGCTCACTCCTAGCCTGGTCCCGTTGCTGCTCAGCATCACCTCTTGCGCGCACCGCCTCTTCTCGTCCTACCATGGCGCGCTTCAACTGCGCACCTTGTTCCATTATCTTCTTGTCAGTTTGCGATACGGCCAGAGAGTTGAATGCTGCGACCTTTTCGTGTACAGAGCTCTCTCTCGAATGGTTCTCGCGGTAGTTGCTGCTCTTCAAGGCTCCCACGATTGGGGATGACGGTAGCTCCTGCCCATTGCGACCTCGTTGCTGATTCATACGTTCAGGAGAGGCTTGGTACAGTGGTGTTCCTGGTGACCCAGGAAACTTGTATGTTGGATCCATTTGTGCAATGAAGTCAATGTGTGTATTTTCTTTTATGATGCGCATGCGCAAAAGTGTGGTGATTGTGCGGATATTGAAGTTTGCTATAGGTGGATCGTGTTTACATTTTCTCTTGCAACAGCGCCTGAAACGGCTGACCGCCGTTTCCGAGGCGACTAGAATTGTCGCGAGGCTTCAAGCGAGAAGAACCCATGGACCCGACCACCCGATAACTTCCAGGTTCCATTGACGACGGTCCGAGGGCAGGCATGGAGAAAAGAGAAGACTCGCATGCGAAGAGACATGGTATTTATTGCGACTTGGCTTGGTACAGTTTGGGATTGAGATTGTAGCTGGTAACAGATACTTTTAGTTTTACCGTACCGACCTACCTTAGTTCTCTTGGAAAGTAACGCTGGTGTTAGCCCGACTTTAGTTGAGCCCTAAGAGTTGGTGGTGCTCGAAGCAAGGCTCTCTGCAAGTGGAAAAATACACCCGAAGGCTTGCGCAACGGGGGTTCCTCTTTAATTGAAGTCGAAGAAAGACAACGGTAAGTCGGAGAAGAGATTTTTGTTTCTGGGGTTGGACTGAGACCTTTTTGCGTGCGAGATAGATTTCTATCAAAATTCAAGACGTGAGGAAGTAAAGTTATCAGTCTTCTCTCGGTGAGTTGTGGTGAACTTACACGAGGTACTCCATATCTCCGTACTGTACTGGACTGTGGAGAAAGCAAGCTGTAATATTAGATTATTACCAACGCAGCATATGTAATTCGAGAGCAGGAAAAAAAAAACTCCCAAAGAAAAGTAGACGGTTCATCCAATGGACAGATATGTATTTTCCCAGACAGCAAGCATCCTAGTGAGAAAAAAAAAAAGAGGCTCTGTTCGCAGTCCAACCCCAACGCACGCCGGCCTGGATTGGTGTTGCTCACGTGCTCAGAAATTCCGACTTCAACCGTTAGTCCATACGACCGATACTGGTTGACTTTGGCCTGCTTCTTCTGACTTGTGTTTGGGTTTGGAGAGATAAGGCACTACTGCGAGGTGTGTAAATGCTGTGGACGTTGCCAAATATATTGTACATAAATAAATAAATAAAGTATAAAAATCTTTATCTCTCTCTATCTCTCACTTCTCCCAACGCGAATCTAGATGCATCATCGTTCGCTTTTTATTTTGATTTTCCCCCTTTCTTTTCCCGTGCCTCGCGCAAAACTTAGCTGGAGGTAGCGGATGCCGGAGAGTGGAACCAAGAGGTCGGAGGGATCAGGACGCTAGTGTCGTCGCAACCGAGACCCAATAAATGTGTCTTCAGGGCCGTCTTCTCAAATTTTTCCTCCATTCCAGCTGCTTCATCTCTCTCTACTCTCCCATCAACTCTATCCTTTCTTCTTAATACCCATCTCCCCTCAGTCCTTGATCTGTGATCATCAACCGCAAACATGTCCAACGAGGCTCCAGTTAAGCAGAGTGTTATGGGTGTCCCGTAAGTGTCCTCTTTCCCCCAAAGAGCAAAAAACCTGCGATCTCGCTCTTGTCGAAGCACTACTTGCATCTATCCGCAGCGAGCGTCAGAGGATCTCAATTGGCACGTACCAATGGCTGGGGTGTCTGTCGGCGCAATGCCATTGTCTGCGACGCCCTTGTTGATGCTGAATAATGCTGCGAGAGAAATTTTCTTGCCCATCAAGATACCTTTACAGAATATCAAGCTAATCATTTCTTCACATGCAGACCCTTCGTCATCGATTTCATGAGTATGTCTACCTTCGACAACTACAGTCCGATTGTTATCGTGGTCGCCGACGCGTGTTGAGGCCACGATGGTGGTTTGGGATAGTACCATACCGAATCCGTACTGACAACTGATAACAGTGGGTGGTGTCTCCGCCGCTGTCTCCAAGACCGCCGCTGCTCCCATTGAGCGTGTCAAGCTCCTGATCCAAAACCAGGTATGTTGTTCCACTCACCGAGATATTCCCCTTCATCAAACATGCATTGCCGCCTTCGGTCAAGCCGCAATTTCGCGCAAATGTCAGCATCATCTGTGCAAACTTGCGACAGCGACAATTTGAAGCAGCTAGCATTGGCTCGATGATTGGCCTGTAGTCCATAGAAAAACAAACACTGATCACCCTTTGCGCCTACAGGATGAGATGTTGAAGACTGGTCGTCTTGACCGCAAGTACGATGGTATTGTGGAGTGTTTCCGCAGAGTTATCGCCAACGAGGGTGTCGCATCGCTGTGGAGAGGAAACACCGCCAACGTTGTCCGTTACTTCCCAACACAAGCCTTGAACTTTGCTTTCCGTGATACCTACAAGTCCATGTTCGCCTTCAAGAAGGAACGTGATGGATACGCGAAGTGGATGGCTGGTAACTTGGCTTCGGGTGGTGTAAGTTAATTCTAATCCTTTCTATAATATCTCATACTGACTCTGAACAGGCTGCTGGTGCCACTTCCCTTCTCTTCGTTTACTCCCTCGATTACGCCCGTACGCGTCTTGCCAACGACAACAAGTCAGCAAAGACCGGCGGTGAGCGTCAATTCAACGGTCTGATTGATGTCTACAAGAAGACTCTCGCCACAGATGGTATCGCTGGTCTCTACCGTGGTTTCGGTCCTTCCGTCGCTGGTATCGTTGTTTACCGTGGTCTCTACTTCGGAATGTACGACTCAATCAAGCCTGTCGTCCTTGTCGGTCCTCTTGAGGGTAACTTCCTAGCCTCTTTCGCTCTCGGATGGGGTGTCACCACTGGTGCCGGTATTGCCTCATACCCATTGGACACCATCCGTCGTCGTATGATGATGACCTCTGGTGAGGCCGTCAAGTACAAGTCTTCCTTCGATGCCGGTCGTCAAATCATCGCCAAGGAGGGTGTCAAGTCTCTCTTCAAGGGTGCAGGAGCCAACATTCTCCGTGGTGTCGCTGGTGCCGGTGTTCTGTCCATCTACGATCAAATGCAGGTCCTGATGTTCGGAAAGGCTTTCAAGTAAACGATTCGCTCATGGTGCTTGTGTCGATAGGCGGCGTGGTTGTCGGAGGTGATAATATGGAGTGGGAGATAGGCGGCTATCTGTGAGAGGATGGTGGCAGACGGAAGTTGTCTACAGACATCCATTGCTTCGGTCTGAGCAACTTGCAGGGCATTGGGGTGTTCCCGGTGTCACTGCTGTACTTTATTACCTAGGCAATTTCCTTGATGTGTTCCCTTGCTACATGTCCTCACTCGATCCTTCTTTCTTCATATGGTCTGTTTTATGCATCGTTCATAGATTTTACGAAGAATGGGGGGTGGGAAAACTCGAATGGATACATTCAAATCTACATTGGTTCAGTGTGCTGCTTTGATTGTGACTTTTGTTTCCATACTAGCCTGATGTTCGTTCATCGGGCTTCCTGTTCCTTCAATGGGCGAACTTATGAATGTTTCCTTTTCATTTAGCTCGTCAATTCGTCTTCCAGGCCCGAGTACTCTCCCCGTCCCCATTTCCCTTTCGCCCATTATCAATTTTCTCTTTGGCATTGCGGCTGGTCGCCTGGAAGTCGTATCAAGTGACTTCTCTCAAACATCCTTTCTGCCTCCAAAGCAACCTTTGCTCTTCCCCAAATCAAGGATCAAAACCTCCGTTACCATAAGTAACGCACTTTCTCTTAAGGTCGCCAAATAAAAAGGTAAGCACCCCAGTCTTCCGCTCTCCATCTGACTGGCTGCCAACAAATTTTTAAAAGGCTCTCGCCACAACTTAAGCGACCAGGGCCCAGCAACCTCCAACGTCATTTAAAGGTAGTCGAGCTTTCACCTCCCAGTCCAGCAGCATTGCAGCACTGTAGTGCAGCACCACACAAGATCGGGTATGGCCTTCGAAGATCTAGGTATTTTGGCCTCTCAAAAGGCTGGATACAGATTTTAATTCGTCACTTGGACCTTCGCAAGTAGCATTGTACCTTTCCCCCTCTCAGATGTGACCCGAGAGTATGAGCTCATGTTTCTTTCTGTGTGTCCCATATCTTCCCCCGGATTCTTCTTTCGCATAGCATTCTAAACAGTCCGATTATATTCTGTCGTTCCAGAAGTGAGCTTTGTGCCGAAAAGGATTTGAGTTTATCCACCATGCACTCGCTATTCAAGATCCCGTTGTGTTATGTCCTTGTTCAACTGTGCTTGGTTATGAGTTTAGTTGTTGATGTAGACGTCCTAGAGAAACGAGATAATGTTACTTTGAAGGCTCCAGTTGTTGCAGTGCCAAGTCAGCATTGGTTTGTGTCCTCCATCGACTTTTCAATCCATTTAGCAAATGCTAATATGGCAGTAGGGAGGGTGTTGATGGTAACTGGAGCACTTTCGAGATTCGAGTGGGAACACCAGCACAAGTCGCACGAGTATAACCTCTTGGCAGGAAGTATGGGTGATATAGGGCAATGCAGTGGGTGTTTATAATACGACATCCGGGGTTGAGGAAAACTATGGGGATAAAAGAGGTGGTCTATTTGAGAGTACGAGTTCATCAACTTGGGAGCAGGGCGACTAGAATTTCTTAGGACTAAATATAGATTTGGGGTACTCCGGTGAGGCGCAATATGGTATGTTCGGATATTTGATACGCAATTCTTGAGTACTGCTGATGGCGCAAAGGTTTTGATACAGTGGGCCTTGGTTATGATACTTCTGAAGGCCCAACACTCACTCATTAAATCATCGCCGAGATTGAGTCCCAGGCATTTTTCTTTGGTCAATTGGGCATAGGCTTCCAACCTACAAATTTCAGCGGGTATGGAAACCCACAAGCTTCTTTCTCCGACACTTTATATCCAAACGGCACTATATCGAGTATGAGCTGGAGATACACAGCAGGGGCTTACTATCGCCTGAAAAGCGTATTTGGGCAATTGATCTTCGGTGGTGTTGATGAAAGTCGTTATACACCAAACGATGTAATCTTCACTATGACTGGAGACAATCTTCGAGATATCGTTGTTACCATTCGTTCAATCACGTCTATAACTTCTTCAGGTAATACCACACTTATGAGCACACCAGAGTTTGCATTCATTGATTCCACGGTCACGGAACTCTGGCTCCCGACCTCAGTGTTCCGGGAATTTGAATCTGCATTTGGCCTAACATGGAACAATACCACCAATTTCTATCTCGTCAATGCTTCCACTCACGAGAACTTCCTAAACCTAAACCCAAACATTACCAGAACGCTTTCAAACCAAAAGACCGGTGGTACAACAACTGATATTGTTCTTCCATATGCCTCTTTTGACCTCTCCATCTCACCACCTATCCTCGAAAACGAAACGACTTTATATTTCCCATTGAAGCGAGCAGATGATGAAAGCGAGTACACATTAGGACGGACATTCCTCCAAGAAGCATATGTAACAACATACTACAACAGTCACACATTCAACGTCTCTCAATGCATATTCTCCGACGACACATCAGCACATATCGTTGCTCTCCCAGCTACTCTCCCCACAACAGCAACAAATAGCTCTTCCTCATCCAACGACACAACACCAGGGACAACCTCCTCCAAAAACTCTCATTCCCTCCTCTCCAGTGGTGCAATAGCCGTAATAGTAGCCGGCGCACTGATAATAGGTCTAGCAATCATCAGCGCTCTCGCCCTCTGCTACCTCCACCGCCGACGTAGGGCCGCCGCAACAGAAAAGAAGAACGCCCGTCCCTCCATATCAGTCGCCGAAATCGATTCGGGCAAAAGAATCGAACCCGTCAGCTCCTCAGCCTACACAGCACAAGCAAGCGCCTTCACCCACGAAGCAGGCGGACACGCCGTGCGAGCAAAAATGACAGAAATAGCCGGAACCCCAGTTATGCAGCCACAAGAACTAGAAGCAGAAGTTCCACTCGTACAAGGACACACCGCAAGTCCACCCTTAAACGTCGTATCTAATTCCAGTGGTGGAACCGAAGGAACAGGCGTGAGTAGTATGAGTCCTACAGAACAACAACAGTTTAGAGGTGGTCTTTTTGGAGTTGCTGAGTTAAGTGGAGGCGGAATACGGAATTTGGAACGGGGGGATGATTTTGAGGTTGTTGGTCCTAATAGTCCTACTATGCCTAGTATGATGGAGAGAAGGAGAGGGGATTTTAATAGTGGTGGCCGTGGCAATGGCAATGGGAATGGGAATTGGAACCCAGATATCAGGGTTACGGAGGTTAGTCCTACTATTAGTAGTGCCGGTGCGAGTGTAAGTCTTGATACACCGCAGGCGCCTTTTAGATCGATGGGGAGGAGAGGTGGGGGAATGGGAAGAGGGACGGGGACGGGGAGTCGTTTTGAGGAGAGGTGGTGTTGAAAGATATTTCTGATGAAGATACGAATATAATGTACAGGCAGGTATATTGAATTGGATTGGATTGGATTGGATTAGGAGTTCAGGATATACCTACGGTATGAAGTACATACTTGACGACATGCAAGGAAAAAGAATAGAGCGTGGAATAACAAAGGAAAGGAGAACATCTAGATACCCAATTATACGTATATATTCTACCTATCGATAAAGAGAGCATAGAGAATAACCTCTATAGCAAAAATGGAAAATCTATTACAAGAGGTAGGGTGTTATGATAGTTTAGTTACTATTGTACAGTACACCTACAACACAATCGTGCTACCTCAAAGTCAACTATAACCTTTAGTTTCCCAGAGCAAATTTACCCTTCTAGTTCAATTATTCCGTCTTGGTTTGAGTAACTATCTTGTATTAATTAACTATCTTATATTAAGTAACTTACTTAACTTGAGTAACTGACTTGTTTGTTCCTGTCGGGTGGTCCTGCGCTCTCCATCGTATCTCGTACCTATGTTAGCGAGCATTTAGCGAAGTAAAGGGGGGTGTAGCGCCATCTGTAAAACTGAGTTGGATTTAGCCGACACCGGGTCGGTGGCTTGTGGATGATACCCATTCATGCAATCACAGATCTAAGGCTAGGTCGGGTGAATCGGGCCAGGAATGCGAATAGAGTTGTTAACAGTGTTAGTGTTGTCACTAGATAGGAGCACTGTGTTGTATTGTATTGTATTGCATTTCATTTCCTCATAAGCTTGTTCTGCAAAAAGTCCTGTAAAAGACGTGCAAAACATATGCAACTCCCCATTGCTCATTGATTCATATCCCATAAAAGAAATTGTTCCCCAGCATTCAAGAAAAAAGCCAGTCACCATTCCACTGATCCATGCCCAAGCAAACAAATGGTCGCTTATCATTCAAGAGATATCCCAGTGTTGATGCCAGCGTACCATTCAAAGAAAAAGATGCCCAGATTGCCAGCGGCAAAGACGTGAGGAATAAAAGAAGAATTGAAGGAACATTCGGTTGTAGCTGATAGCCTGCTGCAGAAGTTAGTATGAATTACTAGTGCGGAAAGTAGAAGACTCACCAAAGAAATTCATATTTCATTCGAGAAAGAGTCCAAGTGCTGGTGTCATTGAAGAAGGCATTGGTAAGATATCGGTCGCCGCTACTAGATATTAGCATAAGCTTTTCGTGGGGAAAGAGGGAGACTTACCAAAGAAACTCATTGCTTGAACTCGTGGCCCAGAAAATCTACCTCCGACTCGCAAATAACCAATGGTTCTTTGAAGATCACATTTCGTCGTCTGCCTCCAATCGTACTGTGGTGCTGACGAATTAGGCTAGTAAGTACCTGAGCCAAAACGGAAATGCCACTGGCAGGCTCTGGGTGTAGCAGGTGAACTCTGTCCAATACGCCGAAGATCTGGATAAGACGAACGAGTTGATTGCAGTTCTGAACATCGATACCGCGGACAGCGATGGTTTTGACTCGTTGTAGTTCTGTCACACCTCGGGTGTTACGGATTGTGAAGTCTTGAAGGGCCTTCAAACTAATGAAGAACAATTGGTCTCTACCAAAGTTGAAGCTAATTGCCTGGGTAAGACGGTGCTCAAACGCCCTCTTCTCTCCATTGACAAGTCGTCTGCGGTCGACATTTGGATACATCCAAGGAGCTAGTCGGATGGCTGCTTCCTCAGCAATCTTCTCCTCAATGTCTTTCATAACCCAGCCTCGCCATTCACGAGAAACGTGAAGTATGCCGGGGCCTGGGTATTTCACTGGACAGCGGTTAAGATAACCGTAGACCTGCGGATGGTAGTCCAGACCTCTTCCTCCATACTGGCCAGGTACCATCTCTTGTACTCCTTGCCATGCTCGCAGACGAAGGTAAGCATCGAAGGATCTGATCTGTCCAATTTGGAAGATACGTGGAAGGCTAGTGCTTAACTTGTAGATCATATTCTTGATTTCGGGTGGTAGGGAGGGAAATCGATGAAAGGTCTTTGGAGGGTGTTCAGTTTGGAACAACAAACGCACCTCTGGCTCTGGTTGCGGTTGTTGCGTTCTCTTCTTCTTTGAGCCATTGGCCTTTGATTTCTTCTTCTTCTTGGAAGAGGATTGTCCCTTTGTTCTCGCCATGATGAAGAAGTTTCGTCGTTGGTTGCGAGGTGATTATGGAAGAAGGATGGTGGATGAAGGAAGAAGAACAGATCGAGGAAGGCGCGACAGTATTGTGCGAATAAAGTTAGGCGAACTAGTGCGGGTCAACCACTTCACGTGGCTAGCTTCTACCTTATATTGACGGCCAGGGAAAGCACCTAGTCTCCCTGAATGATTTCGGTAGCACTAGCCTCCGAGTTCCTGCCTTGGTTTGGGTAATTCCAGAGGAAGTGTCCGGAAGGTTCCGTAACACTCAAGTTAGTCCCGAGTTACTGACTTCATTTAGGTAATTCAGATATTTAGAAGTGGGCTCGTCCGACGAGACCACCTAGGACTTCCAAATGCGTTCCTGATGAACTAGTGTCCTGCTCGAGGAGGCTGCTCTTCGTAGGCCCACCATTGCGTGTAGTTATGATTATTATGAAGCGTGAGATCCCTGACCTCTACAGAGTTCATTATCATCACTTCAAATAATCTAGATGGTTTTATGAATATTCAGTGAAAGCAATGTGTCTAGATCTATGATTCCCTCGTAGTACCGTTCTCCATTCTTTGTAGCCTGACAGAGCTTGACTTGCCTTCATATTATTACTGTTTTCTATATACTGGTAGATTTGTGACCTGATAAGCTTGGCGTCTTTCAAACCAATTACACAACTCAGACAGAGAACTAAGATCTTCTAGAAAGACTCATGGGACGTAAAGCTTCAGAGGCTAGGGTTACAGCACTATGTTGCTTTATTGTCAGTCTGCCATCAAGATGTAGATAAAGAAGTTTCTCTAGACGACAGGAATAGTTGTAGTTGAACGTATCTCCTTAAATTTGATGTCTCATCTGGCTGGGAAGGATGCTACTAATAATTGTCACCATAAAGATGATTGACAACACGGCTTGGCTGTTGAACCACATGTACCGTACTTTGTAGCGAAATATTTCTTATCATGCTCGCGTCCTCTTGTCCCATCTCCTTTTCAAACTAATGCCCATCAAAGCCCTGGTCCTGGCTTCTGAGGCTGTTTCTTTGTGATGCTAAGCATGATCAAATGGGCCCTTATCACTTCTAGTGCAGTCTCTTGGACTCTTAGCTTTAGCTCTTTCTTCCATCTTCTAGTTGTTTTTTTGTGGAAGACTCTCGCTTGATTGAGTGTCTCATAAAGCTGTCTACTAATAGGCAGCAACATGTGCACTCTTCTTCCATTTCACATCCCACATCATCTCCTAGTCAGCTCCGACATACCAAATGAAGCAGTCAGTTGCCTCACAAGATGCAGAATAATCCAAACAGCGGCGGTGCTTCCTCTGCGAGAAGATCAGAGCCTGGAGAATCTAAGAGCAGAGATTTCCACGAGAAACGTAAGCCCAATGACTATTTCTTCTCGGTTTCCAGATGGCCTGTAGCCTCTTCACGATAGCCTGCTTTCCCCCACAACCATCAGAACGTTGCACACAGCACGTTCGACGCAAGCATGCACTTCCCTAACACTGACTCAAGCCATCTTCCCCATCCTCAACCAGCACAGGAACTCTGCGCCAAGAGCCTTAATTTTGACAACAGAAGACGCTGACACCTTCATAGCCAAAGGACTCCTCAACATGTACCAAAGCTCTAAGCAGAAACCCCTAGAAAAGCGCACAATAGCAAAGTCAATCAAACCAAATTCGCATTTCAATCTAGTCAAACGACAGAAAACCCAAAAACTGCAACAAAGAACTCTCTCCCATCCGCAAATACCCCAAACCTTCTCCAATTTCCCTAAGCTTCCTACCGAACTCCGAGAAATGATCTGGACCTACGCCTGTAGCCATCCTATCTTCGTAATCCTGTCAGCAATCCCCGAGGGCGATTTTGATACGAGCAATCGCTACGCACCACGAGGGCGGTCACGATCTGGAGATTACTTCCCTTCGAGTGTGTTTCGGGGCTGTGAAGCGAAGTACTCGTACGAAGGTCTTTTTGCTGCCTGTAAGGAGTCGAATGCTGTTGTGAATAAACACTTGGGTTGGATGATTCGATCGGAGAAATGTCTGTTGGTATTTAGAGGTCTGGATGCTATGCGGCACGTAATGTGGGATGCAAACACTTTCCAGAGCCTGAAGGTAATTGCGATTTCGGGCTTGGAGCCTTTTGATCACTCAAGAAGGACAGCGTTGGCCTCGAAGATAAAGCAGTTTCAGAGCCTTGAAAAGGTTGTGCTTATAGAGGAGAAACTGGGGAGCCTTAAGGAATCTGCAGATGCGTTTTCTTGGTGGCTTAAGTACTGGTGGGAAGAGGATGAAATGCTTGAAAGTTTGAGGCTGCTTCGGCGATTCCAACGGCTCCTCTCTGTCGTTGATCAACTCCAAGCACTGGAGAATATTGACCCTGGGTGGAAACTACCTAAGATTGTATGTTCCACTGAGGAGAAAGTCTTGGGTATGTCGAAGGAGCGTGTTCAAGGATGTAAGGCTTCCTTCCTTTTCTATTGTACAGTACTTCTCATTCATTGACTGACTTGGGCAGTATCGACCGTATTTCCTGAACCTCCTCAAACATCGAACTTCTGCTCACCATTTCCACCGAATAAACGTTGATCGGAATATGTGCACTATGTGCTATTACATGCTCTAGACTGGAGTTAGGAATTGGTTTACTTTTCGTAGCATATTGGCAGAGATTACCAATTGGGGTATACATGTGAAGATCCAACAACAGAGCATATTCAGAGTAGTTCACCCTTGGCATACAGAGAGAACTAAACGAGTACATAACATTATAGATGAATCGACAATTCATTCTGGCCTAAGTAAATGTTGTAGGTAACTGAAGATGGACCGGTGCAGTAAAGTTATAGCTTGGTGCCTGTCTCAGATAAGACTCAATAACAGTCATCTCCCCACTTAACCACTGAAATTTTAGAAGCAGCCAGATTTTCTTACATTGGCAATAGTGAGAAATAGTTTGGTGCTTGATAATTGTATGGCCGACGTGGGAATTTGCTCGGTAAATTGACGAGGTTATAATACTTTTGTGGAATTTGGGTAGTCTCCTTTTGGATTCATCTACTTGTCTTCCAAAATATTGTCCCGTTTTCCTATACCAATCACTGAAGTCACACCAGAAGCTCGTACCGCTTGACCAGTCACTGCTTTCCACTATCCAGATCGACCCACTGCCTGTATTGTTGATGCGAAACCAATGTGATGGATTGGAAGCCGGAGATGGATTCGAATGTGCGGCCGCCTTTTCCCTGGTTTGGTGGCTGCAAGAAAGACGTCCTAAAAACCAGTTAGCTTTGATGGCCTGAAAAATCCAACATGATAAGAAGATGGCATATCGTGAACTCATACTTTACCAAGGTTTTCTCTCGTAGCTCAAGAAATCCTCCTCCAATACAAACTCGAGTTCCGGACCAAAACGGTAAGCTTTTATTCTGCCTAGTAATTTGACAGCTTCCTCGAGTGTGCTCACAGCTAGTTCATCACAGAAGATACTCTCCAAATTGCTGTATATTCTCTTTTTCTGTTTGCTTTCTAGTTCGAGGGTTTTCAAAAGTTCAGTAGCCCAGTAGCTAATTGCTTCTGTGTTGGGCACCACCACCACCACTCTTTGAATGCCTTGAAATTGAGAGCCAAAATAAGATATCGTAGAAAGTGACAAATACTTGTTTAACCCAGAGGAAACGTTGATTGGTACGATTGCAAGATTTGCGTAACGGTTTAGAAGCGGTTGTGTTTCAGGTGAGACAAAACCCAAAAGAGCCTTCGTGCTTGTCATAAACAAGGTATCTTTTTCACGATTAAAGTTTGGTCTTCTTGGTAGCCCAGAGACAGACTTGGTTTGCACCTCGAGGATGATATTTCGTGACTCGTGACATGAAAGTAGTAGCCCTGATGATGAGCTTTTAGCTGGACAGCGAGTTGGGAAGTCACGGAGGTCGTGATAACGAAATTCGCCGCGCTCTCTAGCTTGATCCCTTGCAATTTTTCCTATCCATTCATTAGGGCATGGGTAGACTTCGAATATACGAGGAGCATGACTTGCAAAGCACCAGATACGTTGTCGGAGTTCGGGTGGGAGTTCAGGGAAAAGAGTGAAGTCGCGGGGCTGTTTCTCGTGGGATGGGATATTTGCTGAATTTGGATGCAGGGTAATTGATTTCATATTTGGTCTTGGAAGTGTTTGTGTTTGGATGATGAAGCAAGACGCGAAGTAGAGATAGAAGTGAGACTTACAGTATGTTAAATAGATACCCAAGCGAGAAGAGGATATTATAGTCTTGAGGTGAAGATTCCGAGACGGCTCCTTTGTCGAACGTTGCTCCTTTATAATGCGCAAGTTCTAGAATAAATTTGAGTACTATTAGCATCTATATAACTAAACACAGATATTCATACTATTTTCGGATATCAAGACCACGAGATGTTATTCATTACCAATAAGTGTTCTTTCATACTCTTCAGTTTATGCAGTAGAAAGTAACGCTGTCTTTGGCCACGAACCGTTATGCAGCGCTTCATATTGTGTTTCTTGTTTGCGCTAGATAAGCCGTTAAGGAATTTACCAGATGCTTCCTTCTAGGATTCAGCTAAGCGAGACATAAAAAGGGGGTGGGTCTTGGCATTACTCGTTGTCGAGAATCCGCTAGGTCAAAACCACAATCATGGACTGCCCCAAGCGCCTCGATTCTTAGGTTGTAGTCGTTAATTTATACAATTTGACAGAACTTCCTTCTAGAATTTTGTCGTGAACATACGGAATACATAAAGTAGAGCCGTTCGGTTCAATTCTACGTTGACAGTGATCAATTTCAGCTTAATTTTGATCTTCTTGAATATCTCTAACTAAATTAATGCTTCAAATAGCAACACCATACTCATCAATAACACTCTTTGGCTTCGAAAAGCTCCCCAAAGGTTTATAAACAACGTCATCCATACCGAATCCCTTGGGACCTCCGATCTCTAACCCTCTTGGTGTCGAAGTCCATCTATCAGACGCCACAATTCCAAGAACAATTACTAACAATCCATATCTATATTCTGGAGTTCCTATAGCCTCTCCATTTTGAGCGTCAATGACAGCGATCAAATCCGGAACCGATGCAAGAATCTGAGGTAAGTTAGCATACGGACTGGGGTTAGGGTGCCGGAAACTTACCTCTTCACTACCGTTGGCCGCCTCTCTTATTGCAAGAATATTCTCATTCTTGAATGGAATCTTGAACCGTTGCTTCTCTTCGCCACCGTTCGAGTCTGTTCCTTCGATAATCACCTCACCATATACATGGCCCATTCTCAAAGTTCTTTCTACGCCAACAATCTTTCCCTTGAACAAAATCTTGGCACAGCTATTGCCTCCGACTTCGGCAATGATTGACTCGGCTACAGTGTCGATTTGATTCGTCTGCCGTGCTAAAGCAACTGCTCTGCCTATACGCCACGAAAGAGAGATTGTATGCTCCACAACCCAGCTCTTAGTGTTTTTGCCAGTCACAGGTCCTTTTGCACAAGCAACATGTGATCCCATTTGTGACAGAGCTGCTCTGAAGGCCTTTTCTACCATCAGTTCACTAGTAGCCTGTGTCATGAACTGGAAATTGTTAGCTAATATCAACCAAGAAATGGGAAGCGAATCTACCATCACGTTTCCATTCCCGTCACATATCGTTGAAGGTAAGAAAACGGGTTTCTTTTCAAACACAACAGGCGTCGTTTGCCATGCAACGGGATATGCTCTTCCCATCCAATCACCATCAACAGTAGGGATATTCATGTTCGTCGAGGCACCCAAGATCATTCCCTGCAGACCATTTCCGCCTCCGATTTCCAGACAAATAACAGCATTCGGCTTGACGTTCATGAATTTGTATAGCTCGTTTTGTGATTGCATCATTCTATAGAAGTGTCAGCAATCATACTGTCAAGTTAGGTAGCCTACTTGGGAAAGCAAAGTGGAAGAATTTGTGCATACTCTTCACCAGGTAACTTCTCTATTGAGACAGTAGGAGAGCCCTTTCCACCTCCACAGGCCACCAAATCTTCATCTTTCAGATCATCCGGAGAGATAACTCTTACAACACCTCCAGCTCTCATAATTTGTCGAAGTCGCAGCATATGACTGTAGGGAGAACCACCACCCCCTGTTCCAAGGATATAACACCCTATAGTTATCCAAGCCAGATCTGTTTCTGAAATAATCCACTCTCGTCCCTCTATTCTAGGCCTATAAGCCTTGATATCAGTTTCCAAAGCTTCATCTTCACGTCTATCTTGTTTCGCAGAACTATCAGATTTTGTCTTCTTTTCAAATTCTGCCATATCCTCCTCTGCAACAACTTCTTCGCTAGTAATTGGATTCTCCAACTCTTTTGTTCGATCAAAGTCAAAATCTCCTACAGCTTTGACAATGAATCTCGACTTATTAGCAATATACTGCAAAGGAATATGATCCATCTCCACAACCTCAACAGTCTCTTTCTTAGCTCCATTATCCACCGCCTTCTTAATGGCCCTTAAAGAAATCTCCTCCATGACCTGAGCCGAAGTTTTCGACTCCGTACTCTCAATCGTGTCAATAATCCCACTAACACGCGCAGTAGCAGCGCCAATTGCATTCGCCACACCAGACCATTGAGGCTTGACAACCTTACTAGCCCCAGAAAGTCCATCGGGAGCTAATATTGCTCCTCCACCAACTAACAAGACAGGAATATCATCAGCAGAAGTCTTCATAGTATCAATAACCCTCTCAAGCATCTGTTTAACCACAGCTTTAAACTCCACCAAATTCCCCTCAAGTCCCGCACTCTCAATCAACTTCCGATCTCCAATATCAGAAGCCGGATCACCGAGAACAGTATAATCAGTAGCCGTAGCAACACTCCCACCAAAAACAATACCCTTGGTGGGTAACTGATACCCAACACTATCAGGTCCAACAGTCAATTTCCCATCCTTTTCCTTTCGAACAATCGACCCACCACCCAACCCAATACTCCTAACATCTGGATAAGAAAAATTCGTCCTAACACCCGAAATCTCACTAAACGCAGCAGCTTGTCTCGGAAACCCATTAGCAAGTAATAAACCAACATCAGTAGTAGTACCACCAATATCAACAACCATCATAGCCTCCTTAACACCATTCTGAGTCAAAAAAGCAGCTCCGCGCATACTATTCGTAGGACCACTTGAAAAAGTTCGAATAGGTAATGTCGCCGCATCTTTAGCGAGTAATATCGTCCCATCATTCTGCGTTATAAAAACCGGACAATGAAGATTAAGTTTCGAGATGGCGTTCTGGAATGATGCGATTGTTTTTCGGGCGAATGGTAAGATACTCGCGTTGAGAATTGCAGCGTTTTCTCTTTCTAGAAATCCGAGGTTGGCTACTTCTTTACTTAGGACAACGTCAACATCAGGATATACACTCCTGATGATCTCAGCAGCTTTCTCTTCTTGCTTATACACCACATCAACCGGACTAAAAATCCCCGCAACAACAATGCTCTTGATTCCCAACTCCTTAATAATATTCGTCTCTTTACGAATCTCATCCTCATCAATCTCATCAATCAACCCACCATCAACCTCCAAACCACCTTGTACAAAACAAGAATAGCCTAACAGTAAATCTCGTAATGAAGAAGGCCAATCAATACAAGGCGGAACTCCTCTTCCGAACGGACTGCATAATCTCATGACAGCTACTTTAGCTAATCGAGCTGCATCTTGTTCAACAACTGCATTGATGAAATGCGTCGTTCCTATAGTAACACTTGCTACATCGTTTGGATTTATCTTGGAGCTGTTGAACATGGATAAGATTGCGGTGTTTATTCCAAGTGATGGATTGGCTGTTGTTGAGGCCTTGTGCCATGCTAGGATTCCGCGACTTGGTGTGTTGGAGAGTGAAGGGTCTAAGATTACTCCATCTGTATTTGTTCTGTACGACAATTTAGTCTATTTTTTCTTGGGTGTTTTTGTTTTTTTTCGAGAGTTGCAAAAATGGGGTTATGTATCTTACCCGCCGACGTCGACACCGATTCTGAGATGCGGTGCTGCCATCTTGGGCTTTGGTGCTTGAGGTCTGAATAGCAAATGCTAAAACCAAACCTTCAGGATTTGTGTTGTTGTGATACGAAATGAGATATGTGTAGGATAAAGTGAAGAAGGTAAGCTTGCATATATTGTGTGAGTGAGATAACAGCTACCACACGTGATATCCCACCAATGAAGCCAAATGAAGCCCGCGCGCTCACTTGCACCCACTTTCGAGATAGCCTTTCCAGCCGGTGACGGAGTTTCCGATCAGTGTTTCATAAGGTAATACCTAGACATAATCTTACGCTTCTTATCTTTAATTTCTTTAATCCGTACCTGGTTGTCATTCGAAGCGAGGCGAGAATGAAGGTCAGGGGTAAATAATAAAGGCTCGCTTAACACTTTAGGAAGAAAGCGCCTCAGGGGGGCGAGAGTCTGGTTCTTGGTAGGTCCAAGAACGGCTGAAGCAAAACTGTTGTTTTAATTTTTACGCCGTAATCCGCTTTCAATGTTCTTTCTACACTAAGTGCTCAACTTGTCTTAAATTAAGACCAGCTCATCATTCCCACATCACATTCGGTACGTCAAAAAGGGCATGGTGTCAAAGGCAAACAAAACGTCTCATATAACATGACTGAGATTTATTTATCTATAACAAATAGTTGAGAATATAACTAACTCCAGCTTACATGGTATCCAAACAAATATCATCGCAGTATTCCAAACCTATCTATCATTTATCGGTTCGCTAATTCCATTTATCTCAAAAAGTAGGTGTAGCTTTTAACTCCGGCTGCGCCAACTTCAACGCCCTCAAACTCCCCGTCATGGACCGAGCTCGAGAATGCGCACTATCTACACTACTAGTACTCCTCATGGAGCTCCTAGCACTAGCATGCATCAACCTCCTCTCATCAGACATACCAACACCAGCCTGCGTCATCCTCCTCGCGTGATCACCGGACATTGAGCTTGCTGGCGACGGAGGTACGGTTCCATGTGGTCCAGATGCCCGGCGATGGTTCATCTTGCTGAAGATTGAAGGTAGAGCTTGGGATGCCGGGATTGGTGGAGGGAAAGTTGCGGAGGATTGGAGAGGTGGAGTGCGGGCAGGAGACATTGGTCGTTGGCCACGGCCGGGATAAGAGACATTGGAGTTAGTGGAAGAGGTGCTGCGGTGGCGCATAGCACCGATACCGTTTGATTTAGATACTGAACGGCCGCGTACATTGAGACCGTTAATTTGAGGCATTGAGTTCTGATTAAAACTGTCCTGAAACTCCCGAGATGTAGATGAACTCCTGCTAGATCCTGGCGGAGTTGGTAATCGGCCAAGACCCTGAGATGGATGCTGATATGGCTGTGTTGCTGGCATTGAAGGCCGGCTATAGGTGTTCATCAATTGCTCGAGGCTTACGCCTGAGGAAGGCAGTTTACTGAGACGGCGAATGGCGCGCATGTTCGCATTCATGAAAGTTGACATGCGCTTGATAGCGTGGCCATTCTCATGAGACTCATATGCTGAAGGCATACCGTTTGGAATAGCTTGTCCTCGTGCGACATGCTGCTCCGTAAGATCCAAAGCTCTTGGTTTCGAAACAGGAGCCTTGTTTATGGATTGTTGTATCTGAGTAATGACTTGATCCAGTTCGACAGCATCTTGATTCCGGTGTCCAGGAACGTAAGCAGCCCGGGAATTCGTGTTTGTGTTAATAACGACGTCCTGAGTCAATACAAAGAAAGAGCCATCGTGAATCTTGCGACGCACAAGGTTCCAGCGTGTACGAGCAGGGTTTTGCTCCATTTCGGGGTGGTAAACTGAGTGCTGGGCTAGCTTGGAATAGAATCCGTCCAGTCTGATGGCCATGCGCTCGGCTACTTGTAGGAGGAAAGTAGAAAGTGCCGTCAGACGTTGGGTTTCTGAAGGTGCATCAAGATCCATTACGTTGTCAAAGGCATCCATTCCTGTACAAGCTTCCTCGCGAATACCTTCCAAAAGCTCCATATTGAGCTGAACCGAAGTTCTTGCATATTCAACAATGCCACGTTCGTGAAATCTTGCTGCCTCACTATCACTCGTAAACTGTCCGATTTGCGAGACCTCGTTGGATGTCTTCATTGCATCTGGTGAGCTCTTCGCGCGGGCAATAATACCGAGGACATCTGGGAGACGGCTTGGGGTCCCCGAGGTTGCGGAGTTAGCTAGGGTAAACGACAGCTTAAGGTAAAGTTCTTGGAGTTTCGCTCCAAAGAGAGCCGAGAATCCATTCTGGAGAAGGCGGGATTGATGGTGGTAGAATCTTCGGACACCACCCATGTTGAACAAACTACCCTGGAACCAGAGTTTTGATGAGCCCATGAACTCGTGCACCTCGAACTGTTCTGCCACAAGTGTTTCAACTGATGTTCTCAGGTAATCGGACCATAGATCGTAAAGCATGCCGATTTCTTCGCAGTTGTGGTAATCAGGCTTGGGGGTAAGATGCCCGACGAAGTACTTGTTTAGGAGACTGGATACTTCAGGGTTATTGGTATGGGCGAGCATATCGAACGATGCCGAGCAATCCACTCCAGCGTTGGACTTGATGATATTTGTTCCCCCAGGGTGCATGGGACAGAAGTCGGTGACATCGTATACGCTTCCATGGACTGCGATGAAGATGCGACTGTTTGGAAGATGGCCTGTGTTGACAGCTAGCTGAGAAAGGGGAATGGTAGGAATGTTGCATGGTAGTGGCTTTGGTGACATGAACACATCCAACATAAAACGTCGCTCTGCAAAAGCAGTGTCCAGAATGACATCTGTAGACTCCATGTTTGCTGTCCGATGGTTGTAGATGGCCTTTCGGATTCCGGACATCACAGAGTCGAAGACAGAAAGGGAGCCACAGACATAGAGGTAACCTCCAAGGCCACCTTGCTTCTTTGACATGACAAGGTCGCAGACAGTGGCACCCTGTTCAACAATCACAGAGTCGATATAGCGCGGTGTAGTCTCTTTCTCGATCAAATCCCGCAGATAACGATCGTAGCTCAGGCCACGGGAATCCCGCGAGAAAGCGGTATAAACTTCCATAAAGCCAGCGTTAATGTATTCCCGCAGCTCATTTTCATAGCAAAATTTCTCTCTAGACTGTACGCCAAGAAATAGAATATTCTTGCCAACAGAGCGTCCAGCACGTGCTTGCCAGAAACTTCGGAAGGGGGCTATCCCGCTACCACCTGCAAAGAATGCGCATGGAGCTGCGTCGTCGACTGGTAACTGGAATGAAAGAGGTCGTGAGACACCAACGAGTAGCTCCTCATCATCTGCGATGAATTCATCTTCGCTCGAAACTGGAGGATTCAGAAAGCCACTACTAACTCCATGGCGCTGAGGCGAAGGACCAGACAGCATAGGACAAACATTGTACTCAGACCGCGAAACAGTCAGGTCTACAGTGCTAGGCAATAATTCTTCTGGGTAGTTGGAAATGCTGTATGTTCTTGGGACTTCAATTGGCAGAAGCTCCGCGAGCCACGACATATTGCCAGAGATGTCAAAAGCCTGGTCCCAAATGTGTGAAGGCGTTTCTGCGACGGCTGCTTGGAGAAGGTCGCCTAGAGAAGCACGCACAGGCCACTCGGTAGTTGCGAGGACTTGAAGAACAGAGTTGGATGATGCTCGAAGCATTGTATGGAGTTTCATGACCAGGTCTTTAGTCAAAGGTGCGAGGTGCCCTCGGCGTAGAATGTCTTTTACAGTCAACCGTGGTGTTGAGGTCTTCGACACGGATCCTAAGTGTTCAGCGAATCGAGTCCACTGAGTGTCCATGGAAACAGGATGGTCAAGCATGACATCAAGACCTAAGGCCGTTGCAACTTTGGCACATTCCACCCAGCTGTTGAGAGGCATCACCGCGAGACGATCTCCGGGTTGGAAGGTAATGCCGGTGTCCTGAATGTCAAGCATGACTCTGGCAATTGATCTCTCTGGATCAGTATCCACAAATGATCTGCTAAGAACCCTAGACTTATATCGACACTCCGCGAATGTGCCGCGCATTTGATGAGGCTCAACGTGAAGGCTTCCACGGAAGGGCTCGAGACGCTCTTTCATTGAGTCGGAAAATGCTTTGTGTGTCTCCTCCCATGGCCTTGTGTTAGAATTACTGGATCCGGAATTTCCGTTTGTCTCCGCTCTACCGGTCTTTCCTGCAACCTCAAGCAATCCGAACACCTTGTAGCGATGGGTTCCCATGAATCCGCGTTCGCCTGTATAAGCTTCAACGATACCGTCGAGCGCTCCGATGAGCCTTGGATCTCCTGATTGATTGACATAATCTGGGATGCGGTAATGGTATTCAATGGCAGCAATGAAAGCCCTCCAGTTTGATGGAAGCCAGGCTCTAAGATGGACACCCTCGGCGCCGAGAAAAGATTCGTACTTTGTGCGACCTAGGAAGGCATCCATAACAAGGTAAGGAGGAAACTGTAGACCTGATGTTGCTGGGCATCTTTTGGAGAGAGGAGCTGAGAACTTGGCCCAGCGCACCCATTCTGCGGGAGAGACATAATTCTCGCCAGAGCTTGGGTTCATGGAAATGGAGTGGAATGCATTAGGCATTCGCTCAAGAACTTCTTTGAGTCGGATTAATTCGCGTAGTAGTCCTTCATTATTCTTGCTCATGACGTGTTCCTGACAACTCGCAATGGCATCAACTCCATGTTGGAAAGAAGCTTGAACGAGTGGTTAGCGAGGGAGAAATTGTCTTAGGATGTGATGACTTACCTGAAGTGTCGGCACAGCCCTTTAAAAATGCTATTTCTGATTGATCACCAAACATGGGCCACCTCAAATCAGTGTTGTCAAACCGACCAACATATGGATAAACTGAAGTAGGATCCCTAATTTTGATATTGTATGAAGACTGATCGAAGAATGTAAGATGTGGGATTGATCGACCCATGCGTTTGCAAATCTGGTAGTAAGCAAGGCCGATAGTTTTGGGAATGCCTTTTACTTCATCGCCTAAATCGTCGCTGTACTCCACATGGTTTGTTGGTGCCCGCGAACTGACGTTGACACCCTCAGTACCATTGTGCTTGTCTTCGTACCTGTAGATGGAGCACAGCATGCCAAGAGCCACCAGTGCAGCCCAGAGTGCCTTGTCCGGAATGACATCTTCAGTTCCTTCGACCATAGGAAGGTTGGCGATGGATTCTCGTGCTCTTCCCCTTGCAACACAGCCTGGCATACGTTCACAAAGATCTGACCAAACTCTGCCAGGAGATCTGGCTAATGCACCTGCAGCTGCGTCGGCATCGGGTGGGCAGAAACCGTATTCCATGCTGAGATAGCCATCTCGCCATCCTGTCCGAGGTCCGACTTCTTCTGCCCGAAGAAGAACTTGCCGAGCAGGAGCACCAAGTGCTACGGCTAGTAGGTCTTGTTCACTCGCATTCAAAGAGTCCAGGCTTTTAACACCTTGGCTATTCTGTATTTCTTTGATAGTCGGCATTGCAGGGACATTAGAATATAGTAACTCGTTGATTGCTTTGCGTTCCCTAGGGCTAATTAGCATGCTTATTGGCATAAGACAACATAACAGTAGAGCGAACCGTAGACGAAGATAGTTCACAGGGTCGACGCCAGATGGAATCTATAAAGCATCAGTATCCAAATATTTCCACAAGATGTCTAGGAGGAAGAGAAAAGTAAGACGTACATCAAAAGCCGCTTGCATATCACCTTGCTGGGAGAAGTTTTGGAAATTACAACCTCGTGGGCCAACACGGCCACCATTATTACCCATAGGGCATCCTCCTAAGCCAACAGAGGCAGAGACTGGACAAGACCTCTCCGACATGTTTTTAGTTTTAGAATACTTCTTTCTGGAAGCCTGCTTCTGTAATAAATTTTGCGGCAAAAAAAACCACCGGGGCCAAGAATCAAAAGAGAACCTCCAGGGCGTTCTGCAAATATGCAGACAGAAAAGAATTGATGAATGAAGGAACGAACGATGGCGACAGACACAAAGGTCAACACATGAACACCTCGAAGCAACTTCAATCGCTTGAAGCAAAATCAGACGTACTTGTATTTCTATTTGCGATGCAGGGGCCAATAAACAATAGCAAACATCACTTTACGACTATTAATAGGCGACTTGGCTGGAACCAAGAACCACTTTTGATGAGATTTGATAGTTGTCAGAAACTGTCTTGCATGGACCCATGTCTTTCCCCGTCGCCAAGTATTCAGTTCAGACTGCTCGCAACTACCTGTGACTAACGAAAACCGCGCTTGCTTGCCGAGTGGGTATACCATTGCCACAAGAGCCATCCCGACGAGTGATTTGATGACGGGCGAGCCCCAGAAAAGGAGTGATCCCAGGCGTGCAACTGCCATGGCTGAGGCTCGTGCTTCACCCAAACAAGGGAACTAATATCCCATGATAGCTATGGGTTCGGACGAGGTTTAGCATTAGGGTTAATATTAGGTTGCGGGTTGCGGGGGAAAACTTAAAGAAAATGGCCCAAGGAAGGGAATAAGGCTAGCTACCCCGTGTGTACGCCTATGCAGAGTACAGTAGTTCTTGTACGCCAGTCTGGACCTCATCCCCTTTTTTCAAGAGTTGAAAAGGTAGTGCGTGGTCTTTGGTGTTGACCCTTGGAAAAGCGGTTGTCATCGGAAATGATCAGATGAGATTTTTGCAAAGTTTCCATTCATCTGACCGCATTTCCGGGTTGACATTGTCGGTAGCGCCCAAGAGGCTCTGGACGAAAAATCGGGGGAGGTCGTGCCGGAGGGTTCTGAGTCCGGACACATTGGCGGAACACCAAGGTCATCTTGGCGGGAAGACCAAGCCAAACTTGGCGTGTTTGAAACGGACGCAGAAGCAGATTTCGGGGAACAGAAACTAGAAACTAGAAAATGACACCCAAGCGGTTCACCTTGGCTAGGAGAGCCCTTCGGTGGACCACGTAAAATGATGAAGTGGACTAACAATTATACCACAATGCGCCACGCGTCAATACTACTGGTGCACAACTCAACCCACTTGAGCCGAGAGCCTCATTGGAGAAATATCAACCTGCACAGAACAAGCGTTGCCGACACACAGCACCACAAGTGAAATGTCAATCTTGCAGACGGTGTAGCAAATCCAGGGCCAAAGCCGTTGTGTAAAATACGTAGCTTCCGCACGCCTTGCTGTTTAGTCTGCCAATCCAATCATACAGGTCCAAGAGAGGCAAGAGGAAATTAAGAGTATGCGGAAACGACGCGACATCGTTGATCCTTTCGAGGGCGTAAGTTTGTGTATTTATCACGATATACCTGTCCACCATTTTGTGACGCAGCGCGAAGAGCCTCGCCGTGTCGCCGATCCGTTGGCCTCATCGCATCGCCAACCGGTGCCAACATCCACTTGTTTCGAAGAACCATGAGAACAATTAATTGTATTACGTGCAGCTTAAGTGTTTCGAGGTTGTTGCTGATGCCAGCACGTCATGCTAGCCATAGTATGACAGCATCGGGTGGCGGTAATGTGGAAACCGCCTCTTTTGTACGGGAGGTGCACGACCGAAGTAAAGAATCGACGACCAGCAGCAGCGACGAGATATGTATTGGCTCTCAGAATCCTAGCTCTCACACAATATGTAGCGCCTTATTTGTATCTATAGAGCCTGCAAGGCGTAATGTAGACATCCACCAATCGAGCGAGTATTGTGAGCTCTGCAGCTATCGAATCGCGCCAAGGACATATGGCCAGGAACCAAGGGTGCTATGAACTCTGCAGATATGGAATAGAGTGTTGGCAAACTATGCATCGTCAGTATATCGCCAGACTCATATTTGTACTGATCGTGGCATCCTTTGCGACTGGGAGAAGGTGGACGTTGAAGGGACGTTGAGGTTACTCGTACGATCCGTCTGTTCTGCTGGTTGCGGGAGGATTCGAGGTGAAGCGATATCATTGGTTCGCTTGGACTCAAGTAACTGCCTTCCACCATTCTAACTTAAGCAACGCCTGAATAAGTCTCGGATGCGATTCAAATATATGATTGAAGGAAACCTAAAGGTTCTTGCTCTTTACTATACTATACTTATGTTAATGAGCAACTGAGGACCTTTTTGATGACCTAGTTAACTTGGCAAACTTAATCCAAGGACGGAGTACAGGATACCTAATAAAGACTAGTGGTTTTCCGCTATGCTGACAACCCTAGAAATTAGAAAGGATGGATTTCTTGGAAGTTTATGGGTTTGTATTTCTTTCCACTCCATCGCATTTATGGTAGATAACGTGGAGTTTTGGCAGTTTTCAGCCAATTCTACCAACTCAAACATTCAAGTCGATCAATGCAGTGATTCTGCTTCGCATTCGCAACATTTTCACAATGACATCAAGTTTATCAACAGCAATCCGCTAGCTGCTTATATTCAGAGTTTCAAGAATATCATTGTTCAATACTTAAGTTTTCAAAGTCTCAAAAACGCTAATGGTTGAAGTTGCATAAGCTAGACTAGTACTCGATCGGCATACAAATAAACCAACATAAAGCTTAAGCAATGATGTAAAAAGGACTTAGCAAGACTATCACTTTCTAGATTGGAGTCACGCAGGCAAGATTGGTACACGAGCCAGGCTACGAGATAGCGAAGACGATACTAGAGCAATACAAACATTAATTTATAGAACGCAGGAAATGTTTGCTTGTAACACTACCATCCACAACAATAAAGTTACACAAGTCAGACTTGCACTTAGTCCATGATAGGAGACAGCTATGCAAAAATTTCAGCAACACAAGTATTGATGAGCATCAGAAGACGGCTTGCAACGAGTATCAGGAGATCTATCAAGAACTACCATCGACATTTGCTTGTAACATGACTATCTACTACAGTAAAGCTACGCAAGCTACACTCGCACTTGGGTTATGGAAAAAGAAAGCAACGCTAGAACTGCACCACCGCAAAGAAACTACACGTACTAAAGAAATACTCGCAAGAAATACGATCAGAGCTATGAGAAGCCATTACCCACATTTACTTGCAAAAATACTATCCCCTACAGTAAAGTTCCACAAGTTACACCTGCACTTAGACCATTATAGGAGACAACAACACTATACCTTCAGCAATGCAAGGAAACTATACGTATTAGAAAAAGACTCGCAACAGATACAAGCAGAACTACCGAGAACTATCACCCACATCAAGAATATAAGCCGCGGATGGAGTAAGTGGTACTTATGGGACCGACCAATATGATTGCAGCGAAATTCCCACCTGTGTCTTAGTAGTCATTATGGCATAGCTCGTGGATTAGACGGATATACTTATGGTACAGACCAATTGCACATGGAGTGTTGGCGATGAATTTTCTTTTTCTCTCTTTTTTTTTTTTTTTTTTTTGATACTGGGGACAGCATCTGAGCGGAATGGACCGGGTGTTAGGCGGCGGCCCCGCTGATTCTGGTGCAGACACAAAGAATGTCGGAAATTTGAACGCACGAAACGCAAGCGTGGGGTTGACAACTAAATTTAGATGGACAAAAACTAGCTTGTATTTTGAAGATTAGAAAATTTAAGCCCTGTGAGAGCGCCGTCTGGAATTCATGTTGCATGTAGCGTGGTGTTAGGATGTTAGTGGGATGTGTGGTATCAAGAACTTCCTTCTAGTGCCTCCTTCTGTTGTACTGCAAAAACAATATTGCTTGCAACAGGATCTTATGTCTCAGCCTTTTTTTTTTGTTGGAGCCTCTTTAAAAGTCTTCAACTAGCTTCAACTCCGATACCCCGGATACAGAAAGAAAATTTGAAGTGGTCAAGAGCAATCCTAATAAAAATTGCTTGGATTGTTACAGACGGTTAAAGTATTACAGTCTCTGAAAAAATTACAGCACCAATAACATCCATATCTGGCTTCTACACTAAAATTATATTCCCAGCCTAGAAACATAGCAATAGTTTATTGTAAGCGTCAGGCTTTCGCTCTGGGGCCTTAATGCACAAAACAAATTCCAGAATACTACTCACAGGGCTAAGATAAATAACCTTTAAATTTAACGTGGCTCGTTACCCAATAATTAACGTTTATTCATCCCTAGTACAAGTATAGCCAGAATCCCTGTTGGGCCCGAGCATTTGCTTTATGAAATAGTTTAAGCGAATATGAATTAGAAGGCCCTCCCCACTAAGCGCAGGCTGACAGTGAAAAGGCACATCTGTTGGGGTTAGGTTCACTTGATATATACAAATTAGAGGATGGAGAGGCATATGTCCTTCTGTACTTTGAGAAAACCCACTTTAATCCTTACTTAAAAGTTAGCACAAGAAATAAACCAGACTTTAATAACGTTTGTTGCTTTAACAGCTATGAAGTAATAGGCTACTAGTGTCCAGGGGGCCTGGCTGTAGCATCGCCTGTGGGCAGTCCAACCAGCACAGAAGGAACTCTGCATAAACAATCAGATATAAGGGATTGTTACCCCCCGCAGACTCTCGGAGAGGGCCAGAAAAATAAATTGCTTTAGTGCTACGATTCGCCCAACCAATTATTTTACAAATTTAGATTTGAATAAAGACGATAACTCGAAATACAATAACAGCAGCAGGTTAATAATTTATTTCGGCGATTCAAGAAGTATAGACACCCTAATATTATAGGTACCTTAGCATACTACAGTGGGTCGCAACTTATAACCGCGATTTCATATTTTAGCCCACTACTCACCATATTACTAGAGTTATTATAAATCAACTACTAATTGTATTACCTTCATTCTTTTAATATATAATAAGAAATAATAGAATTTATTATTCCTAAAAGTACTAGTTTCCTAGTATTTTATATACTATCTATCTACCTTAATATATACTTTTATCCTCTTTAGTATACTCTCTAATAGAGATATAAATAACTTATTAGGGAGGCTATTCTAAGTATTAATTAAGGCTTACTCTAATACTACGAGTACTTCTTTAAATTTCCCTATATTTTAAAGCTTAGGGTATATATCTAGAACTTACTTTTTTATATATTACTAGATATATTTAATAGGGTTTAAATTAGGGGAGACTACTAGCTATAGGAGTATAGGTATATCTATATCTATAAACTATTTACGAACTATATAAGATATATAGATAGAGGTACTATCCTATATAAATATAAGGCCTAGTTAGAAGTATTTTAGTATCTAATCCTTAAGAACTTCGATATAAGAGTATAAAGAGTAACTATACTTCTTACTCTTAAAATTATAGTCTAAAATATATAGCTTACTCCAACTAATACTATTAATAGTTCCTTAAAAATATCCCTAGACTATAACTAATATATCTCTATTTTTAGGATAGATTAATATTATCTCTTTATTCTATTTCTAAGCTACTATTCGAAAGACCTATTATATTAATTTACCTAAACTATACTCTACTAAATACTTATTACTCTATATAATATTCTTCTAGTCTATAAATATCTATTCCTCTCGAGCTTTATACTAGTTATAATATTCCTTTATATATTCCTTTATTAACTCTAGCCTCTTCTTTATATATTAATTAATAATACTATATTCCTTTAATATCTTCTTAATAGTAGTAATTGAATATTTAATACCTATAGCCTCTTTAACCTACTTATATATCAACTTTAGCTCGAGGTATATATACCTTAGGATAACTTATTTATCTCGATTATTATATAATTTCTTTCGGGGCTTTTAAGGTAGAGAGGAACCTTTATTATATAATAGGTTAAGGTATATAGTATCTCGAATAGTTAAATCTACTACTTAGAAGGTATAGGTAATATCTATATTTCTATCGCCTCGAGAAGCTACCTTAGTAATTCATCCTCTTCTATATAGAGCTAATTACTTCTTCCTTGTAATATTCCTAGATATAGGGCCTAGTAGACAACGTAGTATTGGTATTTTATAGTATTGAAAAGAGAGAGTCAAGAAGACATATATTCGAAAATATATAATTTCGGTAAAATCGCGGTTATAAGTTGCTACCGACTATACTCTACTGCGAGTGTTAGCGAATAGGCCAAAACCTTCTTAGTAATATAGCATATCAGTACTTGTACCCTCTCTGTTTGAGTTATACATCCACATTACGGGTACATTATACTCCTGGATTGCATTGATAGTCGCTATCGATGGCGTATATAATGAAATGCCATTAGCAATTGCCTCTTCTAAGCCAATAATAACTCTAGATAGAGGATAAATATTCTTGTGTCTTTCTAAATCAGCCGGGGGAAATATAGTAAGATCAGCATTATGCGGCCACCAGGGCTTTTATAGAAGTTCGAGCATAGAAAAGAGATAATGCATTTCCCACTTAAGTGGTTTTCCGGCAATTTTTAGTTACAGAGGGAGGTATATAGGCTTTAGAAGCCTTAAGAAACTTGTATATCCTTCCATTCGCCTAAACTTCTAGCAATCCCGTTTCCAAAGACACTTTATACAACTCATCCTTGTTTCTGCATTTGTGAGGTCCATATCCGTTGATAACCAATCCCTCCTTCGTTTGCTCCACCGGCTTTTCCAGGGACCCATCTGCGAAGCAAAGAATACTCTTGATACAGCAGAAGTCTTAGTCTTGTCGCTTAGAGTTACATGATCTGGCAATGAAAATACCTGTCTTAAATAATCAAAACAATGCATAGCATGTGAATTTCCTCCCTCATGATGTTCGGATTTATGATGCGCTGAATGTCCATCAGCGCTGATGTTTTGGTTCATCAGCGACTGCATCGTAAACCGAATCATCTGCAAGCAATGCAATTGATGGAACATTGCGATTCCATATGTTTCGTCACTTGGAGGATCGAGGACAACAAAGCCGCCATTAGGAGTGAGCAGTGTATCCCAATATTTGTCCCCTGTGGGTGATATATCTTGGAATTTATCGTATCTGCGGAAGGTAGTCTCAACTGAGAAGGGGCTAGGACAAAGGTAGCTCTGGAAAGGCTTCCGGATCGTGTGGCCGCCGAGACTGTAGAAGAAAAATATAATAAGAATAGTGGACGTTAAGATTGATATCCAGATGAGAGGTCTGCGAATTCCCTTTCGTGTGCAATATGGGGCATTGGAGAATTTGTGTTGGTAGTCCATAGTGATGGTTCAGAAAGTGTGTGGTGGGAGAAAACGTGAAAAACAACTCTGGAGTTGAAATTAATGGCGACAGCTTTTGGCGTGCTTGCTATACGAGGTAATCTGAGATAATTCGAAGAAATGGCTACTCCGTACACTGTTCATCCACGCGGAATATCTGACCTTACCTTCAGCTGACATAGAAGGACGTGGCGAACAAGGAAGCGCGAAACGGGACTCGGATACAGTGGGTAGGCTTACTGTACTGGAATGGGAGTTTTTCTGTGAGCATTTAGCGATGTCTACTAATTATTCAAGGTCTTTCAGTGTTTAGTGTTTGGTTCTCTATTCCTCGGGGATCCTTCAGAAGCCTACTCGAATTTTAATTTTCCTACGCAACCCCCTCCTCTGTCTTCCTGTCTCTTGAGCTTTTTCACCATTCCACTTGTGCCAGAATGTCGCAAATCGAGACCTTGAAGAGGAAATATTTTTCTTCACGTATGGGAGAGGGACTCGGATATACAGGACTCCTTCCCGACGATCTTTCTGATGCCGACGCTTGAGATACAAGCAAGGACCGATTGTGGCCGCATGAAAGGAAGTCTCCATTTTGGTTTTGGACTTCAATTACACTCCTGGGTTTTGTCGTGTTATGCATCCTTATATTCGCAATCTTAAGGTTGGTCTACGCATCTGGATTCAACCAAGAAGCTCACAAGACCAATATATATTCTTGTGGGCATAGTCCGACGGAGGCAAGGGCAAAAGGATGCTACTTCGAGCCTATGATGAGTGCCTGGATACCTGATCATATTTCGATTATCAGGATTCAACTGGTGTTCTCGGTTTTATATTCCCATGGCTTGGTATGCTTATATGGATCTCAAACAATTCTTTCCAGTATTTTCTCTTTCGGAGGAAAAGCAGTAACTTAGCATAGATAACCTTCCTAGGCACATTTGCGCTCCCTAGGACTAAGCAAATCGCAAACACCCATCACATTTATTTCAGGCCCGCTCATAGGAATCTTCGTCTAGCCATTCCTTGGAATCTGGAGTGATCATTGCCGCCTATCTTGGGGAAAGAGGCGACCTTTCATCGCTTTTGGCGGTGCTTCTCTCATCGTTTCTCTTCTATGCTTAGCATGGACCAATTCCATTGTGAGCGTTATGTTCTCCGCATCAAGTCTCTGGAGTGAAAGAAACTCTTCCGCCCGCTCATGATCACGCAACGGCCACTATGGCGAGGGTGCTTACCTTCTGCATATTCTTCGCCATTCAACCTGCACAGGGAGGAGTCCGAGCACTAATCGTCGACGTCTGTCCAACTCATCAGCAGCAACATGCGAATGCTTGGGTAGGCCGAGTTAGTGGTATAGCCAATGTATTGGGCTATCTTTCTGCGATCGTCGATCTGTCGCAATACCTGTCCTGCTTCGGAGATACACAATTCAAAAGCCTGAGTGTTCTCGCTTCTTTGATATTGGGTTCTACGATTCTTTTAACGTGTACATACGTTGGGGAGAAGGATCCATCTCGAGAGTTGCTGATGGAGTCGAAAGATGATGACAGTCTGGGTTCCCCTGACACTATTGGGAAGTGTCTTAGTAAACAAATCAGAAACACCTACCACGAAGTTATGAGATTACCCAAACAGGTTACACGCATATGTTTGATTCAATTCCTTACTTGGATAGGCTGGTATCCGTACTTTCTTTACGCCACAACGTAAGTCTCTTTCAGAAATACCTACCTCGAACTTAAAGTTATAAATTTTCGATGTAAACCATTTTTCCAATCACAGACATCTTCGAATCCTCCTTACAGAAAACTTTACTGATAACTGTTTTCACTTTTAGGTATCTTGGCGAAATTTGTAAGTAGTCCTTGGATGCTTTATTAGCTATATGATCCATCCTGAACACTTTTTAGACGTCGCCGAGAGCGGTATTCTAACGACCCCGACACCAGCTATGATGCCATCTGGGAAAAGGGCGCCAGAGTTGGGTCTCTTGCTCTTCTTTTTTCCTCTATTGTCTCATTTCTATCGATTATACTCCTTCCGTATTGTACACACTCCCTGTATTTAGGTGCGAAACCCGCAAACAGCAAGATACCTCCCAGCGAATATTCCAAGTCCACGAATACTTCCCGCTTGACTATGCGCCATCTGTAGCTCTTATCGCACGGGATATTTGCGCTTTGTACATTTAGCACTCTTTTCGTGTCGTCAGTCAGTTGCCGGTTCAGTCGCTATCTTTGGTCTCACCGGCATAGCTTGGGCAGTTGCATCATGGATTCCATACACACTTCTCAGTATTGAGATTTCCCAACGCAACCAAAATGCGTCAAACTCAGCTCGTCACGTATCTTGGAGAGATAGCGGAGATATCGTACCCGCTGGAACGGTGTTTGGTCTGCATAACATTGCGATATGCGTACCCCAGATTATAATATCTGTGGCAACCAGCATCGTCTGGAAATCACAGGCAGACTCCTCTCAAAGTGACCCAAGAAGTACAGGCTAGGTGTTAAGGGCTGGTGGAGTTGCGGCACTCGTGGCTTTGGTACTAACTACAAAAATACGAGACCCTAAGCGAGAGGCTTGCTTACCATAAGAAGTCCAGGGAAGCGATACAATATCAGCCCGACAGTCCTTGCTAGATAGAAACGATTAGTCTCAAACTTTGAAAGGGGGCAGTTTTAGAGGGTGGAATACAAGTACATAACTCGTACAATTAAAAAGGTCTCAACTTTGCATTCATTAGTTGACCCACGAGATCCGCATCCAGTGAATGGCAGAACTCGGCAATTTCGAAGCAGTGAGCTCGCCTAAATAGTTTTAATGAAATGCCGTCGTAAGACGCGTCGTATTGCTGACATGTATCACAGAAGTTTTCAGGCGATAGAGATGGTTACGGCGCTATTATATTATAGAGTGGTGGCTGGCTGTAAGAGGTCGAAAGTCGAGAGACGGGGCGGCCGCAGGCTTACAGCCGCCGATTAGGTGATGTGACTTGCTAAACTTACCTTATACAGACATTCTTTCGATTTCGTTGGTACTACGCCGGGTTATTTATACAAGTTGTCTTCCAGTATTATATAGATATAGTTGAGAGAGGCTCATGATATACTTGACGAAAGCTTACAATGTGTTTGGATAACTGTTCAGGCATCGAAACCAACCCTTCGTACCGAGTACACGGCACTCATTTAAGGTTTGAGTCACTGAGGCCTCATGGCTTCAAAGATTCGAAGTGACACTGGTTGCTGGACGTGCCGGTTACGAAGAAAGAAATGTGACGAGAACCATGAAACATGTTTAGTGTACAGTTCTCGTGGTATTATATGCTACGGGTACAATGAAAGACCAGCCTGGATAGATGGGGGATCCCGAGAGAAGGAAATAGCAGCAAATGTCCGGCAACAATTACGCCGGACATTGAAGAGATCATGGCAGACAAGACCTCAGAGGTCTGACAAATCTTTTGAACTACCGAACCAACCCGTTACATCTTCACAGAAGGAGGATTCCAGCTTCACCTTCTCCAACGTAAGTGGCATTGGACTTGGTCTTACAGCACCTTCCGAGACAGAACCGCGAATAGTTCTAGAAACAATAGAACTAGGCCACCTGTCGCAGGATTTTGACTACCTGACGGGTTTTCAAACAGAGACTCCTGCTCTTGGAGAACTCGAGACAGATATTAGCTCGCCTTTGTCTCCACTCAATACGACTTTCAAACTTCCAACCATCCACGGTAATACGGCAGATTTACTTATCCACTGTATCAACAAGGTCTTCCCCGAACAGTACGGAATTTATTGTTCCTTTATCCTGAACACCAACGAGGATGGCTTCTTCTGTTGCTCATGAGATCACAGCCATCTTTTTGAAAGTTGCCTGGCTCTGAGTGCGTATCACCTGTCGCTAGACTCTGGCTATGAGACGGGGGACACTCATCAGAACTACTTTTTGGCATCCTCATATGGACACCGGCGTTCAGCTATGGCTCTCCTGGTAGGAATGTTAGCTTCAGTGGGTCTCAATGGAAACATCATACAATCAACTCAGAAAACAGAAATCCTTAGCTACGTAATGCAGTTAAATTTACTTCAAGTAAGTATATTGATATGGCTTCCTAGTACACAATATTTCTGCATGGCTGATAGAAGCTTACCCTTATAATTCAGATCCTTCAAGGAGGCCATGAGAACTGGGAGCCATTGCTCAACACCATAATCACCTTCGGTCTCCCTAGGCTGGATTTGAGCCTATTAGGCGACAAAAACATCACGTTCGGTTTGGAACAAGGCGGTGTTTCTTAACAATTGAACCCAAGTTTTATTACCGGCGGTCTAGCTTCACATTTCTTTACTGGCATGGTAATATGGTTTGATATATTATCATGTACTTCCTCCAGGAGGATACCGGAATTCTCAATTACCCATCGTCCCCTCATGCAAACGACTACTCTACAGATCGATATGAGCAAATTGGTGGGGTGTGCGAATTGGGTTCTCCTCTGCATCCTAGATATAATCATCTTGGATCGGTGGAAGTGCGACCAGGAAGCCGCTACGACATTGAGTCTGATCGAGCGCACTTCACGTGCAACTGTCATCGAGTCGGTCCTGGATGAGGGAATCAAAAGTTTTTCAGACTTGATTGGCAGCACAGTATCTCCAGTAGATGAAGCGGTGAAGACAGGATCTAAATCTGAGGATGGCCTTAATGCTGATTCAGGTTCTCTGATAAGGATGTCAACATACATCTTTGCCTGTGCTGCAGTCGTCTACCTGCGCACTGTGACCGCAGGACCCAACCTGAGAGCACCCGAAGTCAGACAGAGCGTCAACAAAGGAGTGCAAGCATTTAATCTGATCCCCAATTTTCAGCATATTCGAAACCTCGTCTGGCCATTTTATATTGTCGGGTGCTTAGCGACCAGAGAGCAGGAGAATTTATTTCGGAAGCTTGTTTCTCCCCTTGATACTGATCCACGAAATTTTGGGAACTTTTCTAAAGCGTCTTCTGTAATGGAAGCTTGCTGGAGTGAGCGATGGTCAATGGATGGAACACTTCGGTACTGCCATTGGAATGCGGGCATGAAGAAACTCAATTTTTACCCCCTTTTAGTATGACAAGAATTAACGTGCGGATGACTTGAGATCACAGCAAAAGTTAGTGGAGATAAAGCATACAGTTCAATACAATATAGGAACTCAATATAATCTTCAAATAGAAACAAAACACTTAAAAAACCTAGAGGGAGTTGGGCTACGAAGTTCATTTGCACGCGAGGAAGAGGTTGCCTTTATTAGCATTACAAGCTAACACGACCAGGTTATCCCCTAATAGTGGTGAGACTGGAGTAAGGAAACTTTGCGTATGACTTGATTGTGTGCTACTATCGAAACTATAACTCTAGCAATTCTTGTTCTAATCGTCGGCCTTCACTTAGGGCCTCCTAGATTCGCATTAACTCCTAGTTAGGGAAAGCGATATATATAGATAAGTGAACTATATAATCTTAAATATAGGTTTAATTACATAGTTCTAAATAATATTTAAATACACCTAATTTTAATATAGTTAAGTATCTAAAACTACATAGTTTGCTTACCTATATATATAGCTTTCTTTAACTAGGAACAAATGCGGATCTAGGAGGCCCTAAGCGAGCCGACGATTAAAGCCAACTCTAGTCAATTATTCATGATTGATTTTGGAACACTTTCGTTTTCTGGCTTGGCACCCCGTCACAGATTTCAGGGCGGTAGACTTTAGTATGTAATACTGAGTGCCGTTTTAGGCTTGGACGGTGGTGGCTTTGCAAAATTGCGACATGTGGATCTTCGTGCCCGAAGAATTAGAAGAGCGCGGAAGGACCGCAGGTGGCGTTTTGTGGAAGCCCCAGAACTTCAAAACGCCCCTGGTGCCGTCCTTTTAATCCTAGGGCTTTCCAGTCTCGTAACCTTAATTGCTGTCGCTTGCTGAATGATAATAGTAAGCACTTGTTGCAGTGTCACTTAAAGAAGACCAGGGAAGGCGAGGCGAGCGTGCTTGCGTGCTTGTCAGATCGACAAATTAGGAATACGTTTGTAAAAAGATCTTGAACGCGGATACTGCAGCTACAGTTGTCTGGCCTAAGGTTCTTTCAAGAATGGATTGGTTAGAATCCAGTCCCTTTCGCTTGCGAGTCATTTTGAGGACTATTTCTTGTTTCCCCAGCGCAAATTCAAAGACCAATCCATACTTTTCTTTCGCAGCAGACGAGGTAAAAATGTTGAACTGGAGAAGTGTCTCCCGATTTTTTTACAGGCGGTTAGAAGACGATGAATCGAACTCGAAGAATCCATCGCCAGTGTGGCAGACGTCTCGAAAGGGCCAGCGATTGCTAGATTCAAAAGCGATACCTTGGGCAGTTTCGAGTGTCCTTACAATTGTCTTGATGTGGCTCATGTTTGAGAAACACCAAAGTTCAGAAAGGGAAAAGCTATGGGGCACTTATAAAAAGGGTTTTGTGACTGATATCAGTGAGACATATCTCTTCTTTGCTATTCCGTGTACAGTCTAACTTACTGGCGGTTACAGCATCTGCGAAGTTGAACAATGTGCGATTCCATAGTTCTTTCTGGGTCGATAACAATAACATGTGGCATTTGACCACGAATTCCAGTGAACCCCGATACGTGGGTCCGCCGTCACCCGAGGTCGATCAAGCTTGGGAGGATATTCTCTATCGTAAGTCTACGTCCGAAAGATGCGTTAGGATGCGAAATTTTCATTTAGCTCGTTTTATATCACTCAAACCCCAGGAAGCAAAAGATCTAGGAATTAAATTCACAGAGATAGATCTAGACTACGGAAGAATATGGGTCGAGTACATCTCCCTTCCACTGAGCTCAAAATTCCAAATACCTATAACTCTGGGTTTAAGCTGAAACAGAGAATCGATAGACCTAGCGGATTCCACGACTTACATTGCCTTGTAAGTTTCTTTTGGCCGTACTACTTTCATACGAAATAACCGTTGTTTGAATTTATATCAGAACTATATCCGTCAAGCCCTTGATCAGGAATACTATCCAAACATTACTTTAGCACGGGGTATCCCGGAGGTGCATGGAAAGTCAAGTCACAGGCTTCACCTAGGTAAATTTTCTCCACTGAATTGGCCCAGGCTTTGTTTGCTGACTGAACCCACAACTACAAGACCACTGTCTCGAGCTCCTTAGACAATCACTGACATGTCACTTTGATCTTACGCCGACTCCTCGCTTACGACTCGTGGGTGATTTGCTGCATGCGAACCAGGATCAAGTTCATACTTGCAGAGACTTTCAGTCGGTGAAGAGCTGGGTTATCGACAATTCTGCAATACCTGAAATCTAGGTAATGTTTTGGGACGGGATGAACGATTAAGAGATTACAGCTTCAATTAGCTCAGGTGCAGTCTTAAAGTTTCAGAAAATTTGTGAAATAGAATTAAGCTTTCAAAGAAAAAGTTCCTACACTTAACATGATATCCATCAGAGTTCTTCTACCTAATTCACTATCTCTAATTGTCTCCACGGCCGGGTAAAAAGGGAGAATTATTAGCCTCAATGCAGCCTATCATGTTGTAAATTATCGGCAATATATTGTGACTAGCTTGTTTAAAAGTTATTACGTCTTATAGATATCACAAATTCATGAAAAATCGACGCAATTGTTTATAAGAGATCTAGAATATAATTAAGCACAAAAGTGAACCAAATGATTGATGTTAGACCATGGTTAGTAATACTCTCACATATAATCTTAACTATTCGAAAAGGTGTATCCTATTTATTTATTACACTAGTTGCTATACATACGTTAACGATATTGCTTCCTATGTCTTTACTTTATGCTACACCCATTACAGCCTATTACAAGTAACTGAGCGACTCTATACTATTCCCAGTCGCTAAAAGAACAGGAAAAGAGGCTTCTGAGGCACGTTGTCAGTATATCTACGTATACCCACGAATAAGAATAATGTAATACATCACACAACTTCAAGACATGATTTAAGTAAAGTGAATTGTGAACTATAATATGTTAGATCACTAGAACAATACACTTATGAAATATATTACGCTAAGAGAACAACAACCTTTCTTCTTCAATCTGTACATTTCACAAAAGAGGAACATGAACAAGATATTCATCATCTAGTTTCAGTCTTATGTTCCAGCTACCTATCCAAGAGAAGGATTAACGCCAGAGCTTTTCAATTAGGTATCAAAATGTAATATAAAAGCCTAAGTACTATATATAACTCTGCTGTATTAGCTATGTATTTAAGATATTATAAGTCACTTACCAACAAGCAAAACAATAACAACAGCACTACCTAACCTTTTAATACTTTATCCTAGATAACTCTATAGTATACTTCTACCCTTCTCTTAGAAAATGTGTTCAGACAGTATAGGAAAACTCTTTTGGTCGTTTATCATCCTCTACTTCAGATCATTTATGCCTTTAGGTCGAATTGTAGTTTCATCTCTATTAAGGTGTGCTAAAATAATTGAAAATCCTGTCAGTCGAAGTTATCTAGTACAGTACATCCACATAATCCTTCAGAGCGACTAATCAAAGGCAACTTTTATCAGAAACCCAGCTTATTTCTTTTCTGAATCCTAGTTGCAGATATACAATATTTCGATTCCTACCTTACACAGCCCAATTTCTATTTGCATGTATACAATACATAAATCAAGACAAGACCCAAACCAAATCTCGCTGAAATGCATCAAATCAAAGAGCCAAAAATCAAACGTTTCGCGTACATTTTCTACAATGCTATCTACTATTGTATATCTCACAATTCGTCAATGACATGTTCCTTCTTCTCTTCTTTCTCCTCCTTTTCTTCCTTTGCCTCCTCGATAGGCTTCTTCTCCTCGTCAGCTGCCTTGGCTTTCTTCTCATCCTCAGCAAACTTTGCTTTCTGTGCTTTCATAGCCGCAAGGATCTCCTCCTCGAGGGGCATGTCACCATCCTCCCCAACCTTGAAGATAGGGATATCGCTATCCCCGAACTTCATCTTCTCAAAATCTGGCGTCTTCTTCGCCTTGTCTCCACTGACAGTTGACGTACTCTCTCCCTTGGCACTCTTCTTTGACTTCGACTTGGTAGCCTTAGCTTTCTTGGAAGTCGTCGGCTTCTTTATGCTAGGCTTTGGCTTCCTCATCGATTTCATCAGGAGCTCTACGCCGACATCTTGCAATTGCTTTGCCTTTAGAGAGATATCCTTGACAAAGATGACGGGATCGGCAGTGGGGGGTAGCTTTTCTTGGGCCGCGAGTTTCTCTTCGAGCCAGATGGAAACGGAGTCGTAGAGGGCTTGAGGGGCCTTTAGATCTTCGACGGTGTAGGTTGGTGGGTCCAAAGTTGGCTCGGACGCGACTGAGGAGGATGTGGTTGTTGAATCATCGTCTTCGAGACCGGCAAAGTCGTCTTCTACGCTTGCGGATGGAGAGGGGGTTTCTGTTGACGCAGCAGCTTTGGACGCGGAGAATGAAGAGGCTTTTTCTTTGTCATCCTTGATCTGACCCTTGACGCCCTCGATGAAAGACTTCGTTTGGTTGAGAGCATCATGAAGCTTCTTCAGCTCTGCAGGTCTTGCTGCAGCTTCGTCCCTTCGAATTTCAATGGGGCCAACAATGTCCTTCATCGCGTTCAGGCGGGCTTTTAGCTCCTCCCGGGTGGCATCTGCGCCGCCAGAATAGATCCAGTCGCTTGCTTCCTTGGACTTAGCTTCGAGGCTTGCTCGTTCAGCCTCAGTGGATGCTGCGATAAACTCCTCGTTGTCAAGGAGATCTCTTGCCCGGTAGGTGAATCCCTCTAGCTGGTTCAGAGCCTCTTCACGTAGCTTCTGGGAGCGGTCAGAATCCTCGAAAGCAGAAATTCGGTCCTTCATTCTTGCGAGCTCAGCCTTGGGCAATTGTGGTGTGCCCCTAATTTCCCGATCGTACTTCACATTAACTTCGATGATTCGCTTCTTTGTCTTTTGATCCTTAGCAGCGTTAGATTCTTTGGCGGACGCTGAGGCTGAGGCTGAGGCTGAGGACTTGGAAGAAGTTGAGCTGCTCGTTTTTGAAGAAGTAGATGTTGATGTGGAGCTGTCCGAAGCGCTAATAGTCTCAGTCTCGACGCCTTCCTCGCCCTCTGCAAGTGGGACCTGATCCTTCTTTCCAAATCCAAAAAGGCCCTTGACACCATCCATTACTGAACCGGCCTCTTCTGTCTCTTCAAGTTCGCACTCAACGAAGAACTTTAAGATTTCCACCTCGCCAGTAGTTGGACTAAGTCTAGTGCTGAGCTTTAGGTTAATATCCTTGTTTTCGCAGTTGAACTTGTCCTTGACGTGGTTGACTGAGTCCGTGAGGTTGGTTGTGATGATCTTTAAGAGCTCCTTTTCAACAGATCCAGGGGATACATTCTCGGAGGAGGGAACGTGCTGATAGAAGAGGATATCGAATTCTTTTTGGTTCTTGAAGGAATACTGCTTTTCGCTGCCGAGGATGGAAGCTGTTTGCCAAAGTCTTTGGTGTTGGGGTTTATCATGAAGGTTGATCCACTTGATTCCCGCTGCGTAGTTGGCTGCTTCCAAGGCTCGAATCTCCTTAACTCTGAAGCTTGGGCTCAATGTAGCTCCTCTAAAACCTGCGCCAAACACTGCTGCTTCATCTGAGTTCACATTGCTTCTAACCTTGTCAGCTTTTCCGATGAACTTCTCTAGCTCTTTCTGTACGAATGGAGTTCGGACGGCGCCTCCATGAAGAATGATTGAATCCAATTGTGCCGGCTCCATATAATCTGCCGCAGCCAACGCCTTCTCGATCGTTTCGCCAATCCGTGCTGTATGACTCTCAGCCATCTTCTCGAACTCGGCTCGGGTAAGCTTGTACTTGAAGTCGATATCCTCGTACAATCCTTCGAAGCTTGCCTGGGTATTGGCATTGGCGCTAAGGACCTGTCGGAGTCTCTCAGCTTCCTTCCAAAGCTTTGCCACGGCTCTTCCATGGCCTTTCACAGCCTCAGCAGTAATCGAAGCCTTTTGTGCTGCTGGAGTCTCCACAAACTTGGCAACCATATCGTCGATGATAATCGCATTGAGCGCATCGCCTCCAAGTGTCCTGTCCCAACCACTGCCAAGAACAACAACTTCCTGGATGGGCTTAGTGAACTTTCCAATGTCCTTTACGGTTCGACCTTGGAACTTCAAGATGGTAGCTTTCGTAGATCCAGCGCCCATATCAAAAACCAAGTGGTATTCAGGAGCGCCCCCCTCGTTGATGCTGGGAAATGTTCGGGTGGTGGCATAATTCAATCCAACTGCCAATCCATCACTGACAAGCTCCAAGACACGAAGGCCTGCCAACTCTGCAGCTAGTATAACTGCTCGTTTCTCTTCGGCTGTGTAGAATGGCGGGACGGTGATAACGAGATCCTTGACTGTGCTTCCTTTGCCGGCGAGGGCTTCGGCGTTCTTCTGAATGCTCTGCAACTCCATAGCTAAAATCTCCTCGACAGTCCATGACTTCTCGTCCGTTGTAAATGCACCGCTCTTGAAAGCAGCTGTCCCCCTCGTCTTGTCCTTCTCCAATTGTAACGCTGGGTGTCTTGAAGCCCATTCTTTAACCAATGTGTTATCCGCCGGGAGACCAAGAAGTGTCTTCAGGTTGGGGTAGACATCTCCTGGGAAACGCGCAGACAATGCTACAGCGTCGGACCCGTACAGTCGTTCAGGGAAAGCTCCAGCTTCTATTTTCTTCGCAGGCTTGAAGGTCACGGCAGACATCTCTTTCCGCCGCGAATCCTTTGTCAAGACGATTTCGAGGGGAATTCCGGGCTTGACTAGAGCTGCTTTGATGTATTCGGTGCCCAGATCGACGCCCAGAACTGCAGACGCAGCCAGTGCGGTCGAGCTGAAGAAGAAAAAGGCGCATATTATAGCGAGAATTGGTGAAGATAGCATCGGCGAGACAGATCTCAGTGAGACCATGTTGAGTATATTTTTATGGAGATACACTCCAAACCGCTGAATGAGTGAAGCAGTAGAAATGTAGGCGGGGAGGGGGCAAAATTTATATTCAAGGTAAAATCGACATAGAAGGAATCTGTCCACAAGTCGTTCTCAGGTAAAGTGGCTTCGAATTGGTCAAAGGAGGAGCTTCCTTGTGCTTCCGTAATTGATGCGTAGAAAGGACAGCTTTCGAGATCCCACATGACTGTATCCGGACTAGCGCATAAAGGCGGTGTATCACGAGATCTCTCAGTCCCAAATTGGCAGGGACGCCCGAGTTATTCACCAGATTCAAGCAAACGGACAGCCCCAAAAGGGTTTATGTTCGAAGGTTCTGCGCAATGTTTCTAAAAGATAAACCTCTCATCACAACCGTGCAGAAAAGGCCACAAGTCCCTGTGTACATATTTCTCAGGTAGTGATAATTATTGGAGGACAATGAATGATAGATCTGACACTATTTCCTCATTAGGCCTTGCTCGATCCTCGGACAGAAATTATTCAAGCCAATGGCCCATCACTAGGTTGTCTGCCGCCGTATTTTGCTACCATGTCGGCTCATAAGAATTGCAATCGTATGGGAGATTGGCAGGCTGGACGCCTATTCAAGCCAAGCGAGCTCTACGCACAGCAAGATATCGAGAGTTGTTGCCTTGTTACCAAGGACTTGCACCTGGACTTCGTCTACGACTGCCGCGAAAACGAAAGATGCAGTAATTGTGGTAATCTTGGATTTCACAGACAGCATTGTCAACCCAAACCAGCGATGTGCAGGATATCATCTTGTAGGTCGTTTTTATTGTTCAAATAATAGTGCTACTTTTATGTCGTGATTGACAAGGAATCTCATCATTCTTTTCCAGCTTTTCTTACTAAGTACCCAAAAAATACCACAAATATGAATTCCGTCTTGATCAAAAGAGATTCACTTTAAGCGAGGAGAAGAAGCGAAGAGGGCGGGATTCGTCATGGGGTTTTATGTAGGTAAGCAGACTTTTCGAGCAATAAGGCTCTGATACGTATACGGAGTTAAAATTGCTATTTAACGCCTAAAGTACCCCCCCTCCCCCCCTTGAATTTCCCGCTGTGTAACCCCGTAAAAGTAATAGGTTACCCAAGTTGAAGAGAGTTAGTCAATCAAACCTTGCAAGTTACGAGTACCGGTACTGTATGATAGGTAGCTCAAATCCAAATCAAGTAAGTTACTGCCCCCACTCAAGTGACAGTGGGGCACGACCCTGCAGAATTCACGTGGCATGTCGTGCGTTTGTCAACCCAGGAAAGTCTGAGCTTATCTGCATTTGCCCGCACGTCACGTCACTTCTACCGAACAAATACAACGACAGCCTTTTGCTCCTGCTCATTGTCATTGTCATCAGGTAGTCGACCGACATTGAGAGAACTTGATACAGAAGGAACTGTACGAGTATGCCCATGCATATACTCTTCACCTTGCTACACCCCACTAACAGCCAACAACAGCTAACACAGCAGCAAAACTCTTTTGTATCATAATACGCCTTACTGTTGACAAAGCTAAACATCAACCATAACATCCATGGTAATTGGGGAAGAAGAGCTCCCAGCAGCCAGCAACAACCAGCAGATCCAGTGAGAAGAGGATAAGCAGTTTGCAAGCTGCACCAGAGCGACGAGTTTGCTAACTTCAGCTTAGGCTGGCAAAGTAGAAGCCAAAAGTAGTCTTGACATCTCAACGACGACAGTCCTTCCACTTGAAATGGAGTACCCACCTCCTAGAGCCAAGGTTTTCCAGCCACCTACAGGACCGCCGTCGGGCTCGAATGCGACACCCTTTTACGCTTTCTGCGGTCCTTCTGATCTCGAGAGTTACAAGTCCGATGTCGCACCCAATGAGCAAACGTACGTATGATTTGAATAACTCGACTGGCTTGGATAACTCAGTTGTCTTGAGTGACCCAATTGTTTTGGGCCACTCCATTGATTTGGATTACTCAGTTGATTTGGGTAACTGACGTATTTGGGGCAGGTCATCGCAAATACCCAAGGTTTTCAAAGATGCGATGGAAGTCCGCGTAAAGGTCTATGTCGAAGAACAAAAGATTCCCCTCCAGAACGAATTCGATTCAGACGACTCTCGCTCCTGCCATTGGGTAACCTATGCATCTGTTAACACCGTTACGGACAAGATGGTTTGCGACGATAATGACTATATCATTGAGCGGCAAAAGAGCAAGACAGAAACGGTTCCAATTGGTACCTTACGTCTTGTTCCCTTTCCTCACGAACCGCATCCCCAGCCTGGTTCAAAGTACACGTTCGATGCCGCCGCCTCATCAAGCTCACAGACGCCTCAATATGCCGTTGATCAAGCCACCGTATACCATGATGGCAAAGAACCGTACATCAAGCTCGGCCGACTGGCGGTTCTCCCTGAATTTCGAGGTCGAGGAATTGCACACATGTTGATCAAATCAGCCCTGGACTGGGTCCGACACAACCCGACATTCTTCAATCCGTCTGTTGAGTACAAGAGCTTGCACAAGATCGGAGTTAAGGGTGAGAATTTTTGAGTCACTTGGATTAACCCAAGTCATTTACATATCACGTAACAACAAATTACTAACCTCATCGCGGATTCTAGAAAAGACTAAAGAAATTATACCGGTTTGGAATGGTTTGATGTGTGTCCATTCTCAGGCAGACGAAAAAGTAGTCAGAGCATGGGCCAAATGGGGCTTCAAAACTGACGAGGCAATGGGAAGTTGGGAGGAGGAGGGAATTAAACATGTTGGTACGTACTCATTTCTCCGAGAAAAAAATGCACCTTTCTCGTTTACTCATTGGTCCTGAATCATGTTTGAGTTACACTACTTCAGAGATATCTAGAATAAGTCTACTAACTCTAAGTTTTTGACTATAGGCATGTTTATGAGGCTCAACCTCAACGGAGAAGGCTGGCTCCCTCTCAAGGAGAACAAAGTTGCCTAAGCGAGGCCGGGATTGGTTCATACTTTGATATGAAGTACGTATACTGTCATAAAAGGTATGTGGTCCGACTTACTGAGAGCAATTCACTAATTCAAGCTAATGATATTTTTGCAGTTATGGACCGACTGCTGGCATGTTTTAGAGGCTTCATTTGTCTTAGCATTGTTGATTGTACCGTAGCATTACTGGCTTGGCCGCATAGTAATAGAGCTTAAGAATCCATAAACTTTGTTTGTCATTTACGACAAGGGTGACCTTCCTAGTTTACATAAATGGTCCTGATACGTGTACAATGCCACTTGAGTTCTGCTGGTGTTTTTTAAGTTAGGTAGCTCACTTGATATGAATAATAACTGACCTATTTTCAACTTGAGTAACTGACTTGAGTGAATACCACCACCACGATGGTGTCAGATTTCGGCTTTAACAGACACAAACGGTACGTTAATTATGAAACACGAGAGCGCGCGATCTTGGATGAAGCCCACGACCCGAATAACAAACGAAATAGAAGGCACGAATGTGCTGTCTATGTAGTGGAACGATATAATATTTATTGTTGTATTTAAAAAGTCTGTTAAATTAATATTCCATTCTGTCACTGGTTGGTATTCCACTTTATTTCTCTATAGCTTTGCTACCATATGTTTTGTGAGCTATCATTTGGCTAATGGTATACTTACATATTGTACAGATACAAAGCTGGAACTAGTAGATTTTCCTCATGGCTGGCGGAAGTTGGGAAGCGCTGTAGATAAAACATTGACAGCATGAGCTCTTCCTCAACACCGGCCAAGCAGAACAAGAACACGGACAAGAAGACCAAATCAGGAAGACGAAGACAAGCATTGAAAGAGACTCAATACGCAATTCCTATCCGACATTTGATTGGAATTGCTCAGGCCGTCGCAGAATCCACAAATCCTAGGATCGAGATCCCTTCGAGGTAAGTGATAAATTCTTTTATTTTGTGTACGTCTTGATAGAATGATGTCTAAAGCCTTAAAATTTTAGTATTTTTACACTCCTGAGTGATGTGATAACCCTTCGAAAGGAGTCTTTGCAGGTTGAAGGCAGGGCGGTTCAACATGATCACGGGGAAGTTGATAGGCATACTTACTTCATCACGGTCTTGGAACGAGCAAAGGAAATCCTGCTGCCATTGAAACAGAGTGGACCCAACATGGCAAAGACTGAAAAATCCACTGAAAAAAGACTAGCCAACATATTCGAGGCCTTGGATATCGAAGAGCCAACTTCCGCCACAGCCACCAATTCTAAATTTCGCCCAGTGCAACAACCAGCCCGACAACTCTCTTCCGTTAAGCAGATGTATGACATCGAGTCCACTCATGATGACATTCTTCTCTCGTCGCTTTTCTTCTTCCGCGACTTAAACGAGATCCGGACGTGTATTCGTTCGGTTTGGTCAGACTACAAGGATGGGACAACGGACCTCTGCACTGCTTCATTAGTAACAAATACTGCCATTGAAATCATACAGCGCAATGTAGAAGACCAATTAGCCACTAACAAAACCTGGTCCGACGGTCCTACAGAGAACAAATAGATCCACTGGGTTTATAACCACATATGTCACGGTACCAATGTTCACTTTCGCGAGCAGGCCGAAGACATGATCGATTTCGCAACTTATGAACAAGCTAACAGCGACGCAGGAAAGATTCTAAGAAAACTCGGTACTTTTTAAGATAGGTACTGTTGAACATCCCTTTGTGTGTCTCACGGCCCTCTACCTATGTCCCGGGACGTGCGCGGTAAAATACATATATTTTTTGGTGGTAGAATTCTCGGGGTGCCGAATCCCTGTCTAGAGGGCCGTAAGACACAAAGGGATATAGAAATAGTCATATGATTGTCCCTATAAGTAGACTTATTCCCACACACTAGTTCCACACAGAACACTCCATATTGCCCACATATTGCCCCTAAATAACCTTCCCATTCAACAGATACCTACTCTTAAGTATTTACGTTACCATTTTAAAAAAAATCTGATATAAAATTTCGTAGGTAGAACTTTGCTCAGTATTAGTGTTAAAAGATCTATAGAAACTAGAATCTAATCTAGAAGCAGCACTCTACAAGTAAATCTGCTTTTGCATTTGTATCTTCTTATGATGTCTTTGCATAGTACAATATAGACCAAATGGAACTTACTATTCATTCTACGGCATTGTACTGTAGAGCAAGTTCCTTAGCGAGCTTATCGCCGGACTGTGACTGTTCTGATGTTCTGCTCCTTATCGGTCGTCAATTCAATACCGCCTTGGCAGAATACCCAAAATAGTCTAGAGCATCTTAGTGCACGCACCACATTCCGAGATTCAGAGATTTTGAAGATTCAATACCCCGCCAACCTTGCTTGGTACAACCTACCTAGAAATCCGACTCGAGCTACTACAATGGCTTCTTCAACCCAATCTACTACCTCCACGATACCTGCGTATAAGACCGCGTTCCTCCAATCCTGCCTCTCTGCGAACGTCCTAACCTTCGGTACCTACACCCTCAAATCTGGCCGACGTACGTACTCACTCCAGTCCTCGCATCTATACCTTACCATACCTTACCTACAATTGCTAATCTCCCTAACATTGTAGAATCCCCCTACTTCTTCAACGCCGGCTCCTTCCACACTGCCCCCCTCCTCTCCGCTATCGCTATCGCCTACGCTCATACTATCATCTCCTTCCTCGCTTCCCATCCTGATCTCCCAAAACCAGACGTTATCTTCGGGTATGAGTTCTCCAGCATCCAATTCAGAGAACTCACTAACTAGAGAGCTTAAAGCCCGGCTTATAAAGGCATTGCCCCTGCTTGCTCAACATTACTCGAACTCCACCGTCTCGACCCCGAAACCTGGTCGTCCGTCTCCTACAGTTTCAATCGCAAAGAAGTCAAAGACCATGGCGAAGGCGGAAGCATCGTGGGTGCGTCGTTGAAAGGGAAGAACATTCTAGTTATCGATGATGTGGTTACAGCGGGTACAGCCATGAGAGAGACAATGAAACTAGTTGCTAAGGAGGGAGGAAAGGTCATCGGGTTTGTAGTTGCGCTAGACCGGTCGGAGAAAATGCCCGGACCGAGAGAACAGCAGGAGGGTATTGACGATGGAGAACCAAGAATGAGCGCTATTGGACAGATTAGACAGGAGTTCGGTGTGCAGACGACGAGTATTGCAACATTGGACGATCTGATTGCGTTGCTGAGGGGCAGAGAGGCTCCGGAAGATTTGGAGAGGTTGGAGGAATACCGGAGGAAATATTTGGCTAGTGATTGAAGGCCGAAACCAGGTTTCTCTAATATAACTCAAACACAGGGGAAAACAGCACATTCATTGGCGGATTCCTGTTGAATCTTGAGCACTAAGCTTCATCGTCTGAAGATATTCACTTTTGTAACCCCTAAAAGTTAGGCTAGTAATGTTGTAAAATCCGCTTTCGCACGACCAGTAGGACCAACATTATAAGGAACTTGGTAATGTAGGATACTGTACCTAGAATTTCGAATAGACAAAATTACTAGAACGGGCTTATAAATTAAGCGAGCTATGAACTCGTCGCTTACAGCTCTTTAAAATAAACAGGAATAAGCGAATAAATTTTGAGAACACTTCTTATAAGAGTTTTTCCGACGTGCTTATGAATTGCTTAATTTTATAAATTTGTTGCTAAACTACCTATGTAGTGCATAAGATAGATGCTTAAGTTATTCAGGTTACACTAAGTGAGTTGATGTGCAAAATGTTCTAAATCAAGCGATTGATGAAATCGTTAGCAAGTATTCAAGTAAAGTCTCACAGTAGAGTAAAAGCTTAAGATCTTTGAATAGATATAAATAATTCAAACCCCCCATAATGCAAGGCAACCTTCTACTAACTTAAATCAATGCCCCTCATTAACTTCATCCCGAACAGTTTTCCCCACAGTAGACTTTTCCACAGTTACCTCCCCACGCCTTCCTGAACATCAATATCTTAAAGAACATAGGTTTTGGGGCGAACTCATGGTATCAGCCATCAGCCACCAGTCTCGTCTCCAAACATGCGGGAAAGAAAATGTAAGCTTATCAGATACTGTATATATTTTCTCCAAACAGAAGAGTTAAGCTACGTCTTATAAGAAGTAGGGATTATTAGTCACAGCCGTCTTCATATATTTAACAAGCCTAAAGTCTTAAATGCCTTCACTACAGCATATGAATTATATGTAACAATAGGATCTCTAGACGATGGATTTGGTGCCAAGCAGTGTAAGTGATAAGTAGTTTGGGTCTTAGAAAGTCAGAATCTATACCTAGCCCACCTGAGTTAACATATAACCACGATCTACTAGTTCTTAGGCTAAATAAACCGTGGGGTCGCCTGTATACTTAGTAGGTAGCGTCTCATCGAATTTGGAATCGAACGCCACCTCGCTTAAATATGGTTATTAGAATAGTTGAACTATTGGAACTATACAGTAGTTACCTAATTTGAAGCCATGAATCATACCTCGCTTATTAGACTGGGCTGGGTTGGGCTGAGCCAGTTTCTGAGGTAGTTATTTATCTAGCCATCGACAACACTGGTACAAAGGGTCCAAGACACGACTAGGTATTTAGAAGACTATCATGTGACGGCTTAGTTTCGCGGTTGCATTTAATACTGTACAGCTCATACAAATGTTTCAACGCAATTCCCAATAATCATATTAGCCCATATGACGTCGTATTGGCTAATATGAAGGTATTGACAAGATGCTACATTACCTAATGTGACGTCGGACTGGCCAATGTGACGTTAGACTGATATGCCGCTACTAAAGAAACACAGATGGTACGACTGCGTATTAGGGCACGAGGACTATCACAAGCCCAAGTAGCAGTACTAAGAACGAGAACATGTTGTCATGTCCTTTGTATCTCGACTAAACATAGTTCAAGTTCAAGAATCTAAATAGTAAAATCCGATTCTCCAATATTACACTCACTAATCAACTCACCCTAATGCCATTCAACCTTTAAAAAATCAAATAGTATCATCCCTACTAAATTCTAGTCCCAACCTAGTAGGCAATCCACTAGCATCGATCTCAAACCTTACTCTCATTCTCAAATTCATGATAGTAGAGATCTCAGCCTTTGCGAAGAATTCTCCACTACATAGTCAAAAAGAAGCGGATCCAAATCCACGTTTTTACGAGCTAGAAAGTGTCTACGAATTTCCCCATCATAGAAAAAATATGACCTAGTGCTACTTAACCAAATATTGAATCCCTTCCCCTCCATCCACATACAGAACGCCATAGACACGCCTTTCACGACGCCAGAATCTTAAAGCCTCCCTTCCTTCAAAACGCCACTCAATCGAATCCTCCAACCCCAAAACTCAACCCTTAACACCAACCAGTCTACATAGTTCTTCCTAAAGCTCTAGAAGCAACAGCCATCTCAGTATCAGTCGGCATATTAACAACCATAAGATACAAAACATTCTACACACATAAAAAGTTAGTCAGAAAACTCAGTAAAATAAAAATTACCACTACTAATACTTCTCCCCTCCCGCCAAAAAAAAAGAAAGGAAAAGAAAGAAAGAGGGGGGGGGATTAAAAAAGGAAGAAAAAAACTTACCCTCCCTATAAGGTAATCTTTTCGGATGATGATGTAGCGGTGGATTATCTTTTAGATAGAGGAAGGAATCTAGGACGAATTGTTCGATGAGAAGTTCATCATCTCGACTTGTGTTTCCCGATGTGAGGATTTGAGAAATGCGTTCTTTTTGTGATGAGGTTGGAGGAAAGAGTGTTTCTTGTGCTTCGTCTAGTGGCCATTCTTCTTCGTCTTTTGGTTCTTCTAGTGAATATGGTGGTGGATCTTCGTAGATTATAATGCTGTCGTTGTTCTCTTTGGGAGTTGGTGTCGAGATCGGGTTCTTTTTGGCTTTGTGTGTTTTGATGCTTTCGGATGCTAGACCGATTGTTGCTGCTACTCCACGTATAGTGATATTGAGGATCTTCTCGACTGGCATCTTGAGGTTTGGGTTATTGTTGGATATCTTCTGTATGGTACTCCAAGTACGTCTGGCTATTGCTGACAAGTAAAATTTGTTCCTACTAACTGGGCCACATGCCACTTATATATTTGTACTTTCTACTTGTATATCACATAAAATAAGTCAACAAAGTTCAGCCTCGCCACAAAATTCCTAAACAATTTCAATGCTTATAGCATAGCCTCATCAACGATGCCAAGAAATAAAAGTGTCTAAAAATTCGGCCATGAAAATTGCGGGGGCGAGATTCCTGAACAGGTTCTTCCCCAGCCTATAATTATCACAGAGTTCAGAATAAAGCCTTATAATTTGTAGATCTTATGAAGATGGTCAAATCAAATTGTCTTGTAGACCTTGCCGCGTGGTGTTTTACAGTAGAGATCGAGAAAGATCCTCAAAAAAAGCTTATGTTGACGCCACTCGGGATTTTATACGAGTACGGTTACGTTGAGTACGATGTCAACAGCACATAAATGTGGTCCTTGCAGGTAGGAATTGTTTCAGCCTCTAAGAACATTAAAGTCAAGAGTTTGATTGGTTTGAATTGGGCAACGATACTTCGTACTGGCCCAAATAAACCCTATTCACGTCTGAGCTAAACCGGGGTAATTAGCCAATCAGTCAACGGGGATGCAACGTTTTTAGCTATAACTGGCTAGTTGCGATCGGACGGAAATAGGGTTTATTTGGGCCAGTACGAAGTAAGCTGAATCTGGAATAATCATGCTGATAACATATCCTAAAGCGGACCGGAAAATGGAATTTGTTTGGGATCTTTAAAAATAGGGGATCTGTTATATTATACCCACTCCCAGTTGATTTATTTTTAGAACTTGTTGCTCATTCGATTCACTACTCATCTTCAGTGCAGTGCGTGATTTTCCCGACTTTGAGGAAGCTGTGAATATCATGCTAAATCCATGCTTAAGCTTTGATTATTCTTGATAAAGTTGTAGCTGCCATAACAATTAGTCAGCCTTACTGATCTGCGGTTTTCTCGAACCTCAGAAATAGTCGATTTGAGACAGGTCCTGTTGTGTAACCATCGGTCTGCTCAATACCCTCATCGTTAACAATATGCGAAGTGAAGTTGCTATAGACAGCTGCAACAACCAGTTTTATCTCTGTCGCTTAATTAGTGTAAGTTCGAAAGCTTTGGCAAGAAACACGGTACATACCATGCATAGCGAAGTTGCTTCCAATACACATTCTGCCTCCACTGGAGAAAGCCCAGAACCACCTATCTCTGTCTTTCTTCTGCTCTTCAGTCATTCCATTCTCTCCATCCAGCCATCGCTTATGATCCCATTTCTCAGGATCAGGGTATATACTTCCGTTGCGATGGACGCTATGTGCTTGTGCGCCGATACGGACGCCACCGGGGACTTGGTACCCTCCCAGATTACAAGAAGGATATGGTGTCATGCGAGGTTGGTTCCCAGGAATTGCTGCGTGGAGACGGAGGGTTTCCATTACAACGGCGTGGAGAATAGGGAGGGTATCGAGATCCTTTGAAGGCGGGATATTCTTTTCTGGGTTGGAGAGTAGCATATTTGGAGAAAGAGTAAGGAGTTCCGCTCTAAGAGCCTTTTGAAGTGGCAGGTTTTGAGACAGTTGCCATGAAAGGTATGTCAGTGTAATGCCTGAAGTTTCGTGGCCTGCTGCGAGATGATCGATCATCTCGCTTGCAAGACTCAGTTCAGGATATTTGAGTGTTTCTTCTGCGAGAACTGATTCTGTGCCTTTTGAAGACTTCTCTTTCTCAATCCCAGAGAGCAAGGTACCAAGAACAACTGGTTCATTTGCTTTTTCTGTATCAACTATAGCAGATTTCATGGAAGCTTCCGTAGCATCGCAACGCTCTTTGCACCATGCCTCAAGTTCGTTGTTTGCATCATCCACCCAACTTGGAACAAGACGGATGTGGAACTTCTTGAGGAATCGTGTGAGTCTTGGCAGTTCTTGCGAAAAGAATGTGTATCGCTTCCGGGTATAGTAAAGTGAGAGCCAGTGCTTTCGGTAGGATTCATCTTGGAGGAAATTGCTGGCGTTCTTGGTACCGAAGAGATAGGCTGTGATACCATCCATTGTGGTTGCGTTCCATAGATCATGAACATCCATGCCCTCAGTTTGGGCTGCCGTAGTTGAAGAAGCAATGATTGGAAGAAGCCGATCGTACAAAATCACCTGCGATTGCCGCACAAGAGCAGGAGAGTTATGGATGTATGATTTGGAATATGTATTTGAGATCATACGCTTCCGGACTGAATGTTGACGGGAATGCCAACTAGAGAACATACAAGGTACTCTGATACGCCATCAGCAGAAGAAATGGAATGCTATCAGAAGATATACTTACCCATAATTATCGAATATCGAGTACCATTGACCCTTTTCCATTCCACCGCCATACACAGATCTCAAGCCTCCAAGATCGTTCACACTGAGCTCATTTGGAGCAACGCGGATGATAGGTCCAAACTTGAGATGAGCAGCATGAAGGGTCCGATTCTCACGACATCGGTACCTAGTCCATAGAATCCAGAAGGGCGAAAAAGAAGCGCTCCAGTGGGCATTTGGTACTTTTGAAAGCGGTGAGATGAATGATGGGTAGATGATGAATTTGTAGATAGAAAGGATCGAAAGGGCCACAAAGGCAAGGAGAGGAAGTCCGAGAGACAACATGTTAGTCTAGTGAAGAAGATAGCCCTTCTGAAAGATGAACTTGTTGGATCTTCAACGATAGACAGTGTGAAGAAACTCGCTCGACTCGTCTAGGCGAGAAGTCCAGGTGGAAGAAGCAGCCAAGGGACTCCACTTCCTGTCTTTTCCGGCACTTGAAGAAAAGCAGCTACGGCACGAGAGGGAATCTTAAAGCCCGCAAAGACTTCAAATGTTGAAGCTCGACATTGAGGCACACGAGCATTGGCTATTCTTTATAATAGTAGCGGTAAGAGTGGGAGATGGAGAAATGGTAATGCCTTATCGCTGGGTGGACGTATTGATCTATACGCTAGTGAAATGTGCGCTAGTCTAAAAGGGGGAGGTTGAAGCGGCACTATAAAAGCGTTCTTCGCAACGTCCGACATCTCTCTTTCCTTTCTTTTCAAACTTGACAAAGCAAATTGTATCACAATTGTCGACTTAGGCAAGTTAAAAAAAATCTTGTAAAGATTAAAGACTTCAACATTGGACAACCAAGTGCTACTAAGCTTAAAGGGACCCTTGGCTCGCCTTGATACCCAGCATTAAATGATCCAATGTGCTGAGCAACAAAAGCAATGTCTACATTTTCTAATTTCAATTTTGGTTGTTCAAATTAGCTCTTAGACAAATAGTCTTCATCCACTGTCTATCTATAATTGCAAGTTTCTGTCTCTAGCAATGAACCAACTATAATTTCCCTACGATCTTCAGTCTACTTATTACTAGGGTATCCAAAATCCTCAAAACCTATCTAGTTGAGAAAAGAGAAATAGTTACCACCCCTCAATCATTCTTCTAAATTATCCCATTGTAAATTCCTCCACATCCTTACAAAATCCACTTCTCTCATACCCACTATCCTCTCATCTGTACGGCCTGGATCGAAATCATCCCCTCTAAACTCTGGTGAACCTGTTCCGCTACTGGCCATTAGAGTTAACAATGTGACTTTAATGAATTAGATCGCTAAACTCATATCCATCAGAACCATCTTCATAAGAACCATCTCTCTCAGAACCATATTCATAGAGATCGCCCCGATCAAAATCCGGCACTTGCTCCTCGAACATAGTGATCCTCTCTCGTACAGCACTAGAATTCCTCCAGTCGGAATCTGGCCCAAATTCTTCAATCATATTGCCTTCAAAATCGGCTACCCATTCATTTCCCCACCAACTCGGCTGGTTCTCTTCACTAGTGATAAAGAGTACCGGATTTTGGGTGACTAAACGAACCCATCGTACACTAGGTACTAGGTACACAAGATAGGTACAAACAAATTTTCAAACACTACTCACGATGCATAGGGGGTTTGAAAATATATTACAACATGGACTGGGAGGTGACGAAAAGTTAGAAAACTAATTGAACTACAAGCTGCTAAGTAAGTTGTCTAGGTTCGTACCTTAGGTGAATCCTACTTTTTTTTTTTGGCACAGTGGGAAGCAATAAACTTTGGGATCTGAGTTAAGGATACTCCAGTATAATAGCTCTTAAACGGAAACCTCGAAAAAAAGTCCCTAAAGCTGTAACAATTTTTACTTAATTTGGGTGGGTCACTTCGATTTCAAGTTGAATAATTCACTTATAGGTTGTTCCACCTAATCAATTCTAGTAACTCGCTTTCTTTGCATACCTCACTTGATACCTCGGAACAGAACACAGAAATTACCAAAAAAAAACCTTTTCCATTAGTTTGTGTTGAACTTCTAAAACTATAGTTAATAAAACCACCGGTGGTCACAAGCCACCCTCTCTTGAGAATTTCGCATTCTCGCAAATAAGTGAAGAGCAAATTTGAAGATGGGAGCCAGTACAGCTCTAGACTCCAAAGTATTTCTTTCCTTCGAATTCATCCCTGTAATCGTAACATCTTTTTCTCTTTATAAATGTATCTATATCATCTGTGTTTCCTTGATTCATCCCCTTTGTATCATATGCGTTGTAACCGCTGTTCGATTAGCATTTTAGTCAGTCATCCCAGTAAGAAGTTCCTGGGTTCTTTTCGTTCTGATGTTCCCAATCTGATGAGGCAAGAAGTTGCATAGCTTCTTCATCAATAAGCTCAAGGAGTTTCGATCCACAGTTTTCCTCAATTTCTTGACCATCCTTACCGATGAGTACTGCTTGGTTTTCGTTGAAGCTATTCTTCAGATGGCCTATGCGATGGAATCTGGTAGCGCAAATGCATAGCCATCTGACCCGAAACGCCCCGGCTGATTCCCAATTTATCACTCTTTGCCACGAAGGCATTTCCACAGATCCAGGAAGGGATTCCATTCGCGCCTATTGTGCGTTGTTAGATCACTATGCTTTTGGGGGCAATCAAACCAAGTTGGTGACCCACATAACCTTCTATCAACAAATTAGCATGCTGTTTTTCTCGGTGTGGAAGAGTAAGAATTATGAGACATGCTCTTAAGAGTTGTGCGAGACAGTGTTTCAATGCCATGAGAACAAAGAAATATATTGCTTACGGAATGCTTTGGACTTGTTGATCGAGAAGACTAAAATGACGTTCTTGCAGGTTAAGAAAGCTTCTTTTAATATTTCACCAACGTGTACCTGGGTTGTCCAAATTGACTAGAAGAAATATTAAGCTTAGTCGAGCGCGAGGTACTATTGTTTTATGAGGCCTTACTTACGTCTTCGATGCATTTCAGAACATTGTCTTCGTTGAACGACTTCACAATGAAATATCTAGTGTCTGTCAAGGTTAGCAAGAGCACCAATTCATGTACAGTACCTATGCTTGAGAGCTCATGACTTTAGCAAACACTCGTTCTGGCTCGCTCAAATATCAAAAATGCATGCGAGTTACTCAAACTAAGTGAGTTACTCAGATCAGGTGGGTTACTCAGATCAGGTGGGTTACTCAAACCAAGTTGGCAGCCAGCACCAAGGCCGCGGCAGAAGCAGTACAGGCTAAAAGCAAATAGTATTACTCCAAACATTCTTCAAAAATACTCTACATTCCTTTGACATGGGGGTGGTGGAAGAAGAAAATCGACAAGATGAGCAATATCATTACTGACCGCCTCTTCCTCCCTGGCTAAATCCCCTCGAATCTTTGAAAGGCTTGGTACTTGCGATTGTTGCGCCGTAAGGTGCAGCTCGGAGCTCTTCCCTTGGGAATGGGCCCGGGTTGCTTCCATAGTCTTCTCTTTCTCGTACGTCTCGCTCTCCACGTCCACGTCCACGACCTCGACCACGATAATTTGGATCGTAAGCACGACCTCTGTATCCTCCTCTGGATACGAATTCTCGGCGAGCCGGCCAATCATCCCGGTCACCCTCTTCATATTTGGGACGAGCAGGTGGCCGGCTTTCAAACGCTCTGTGTCCTGGTGATAATTCACGCTCACGCTCGCGTCGTTCTCGCCTAAACTCCCTATCTTCGCGATAGTCTCCTGAGTTACGTCTAGACGAATCATAGTCACCCGACTTCGGACGACGATCATCATTTTCAGCCTTAGTTCTCGCGCGGCCTTCAGTGCGTGCTACCTTCCCAGTCATACCATCTTCTCGTGGTTCTTGAATTTCACTGTGAGGTCTCTTATTAGAAACGTTGCGATTGCCTTGTACCTCGGATGAGACTGTTTCAGCTCGATCCTCAGTCTTCGTGGGAGTCCTAGTAGGAACGGGAGGAGGAAGCATCGCAGCTGCAGGCACTTGGATGCCCGGCCGCTCATCCATTGTCATCTCTGCAAGAAGCTTTTCTCTTTCTTGATCGAGAAGTTTGATTTTCCGTCGTGTAGCCAAAATCTTGTCTCTGTAGGGTGCGTTATGATAGCCTGTGATTTCAAGCCATTCCCTTAAGTTCTCATCAGATGCAAGCAGTTGCGTAAGGGTGGGAGCTGATTGTCGAAAGACCACTCTGTTTTCTTCTTTCTGCTCACTCTTGTTCGTATCTGGTCTGCCATACTCTTCAGCTTGATCACGGCTATCTCGTCGCGTATACGATTGTCTTTCAGGTTCCGCATACTGTCTTCGCTCTTGTCTGTGATCTAACTGAGGTCGCTTCTCAAGTCGCAAGTCTGAATCGTCGCGCCGATCATCGCGGCTTGACGCGTGAGCCTTTGGAAAGCTTGATCGGCGGCTAGGTGACTCTGGACGACCTCTGCGAGTAGGTATTCCGACATTGGGGGTTGTAATGGCCTCAACCTTCTTAGGTGCTACTAGCGGTCGAGTAGCCTTGGGAGGGGTGGTTTTAGGAGGCGATTCAAATATCTCACCCTCTGATATCTCCGAGCCATTGCTTGCATGTCTACCTCCAGCTTTCATTGAGATGCTGGCGCCTGATGGTTTCCTCTTGCTAACTAGTATTTCACTCTTAGAAGGACTTCCCAACGAGGACGCTGGCGCACTTGTACCACCGTTGTCCTGCTTGACACTTGCGTTCGCAGTCTCGTTTGGAGCCGAAAACTCAGAGATTAGTTTTTCGATATCGATTTCTTTTTCATCTGAGGCTTGGACTTTGGGAGATGCTTCGGTCGACTTCGAGTGGCCCAATTGAGCTGAGTTACCCAAATTAGTTGAGTTACTCAGATTAACTGGGTTGCTCAAATTTTGGTGATTCGCATTTTCGGCAGTTTCTGAAGACTTGTTCTTTCCTGGTGTAGCAACAGGAGGGGTAGACGTGCCTGCCCTATTTTCTCTTCCTTTCAGTAGTTGTGCCTTGAGTTCCTTTGCTCTGGCATTAATTTGTGTGGGCTGTCGGGGAGGAGTTGGAGCTGCAGTCTTAGGGGTATTGAACGGAGGGGATGAGGATGGAAACTAGAGTTTGGATCTATTAGCCTTCCAAGTCGCCAAAATATTTGGAGTTACACAAAAGGGAGAGAGAAGGTAGAGTTCGCTGAACTCACCTGGGGGACAGGTACTGGATACTGATTTTGCAAGAAAGCTCCATCATAGAGACGCATATCTGGCTGGAAGCCATTGCTCATGAAGCTATCCCCGCTATCATCAAACGCCGTCATGTTTGGTTGTTGCGCAAATGGCTGCCCTTGATAAGGTTGCGCAGAGAAGCTGGAGTAAGGTGAGGAGGAAGGATATTCATCTTGATTGAGATTGTTAGAAAGATGCCCATTGTGGGGAAATCCATTATTTGGCCACATCTTCTATGATGCTAGTATCGATCTTGGTCTTGGTCTTGATAGAGCGCGCTTTTTGCTTTTTGGATGCGTGAAGCTATCGAACGCTTATCCACTGGGTCTGTCCAGATTCGCGCCTGGTTTCGTAGCCACGAGAGGTTTGCGAAGCTGTGGTCAGCTTGCAGTACTGCTGCTACAGTACGAAAATAATTACGATCGTGGCATGCAGTGTATTGCGAAATTTGGAATTGTTGTATTTCCCAAAAGCTCAAAGCGCTTTTGGTTGATCTGGTGGATTCACGGGCGCAACGTTAAACTAACTGGTTTGAGACTAGCGCCCGACGGAGCTACTGAATTCGAATTCACCTTTCATCTATTGAAAGACTCACTCAAGGGACTGACTTAGCTTACAAGTTCCAGAATCAATTATTTCGTTGAATTATACTTCACATCATCTTATTAAATGTTCCCGATTTAGCTTACACTTACCAAGTCTACAAAGGAGAGAGCCGACCTATAAAACTTTATTTTTATTAGTGTTAGCTATAATCCAGGAACAAGGAAAACTTCTCCCTTTTGAAAGAAAAGAGATCCTTGAATTGATTTGTTCTACTTGAACTTCTTGGCTAAAGTTTTGCGGTCTTACTTTTCAATTCACTTGATGCGCATTTACATAACGGAGACCCTAGACTTTTTGTGTTGCCATTACATGCTGGCTGCAGCTAGTTGTCTTAGTTATGGAAAGGCGAAGAGCGCTCTGAGCTTCATATACCTTACCTTAAACACATGTGAGTATAATTCGGTACTAATTTAAGTCGTGACTCACGTGTTGTAGTAGTATGTCAACAGTATTGCACTACACAACAGCTCGCAATTTTTGTAAACTGCTAAAAGCATGTTTCAGCAGCAATTTATGGTAGTAAGAGTTATCATTCAACTCCCTATTATGAGATTGTTAATTACGCTGGAGGAAGAAATGAAGCAAAGAGTCCTGCTTGAACAATGGCATACATCACCATAAACCTTGTAAAGTATTCCACCCTTTGTGATGGCATTTTTTGAGATGATGTAGCCATATGTCCTAAATACCACATCCACACAGGATATGCCGATGATATACGTGTGATGATCTGCACATGAGCTCCAGTCAACGTTAAAAGGATCAAGAGTAGCTGCGAGACGGCCATGTTCCGAACAAGGGCTTTTCCATGTGCGGTACTCTCAATGGAAATTTGCTCTGCTTCTGTCACCTCTTTGTCTTGAGACACAGTTGTGTTAACATTTAAGCCCCATATCCCGGACACAATCATTACAGCAAACATAGGTGCTGCAAGAAGGAAAAGAGGAGCATTGGGAACTTTCCAGTATCGTAGAAAGCCACAATTCCTAAGGCGTCAAAATTAGCTACCACCACCCGAAGACAAAAAGACAACGCTTACCAGTAATGCTCCTGCACAAATGTATATATGCTGGGAACCGTATTTTGGCACCAGGGTCGGAATGCATGTTCGGATGGAGCACTGCAGAATGCCTTGTACGCAATGTATTGAGGTAACAAAAATCCAATTCCAACACTCATACCCCCAAGGCCAGTTATGAAAAGTCGACGGATTCTTGCTACGCTGAAGTCATATTGAAGGTGTAAGAGACTCCGAGAAGCTTCTTCAATAAAGAACAAGCCATTGAGAATGCTATTACTCCGAAACGTGGCGGCAGTACCAAACGTAATGCCAGATGCGAGCAGAAGAAGATCGTGACTAATACTCGGCTTGCTGTTAAAGCTAAAGCTCTTGGTGAAAAGCAAACAGCCAAGGAAGCTCAAGAGCGCACAGGAACTTTCCGCATAAGGAGCTGACAGGAAGAGACCTGCTGGAGAAATTATGTGTAGGAAAGCTGTGGTTAACGCAAGGCGCTTCGACCTTGTGCTTGGAAAAAGGGCTTGTGTAAGACTGAAAAGGATAAACACAGACAGAAGATGAGAGAGGTTTGCAATCCAGATTCCCACAAGGCTTTCCAGTCCTCCATAGTTAGGGACTCCAGCTCTTGTTAAGCCTGCTTTTCATTAGCTTATAGACAAGCTTGCAAAGTAGACTTCCCAGACCTTCTGTAATGCAGGCTATCAGCTGCGTGAAGCCCCATCCAAATGCCCACTCCTGCTCATACAAGTAGCCTCGGTTGGCTGCTTTGACAAAGTATATAGCATCCCACCTCGTTAGCTTGCCAATGAGGTGGCTCAATATCGAGGGTAAGCCGGTATCTCCAATCGCTTCGTTGGAAAGTAAGAGGCTACTTGACGTGTCATAGCCTAGTCCTGGACTGCTAACCGCGATGGCAAAGAGGATGGTTTTCCAAGCCACATAAGCTGCAGCCAAAAATCCATATGGAGACTCAACAACTTGTGCCCATGATCCCATGATGACTTGTTGATGAGAGTTTGAAACCTTCTCCAATCTGGACATTACTTGCAACAATCTGTTCAGAACAGTGACTACTGTACAATATCCGACGGTGAAGACGTGACGAGCTGGATTGGATACAGAAGCATGTCCCTTGCATAGACTTGTGGAGACCTCTCCTGAAGTCCGAAATTTTCGACGTCCAGAATCTTCAAGGAGGAACGAAAGATTACAAGAATGCGGGTGCCTGGGGGAGATCGTGATTAGTACTCCAGAGATACGAGAACAGAAGGGGTTAAAAGAAAGCCGTCGTATTTCAATTTGGCTTTTTGGCTTGATTACTAAGCACAGCCAGGAACACCTGGTGCACCATAACTGGTGCTTCATAACTGGTGCTTAGCCGCCCAAAATAGTATTTCATAAATTAATGAATTGATAACTTCATAAGTAATGACAGCTAATTCTCGGCTTCGTCAGGGTGGGCCTTTTAATACGCATTTTGGTTTTAGTTACACCCGAGAAAACGGTAAGCCATCTAGCAAAAAGAAGACAGAACGAAGGTACTTTCCGTAATAAATTGTGTCTTACCGCTTTGCAGGAGGATCCATAACGTGTGCGGATACACTATTTTGCATGGCAGAAAGCAAAACGGTGGGATACAACTTCTCCGTCTCCAACTAGAAGAATATTGGGGGCTTCAAGAGTCCGAAAGTACCTACTTTTGTTACACTTATTTACAATTATGCAACTCAAATTTCTACGAACTAGTAGGAAATTTCGTTTGATTACTGCTATGTATATGGAAAGTTAGGGAGAAATTTGCCTTTCCTGTGGAATGGAGGGGCAGCATCGCTTCGTGCAAAAAGAGCTCGCTACCTTCCGCAGGTAACCTTAATAAACCGCGCCTGCATAGGGCTTCAGAAACATGTTCTACAGCACGACTAATAAGCTTTAAGGGCTGCTTGGCTAGGAGAGGTGACATGGCAAGGGGTGAGACAGCAGCGAGAAACGTACAGGTGGCTGAGTCAAGTCACATGAATAGTGGCTTGGTAAAAGGTACCTGAATTCGGGTTTATATTACCTATTCTATAAACAACACCAGGTAACAAAGCATACGTCCTTCTAAGTCCTGTATTCTTTTTAATAAGTTGGATATCTAGGTGCATGCGCAATACTCCGTATAAAGTATGAAAAGCACTTTCTCATGGCAACAGATTGTCGAAAGTGTACGGAGGTACGGAGTCTCGCTTTCATAAATAAGCAGATTATCAAGGTACGGAGGGGTACTGCAACCGTAATCCCGAAATACGATCTGTTTCGTTGTTATTAGGTAAGGTACTGACCTGAGTACCGGCACTCCGTACGAAATACTGTACTGTACATTCGTTCCATTATTATTATACTTTCTATAATTTCATGATATAATTTCCGGCTCTCCCTAAAGCATCAGAAACTACGAAGTACTGTACTCGTCATCTAGTAAGGGTTTCACATCTTAGGCAAAGGCTTCACATGTTGTAAATATCATCATCTTGCGAACAAAAGTCTCGTAAATGCATGTGCAATTCTGTCAGTTTCGCAGTCAGTCAATGGATCGTGATAATAATGAGGGGGCCTTTTGTATCGCAACGGCACTTGTCTAGCTTTGTTTCCCCACGGGAATTTGGAACAGGCCGAGTCCGAACAACCTGGAAACTTTCCTCTTCCGTCGCCCAGGCTTCGCATTCGTGTGGTGGCTGCCCACACTGCCCTCCCCACAGGTTACATCCTTCAATGCCTGCTGATCAACATGCAGCCCGAGCTTCAGGGGTGCTATTTCTGATCTCGCATCCGTGGCCTTCCCATTCGCTGCCAGAAGATCTTTTATGCTCCGATGCTCCGAATCCTATACCACCGTACCCTTTTTCTTTTTTGTGCGTGTCCGACGGAGGGGTTGGATATCGCGCGGCACCGTACGAAAGAACTTATCGCATCTCGCGTTCAATTTCAATATACCACACAGCTTTACAAGATTGCACTAGACACAGTAGCGAACGTAGCTAAGCAATCAACGTCAGCCAGGTCATGGCCAGTCATTTTATTGACCCCTTTGACGTCAAGCTGGCTGCGACTAGTGTGCAGGTATTATCCCGAATCATGACAGTCAGATAATTACCGTACAGCTTGCAAGCTTACTGTACAAGCTGCCCTCAAAACGGCGCATGAAGGACCACCCGAGCGGAGGAGCCTCAAAAACCCCCCAAGTGCCCACACCATCGCACATTGGACATTACTTTGTACATCTCCCTTTTCTCGCAACGCACAAGGCTCCAGAATCCAGTCTATGCTGACCGTGTACCCAGGACTTGCCCTCGAATCATATTGTGGCTACCGCTCACCTCAGCTTGCTCGGATCTCTCAGCCCTACGTCTCACTTACCACACTTACCCCCTCAAATGCAAACAGCTGCGACAAACTCTTTTTCTCAGCCTTCCCGACAGTATAGAAGGCCTTCCATTATCTGCTGGTCGCTGGACTGGCAATCCGCGATCAGCACGACGTATATCGCTCCCGCTCAAAAACCTCCTTCCTAAATAGACGGTCAAGATGTTTTTGCACGCAATGGCAGGAAGGCACCCTGGGGGCCATGAGTTCTCTGCCTCTACTCCTTCCGCCGACCAACCCAACCAACTTCCCAGAAGACCCTTGATACGATCATCTTTTTCTAATCCAATTCAACGGTCAGCAACCACTTATGAAAATACCATATCAACCATAATTCAGCCACAGAGACCCCTCTCCGAACATAGGCCCAAGAGCACTCCGCTGGAACATACTGTCCGGTTCCAAGAGCCCGAGCTGGATGCAATGAGCGAGGACGATGTAAGATCTGTGGCCGGCTCAGAGAGCAGTAAAAGAACCAACAGCGGTAAAAGGCTACGCCGACGAGGGCCGCGCAACAGTACCGCCTACAACCTGGGTATCCCAGCTCCAACGGCTACACAGAAGCAGAAGTTACTACAAGTCCGTCCAGAACTTTTACTTCAACTTCAGCGGCTCTCTGCAAACTCGAGGCCAGTACCAGCTATAGATGTCAGGCCCTCCTCTCGTGTGGTTCCAAGACTGTCCAAGAAGTTTCCACGGATGTTTCGAGGAAAGGGCGTTCTAGGGCCTAATGATGTGCTGATCGTCCGTAACGAGTGGGATGCGCCAGCTGTTGGAGGGCATGATTCGGACGACGAAGAGAGAAGGACGATCGCCGTGATTTGTGAAATGCGGAGAGCGGAGAATGTTTTCCAAATCGTTGCAGAAATTGCGCTGGACGATGGGTCTATTTGGACAGTCACACCCTACAAGAGTGGCGTGGGGTTTGAATTCGTATGTACAGACTCGACGGGTTTCAAAACAACTGCTCGTTGGGCACGAAGAGCTCTGCCAAAATCCAACGGAGACCAGCCTGGAACTGGACCAACAGACTACAGATACATTTTCAGCTTAATAGATCCTAACTCAAGTCAACGCCAGCATCGAGTACTTGCATCAATTACGCGGACCACCTTAGAGGTTGAAAATTCGTACACTCCAATTCCAGGCACCACTAGCAAAACCTCACCAGTATCTTCTACAGCAGTTACTGGTGAACCTGTTCCTTTAGTTTTAGATGATGAGGAATCTCGAACGATCGTTGACGAAAAAACCAGGACCTTGATTCAAGTAACAGGGATTTTTATAGCCCTGAAACAAGGCTGGTGCCCTTATTTTAAATACGACGATTCCATAGGCAGTGCTTCGACACATGGTAGAGTTAGATCTTTGTCTCTCACGCCTGAATCTAGTCGAAGTGGTACATGTTGCAATGGGGCGGGGTCTCCAGATTCAAACCATACCACTTTTGGGACTATTGGGAGACCAAAAAGTTGCCTTAGTCCAGTAGCAGGTAGAGTAGGCTCATTAACTGGGTCACCTACGACGGGGTATCGGACGGTCTCTGCCGGTGGCACTTTCATGAAAAAGGCCGCAGCCCGTAAGGGGACAAATCTTGCCGGTATGGTAGACGGGGAGGACTCTTCTGATCCCCAAAGTCGTACAACTCCGGAGCTGGCGAGTGGCAATTCTATTGACACTACATCATCGCCGTCATCAATATCTAGTCCAGATCCCCAGGCAAAGCCACGAGGTTTCTCAACAATCTCTGCTCTCTCAGAGTCCAAGAGTGACCATTCGAAGGACCGCAGTTCTTGGTGCAGTTCTGGTATGGACACTGGAAAACATATAACAGTCTTTAGTACTCCAAAAACCAAAACGAGTTTTTGGAAATCGGTAGGGGATCGTTTTTGGGGAAAGAAACGGAAGAAGGATGGCTAGAATGGATCTGCATAATGGAGGTGTACCATTAATTACCTTTTTCTTTTGTCTGTCATTTTTATTCTTGATACCACTTTCTACATGGCATAGGCGCTCATTGGGTTCCAAAGCGCCCCCGGCGATGGCGGCGGCTGGTATAGGCGTTTATAGGAGTATTACCTCAAGCTAGCGGACGGAACTATAGGTTTCCGTACGAAGTGCTGTAGAAGCTTCTGGTTGTTGGAGACAATAAATGACCATTTCTTTACATATCAGGATAGTGAGCATAAGGCAGTCGTGATCACGTACACTACCTACCTAAATACATCAGGCGCAAGACGAGTTGCGTTGCTCGCTAATGCCTAGCCAAAGCACCTTATAAGACTTCTTTTTGCCTTTCAAGGACCAACTATCTTTTGGCATTGCATTTACTCCAAAGTAAATACGAACCATCGACCTCGCTCAAAGAAGTTGAAGCACAACGACTTGTAGCCAAGGCTTTCAGTTTCCGAGCCCTTGATTACCTAAGCGGACGATACTTGCGCTGCTGTTGACAAGGCACAAGGCTGCAATTCGCAGTCGTCACACGCAGAACATCCATCCGAGTTCGCCCTCCCGTACCGCTCTGTCATTACAGGTAAAATCAATGATATCAACAGAGCCTTGTCCTCTTAAACCTCCTGGGTGCTGAATAATCGAGCCTTGATTACAGGGGAAACTTCATTGGCTGCTTGGACGTTCGTTCCCTTCACCAGCTCGGGTGACAGATTCTCTGGTTAGAGCTCCCTCCACGTTAAACCTTTGTACTCTGGTGTAAGAGAGAACCACCGCATTCCATATATTCGTTTTGGCATTCGCTGATGATCTAACTACTCTCAGCGCCTCGCATAGCTCTGATCCTGAACTGGATCCGCTTCGATATCGCGACCACTCCCCATCTCAGGATGGAAGACGACCCTTCGAGTAGTCGCAATCATGCGCAGTATCTTCAAAGTATGCTGCAGAATGGAACTTCGAGTACAAATATTTCGCGTGCAACATCGCCGGGTTTGGGATTTAGCTCCAGTGGCGGTACAGCAGAAGAACAGAAGCGATATCGACCTCGAACCTATCCATACTTCAAACTGCTACCTTACAATGTCGAAGAGGAAGCAGAGCGAAACACTGCATTGCAAGAGATACTGCGACAGTTGTATATTGCAATCAAATCAGAGGACATATCACCAGGAGCTCTGCATTGGACGAAGGAGCTAAAAGCATGGCTGAATCTTAAATTCGAAATCACTCGCGCACTGCGGGTGAAGCTCGCAAAGCTTTACTACATGCTTGCTTTGGCTCCAGGCCTAGACTGGTCTGCTTCGGACAGATTCGAGAGCATGTTCTATACCCTGGTGAAGTAAGTAATTTCCGCTCTCATCCAGGCAGCGTTATCTAACGAATACAAGAAAAAAGCATTATCTAAAGCCAGGGGAAGATCTTATACTCGACTGGAGACCTTTATGGAAGGAGATGAAGACACTTGTCTATCCCATGGAAATTGCATCTCATCAGAATGGCCGAAAAAAGACCCCTAAGAATATTGCAAAACTCTGCCTATTCGCCCAGATGTACTTCGACCCTCGAGAAAGAAGAGCTATACTCGAAGAAATATTACCCTATTTCAGCACTTCTGAGGTATCCAATGCTTTCATAGTTCTAGGAGCTTTGAACATGCTTATGCCCTCAAATCCATCTCCAGATGAGCCGGACCAACTACAGCCACCAGATTATTTACCAACCTTTTTCCACATGTGGTCCCTCGTCAACCGCTCTAAGAGTGCTGACATTCTTTTCTTCGATATATTTTCACGTCTTGCCCGGGACTCGGTCACTTGTCAATATATCAAATTTTCTGAGTTTGGTATATTCACCAAGGATCAATCAGATTTGATGTTCACAGCCTTGTTGCGGCTCACCGAGATCCCCGTGGGACAAGCTTCGTCTCCATATAGTGGGGCCGTTGACCTTGCCACAGGATACGGAGCATATCTTGAAAGAGACAAGAAGAAGCATCCCATAGGGTATTCAATTGCACGATGGCTTGTTATGTCACTATCACCCTTGTGTATAGACAAGCCTGGGTCGATTCTCTCAAATCTGGAAGGCTTGATGGAGTCGATCGATACTTTCTTCCATCCATCCAACTCAGGGGGTTGGTCGACAATGTTATCACAAATCACATATCACTTAGTGGATTTCTTCGTTATGCGTTGGAACAGAGAACAGAGCGGCGAGATGGATACACCGCCTGAGCGTCGGATCAACGCTGAGCTGAAGCGTAGATTTGTTCTGAGTTTGAGAGATGTGACGTTCATGGGACTATTCGCGAAGAGCTCAAAGTCCCTGAATTACTACTTCGGGGCTTTGCAAGGCTTGACATACTTGGAACCAAGTCTTATTCTGCCAGGGGCCTTACAGCGATTTTATCCATCTCTCCAAGGATTAGTCGAAGTTCACCGAACGCAATCATCGCTCTGTGGTCTCCAAATGATTGCCAACATCATGTCCAAGCAAAAAGGTTTCCGATGTCACATCACTGCTCTTCTGGCACTAGCATTACCGGGTATTGATGCAAATGACTTGTCAAAGACGCAGAATACTCTGAACTTCATACAGGCTGTTGCATATAGTATACCATTTGTGAATCTCACCAAAGAGCACAGTGAGATTCACGATACCTCACTAGCTATGCAATGGGTTCAGGGAGAGATGGAACGCATGGAACGTGAAGGTCCGAATGTCGAGATCGATTACGAGACAGAGCTTAGCGATGACGTTGAGGCTAACATTGTGCGATCATCAACGGCTGGTCTGGGCGAGTTTGTCTTGACTCTACTCGGGAAAATATTCACACTCCTAGAGAACCTTCCCGAATTGTCGCGCGTACGGACTGGGTCGCCTGAAGAGAACGTTATAAATACGTTACCCGCAGCACTCACTCCCCTCTTTACCGCATTATCACCAGACCTCTTTGACATGGCTCTGGAGAAAATCGTTGCTTTTGTTGGTGGCCACGTCATTCATCAAGCAAGAGATGCCATGGCGTTCATTCTCAACGCTTTATGTAAGGCGGATCCGGAGAAGACTCTGAAGGTGTTCATACCCATTCTTATCGTTGGGATTCGAAACGAGATCGATTATAACGATGCTGCTTCTGACCGAAGTAGTGGCGTAGATGTACTACCTCGGGATCGTGCTCTTGTTTGGCATATCAGTATGCTGAGTATGATTGTTGTTCATGTTGGTAGTGGGCTCGTTCCTTACAAGAAGGAGCTCTTCGATATTGCACTTTACATGCAAGAAAAATGCCGGGGTATTCCGACTATTCATATTTCAAACTACATCCACCACCTTCTTCTCAACCTTACTCTCATCTACCCGCTCGATTCAGCTTTATATGAGCCGGACGTATTCAAGCGAGGGTTGGATGTTTCCGACTGGGGCCGAATCACCAAACCGTCCGAACTCACCATTCAGTGGCATAGCCCGACAGAGGAAGAGATCACGTTCGCTGTAGAGCTTTTTGAGTCACAGGTCCAAACTGCTACCCGAAGGCTCAGCGACTTGATAAGTGATGAGCCAACAGTGAGCAGATCTGGCAAGAACAAGGAATGGTCAGATGAGGTCTCGAGGAATCTTACGCAACTTCGTTTGATGGTGTCAGGCATTGCTTCACTTTTTGATCCAAAGGAAGCTTCAGGGGAGAACCAGAATGGTGTAGATCATGATGGTGACAGCACTATGAACGGTACTGATGTCGGTGCTTCTTCTGTAGAGGAGGATGATAATGCTCTAGCTGAAGGCGCAGAGGATGAAGAAACCAGACCCCAGTTTCATTATCGGGCAGGATACCTTCTTGAGCAAGGTAGCCCCAACTACGTAAAACTGCATGCGCTACGTCGAGATGTTGGGAAGCTTCTCAGGAAGATGCATGCATTCTTGACCCAACATCAAGAGGATGATGTGGCATGTTTCACTGCGCTCTACTCTGTTTACAGGACCTGGATTACAGACGTCGGTACAGAGCGATCCGCCCACACACTCGAACGTGTGAGTAGACTCTATGAAGCAGATGTACGGTCTTTCAAAGTTAGCGGGCTACGGAAGCAATATCCACGGCCATTACTAATACGACGGGCTGCTATCTACAATTTCCAACGTGCTAAGCACAACAACTCAGCTAGGCACAAGTCGGAGTTAGACAAGGCTCTACTCATGGATCTTGCCGCATCTTCAGTGTCTTTGTACGCCGAAGTTCGTTCAAATGCTCAATCTGCTCTTGAGTCTGCTTTAAAATGCCTTATCGGTGGGCGACCGCTTGTCATTCCCCCTTTGCTGAACACCTTCAGAATTGCGCTGGAGAACAAGGACTTTGATCGCATAAAAGGATCTATATTCACGCTACTGTATAGCACGCTTCTCAAAACCATTTCTAAGGATTGGCGATTCGCGCCTGAACTTCTGAAGTTATACATCTCCACCACGAATGTCGACAAGGCCTCGATCCAAAAATTGAGTACTGGCGCAATTTATGGACTCTTGGAGTTTGGCAAGCAGCTAGAAAGCATCATGATCATTGATCAAGATCTTGTGGATGCCATTGAGCCCAAACAGGTTCCATCAGAAAATATCAAATCTCGGCATGAGTTTATCGTGACCCGGAGGCAAAAGGTCGAGGCGAAGAAGGCAGATCTTGCAAAACAACTCGTTGAACTATCAAAGAACTCTCACTGGAAGATCGCCATGAGACTCACCATTTTCATATGCAATCTCAGTCTCCGAATTCAAACATTAACGCCGTTACCCTTTGTTGAGCTTGTTACCGAAGGCACAATCGATCCACACCCAGCTTTACGAAGTGGGTATGCTGAAGCGTTCACTCGTATCTTCACTCACATTGACACTCGTGCCACCTATGGACACAGTTATGAGAACTTCATCCTCGAAAAGGAGAACGCTCCGAACAAGCTTGAAGTCGCAGTTCGAAGTGATAAGCCCAATTGGACGAAGGATTTTCTGGATGGTTTCGCGGACCTGGAGCTTCCTGAATATTTCGTGGATAGAGACTTCCCAGGATGGCTTGTTTGGGGTAAATCGTTCAAGGCACTAAACGCCCGCCCTGGCCCATTTACCGACTGGGACGAGACTGAGATGACAATCAGAAAGCATATTGGTTCGCTACTTACCCGCGACTGGTATAAGACCTACTTTGCATATCTGAAGCAGGAACCTCGCGACTCTGGAACTGATCGTGTGCGGATGGGCAGTGTTCTGCTTCTAATTCAGACTTTCCATCTCATGCACGACGGTATGACAAGTGCCAAGCTCACGGATATCAAGGAGCTAGTTGAAGAAGTCTACGAAGATGGTACAGACAAACACCAGCATCGCGCAACAGCTGAAATCCTTACTGCTTTGATTAAATCTGGCGACGAGAGACCAATCAAAACAAGGGATCAAGTATGGAACTATGCCTTACCGATCATACTTCGAATCTTCTCAGACGGTCTGACACCTGAGAACACCAAATATTGGATGACCTCTCTGCATCTGCTTATTGGAGGGCAGGACCCGCGGCAGGCACGTGAGATTTACAAGGAACTTACGTCTTTCAGGCTAGACATGTCTTCAAACGCTGCTTTCAAAGAGAGTTCTCGAGTGCAACTTTTGGAGTTTTTGGTTCAGGATGCTGGGTGGCATTTCCGTTTGGAGAAGGGAGTGCTCGAGGATTTCCTGGCACATATCGATCACCCATACAAAGCTGTACGAGAGTCAATTGGTCGTGTGATTGCCAACATATACCGAACACGCTACTATGAAGCTTTTCCAAACGTCGACGAACTTTTGAAAAAGAACAAGGAAGCATCATCCATCGGCATCAAACCCTATCAACCTACCGAAGAGTTTGCTGCTTCGGTGCGGGATGTCTTTGATCGACTCGAAGTTTGGCGTGGAGAGCGAGCTCCTGGCCAACAGACACCATCGTCATATACTTCGGGAAGCAAGACCGTTCTTTTATGGCTTGATTCGACACTGCAATCTTATGAATGCACGCAATTGTTGGATTTCTTTCCAGATGTCTTTATGGAACAACTGTTGCACATGATGGATGTCAAAGAAGATCCTGAGCTGCAGAGTCTAGCTTACCTTGTTTATCGCCACCTACCCAATATTCCCTTCCGCGCTGGAGAGGACGGCGCTTTTATTTCCGCCCTCATTCGCATTGGCAAAGTTTCCACATCATGGCACCAACGTTTGCGGACTCTCATCAACATGCAAGTCATCTATTTCCGCCGCATCTTTCTTATCAAACCAGAACAACAACAAGCTCTCTTCGCTGCAGTATCAGACATGCTGGAAGACCCACAGTTGGAGGTGCGTCTGGGTGCGTCTAGCACCCTGTCTGGCATGATTCGCTGCTCACCCATCGCCCTTCGGAATAACATCTTGACCTCCCTTAAGACAAAGTTCACCAATGACTTGCGAAAGAATCCCATGCCGAAGAAGCGACCTGGTACGGAGACCCCGGTCAACACCAATCAACAAGTTATTCGAAGACATGCGGCTGTACTCGGTCTGGGTGCCTTGGTCAACGCTTTCCCTTACGCCACACCTCCGCCTGAGTGGATGCCTGAGATACTAGCTATGCTTGCATCTAGAGCTGCGAACGATGCTGGCGCCATCGGGAAGACGGTCAAGACTGTTCTTGCTGACTTTAAGAAAACAAGACAAGACACGTGGGTCGCTGATCAGAAGGTATGTCCCTAATCTACCAACAACATTAAGTTTTCAACACACTAACTTGTAACAACAGTACTTCACACCCGAGCAGCTTGAGGATCTAGAAGGTGTATTGTGGAAATCTTACTTTGCATAAGGCATGAGTGTCGCTTGTTATTACTACTAGATTACTTTTTTTGATTGCTTGGCTGTTCGCATGGAGAAACGGGATATGAAATGCATCGGGCCGTGGTGTAAGGAGTGTGGGATTGAGCCATACTTGTGGCGAGCAGTTTTCTTGCGATGCGGAACCCACCTTGCTTTTGCGTTACATGAGAAGAAGTTTTTGGGCAGACGGATAGCTGGATGGATAAATGGGAAATGAGATATGCATAGTTGCACACCTGTTGGTAGTAAGTAGTATTGTAAGATTGTATGGAGAATAGCGAGCACACATTGGAGATCTTCTAAGAGAACCCATACGGTGCACAGGAGCCAGTTAGTGTTTTTATGTGCAAGTGTGAACCAATTAGATATTTATAGAAATTCCTTTGAACTTAGATTTGTTGTGCTGTCATTTTACCTTTATCGTTGAGACCTTATTACAGATACTGTTGTAATATTCATTACCAATAACGTATCAAATTTAGAAAGGGTGCTTAGGTAGGTCATCTGAATTTGAAGTTCTTGGTAGTAGGATTGATGATTACTTTGAAGTCGCGAAGATGTATGTAACTAAGTCTTAGAAGTAGATGTTTCGATTGATGTGCCTGTTAGTAGCTCCTGTTATTATAATAGGGGTTTTAATTTAAATTGTGTTAAGTTTAGTTAAGTTTGTATGTTATTTCTAACATATTTTTTCGTGGGGGGGGGGGGTAGCTAGGAAAATTAAATATATAGTAAAAGATAAAGTAATTACTTAGTAAAATTTAGATAGAGGTTGGAGTAGGTATATATATATAATGATAAAATCAAGAGGTATATTTGTTCTTCTAGGAGTACTCACTCTATGAAGTCAATTAATTCCAAAAAATTAATTCTCTGAAGATACGTAATAGAGTGGTGGTGTATGTACTCTTCTTATTATCTAAGTAAGTTACCTATATACCTAGATGAAAAAAAAGAGATCCTTGATTGTTTTGAAGACTTAAGTAGTTTGAAGAAAGATTTATTCAAAGATTGCTCTCGATAATTAGTTTTGGAAGCTTAATGGTGGTATATTGTTTAGGTGGTTGTATACGAGGTTGGTAATATGATTTAAGGTTTTTTTAAAGGCTGTAAGTAAGGATATAGGGAATTTTGGATTTTTGAACGTTAAATTTTATTGTTTGAAGATGTCTTGATATGGTTTTGAATTGCTATTTTTGATGGGATGGGCAAGGGGGGGGGGTCCCTTGTGAATTCTTTGGGAGAGTGCAAGTTGAGTTAGGGGTGTTAGTTATGTTGGTTGGTTTATCTAAGGTATTTGGGTTGAGTGAGTTAGGTTAATTGTAGTACTAGATAGACGATGGTTTTCTATTCTATTGTTTTTTAAATCGTTGATATCTATATGAGCATCTTAATGAAGAGATTGTAACGGAATGAAGAATCCAAAGGCAGCTATACAAGCTACGAAGCTGGACTTGTAGAACCATGCAGCTTGTTTAGACTCGTAGACGGATATGATATATCCTAATTTAACCTTTAAGCCCTTGTAGCATTTCTAATCTTTTCCTTCTATTTCATGAACGAAGAACTTCTAATCAAAAGCTTATTCTCGTCTTTGGAGCATAACCCTCCTCAAGGTACGCAATATCCTCCTTGGTTAGCTGTCCCGAACTGGCGAATTGTACACTTTGTACAGCCTGGTCAATTCTGTCCTTGCTACTCAAGCCAATAATAGGGTTGACGGATTCCTTGCTCAAACACCAAGCGGTAGCGATCGTAGCCATAGAAACCCCTTTCTTCTTTGCAAGCTCCTCAACTCTTCCAGTTACTATTTTATCAACCTCGGTCTCTTTACCGCGGACCAGATTAATCATGGTCTGGTCAGTCTTTTCTCGTGTCGTGGTTCGGGAATTAAAAGGTCGTGCGAGTGCTCCGCGTGCTATTGGCGACCATGGAATAATCCCAACTCCGGTGTCACGACAATAGGGTAGCATTTCGTGTTCTTCTTCTCGGTATAGGAGGTTGTAATAGTTCTGCATCGAGATGAACTTGTGCCAGCCGTTCTTATCTGCGATGTTTTGCAGGGTTTGGAATTCCCACGCCGCCATCTATCTTTTGTCAGCATACCTATACATTAGGTACGTATTGAACATGGTAAGTTAAGCGACGAAGATTACTTACACTACTAGAACCAATGTAGCGAACCTTTCCACTCTCAACTACATCATTCAAAGCCTTCATAATCTCCTCCCTTGGCGTCTCCCGATCCAATCTATGAATCTGCAAAACATCGATATATGTGCCCAATCTCTTGACACTAGCATCGACGGCATCAAATATATGTTTTCTGCTTAGACCATGACGATTCACCATTGAACCATCATTAACACTCGCAGACCATCCCAATTGTGTTCCATCATCCGAAACGCCAAAGTAGCATTTGCTTAAGATAACCACCCTATGTCGAGGAATCTCATATTCCTTGAGTGCTTTACCGATAATCTCTTCTGATCGTCCGTGCGAATAGATGTCTGCTGTATCCCAAGTGTTGATACCGACATCGTAGGCATGCTTTAGGAGTGGCAAGGCATCTTCTTCGTTCAGGACCCAGTCTTGCCAATCGCTCGATCCAATACTCATTGCTCCCAGAATGACCTTTGAGATCTTCAGACCTGATTTCCCTAGTCGTGTATACTCCATCTTGGGGGTGCTTTGTTCGGCCATTTCAATTGGTGTATGATAGGTAGGTAACTATTTACTGTGGTAGGGGTTATCAGCAGTCTGATGCATCTGAACAGCGGTAGTTGATGCGGGGTAGACATGTAGAGTTGAGCTGCCAATTGGAACATACCGGTTAATTCTTGTGATGCTGCTTGGGCTATGATAGGATTTCAGAGACGTTCTCTCTCTCAAATTTGGGAGGAAGACGTGAAATGGTAAACTTACTCTGTAGGTTTTGTCTCCCACTTTCAACTACCGGCATCTCCTCCCGCTTTGAGTTATCTTAGAGCTTTAGAACTATTAAGGCCGAATCTACGGCATAACGCCGAAGAGGGGTGCCAATTCTCGTCTCCATCTCTATGCAAGAAGATTATCATCGGCTATCATACCGGTACTCTTTAGCTACCGTATTAATCGGTTTATAAGAAATCATTATTAATAAGGAACTATCGCCTTATAAGATATGGTCTAAATCCGTCAAAGTATTCTCAAGTTACCTACAAGATGTCATCTTATCCCTAGAGTTTCCTCCTATTCCTAGTGTAAAGAGCCTATAGATAGTTAATACAAATTATAGAATAATATTTCCTGAGGGCTTTAGAGGGGTCGGGGTTAGGCGTTACGCGAACAAGACACTATTTATATAGAAGATATGGTTCTAAAATCGAAAAAACAAATAAACTACTATTAAGAAGTCATCTTATAAACTAATTAATACGATAGTCAAATATCACAATTTTTAAATTGAGCCAAATAGCCACAACACAGTACCTACCTACCTTAAGTCCCAAAGAAGTTTTGAGTTTGAGGTGGTACAGTCCCTTAATATACTTTTCCTGTAGTCCCCCCTCCATCTTGTTCTTATCGGTGGCGATAAGGGAGTGGGCAATGAAATTCCAAGCTTCACCTTTCAAGACCACTGCCAAGTCAACAAACAGCCCACCACCATGAGCTATTCAACCTGAACAGTCCCAGCCCTAGGATATGCCCTCGCAAACCCCTTTGGAACAGATCATCAAATCGCTATTCTACCTCCAACATGTCTCTCACCATCCTCTCTGACTCCAATATCAAAGACTTACTGCAAAATCTGACCGTTGACGATTTACACGCCTTCCAGAGATCCCTGCGACAAGCACTGCACGAATACTCGACGGGAACACAAGATGAGGGCGCTTGCTCCATCCATCAACCTGAGAGAACTAGTCTTCAGTCAGGGAATGGAACCACCACTCTCTTCATGCCCTCCACTAGCTCCACCGGCATCGGAATGAAAGTTGTAACTCTCGCAACCCCTGGAAAGAGCGCAAGCCCAAATATATGTCCTCAAGGGGCCCTTACACTGTTATCCTCTACAGGCGTTGTGGGTTATCAGACGCGATATGCTGTGTCACCAGAGCTAATGCAACCTGCAGCCCTTCGGCTTCCTAAACGCAGAGGAAGTGACGGCATTTCGAACTGCCCTAGCCTCGACTCTCCTTGTTAAACGTCGCGGAACAATCAAGACCATAACTGTATACGGTGCAGGAAAGCAAGCTTACTGGCATGTCCGCCTAACGCTGCTTCTCCGTGGCTCAACTATAAGAAATGTCAATTTTATCAACCGGACTTTCAGTGACCGAGCCCGAGATCTCCTAAAAGCTTTCTACGCATTCGACCCTGAAGTGAAGGAGCGAGAGGGATGGGCAAATACAAAGTTTACCATGTTGTCACCGGGATACGGCGAATATTCGAGGTTGGAGAAAGAGCAAATACGATCAGCAGATGTGATCTTCACCACGACACCCAGCACGGAACCTCTGTTTGACCATACGATATTGACGAACAACGAGGGGCGGAAGAAGGGGAGACTGATCGTAGCTATTGGAAGCTATAAGCCTCATATGATTGAGCTACCAGTAGAACTGTTGCACCAAGCGACAAAACACCACGGGTCAGGCCATCATTTTCATAAGCATGCGGAGGAAGGCGGGGTAGTGGTGGTTGATACATTAGACGGGTGTCTGAAAGAGGCAGGTGAAATTTTACAGTCCAATGTCACACCACAACAACTGGTGGAACTCGGCGAACTGGTGATGCTTGAAGAGTTGTCTCCTTTACTGTCTCTTGATCTCTCGTCGCCAACTTCCGAGTCATTTACCTCAGAATCTCTATCCAAACTCGACCTACAATCTCCAGGCTCTCCTGGCCTTCCGAGATCCTCCATGTCCTCGGTCTTCGGCAGAGAAAACAGTTCCGAAAGCGACAGAACCGCCCATACGAATGGGGGTAGCGGGAAGTCTCCTAGTCGAAAATCTAGTTTTTCCAAAAGTCCCAGTAGGAAGGGTAGTTTGTTGGGGATGGGTAAGAAGAGTGGATTCTTCTCCAACAGTCCAAAATCACAAACCAAAGAGGAGGATCAACTGAGTAGATGGTTGTGCCAAGGGAACGTCATCTATAAGAGTGTCGGCATGGGACTCATGGATCTTGTTGTTGGCGCAGATTTGGTCAACATGGCAAAAGAGAAGGGAGTCGGTGTGCATATTAACGAATTTTGATGGGCCATACATGGAATAACGGACCATTGAAAGGAACTAGACCACATTTAGTGGGCCTCATGGAATGAAACAGTTGGCACCTCATATGGCTAGGAAGTGGCAGGAGGGAAATTTTCAAAGGGGCGATGATTATGAAAGATGATACACAGATGATACCCCAAAATTGAGGTGGACTTTCCACAAGAAACAGGTAAGATTTGCTTAAAATAGCATAGTCAGTTGGAGAGGCTGTACAGCCATATATTATGAAGAGCAATGTGTAAACCATGCCCAAGTGCAGTACGTTATATTATAGAACGTGAACCTCTCACAACTATGAATCACATGAAAAGCTATTAAATTTAGAATATAGGTCGACTGAAAATGCTTCATCAGTCGTTCTTACTACCCTATAATTCTACCTCTCCTTGAATCAAATTTAGTAGGTACTATTTACGTCTGTCTGTTTCTATGTTTATAAGTTTAGTTTTTGTGAAAAGGGAAGATAGCAGGAGGTATGTAGGTAGGGAGGTAGAACGAACGTTAGAGGAGAGGAGGTGATTTTAAGACTCAGGATTGATGTATGTTATTAAGTAGGCAGGTTTGAATTGGGATTTTTTTTTCTTGTGTGGTATCTTTGGTTTAAGGGGGTTGGGGAGTGTTTGTTTTTAGAAGGAGTTTGATTGGATAGACTCTAGAGTTTGTAACGGGATGGGGAGAGGAGGTTAGAGATGGGTGTATGGGTGTGTGTTGGTGTTGGTGTTTGTGTTGGTGCGGATTTTCTTCCTCTTGCTTGGGAGGGAGGGGAGTGGGCGTTGTGTTTCTTTAATGGGTTTGGGATTTTGGATTGGGTTGGATTAAGTAGGTCATTTGAGGGTTTTTAGTCCTTTTGGTTTTTGGTTTAGTTTGATGGGTTTTATGTTTTGTTGTTTTGTTTTTGTTGGTTTTGTTGATTTGGAAGGGAGGGAAGAGAAGGGCTTGGATGTTTTCCTTGGTGATGTTGATGTTGATGTTGATGTTTCGTAGTGGATGGAAGGAAGAAGAATGGCGGAATGGATGGTTTTGTATGTGTTTTTGTGTTCGTCTTTCGTCTTTGGCTTTTGAGGATTGGTTGGGATGGGTTGGGATGGGTTGGGATGGGTTGGGATTGGATGGGGTTTTGTGGTGGTGACGGGGGTGGCGATGCTGATGCTGATGGTTTCTTTGACTAAGGGTTGCGATGGGAGTGGTAGCTGTTGGCTTTGAGAGGGAGGGAGGGAGGNNAGGGAGGGAGAAGTTGAGGTAGGTTTGAGGGATGAGGGAATTTGAGGGAGGGGATGTTCGAGGTGAGTGACGACAGTAGAAGGAGGATGGATTTCGAGTGAGATATCGTCATTTGTCTTCGGTGTGAGGATTGATTTTATTTGTTGTTTTTTGTTTTGCTTCGAGTATTCGTTCTGGTTCTGGTTCTGGTTTTTGGTTCGACGTTGGGTTTGATTCTGGCTTTGGTTTGGGTTATGGGTTGAGTTCGAGTTCGAGTATTGGAGGTGAGCTGATTTTGTTCGTTTTGCGGATGAGATTCGTATTATGCGTGTGTTGTGAAATTGGTTTGTTTGTTTTTTTGGGGGGTGGTTGTGGGTGTGGGTGTTTTCGTCGTTTAGTGTGTTTTCAGGGAGAGAGGAGAGAAGATTTAGTATGCTGAGGGATATTTCAGGAATGGGAGCTTTGAGGAGAGTAGATTAGATAGTGGGTGGATTTCGCATATATTGTAATTTTGGTTGTTAGTGAGAGTATTGCTTTTATTTTGCTTTTCGAAGTGTTGGCTCTAGTTTTGGTTTGGGTTTGGGTTTTAGGCTCGAGTTTTAGTTATGGTTATGGTTCGAGTAACAGATGTGGAACTGAGTTTGTATGCTCCGTGGGTGTGAATTAGAGATGGAGATTCGTATTTTGCATGTAGTGTGAAATGGAATGTGGTTTTAGGAGTAAGAGTTATGATTTTGGTCTGTTGATGTAGCCGTTGTAGTCGTTCTCTTTTTGCGAATGTTTGATAGGGAATTGGGAATAGGAGAGAGGATTTAGTATGCTGGAGAATCGAGATGTACTTGTACTTTTGTTTTATGTCTTTTTTTTAAGTGGTAACAGTATCGAGCGGTTACGAAGCATATAGAAGGGGAGATTAGGTCGGGTTTGAGTTCGAGTACTAGAGGTGGAACTGATTTTGTTCGTTTTGTGGAAAGGAGATTCGTAATTATATATATGTAGTGTGAAATCGATCGGGGCTTTGAGGAGAGAGGATTGTGCTTGTGATTATCGTTCTCGTTATGGCCGTGTGCTTTTAGGGAGGAGGGAAGATTTGGTATGTTTGAGAGGATTGGGATGTATTTCGTATGCTTTAGGGAGATATTAAAGGATAGTGAGTGGTATGTAAATAGAGTGGGGACTTGGGAGATGTTCGTAAAGTTTGTGAGATGATAGTTTGCAGTGAGAAGTGATTCTGGTGTCTGATCTTACGGTAAGTAAAGACATTGTAAAGGTAGATACGTAGGAAGTAAGTAACTTACAAAAAATGAAGTATATGAAGACTGCAACTTTACTACTAAACCCTAATAACTGGCAGATTTGAAGAGATCTAAGCTCGTATGTCGAAAGATTGCGTATTAAATGTTTATTGTTAGAAGCTCGTTGGTAGTGCAGACTGTTCAGTCCGAGTAAGTGGTGAAAAATAGTAACTTTGATTCAGCGAGCCCTGAAGCCATTGAATGCAACTGAATGATAGCCACGGAAGAAGAAGTAACCGCATCAGTGGATGCTATAATATCTGAGGGCGTTTGAGGCAGTTGAATGAAAAAGTGGGTGGCTGTGTAGCTTTTGTTGCAGAGGATCTGAGGATTTGGACTGTGGATTCTGGACTGTGGGTGTGTTTTAATATGATGTTTCTTGTTAGTTTGTTTTGTTCGGATCGTGGGTGTAGGTGTGGCCGTGATAGTGAGTAAGCTTTTATGTGTAAGATCTCCTATGAGAGAAGAATCTCAAGAGCAGATCTGAATGCTTTTCATCGTGGGGATCAAGATGGGTGGTCCCATTCGTTGTGGATGTCTCTTGCCTAAGTAGGTGATGATAGGCCAACGAGAATGGTTCGATATTTCATCTTTGCCCCCTTTCCATAGAGAGCCAAGATTCCAGTTCTGTACAGTACAGGAGAAAAGAATGGAGATACCTGCATGTCATTAACGCGATGAACCTTCATTTACATAGGGCAACTACTAAATGTTGGGGATTGTGGACCACTATCTTCCAACTACTGCATCATGCCGCCATCAAATCGATCTAGATAATCCAAGACTCCGAATAGGGCTGAGAAATAATGAAGCCATTCCTAGTATTCCCCATTCTTCAAGAACCTAGAAATTCTAACTAGGTGGTGTACTTGGTCAATGTGACGATCCTACTCGCATCGTATCTACAAACATAATCGTATACCCATCAATGATGCTTGTACGCTTCCACAATTTCTACAAGGAACAATACTGTACACTTGGTACACTTTGGTATGAAAAGGGCACGATTCATTTGTTGTATCTCGCCATTGCTCGCATAAACTGGGCGCACTAGGTGCACGATACTTACAATCCCGAAGTAGCCGAAAGCCGAAAGAACACCCAAATTTATTTCCGGGCGGATGGCATGAGTTTCTTCTTCAAGGAGCGTTGGTGGCTCGGATTAAGGGGCCTCCTTGGTATTCACAGTTTCTAATTGTTGCAAAGCTAAACATTCTGTGCAAATGGGGAGATATTACTCAGAAGTTGGATCAGGTGATAACTTATTCAGCCGAAACTCGTGGGTGTGACAAATTTTGATGAAAGGATCTCCAGGAATTAAATCCCTCCCTTTATGGAATTAGAGCTTTTTCTTTGGTTGAATTTTTCGGCCCGTCAATTACCGTTCACTTAATACCTTTTAACAGAGTAGAATAGAAAGTTAGGCAATGGCAAGAAAGGATATGCCAACGAAACTTAGAATACTCATTATGATTTGATGTTTGTACTCGACACGACATACAAAAAAAGAATAAAGCCGCGTCGGTCACATCTCCAAACATCAAACGAATCGAAAGGCAAAAGGGCGCTATGACATATCGCCTCACCGATATACTTTTTCGAGAAGTTCGGAGAGAAGGCTCTTTTTCCTGGAACACGACTCAACTTGATTTCAGGTGAAAAAAAGGGAGAAGACAAGTAGAAAAAGAGGTTGGCGGTTAGGGATACCGAGGACTGGGCCTGGGTGAAAAGGAGTGCAGAAGTTGAGATGAAACTGGAGGGGGGTGACTGAGCCTTATGTACTGTATCTGGTGCAGACGATGCAGACGACCAAACCGAGACCTGGCCTGCCTGACCTGGCCTCTCCTGTTCACAATGGCGCGCTTCGCAACTCAAGCAATTCTATAGTGGATTCGTGATCTAGATACGATACGATGCATCATGAAATTATGCAGAAACTAACTCCACCATACTCCGTACAGTGGTAATAAGTACGGAGGTCACTACGCGTCCAAGATTCTTAAGATTCCACTCCAAAAAAGGACGGCCAGTCGGCACCAGATGGCCGAGAAAGAAAAACGAAGCTCTCATTTCCCGATTTAACTCTCAGATTTCAATACTACTGTACGGTATCTTCGTAAGGTCTGTGAGTGGTTATGTTCGGCTATGATAGAAAGGCAGGTATGCCGGAGAAAAGGCACTTTTGTAGACGTCAGAGGTAGAGTCAGAGCTCCGGAGGAATCGACCATCCATTCGTAATGAGCACGATGAGCATTTAGGCATAACGCCTGTAAAGTATTAACTTTGGTTTCAAGCAACCTTCAGACGACGATTCATTTTTGGGATTTGGAAATGGAGAGAAGGAAAGAAAGAAGCTTATGCGGCGCGAGTCCAATGAGAGTGTCAGCCTCGCCGCTCAGAGGGGGTCATACTCCACTGATTCGTGCCTTGCCGATTTCAGCCAAGCCTGTACAGTGGAGTTTGCGTAAGGTTGTGTAAGGTTGTGTAAGGGTTGGCATTGGGTAAGGTACGGAGATAATATGGAGCTTTCTCGACTTTCACAGATTTTCTGTTTCAATGGTCGTCGTGGTCGGTGATGGTTGTCATGGAATTATTGAAAGAGCCATGGATGAGCCTTATGCGGTCGTGGTCTCCGAAGATACAAGTGGTACAGTTACTACCGTACGGAGATAGTGGAAATTCAGAATCGTATTATTTGAGATTGGAGAGATTTGAGCTTTGGTCCCAACAAGCAGAAAGGTATGGGCGCAGGCCTTGGGCGCATCCACTCATCCATTTCTCGACCCAGGGCTTGCGGGCATACCCACTGTCCATCGGTTACACTTGTCGCAAACATTCCTCCTACCGTATGCGAAAGTAGCTCAGTTACTTAAGAGAATCCAGCGACAAGAAACTACAAGTAAAGTGTACGGATTACTGACCAAGCAGTAAGCAAGTAGGTAGCAAGGGTAAGCGGAGATACTGTAGCTTTTAATTTCAGATGGCTAGATAGAGTAGTACCAGGACGATGCTCGCTTGTGTAAGGGGTCCCTCTCGCAGCTTGTCGCCCCTCAACTTCTTACTGAAGCGAACAGTGGCGGCTTGCCCAGAAGAGTATCCCTGGTTTCAGAAACTCTTCGAGCGCCCACTCGTCACTACCCGCCACCAGCCCTGAGAAACATCAGAAACATCAGAAAACAAAATAACACGATAGAATGAACCCCCTTTTCGCCGCAGTCTCTTGGCATCTGTTTCGAAGCGCTCCCAATCCCTTAAGCTTCCTTAAGATTTCTGGCCTGATTTATGATCCTATTCCCCTTGGCTCTAGCGGGTCAAACATCAGTAACTGTTGCGGGAAATCTCCCGCTGGTCCTCATCATTGAGGCAAGCCTTGCCGCTGCCCCCTGCCATCCATGCTGTGTATCAGATCTCCTCCTGGGTTCACGGGTGTGCTTGCCAGACTCTGAAATCGGAAATCTGAAAAAAATTGTCCAAAATAATAGTACTGTTATTGCTTGAAGGCTTCCCGTTGCAACCGAGCTTTTCTAGTTTCGCCCTTGACCCAAGCGGGTATGCTGTACTACCTGCCATCTGAACATCTGATCTCTCAGCCACAGGCATCATGCTGCATGCATGCACTCCGTACTATCGACCAAGCAAGCATTGCTCCGTATTATTGTACTGTACAGGACCTTGAAATCTTGATCCCTGGCCCGCCGACGTTTCTCGCTTGTTTTCAGTTCGGGTCAAGTGGCATGGCTTTGGCCAGAGGGAAGAGGGAAGAGGGAAGAGAGATTGCCCTGTAGGGACTGAACCACTGGTACGGTACTGGCTCTTTTTTTTCTTGCTCCCCCCTCCGGTACGGTACAGTACGTACTCACAACGCACTGAGCAAGATGATCCTCAGAGGTCCACCGTCTTTGCAACGGCTTCTGTCAGAGTAGTCGGCAACAAGTCGGCGCGTTGGCAAAGACCTGCCACGAGATGAGCTTGTGCCCCGTCCGGAGCCTCAATCTCTTGGCATCGAGCAGGTAGAGGGAATTGATCAAAAAGGCTGCATTGTCTCCCCATTGCTTGTCATCCAACCTATCTCCTCGTCCTCATTCCATTCAGCACTTTCACTTCTTTTCCCCCCATACAGGATCCAGGTGATTCTTTAATTTGTCCAACTTTTATCCACTCCTTGTTGTTGTTTCGTGCCGGACACCCTCTTTTCAGACCCTTCATATTTCAAGATGCTTTACTCTATCCTCTATGGCGCTGCCATGGCCACGGTGGTCTCCGCTCACGGTGCTATTCTGGCTGTCCAAGGTGTAGCGGGTTCCCCACAAGGAATTGGTTTCCAAGGTAAGCCTTTTTAAATTAAAATATATATATATTGTTTAATTTGTATAAGACTCGTCACTGACAACACTATGTAGTCGACACTGCTCTGGCCAGAAACTGCACCAACATCAGCCCTTGCCAGCAAGACACCACCCTCATCCGTGATGCCGAGATCGAGGCCAACATTGTCAACGAGTGTGGAAGAACTGAGATCTCAGGAAACATTGATGTTGGAGAGAACACTGAGAACCAGTTGGCTGCTGGTCAAATAACTCAGGTTAAGGCCGGAACTCCCGTAACTGTCACCATTCACCAGGTATGTCTACTCCCATCCTTCACTTTCCTCTTCGAATATCGAATCTGGAACTGACATTCGTAACAGGTCAACGCTGATGGAGCCGGCCCATACGCTTGTGATCTTGACCCTACTGGCAACTCCCTAGGTGTCACAGGCCAGACCAACCTCACCGTCACCAACAACGTCCCAGGAGTCAACGGTTTCTCTCAAGCCAAGACCCAAGACTTCAACATCACCGTCACCATGCCCACCGACCTCGCTTGCACCGGAGGTATGTCTAAATCCCCATTTTCATTCCCCTCCCTAATCCATATCATCCGACTAACAACTTCTTTTTTTCTCTCCCTTAGGTTCCACCGGCAACATCTGCACTGTTCGCTGCCGTAACAACGCTCTGGCTGGCCCCTTTGGTGGCTGCTTCCCAGTTCAACAAACAGGTTAGATAGCTTCCCATAAACATATAATACCAAATCCACCATTGCCCACCATTGCCCACCACCCAAAAAAAAACGCCTGAGATCTTCATCGTGTACTGAGACCTGTGCTTTCTTAACAGACACCACCGCCGCCGTAAACAGCGCCAACCAGATCCAAACAGCCCAAACCCAAGCAGGAGTCACAGAACAAATCGCACAAAACAAACAAGATCTCGCAGTCGCGATCGCCGCCAACCAAAACGCCGGAACCGCTGAGGCTCTCAAGGCACAAGAGGTCGTCGATCAGTTAATCGTCTCTTCCATCGTTAGCAAGGCATCACCAACTCAGACCCTCTCAATAGAAAACGTAGGAGCCGCAGCTGCTGCTGCGACAACTGCTGCTAGCACCACCACCAAGGCTGGCAAGGGATCTGCTAAGGCTACAACTGCTGCATCTGCAAAGGGAAATACGAATACTAAGGGTAACGCCAATGCAAAGGGAAACAACGACAAGCGTTCCACACCTAATATGAAGTTGGCCAAGAGAGTTTTCTCCGAGGAGGAATCGAACTAAAACTAGTCTGTTCTCTAGTTTCTGTTATGCGGTCCATGTATGTTTTGTGTGTGATTGAGAGAATTTTGTTGTTGTTTTTTTCGTTTCTTTTCTTCGACGATAGGGTTGGTAGTGTTGATGGAGTGTTTGGTAGGGTGGTGTCTTTGTAACCAAATGTGTATATAGAAGAAGCAGAAAGGGGGTTAGGATCTTGAAATATGTTAAGGGAGTCATCTGATTTAACAACTACTACTACTACTACTACTTAGAAGAAGAAGAAGAAGGGTCTATGAATGGTGGGAAATGACGTAGCGAGCGAGTACAACATTTTCAAGGTGGTTGTGGTTAATTTGGTTGGCTGGTTGGCCGGTTCTCATGGTCTATATAAAAAAAAGGTTCTTTTTTCGCAGGTCGATGTTGGAACTTTTTTTTTCTTCCGCTTTTTGTTTTCGTTTTCTTTTTGAAACGTGTTTTTTTATGTGATTGTGATGGTGATCGGGGGGTTTTTTTGGTAAGATATGATATGATGATAGTGATGATATGATGGCTCTCTTTACTTCATAGGTACAGTACTACGTACCTCTGCTTATTTTTTTATATATTTTTTTTGGTTTTTATTCCTAAGTTACAGTAAGGAAGGTATGGAGTCTAAGAATTTCCTCTGTTAGAAAAGACATATCATATCATCTCTACTATTAGGTATTCTATACAACTACTTCGTACTGTACCGTATCGTACCTTTCGCACATACCTCACCGATTCGACTTTAACTCACCAAGTCAACACTCAAAAGTAGGCTGGACTTTTCTAGAAATCATGCATATATGCTCCGATATTTTCCGCATTACTCATACATAGAAATAATAATAGTCTGGCTAGCCAGCCTCTCACCAGACAGGCTACACTGCTACGAATTTCTAAAATGATAGAACAAGCAAACAAAAGCCAAAGCCAAAGCAAAAAAATGAGGCTCCATTTCTCCGGTCGCTCCATGCCATTTCATTTGATTTTGCCCTTGTGGACCTATTTAAAACTAGCTACGTAGACACTCTAAGAAATAGAACAAAAAAGACGACACGAGACGACTTTTTCTTGTTTTGAAACAGAATCTGAAGTTGGCTCCGTGCTCCGAACCACGCCATTCCTTAGCTGACGACAAAAAAAGAAGGGGATTCCAGTCAAACGCCACCGTCCTAAACCCCCATTATTTGTAGACGACTCATCCCTAGCATTGCGTCGTGTCGTGTCTACATGTTCAATCGATGAAAGATAGATCCTAGAAGAGGATTAACCGAGAAATGGAATAGAAACTGAAAGTACATATTTATACAAAGAGCATTGAAGGTAGCGTAGAAGCGGTTGTGGTGGCGTTGATTTTGAGAGTGCTTTTGTCGTCAAAATCAGGTGTTGGATGAAGGGGTAAGTCCTTAAAACGGTTGTGGTGGGTATTAGTATCCAGGGACAAGGTTGGCTTGTTCGGATTATTCGTCCTCGCCCTCAGCATCCAGATCTCCGACTATCAATGATGGTGCCTCCTCCATCTCGGCATCGCCATCTTCATCCAGCAAAAGAGACTTCCCAGCCTCACCCTTCCCTTTCCCGCCTGGTTTTCCGCGTGGAGATGGCTTTCCACGCGGAGAGGGCTTCCCACCCAAGATCGGCTTTCCCAGACCTCTGGCCCTTGTATCTCTGCTGCTTCGCTTTTTGGGTGCTGGTGTCTCGTATTCAATCGCATCGGGGTCGTGATCGTCCTCGGCATCACCATCCTCAATAGCATCCTCATCCCCCATCAAAAGCTCCTGTCCTAGTCTACTCTTTCTCTTTTCAAGTTTGGGCGGCAGACCTGGACCACTTTCAGCATCTTCTCCAAAATCACTCTTTTTGGTTCCCTTGGGCCACCTACCCGGTCCACGGCCAGTGCTTTCTCTTCGCTCAGGTCTCCGCGCACTAGCAGAGCGTCGCGATGAACTTCCAGAATATTGTCTGTTCGTTGTAGGACTAGCGAGTGACAGCGCAGAACCTTTCCGAGAGGATGGGGGCGGCCGAACCGCGCTTTTCTTTGAGCCAGGAGGAGGAGGAAATCTTTGGAAGCGTTCGACCGGGATTGACTTGCTTGGCTCAAAATATATATGCGTCTTTGACTCACCATTCAACTTAGCTGTTGACTTAGAATCTTCAGAACCATTTTCTTTCTTCGGTTCCTCTCCATTTGTGTCCAGCTTCTCGAGCGCTTTCGTTATACCTTCGGTATTGCCGTTGGTGAAGGTCGCGAAATCACGTTTATTAGACGTCGATAGATTAGGTCCTCCATCATCACCTTCGCGAGGAGCTACGGTGCTGATAGGTGGTAATTCGAAATTCGAACTTCTTCCTCCTACATATGGTGTCCAAACCAGACTTTTAGGATTGAGCTGAGCATAGCCTCTGGTCGCAATTTTTTCTTCGTGCTGCCGGATGAGCTCTTCATAAGTAGAGTGCTCCAAATTGATGGCATAAACCTTAGTGACGGGATCTTTGACCATCGCTCCCAGGGCTTCAAGAGTCGAGATCACATCGTCGGGTGTCATGCCTATTTCTTGTGATATGGACCGGATGCTCGGAGCCTGCATTCCTGGCTTAAATTGACGGAAATAGTAAGACAATGTCAGTCGCCAGTAATTTCGGTAGGAGACCAGACCCATATCTGACAGAGGTTTCTCCGGTGAGCCAATCCTGTTCTCGCGTCGAGTCAAGAGATATGAGAAATCCATGAGTAGGTGGCCGTAACCTTTGCGTTGGTGCGTTGGAAGCACCAAGATACAAGAAACATTGTTCAAACTGATAACCCGCTTTTCCTTGGAAAAATAGCCTACAAAATGGTATCCCTTTTCATCGTATTCCGTCAGAACGTAGAATAGAAATTCGTACACATCGTAGTAAAGAGTCTTCGATCCGAGGAACAACTTAGCTAGGAGACACAAATTTTGGCAGTAGAGTGGATTCTTTCGGCCATCAACCTCGAACATTGACAACTTGCCCTCACGATAAATTTCGTCACCCGGTGGCTGCTTCCAGGGACACTTCGTCTTATGTCTCCATGCCACCATGGGTGACTCCATGTACTTGAGGCAGAACTCGCAGATGAATAGCGCCTTATTTCGACTGTATTCTTCCGGATATGGAGCAGCGTAGTGTGTGTCGATCTGATGATCCCCAAATTCGATGTATTCAATTTGACTGGCAGGGCCCGATACCTTGCGTGCCTTCTTCGTTCCAGCCATGGCAGCTGCTTCTGCGGCGGCACGTACGTTTGCTTGCCATTCCTCTTCGGCCCTTTGCCGTGCTTCGTCAAACCGACGGCGGTTTTCTGCCTTGGGTAATGTGTGCGTTGTGTCGGCCTCAGTTTCGTTGAGAATTCCACCGTAAGGCTTTGATTTCAACTCATCGATTTCTTTGTCACGAAGAGGGTAGAATAGTTGAGTGTGACTCGGATAAATAGTATTTGAGGGAGCTGCAGGTAACCCAGAAACTGCGCGTGAGCTTCTCTTCTTTTTCTTCTTGTCCTTAGGTGGTTTGGGAGGTTGTGACTTCAAATGGTGTAGTTCAACAGGATCGAGTGCAATCGCAACGATTAGTCTCGATGGGGATTTCTCAATAATTCTAGTGACTCGAGCTTGTTGTGGTTTCGGTCGAAGCGCTCTCGATGTTCTCGGGCTTGTTAGCTCGTCCGTTTTTCTATTCCCATTCGTTGTCGGTTCTGCGCTCGGGGGTGCGTCAAGGTCTACTTCACTTTTAATCTGAGTTGTGTGGGCATCAGACGATCTAGTACTGGGGACAACGTCTTTGTCGCCATTTTGTCTTCTTGATTTGGGCGAATTTTCTGGTTCATGAGCTTCAGCATCCGCTGAAGATGTCTTCCTTTTCCTCAGCAGTCTTGTGCCGTCCAAAGGGTCCTCTGGGGCAATCAAGGTGTTGTAGATTGAATGCGAGCCAGGTTTGATATTACCTCGCTGCGATGGGAGAAGGTCACCAGTTATACGATTGCTAGAAGATACGCGGCGAGAGGCAGATCCAGGTTCTGGTATGTCTTCGCTTCTTGGCGCATCTGCATTTCCCTCACTCTCGTTAGTAGGTTGAAGTTTGTTGTCTACGCAACCCATACACCGCCAGGTTTCCGCATCTATTCGTATGGGTCAGCAACATGACCTGTACAATTTATGCAAAGGCATTTCAACTCACCATCATCAGGCTGAAGAGCATTATTGTCCCGAGCGCATTGCCGATGTGCTACAGCCTTGTCAGCCTTGTCTTTACCATTTTTACAGAATATAGCAACATACCATTGTCAGCGCAGACATCGCAGGTAAGATACATTTCAAACTCCTCGCTGGGATCGGATTCTTCATCCCCGTTGCAGAAACTATAAAAACGTTAGTATATAAGAGAAATGCGGTCCTCAAATAGAGTGGTACATACATGCAGCGATTCGGGTTGGCAGCCTCTTCTTCCTCATCATCAGCAGCTGTTGGATCCCATTCCATTGCCGGTTCTGCATCTGAGGATTCTTTGTCTCCTTCGGCGTCCTCGTCGTCCTCACTCACAGCGAACTCATCTTCTTCATCTTCGTCTGTCGCAGAGTGAACTTCATCTTCTTCTTCCTCCTGTAGTCCAGGTTGGATTTTTACTGCGCCAACTCCTTCAACGTCCTCTTCTTCGTCTTCCTCGTCCTGTTCTTGCTCCTCGTCTTCTTCATCCTGGACCGGAATATCATCATCTTCCTCGCCCTCAGCATCCTCGTCAGATAGTATAGGTTCCTCCTCCTCCTCTTCTTCGCTGAGATCGTCATCCATCTCCTCTTCCTCCTCGCTGTGTTTTACTAAGCCATTCTGCAACTGGGAATTGGCTGCCTGAGCATCTGCGTAGTCTCCATCCAGAGGGGTCATGACCTCGTCGTCCTCCTCGAATTCAGCATCATCCTCTGAGGTCGCCATGCTCCTATGTATCTCTTCCTGAACAAGATCTTCGGCAGCCATCATTCAAGCGTATGATCAAAGATTTGGGTAGTGTTGTATCGCAAGGCTTAATGATCGGCGGCAGATGAGTTCGTGGGTCTAGTTACAGTACCTACTGGTATGCTGCAACTTCCCGCATCTCCTTCGTATGATCCTGCCTTATGACATCGAGCTGTTGACTAAGTCTATCCTAGGTGCTGGTCTCCCTCGTGGGTGGTGGCAAGAGTTGTGGCGTGAAGGGAGTTCGCGATCGCAAAGGAGGTTCTCGTAGTGAACGCGAATTTAGAGCCACTAACACGGCCGGCGCAAGTACAAAACGGGTACTATACCACGCATAGGAACATTAGGCGCGTATATCAAGCTTCGGTGGAATCAAAGGCGTTGTGTATGGAGAACAATCACGATTCAACTGCACATCCCCCGGCTGGAGTGAGGTCTGGCTTGTGGGGAATCATATGTACAGTAATAGCGGCGATGCCACGGCATTTCTGGTGGCCCATACTTATGTATTTTTGAGGAATAGAGAAAGATTAACTAATGGGAATTATTTTACAACAAGAGCCGGCCAATACTCCCAATTCCTACTTTGTGACTCTCATTGGATTTACTTGAATAGCTGAACTATTTCTCAGGTAAATAAGTGACTTGTAGAAATCTATTTGGATGTGCTGCTTTAATCGCCCGTTTTGGTAATCGTTGTTGCCTTACTTTTTAAGGCACTAAATACTACCAGCTTGTCGCAACGACATCCCAAGATTCGAAGGGCATCAAAAGTCCTTCAACACAAAACACAACCACCAGGTACGCTCAATCTTCTCCTATAACAAGGACTCGCAGTAATTGATACTGCATACAGAAGTTTGTCGCAACTGCTACAATGGGTGTTCCTTTCGAAGCTCTCATCCCATATGGGATCATGCTCACTGTATGCACCTCCTTCCCCTCCACGCCGCAAGACCCGATACTGAGAAGCGCAGATGTTCGGAATCACTGGAGCTGGACTTTCGAAGATTAGGCACATGCAGAACGGAGGAAAGCGAGCCAGGCATTCAATTGATCAGTGGGACAGAGTCAGTGGAGACACCTCTCGCCATCCGTAACAGCAAGCTAACAAATCTATAGCAAAGTATGATACGCACAATTTGATCCTCTCGACTCCGCAGGTGCTAATTATACTGCAGTGATGGACCGGGACAGGAGATTGACCGGAATGCTGAGAGGACAAACGGATAACCCGGAGGCGCCCCCCGGATTCGAGTTGAACAACCCTTGGAGAGTATGTCTACATCCACCACTCCTGGCAGAAGCTCACTTTATTAACGTATCTCTCGCACAGTTGGAGAAGCGCATCCTCTAATCGCTCCGACTTTCGTCTATTGTACATAAATGCTGCTAAGAACCAAGAATCAAGAATCAAGAACCATCAACTACCATGCCATTCACATGTGTAGAGGGATTCTGCTACGAGCTCCGATGTGACATTACCTATTGAAAGTTACGAAGAGACGCACGCTGCAAAGCGCCTACTCTGTTTTGTATTACAATCGGTGAATTAGCATTCATGTCAAAGAAGCTACAAATTCGTGGTGGGGGCCAAAGTAGCAGCATGCTTCGGCCCCGAACTTAACCTCATTCACTGACTTGAGTCCGCCTGTTGGACCAACGTTCGTGGTTCAAGCGTACCATTGCCCTGTGCACTAAGAATTTATATAAAGGAAGGTCGTGCTCCGGGTTCGCAATGTGTTATTGTTCTGCGAGAGGCTGCCGAAAGTTCGCGTGCTCTACTACTATCTTGTGTCTTGTGGCATTCCACAAAAGACTTGTCCAGTAGAAAGATTCTTGCTCGTTTAGAGCAACATGGTACTCACTCGTATTATTAGTACTTCTACAATTGGACATTTAACAGCAAGCCGCTTGATTTAGGAAAGGCATGCAAAGTTACAAATCACCACTTCTACTAAAATCCTTGGTCATTTTCAAAGGACTTTAGAAAGAAGATTACTACTACGAAAAGTAGTTGAAAAAGGTTTCTATTTCTCATTTACAATCCGCATTTGATTCTTAGTACTAGAAGCAAAGTGCTTTCACTACAACATTACAATAACAGAGGGTACTAAGTTATCTGTCCACCCTCTCGCCTTATTACTTTCTCTGTGGTCATTTCAACTTAGATTAATGAGGGAACATGAGCAGTTATTTCTGCTTTACGGTGACTTACTGCATCTCTGTTGATTACATAATTAGTGATATGAGGAGCTGTAGCTAGTTTGCTTTGGCTTTATATATAACGCTCTCTTCTAGTAGAAGTGACTACAATATCTAGTTCAACACAGTCCTATTACATGTGTAATGTTGCTGTATATAACATTACTAGTTATACACATCACACTATACTATTGTACATCCTCATTATATTCACCATGTCAGATGTTGTCATTGCGAATAGCAATGACACCTGTTGTCAAAATTATAAACCTTTGACCAGCACGCTGTTTTACTGCCTATGTTGCCCGGAAATCATGTGGTTCATATATTGGAACCGTGGCACCGAATATATCTTCATTTTGTCTCTCGCATGGTATGGAATTGTCTTATATGCGTAAAGCAAGCCACGCAAGCCTCATGCATCCAAAATAGCCCATTTTGTATGACATTCGGGCCTTTTCCGATGCCTCCCACTCTGTATATAAAACCTACTAGTCGGCCTCTCATCTAGACGGCTAGTACGGAGGTCACGGCAAAAAGTTATTAGACTTCATTGGTCGTATACCGTATTCGCTAATCTAATACCCTACGCCTAGCAACAAACACTGTAAACAGCCTGTAGAGATTATTTTCTAGTGGCGTGTTATACGGCCATACGCGAGAATACAGGTAGCTTCCTATTATTTCCGGTGTAAAGGAGCCTATACCCTACCGCTAAGCTCTTATTTCCGGGCCTTGCCTAGCCTGTAATCGAGTCCAATAACTTTTTGCCGTGACCTCCGTACTCACAATTCACTCATTTTATGCATATACAATTTCCACCATATCAAAGTTCCATAGCCTATTAATCTCCGATACGACTTACCGAAGGCTTTTCATTTCTAAAAACAAACCGAGATCTACCAGCGCATCCTCTCGGCCACCACAAAGCGCCAGATACAGAAAGTATATTTACAGCGCTGCCAAATACGCAATCTCCTTCCACATCTTCCTGCAAACTTGCCATACTATAGCTAGCCCTGCTCCCTCGGCATGAACTATCACCTCTACCAATTGCGAGACCTTATCTTAACCCTCCGAATTATATGAACATGCTTTGTTACTACAGAAGCTCTTTCCAGGTGGAATCTGACTCCACATTGAAAGGGCTGTCTGCTACTACTTGGGACCTGTCAAAGAATTTTCTGATTCGAATCCTCTATATCAGAACAGTATACAAGGAGCATGACAATTATTGTACCTCGTCAGCTACTAGTATGTATTTCATTTTGCGCAGCATAGTAAGGTGTAAACATACTAGAGCCCAGGTTTTATTCATCGCTTTAATCGATCAGATAGTGTATCCTTACTTTTTGTTAACATCTAAGCTTCACTTATGGAATTAGTGATATTGTCTCGTTAATACAGAGTTCTAACCGTCATGCCCTAAACCGCTCGACTTGTTAAAATACAACGAAGTGGTCTAAGATTTACATAGAGATTAATGCTTTGGCCTATTTAGTAACTGCCAATGCTCCTGCTGAACTATTCACTACAGATCTAAACTACTGAACTTTTAACAGGAGCAATATGATATATAGTGGGTTCGGGGGGCTTGAAGGTTACAATAAGGCCTCTGCATCTACATGTTTGTAATTCGTTTAATTCATAGATTGGCAAAACCATATAGATTGATTTACGGATGATGATGACGATGACGATGATGATGATGATATTTATTTACGTCCAAGAGACCTCCCGAAGGGTATGAGGACGTGCTAAGCTAAGGATTTTTATATACAAAGTCCTATTTATAAGGAAGCAAAAAGACCACAAGGGGTACAAAGGCTCCTTTATAAACAGCCCCCGGTACCTGATTCCGCGGTGTCGCAATTCCCTTGTATACCTTAGAAAGCATTTCATGCTTATGCTTGACCAGCTAGCTACTCTCAATGCATAACTAGTAGGGCCTATTGACTGTGACCTCCCACGACCAGTTGTGGTGGACTACTAGAAAGAGAAAAGATATCCTAGGTAGCCCTAAGCTCCCTTAGACAGATATCCTTAGGTAGATACCTAAAGACGCGTACGAAGGCGTAGTATCGACACCCTTAAAGACCTTCCTCTAAGTCCCCTCCCTCCCTCTATTCCTTCCCCCTACTCTAGTACCTCGTATATCCTAACAGCCCCCTATGCCTCCTCCGATTAATCCTCAAGTGTCTGCCAACCGTCGTAGGTATATCATAGAGGCCCAGCTCTGACAAAGGTAGATACATCGTGTACTCGAGTCGTAGTTGCAAGGAATAGAGGGGAGGGAAGTGGCCACGGTGGCAAGATCTCGAAAGCGTCGATATGGGAAAATCTCTTCGCGTCGTCGTTTCGAAATGACTCAATCTTGGCTCTGCCGACACTGCAGAAGAGTGCGACAGGTTCGTAGAAGAGCACCACGTACAGGTGTTGAGTTGTCGCCCTCCATGATTGATTTACGAAGAACGTGAGCTTAACAAGCCATTTCTATATTATTTTACTTTAAGGGATCCACTTAAGTTGCGTAAGCCACTTAATATAAGTAAATCTGTACTGCTTTGTAATGGATATAAGAAACTAAGCGATTTGCCAATTTGTCTGCACACCTATCCCCTTTCTCTTATTTTTTTTTACACAATTACAGAATACAACAATAGAGTTGTAAGCCTAAGGTTTAAATTACTGAATTTCTAGACTAAGAGTAAATGTCTGTTTGACTTTTTTTACCAGCTTTTAGAGGAGTATTTTGAATGGCATTTTAGAATGCTCTAAAAAGGATTGCTTTCTACATACTCTGTTTGTATAATGATGAATATAAGGATATAGCACTGTCAATTTATTAAAACGAGACATTTGAGTCCTTACTAAATTATAAATACACACTAAAAGGAAGAACAACGCCTTCCTACTAGAACAAAAAAAAGTTAGGAGAAAATCGTTCAATGCTAAAGTAAAGTCTACATTTGACTTACCCTAAGTCATATTACCATTTCTTAGTGTTTCTGTAAGGATATCCAGACAACACAGTAGATTATTTAACATTATCCAGATGCAGTACAGTACATGCAAGCCTAGGTACGCAGGTAACACAATGTCAGCCGCGAATCACGTGTACGACTAGTATAACCTCATTTCTACTGCCCGCCATGAGAATCGGTGCACTGGTGGCTTAATACTTTGACATCAAAATCAGCTCAATTAGTATGGAAAACAAGGCCTTTGCGATACTCACTTATTGTATATATAGTGTAGAAATCCCCGTAGATTCAAGGGCCAGACAATCCAAGATTCCCCCTCAATTACCTATTTCCCACATTTCACCATTTTCCACTTATTGGTGATCGAGGGTTCATACACAATTTCATAGGAAATCTTCCAGTTTTTAAAGAAGGTAGTAGGTGACTTAAGTTGCTACATCCTTATCAGATATTAATATGTTTTCGCAGAACAAATTCTTGCTTCTATTTCTTAGAAAGTAAAGATGTTATTAGGTCTATACAGAAGTTTTCATATCAAGAACTCAAGCGGGACACCAGCGATTTTCTATTTCTACAATCAATTACAAATGTATTAGCAGCTCCATGTACAAAGTGTACGTCGCTTAACCAAGCCTTAAAACACATCCTATCACTCACTATCTACTCTCATACCACATCCTCGCTTGCGAAAGTACCGTGTCTCCGCACCGATCACAGAGACAAAATGCGATCTTCACTTTAAACTATCCACTACGTGGTCAATAAAACATGTCGGCAAATTTTTCTAATACACAAATACGCGTCTTCCAAAAATCAACATACGACCATCTCAACTTCCACTCCTGTATCGCGGCATAATTTCCGCAGATCGCATGTCGGTACTTCAGTACCTATGTACGAACCGATCCTGATACTGTACAAAGTATCTATGCAAGCAATATCCAAGTAACGGAACTATGCATCCAAGCGAACCCTTACTTTCGAAAGCATATTACCAGACTCCACATACCAAGAAACGCACCTTCTCGTGCTTGAAAAGGCTCTAAAGTCTAGAACCCTAAAATCCCTAACCCTACAAAATCAATAATAATGACCCAATATGCCGCGTCTGTTATAGTGCTCACGATACGAAAGGGGATCTGAAGAAACAAGTGTCTCTGTCTTACTTAGCATGACTAGATATATATAGTTTTAGGACGACAGTATTAGGATTGCGCACCCTAGAGACCCTAAAGTGCTAGAAACAAGCTAAGGGGGGGTGACGCTTATTTATTTAGACGCCCTTTCGTACCTTCGTACCATTTATATAGAAGCTACTTACTATACACATGTGTATACCTACCTACTAGACAGCAAGTACCTCTATAATCACCTTAATAAAACTCTAAATTTAACCTACTACCCTACCTCTAGTTACCGAGTATGAAAGGATTCCCGAAGAAATACCGTACTAACTTAACAAATCCGGTTTTCGCGTAAGTGTTCTAAATAGCTCATGCAATAGTTCTAGGGAGTTGAAATCCTTAGATCTTCGTAGATCCTTCAAACTGTCCAACCAGATCACTGCCAAGCATCTACGCGAAACCCGGATTTGTTGAGTTAGCACGGTAAGCGTCACTGGCCCTTAGCTTACTGCTAGCACTTTAGGGTCTTTCAAACTACGTATATCTAGTAACGCTAGGCAAGGGAGTGGCGTTTATTCACAAGAATATATAACAAGGGAGTACCCGTACACAAGGTTGATCCTTATATATAACTACTGGTAGCATCTGCCATCTACATTCTCAACAACGTTCAACCATCTACCTACACCATCAAATCTCCCACATCTCGTCATCTCTACAGCATCTCCACAGCATCCCCAGCATCCCCAACATTTCAAATCTCACTATCTTCCACTATCTCGCATCCCCCAAACTCTGTAACCCTCAGAACCCTACGTCCCTACACACGCTACACACAACTCTAAATTTTCCCTTTCTTTCCTTCTGTCTTTCATCCTAGGTTATCCCTAACACCAAACCATGCAAGTGTAACGGCTGCGAACGGCTATTTCAGCACGGTCAGCTGTACTAACATGTTCCAAACAATCTGTGCGAAGTTCTTTCCATGTACTGTGGCTTCGCCGTACATATGCACAGTCACGTAAGTATTTTCCAAATTTTTATCTCTGGATCTCGATCTCCACTTCTCATCTCACTCAAATCTGACAAATTTACAGTTGCCTAATAATCTATCTATCCGTGCTACCCGCCGTACGCAGCCCCGTCCCGTCCTCCATACAGTCCACCGAGTCCAGTCAAAACATGCGAGATGAACTTCCGAACATCCATCCAATAACTCCCCCCATCAACTCCGCAAAAGCACATTACCAAAAACCTTCATTAAAATAACTACTGATTAGATAAATAAATCATCCACCAGAGTCAACCCTCCAAAACGAAGTCTACAAAATCCAAAAGAACGTCAATCTCTCCATCTCATCCATGCATCTATCACACACGCACAAACCACACCTAATACATAGAGATAGTCTTGTCTGCATAAGGTCTTCGGCCTTGAAACGGGGTTTAATCACCATCAACTACATGCACAGCAGCACAAACCACACCTTCACAAAAGCTTAAAAAGAGCCTTGCGTACTCCATACAATAAGACCCCGTACAGTAGTACGCTAAACCGTCCCACCGTCCCACCGTCCCAAACTTCCAAACATCTGTGCGGCCCAACAAGCAACGATCTTCCCTGCATACAAAATCAATACATGCATACAAAAACTCTAGGCCCTAAAGAAAATATAAAAGGGCCAAACGGCAAGGCTAGCTAAAACAAAAACACCCACTAGTGCACCACAATCACACTACAGAAGTACGAAACGTACATACACCAAAACATATATCATGAATGCCTCCAGCAAGCCACAGACGCCACGTCCACTAAGTACCGACAACGAGTAAGTACAAGTACCGTATGAAAAAATGCTAATCAAAAGTCATACATTATCGATCGGTTAATGACCAATCCTAACTCATTTTGGCCACCGGTTAAAGCCGCCGACCCAACTCCGGGGAGCGACGGGAACAATATCCGTCATTTTAGCGAGAGTGCGACGGAAGTAATGCCCGGAGGAAACCACTGCTCGCCTCGCCAATTTCCCCCCTTTTTTGGGACACTTTTAACTTTTTGTGATTTTCTAATTCAAATTTTTAAAACATCTTGTCCATTTTTTCCGGGATACGGGTGAGGGAGATGATGATGGAGAGAAAACTCTATTTGGGCATTTAGACTCATACCTTATGTGCTGGATTATATACTTGATGCTTAATCGTACTACCGGTACCTTGAGAGTTGTGACTCGCGAAAGAGTCATGAGTTTAGGTTGTTCTTGTCCCTTGTTCCTTGTAGATGTGATATATAATGCTAGCCTGTTGGATTATCCAAGGCTGAATGCTCACCCCACTTCAACCCCTCTCATCTAGCAGACAGTACTACTGCGCAGTAAGTAATGTCAACGACATAGCAAGCGAAGGAAGGCGCTACAGAAAGCACTTGAGTATCAATTCCAAAAAAGATTTGGTTTTGTACAGCGCACATGTATGGGGCAGACTTGCTCCGCACGCCTCGTCATCTTCAGGAAGAGGATTACTGAGCAATCAACTTGCTTGCTTGCAGGCAATGCTCGCAATATTACTCTTTGTTTTCGGTGCCTGTCCACTTAACAGTTTGATGGGGCTCCTAGAGGCTTGTTTTCTTGGCAGCCATGTGTCTCTGATCCCTTGGTCTTGTTTGTGCAGCACAAGAGACTTTGGAAAGTAGAGAATTTCAAAAGCGTCCAGCTCTGCCAAAAGAGCCAATCATGAAACCGACTTCCTTCAAAACTTCTCAAGTCCAGTCCGGCCCGCATATCAGAAATGATATCTTCCTCTTGCTCGAATGCTGCTACTGCTGTATTTCATAGTCAATTCAAACCCATCCAAAGACTTCTTTCTGGAGAAATCCATCTCAACTGCCATTGCGAGAGAAATACCCAACCCCGTTGCCATCTTAGTAGATTCGTGCCGTTGCTGCCGTTGCTGTTGTAACAATATGTACTTGCGCACTGGTACTAATATTAATATATACTTTCATACTGAATTCCTTCCCCTCTCAATCTCTAAACTCCAAGGCAACATGATGTGTATGCCCTTCCCATCCTGTCTTGTCATAGATTACAACAGGCCCTTCCGCATCCCTACTTTTGTGGTATAGAAGAAAGAAAACAGATAAACAGAAGAAAAGACAAAGAAAAGGGACACAACTAACTCCCAGTAGTCTATAATGTTGCGCAATGTAGCAGCAATATGTATAATCCCCTACTATCCCTAACGCCAATCGCTGTGCTTCCATCTCTATGAATACCTGGCAGAATAGCCCACGCTATGGATGTGATATACCTATGCCCTTCCAGCTCCCAAACAATATGAAGACCCTGTTTTTGTGATCGATGCGCCAGGAACACCGCCAAAGTTTGATGAAAGCAAAGTAAAAAGTCGACAAAGGGAAAATATGTGCGCAATGCTAATCGAGCGCCCCGAAACTCCGCCGCTCCCATGTTTTATACAATATTGAATGCTGCCTAATTAGGGGTATTGGTTTTCGGTGTTTGATGGTAATGTCGCAGGAGCCATCGTGCCAGAGCGATAGCCTTCATCCCAATTGGATGACATGCTCGAGCTCCTTTGTATATGTTGAGCTGGTAGACCTCCAGCTTGGTACTCATCAACACTCGTACGATGAGGTAATGCGTATCTATGCGCTATGCTGGTCGCAGGGGAAATTGAGTACACTCCGGATACTCCGCCGGCACCGCTGTGACTAACCAAAGGGGGACCCATAGCTGCACTCCCATATGTGTTGGTATGCTGTGGAGAATAGCTTGCTCCAAAATCGTCGCCCCCAATTCTCTGTTGCGTTGGGGATACCATGCTGTTCATTGATGTAAAGCCCGCCTGAGGCTGGAATGGGCGCATCTGAAGCTGGGGAAGCATAGGTTGCGAAGGGGAAGGGAGTCGCGCATTCTGTTGGAATGACGCCGGATTCTCTGGTGCTCGGCCATACTGCTGAGAATAGTATAAGGGTGAACTCGAGGGCAATTGTGGCTGGGCGTACGAATATCCTGGCTGTTGGTACGGCATTGCAGACACGGGAGGATATTGTTGTTGCAGCATATATGTCCCTGCGTATTGCGAGTTTGTCGATGTTTGTTGCTGCCCAAAGCCCGGCGCCGGTTGTTGTACTTGGTTTGAATACTGATCGGAACCTGTCCTTGGTCTCTTTGAGGGCTGTTCATCTCCACCACCATCGCTCGATGGCCGCGGATCATAGGGACCAGTTGATGTGTAATACTGGTCGGCTTGCCTTGACTCAGGAGGTGTGATTATTTGCGATGGTTCTGGCCTTCTGGGAGTAGATGAATATTGCTCTACTCTTCTCGAGAGAGGAGGTGAGACACTGGCTTCTGGACCCGATCGCCTCTCTTGGCTACCTTCTGCATCTGCTGCTGTCTCGCGCCTTGTTTGGGTATTGTAATGGCGAGGTTGGTAGTCATTAGATGCTGGTCCGCGCTTCCTAAGCAGTGTACGCGGTTCCTTGCGAATCCTCAATCGCACTCCTTGGTCGCTGAATGATCGGGTCAAGAAAGTAGACGCTTCCATACCAGGCCAGTTCTTTGTGGAATAGACCGTAAATACATCCGACTCAATAGCTTTGATAAAATTGCATGTATGAAAGTAGGCGCCTAAGCCCTTGGACTCCCGCATTTGAAAAAGGCTGAACTGCAGACGATATTGTCCTTCAACCTTGACTGACAAGTCAGGGAAGATAAAGAAGGCACCTTCTTTGTTATTTATATCCTTCAATCGATGCAAAGATGATACGAGGGTGCCTCCAAGAGAGGCTGATAATTTGTCTGCTGCGCTCTCTTTGGGTGGCAAGAGTGTACAGGTTGCGAAGTAATAGGGACCTAGAGAGTACGATCAGTGTTCTATTCGCACGTATGGGTTCGAGCTCTGTACTGTGTATATAGCGCTCTGTTGGGTCATGTTCTTTAGCAAGTTGGAGCTGGACCATTGGCGGAGGATCAATTGGTTTGCGGTCTAGAGAAGCTGCCGTTAGTATTCCCCAACATTCAGAAACAGACTCCTCGTGCAAACTCGCCTTTGTCTTTGCCAATGGCAACTCGTGCGCATTTTGGCTGTTGGCGGATTTCTAGGTGAACAAATTGACTTTGAGCAACTCAGATCAGTGGATGTAAATTCGCAGCGGTAGAGGGGTACACACATCTCTCTTTGGAGCTCTTGATTCGACTGCTCCTCCTCAGTCATATGAGGGTACTGGCTAGCAGGTTTCATAGGATTTAGATTCGAATACGGATCGTCCATGGTAGTGTCGTAGCGGTGTGAGGTACCAGATTTAAACAGTTTTAGTAGTTTGAAGTTTGGAGAAAGAATGCCCAAAGGTCCGGCCACCGTGGATAAAATTTTGTGGACTTAGGGCTCATACAGTTGGTACAAGAGCTGGTGCTATTGCGATTATCTAGAAAAGTCTTCCAGGTACGTGGCAGCTGTACATGTCATAGAACCGTTTGGTGGGGTCTTAGGTCCCAGACCTGACCTGACCGCTTGACGTTGGGCCCAACCGCAGTTCGAAGCGCGATGGTCCTTTCGCAGCTTTATGGCGTAAGTTGGCAAAGGAGTGGTACTACACGGGAAGATGCAGTATTTTGGTCAACAGCAAAGGGCTGTCTGGTGTTTCCAGAGATATTCGGGGTGGTGATGAGCTAGATGGAAGCTCTCATCGGTCTCCTCCGAGTTCTACAGCGGTCGCGGTCGACGTCCTCGATCAGTGGGCGGCTGAAGATACTAGGTCGATGCAAAGGGATAAGGCTGATATGCGTAGCACTATCAAACCGATACAATAGTTCGCACTACTGTTAGCTTACGGTACTCGCGTGGATTGGACCGTGGAATGACTTGAGGTAAATGACAGCGACCAGACCAGATTTTATGATGGATGGGAAGCCAGGAAGGTTGGGGAGATGATGGATTTTGATAGATGATGAACTCGTTGATGCAGAGAGGGTTCTCTGAATGAGCGGAGAATTGATTGGCGATCCACAACCAGGTCCAAAGCTTAGACGAACGGTGGAAGTGCTTCGTCGGTGCGGCACTTGATGTGGAGGTGGTAATTGAGATGGCGCCGGTGTCCTAAGGTTCCTAAGTTAAAGCGAGGTGAGGACGGACTGGTTTGGTTTGGTTTAGCATCAAAACCGATTCTGACAGACAGGCGGGTATCGTTTGTTGCTAGCCTAGAAAGTAGTAGTAGTCTAGTAGGAGGGTAAGGTTCAAGGTCGAGGGAGGATCCCATAAATTTACAATTGATAGTCTGGCACCGATGGGTGAAAGTGGTCTGGGCAAGGCAGACCTTGACTCGGCCTGCAAAAGAACGTGATCTGAGGTCGGAAGGGGGGGGGCTTCCAACCTATGTTCTGATCTGCGGGTCTGCCTGCAGTACGGAGTACAGCGTTTGTTGTCAGATGCAAACGGACGGATAGCGCAGGCAAGGCCAAGAACTCAGAATGGATCCTGGATAACCTTGGTTTTAGACAGTCATGGCACCGCAACGACGCCTAATGTTGCTGTAGGAGTAGGTAGATAGGGAAGATAGGTAGGCAGTGAAGGAATGAATAGGTACGACAATCGACAGTCCACATAAAGCTGATGTCCGGAGGGTAGTCGTCGAGAAAGTCGTGTTCCCGTACTAACTAGACTGCGGAACTGCTTCTGGCATAGGGCCGTCTAACGCTTTCCAAGATTGGCCTGGCCTGGCTTGCTCGATTCGACCAACGAACCACAGCGAGCAAAATGGCAGAACAGGGCTCGAAGTGCCGGACGTGAGCGTATCGATTTGACTTAGGTAAAGGCCAGGTTCTGCGGGCAAGCTCGGACACCGCTTCGATATCGATCCAGTGGTCTGTAATGCAGCGACGGGGGGGGTAGTACAGTCCCTTTAAGCTACCGAGTGCAACGCCACCCTGAATGGTCGAAGGAGAGAAAGGATAATAAGAAGACAGGCATCAGCTTGCGATGCTTGAATGCTTGCATGGCTGGGGAACACAGACCCGAGCAAGATGGGACGAGGGTATTTGACGTGTGGGTACTATGTGAGCGGAGCGGTGGGGAGGGGGGCAAAAGCTGCGAGAAGGGGGGCGCTCGGGGGGAACATGGATAATAGGTGATGGATGAGAGAGACAGGCCATCAAGATCTGGAGACGAGAAACTGGGATGGTTTGCGGCGGCGGCGTTGTGCTCGGCGCAGCTGTGCTGGTCCTGTCTGTCGCTAGGTATAGGTATGGATGGCTCGATATGCTCGATATCTCGATTCGACCAGCTTTGCTCGATGTAGACGCGCCTAGAGCGAAATCTGTTTGGGCGGCATCATTGGCCCAAGCATTGATGACAGATCCATGAGAAAGGACGGATGGCAGATGCTGCCATTCCTCTTTGGATCATCGCGACGGGAGGCTTGCTCTCGAACACCCAACCGAACATGCTGTCTTCTTGCCCTAAGGACGAAAAGGCAAAAAAAAATAAAAAAGGTCCATACCATACTCGAGTAAGTGTCGTACGAGTAGCGTCGTCCACCGTAACGGACGCATCTTGTCTCGCGCGATCGAAATCCTAGAAACAATGCATATAGCAAGAAAATCATCGTCCAAGCTTCCGGGGACACTCAGGTCGCAATTATCCAGTGGCCGCTTACTTGCTGCGGTGCCAGGTATTGAGTCGGAGAAAGCAAATGTACGAGACCTTGGAATAATACCAGGTACCGGTTACTCTACGGCAAAAGTATTGAAGTTTGTCGCTAAATTATCCTATGCTCCTCCTACCTTGGCGTTCTGCAACACCAGTTACACAACACTCACACCTAATCGAGTAAATTGCGACAACGGCCTGCTATTATAACAGCGCTCCTATTGCACGCGCACCATTTATGCCATTTATGCCAACGTCCATTCCAGGCTGCGATATGAGACGAACGTGGGCCTCGAAGTCTGAAGTCACGACAGGCCATGGCAAGCAATAATACTGCCCGTTCACATATCATATCAGACCAGACTGGCGGACACATATGTGATGAAATATTGGCTAGAACGGCGGGCGGTAGGTAGATACCTTTCCGGCATGAACCTCGCAAACAACTGCACACATGTCAGATGAGTAGTCGCTAATTGACTACTTCAGCGTCCAGGGTTGTGCATGGGCCTATTCGGGATTAGTCGCAGGACGATACAGTACGGTGGAAGCAGAAGCAGAAGCGAAGCGGGCAGCTGCAGGTCCGGTGCTCACCAAAGAACAAACGCATACATTCCATATGGGAATTGTACGTTCCGACAAAAGAGAAAGACTTCATTACTCGCCTCTATTGTCGCAGCACGAGGGCTGTGAGACTTCACATCGATCAATTGTTGCTTCACGGTATCATCATGCTCATGCGCAACTTCAACTCCAAGTCGATCGCCGACCGGTCTCCTACTCATCGTCCTCCGTCCTCTGGACCTCGGTCTTCCAGGCGATTAATTACTCATTTTCCTCTGCTTCCCCATCCGTCGTCATAAATTATCTGTCGCGGCCAAAGTGATAGAGATTTGATCATTGCGCTTACAGTGACGGTGGTGACCGTAATAGTCCCAAAATGATCGTGCTGACCTTGTCTATACAATCTGCATTAAATTGACGATCTCCACCCCAGCAAATAATCTTCCTGGCCCCTCATCCCAACTTCTTAAGCATCGCTTCCAGCCCTGTCCCCCACTTCTTCCTCATCAACTTCGGCGCCCGCTCTCCAGCCACAGCCACAAGTCCATCACCACTGTGCAGCATCGTAAAGTCACCGGAAGCAAATCATTCGTGCTGGCTGCTTTCCGAACTTCTATCGCCGGGACAGCTGATGCAGCTTTGTTAACTTCGCCCAAGCAAAGGCCGTCGTGAGAACAGCATTACGGCATGCTGCAGGGAGACCACATGGCAGATGTTGCATTTTCTTTCATCGGAAGATCCGAGAGATCTCGACACGTTCAGTGAAGCCACATGCGATCTTCCTTGCATTTGATCTTGCACTGTGGCACCCACAACACGTTACCTTGAGCTCATTGAGCATGCTTCAAGCGTGCTTCTGAATGGAAATCGTACTATGGCTACAGTATTTACTCGCATTTTCAAAGCCGCAAGTCTTTGTTCAATGAATGAATGAATGAATGAACGAAAGGTACCGGCACGTTTGGAACTCGTAGCCGGACTTTGTTTCTTCCTCCTTTCGGCGCGTAAGGTATTACGAATGATTGCAAAGCACGTCACAACTCATGCGAGCCATGCTTCTCTTTACTACTTAAGTTTCAGATCTAGACACCACCAAGATTCGCCAGAGCCAGTATCAGTGCCGGTTGCCGACAAGAACGCCTTGCGCTATTGTACCATCTTTTAGAACGGCATTACCTTCGTAGACATGCCATGCCATGTCTTGTACAAAGCGTATTTGAATCTGACCTTCCTACTTCGAGCTATGGTTGCGACTTATGCTACAAGACAACGCCGACATACGGGGTGGATATTGGAATCTCACCGCGATGAGAATAGCGAGCAACATGAAGCTGAACGAAGCATATAAAATCAGGTATTTGAGTTAAACACCAACGTAGCATGTCGCACTGCAGCTTATGGCACTTTGGGCACGCGAATGCCACGTTCCGGCTTCAGAAGATGGAACTAATCTGCAGACTTCACTTCTCCGACCTCTCCATTCGTAAACAAAAGCAATTGTACCTGACAGAGTGCATATTCCATGCCGTCCTCGTGGCATCCACGCCTGTGGGCAGAAGTCGCCAAAAGTGTCCGACTAGTGTATACACGGGCCAATTTACCTGTCGGTCTATTTACAAAATTACATGTAAAATTACCGTCATTTTATGAATCCTGACCGAATCCTAACCAACCTAATAATCTTACTATATATCTCCTAGATTTAAAGAATTTTTATTCTTTTAACTAATAATATTACTTGTTTCAGTTTTAATAATAGTAGAATCATTAAAGTTTTTATGTCTTAAAGTATTTTAGTATAAAGGTAGGTTGGAAATTTTCTACTTGGTAAGCGGAATATATAATATTTCCGGCGGATAATCACGTGTGATTGGTCAAGTCGACCAGGCAATTTATGAATAATTACATTAATTATCGTAGAGTGACGGTCATTCTATAAAATTACCGTCATTTTACATACACTATGCCCGACTGATATTTGCGACACACGAAGAGCCAAAAGCAACTTCATTCCAGCCACAAAATGGTACGAATCGTACGATATGGTCGGATGTTAATTGCCCGATTGTTCATCGATTAACCACTGATGTTCAAATAAACCTTTCCGACACTACATCTACGACCACCTCTATCTGCATCGATCTGGAGATGTCCCGTACGTGGGGTTATAAGTTGGGGTTGCAAGATGGGGTTTTTGGGCAGCCGAGAAGCTAATAATAAGAGAGCCATCCTGCAGCCCGTTTTCAGCTGAGTGAGACCGTTCCGAAGCCATGGATAGCAAAGGCTCGCAAGCCTCGACAACAGTACCTACAGAAAGAACAAAAACAAAAACAAAGCAAGAAAGAGAAATTTACCATGTGTTCACCACAATTCGAAGAACGTTGGATTCGTTTCTTTTTCTCTTTGCCTGAACGAACGTCTCTCATGAGCCACAGTACGGCGCGGCACCGCCCGCTTCTGCTTTCGCTATACTCAACATCTCCCATGGCTGACTAAGCCTTGGACTTTCTCCATGACCAATGTCGTATAATAGACTCAGTCAGCATTCGTCGTTACATGCATGACTCGGAGTCACTGGACCAGGTAAATTAAATCGAGTCAACTCCTATAGCCAAGCAGTATATCTCCGGTATTCTCTCCAGGTCGAATCCTCCCTGGTACGACGGATGTTCGTATGCCGTGGCCCAGCATTCAACGTAACTTTCACCGCCAATCTGGCTCACGGGTGTAATTCGCGCACAACCTTACGATCTCCGCTCTCTTCATAACTACCCATTTGAGAAAGGCATCTTGAACTATTGATGCTTAGCATCAATAACGGGGCCAAGCGAGCCCCCAATTCAGTCGACATCCGAGAGACATATATAACCTGACCTATATCATGCTCGCTGATATTGATCTCTGCGGGCCTTGCCGCTAAGTGTCAATCTCGACTAATTTTTCCCCGGTTCTTCAAGATATCGACAAAGCTTACGGAAATAACTTTAAAGTGCCACTTCAAGGGTTCTGTGTGAGAAAAGATCGTAAAAGACCTCAATGACAGCAATCGCTCCACTACTCAAGACTTCCAAAATAGCAAAACAAGGCTGTGCAGCCGCAAACCGAGGCTAAGAAACCAACCTCTACCTTCTTTTACCCCGAGTCCCTGACTCACTTCCCTGCTTTGCCCCGCCAAACAAACCCTGCCTTGTGCGATGTTCAAGATCCTAGTGCTACTAAATCTTAACAGGGAATCACGAGGTATAAAATAGATGATTTCCAATGTTTTACCAATCCTCTCTCTCCACATCCAGAAACCAATCCAATAATGATGATAGCTAAGTAAACCAGGCAAGGGTTACAATATAATAATATGTCAACAGTCACCCGCCACATCCCTCGGATGTCGAAGCGACGCTTGCAAGTACTGTTCTTGATATGCCCTGATCGATGACATGGGATGCGAGATAGATTAATTTCCGAAAGCCTCCTTGCGGTGCAGAGCTCCATCGGGCCGGCAACTTCTACCGTGACATCCTTGGAAGTTGTTGCAGAGACCCCATGTCTCAACGGTCAAAACTGGAAACTTTCGGCCAGCTCGGAAAGGGCATCAACCTCTTTAATATTTGGAGATCTTATAACACTCCTGTAGCGAGGTCTGGCTCATCTCGAAATTGAAAAACTTCGGTACCACTTTTATATCCCTACAAAAAGGTAATATCTTATATCATCAATTTATGCACATTCTTCTTCAGTGCGAATGTCGGCGATTATAAGTCCGCGCTTCCTTCTCTACAGATCTGCCCTAGATTTTCCTATATGTTACTTTATAGTAGGTCCACTGCGAAGCACCTTCCTTAAACTATTTGACATAATGACCTGCTTAGGAACACTAGCAGGATGAAGTAACTATCATGGAGTATATATGAACACGACATATAGACAGGGAACGCGAGACTTTCAATAGTCTGGAACAACCTTGCGCTGTCTTTCTTTGGAGGGGCTACCAACAAGGAAGAGCGAATTTGAGAAGATGGCTTGGAACTGGTGGGGGGACGTGGGGCGACTGCCGGGTATTTCTTGCTTGTGCCCTTGATGCTGAAGCTCAATCCAACCTCGAATGGGTACTCCATACTTTATTTGATATTGGAACTTTCATGGAAGGATCAAGGAAGATTATGGTAATCACGGGCCTCAACGGGAATTTATCACGGGAGAAGACCGTCGCTAGGGGTAGGGCTTAGGGGATGAGGATCGAGCGAGGATCATGTGGAAAGAACGACATCGTACCGACGACGTACCAAGATGAAGCATCAATGGGCAGCCCACAGTGCCTTGATCTCAACCAAATCACGATGGAGACAAATTGGACACAGGTGGACAACGAGTCAACTGCCCAACCCGCCCGTTGAAGAATGCTACGTCGTAATCGGTGAGTCCTGGCTGCCGCCTGCCGGAGCGCAATAATGCTGCAGCGCCAGCACGCATTTGATAAGTGAAGCTTACGGTGGCACGCATCATCTGCTCCGAGGTAGCATCGCTTCTTGCAAAAGATTCAGCGAGTATGGAGACGAGTTTGAAACGAGCCAAAAATGGAAGCGACAGGTGGTAATCCTTGATTTTCAAACAATATGTGTCCCCAAAGAGGAATCTCAACCCCATTCAAGAAGAGTGAAATCTGTGTCAGTCCTTTTTAAGCAGTCTAAGGATCTGTTTCTGGACAAGGGGCCATCAGGAATGTTGTGTAATGCAGCGGTGTGACTATCACTTCTCTGTTGAGGCCAAGGTCAAACTTTCGTACCAAATTTATGAGACCACAGACATGGGATGCACAGGCGTGTGCTAGCATTCATGGTATGAGAGCCGACTGGTTGGAGGGCCCCCTCATAATCCTCAAAACCAAGTCTTCGAGTTTCCTTCAATGCTCGACGCGTCAGAAGAGAAAACTGTCCGCGGTTACAGTCAACAGATGAAGCTATCTCAACCCTGCGGCCAACGTATCGTTTTCTTCCACCTTGGTGCCCAACAACTGCTGCAGCAATAAAACTGTGAAGGTCACGCCCTATTGTTCAGGGGTCAAAGAGGATCTTGGAAGCAAGCTACCCACTCAATTGAGAGACTAGGTCAAAGTTGCAGCATGAATATTTGGAAATGAATTTCAAGATTTGAAGGTCCGACATTCCAAATCAATTTACTTCTCTCCAGAGATGAAAACTGTATGTAGCTACTGACTACCACAGGTACCCAGATATCTCCATCGTATGTTGCAACAACACCCATCTAACCAATTGGCATCATCGTCATTTCTCTTCCCGCAACTAGAAGAGCGAAACGGTTGAATACGACCCTTCCCACACTCCCACATTCCCACACCCGCGATCAACCGCTGCCAATGACTATAGTAAACTGTGATTATACAGGTTCCATAGCACTCTATAGGGTACCTCCATACCTCCTGTAAATGATGCTCTTTATTCCCTGGTCAAGAAATAATCTCCACGATTAGTTGCTGAACGGCACCGATATGCGCTACGCTTTGTACCAAGATGGGTGGCTGCCGGGTAAAAAACTTAGGCTATTACATTGACTTTCGTGCTAGGCCCTGCTGCCCGTTTGCAAGACCAATAAATAGAGTTTTATAGATATTGGTGTAAATTATAGGCGGGAGGCCATGTTATACTATAGCTATTATTATAGCTATCATAGTATAGCCTATATTACCGTATTTGGGAGAAAACGAGATTTAGATTGGATAGGAGTTGAAAGCCAGATTTATGGGCACCATCTACTTCCGCACAATATGAGTGGAAAGATGGAGAAAGATGACAGCTAGGATTTTTATGACGTGATGAGTGCTGAAGCTGATTTTGGAGAGAGGTCTAGAACAGGGAGGTATGTAGGCACAATGAGTTGTGTTTGAGATTTAGCAGTATGTGAGCAGATTTGGACTTCTAGACCAAGACTTTGAGTTGTGGGGGAAGTTCCAGGTTTCAGCCAATGCAGGTTGTGAAGAAATTCAGAACCTTAGTTCTCCTGAGCTTAGGGCAGTGCTTGTTGGTTAAGTGTGGTGAAGTCGAGACTTAATCTGGTAAATTTATGCCTCTAGATAGGGGGTTCAAGTGTTTAATAAAAGAGTAAAGAGTACATTAACTAGATGTGCGTCTTTGTCCTTTAGAATACCTAGGGCGTGAGCTTAAACGCTGGTTTCTAATCACTAGGTTGGTATAAGGAAGTGATGATTTAGATAGAGCTTTGCGGGCGAAGATAATTGCGCCCCCAATCTGAGAATGAAGTCACTTCCCAACCATCTACCAAATGTATACGTAAGGAGAATTGAAACGATGAGTTTCATATTCTCCTCCAACTTTGGTACGCATATGTTTCTATAGAGTACTTGAAACTATGTCGACGTGCACAGGTACTCTGTTGGCGCGATCATGTTTCTCGAGGTGTGGGAGTTTCCTCAGCCTTCGCCCCTCTACACTAAACCCAAGACTATGGTACAACCCAAGATGTGTGGTTTCAACTTGAGTCTAAGCCTCCAAGGTTTCCTCGCAACCTCAAGGATTGTGTCTGCTTTTGATCTGTCAGCGCGCATTTCAACGAACTGGTAACTTTCCTAAGGTGGAAAGCGAGTAAGACTTGATTCGCAGGCAGACAACAACATCATCATCTCCCGCATCTTCATCTATCACAACATCTAACCTCCTGACTTGTTTTCTTTAAACAGTCCAGTAAAGTTGCGCCCCAGAGACTAACGTCGAAAAAAGATCCATAGCTACTACATACTGAGAAAGAAGACGAGCCTCTACGAGTTACGAAAGTCAACTTCGAAGCAACGGGGCTAGAACGCGAAAGCAAACACGGTACAAAGCGGATCTCTTGGAAACAACCATAAGAGATAGGAGTACCTGCTTTCTGCAAAGAACATAGAGATTAGGTAAAGCAATGGCTTTCCATATACTCCACAAACTTGCAGTGTGTTAGAAGGAACTGGATAGTCCTCGAGACTGCGCGGCAACCCTCTCGCCCTGAACACCACTATTCTGTGCCGTTACAAGCTTAGGCAAGTGCTTCCCTTTCGCAATTTCTGAGTAACTGATAAGTCCAAAGATGAACCTATTGCTTCTATCACTCAACAGAGGCTTTCGCGACGGTAAGGGACCTGACCTGACGATCTGGAATCTAGACAACTGCTAATAGACTGCAGGTGCAACCACTCAGCTAGAACCTCATCTAAACTTCAGACATGTCCCAAGACAGCACTCCTCCTGCGACGTTCTATTCCTCGAAGACGAGCATCCAAGAGGGTTCTAAGGTTGCTCCGCCCTCTTTTCCTCTCTTCCCTTTACTCCCTCCGTCGAGTCCGTCGACCGAAACCCATAACGATGACAACACCAACACCAACGCCAACGACTGCAAGGAGCCCTCAAAGCTAAAGGACCAACATCTTCCGAGCTTAGAAATCGAAAAATGTCGCATTAAACCATCGAATAACCATCCACCTCCGCCCCAAAGCTGCATGAAAATGGCAAATGCAACACCAAGTCGACAGATGATCCTTCCGAACTCATGACTCTCCTCTCCGTTCTCCGTTCTCCGTCCTCTAAGCCTCACCATGGACAAAGCCGTGGAAGCATATCGTATGATACTGCATAACAAATTCTGCTACAGTAGCAGAATAAGAAACTGGGGGGTTGGCTTTGCAGCTCTCCCATGACTCCCGTAAGTCCCGTCTTCTTACTTTTCAGTCAAAAATAATGCATAGAGAGAGCGTCTCGGAATCTCTTGCTTCCTTGGAAAAGGGCGATCGATTGGAGGAGGGAGTCGAGTCGACAATGGTTACAAACTTGCCATGCGCAACGAAAAATATAGCCTTAATGAACCAACTTCCTACAATTTGCAAACCCGAAAACAAAAAAGAAGGGTGCTATGGCTGTAACTATATACATATTTATACTTGAGAGAGGGAAAGGAAGGAGTGTAGGAATGGGGAAGAGCAAAAAGATCTGAGCATCTGAGAACAAATACATGCTCAAACCTCCCGAATCGAGGGCGTGCATACCCAGATGTGGAAGTCTGCACCTTTTGAATGGTTACAGTACTGTTTCTAAATCTAAATTTATGGATATATCTTTATGCGTTTTGAGCAGATTAGTGTTTACTTATTGAGTGACCAATTGAAGTTGGGGAAACGTTTTTGTTTGTGGTTTTTGGATGGAAACGAAACGATGTCATGGCGATTAGAACAGTGTTTGATGAAATTTTTGTTTCTTCTTTTGTTTGGTGAAACAAACTTTTGTGATTGGTGAGGTTGGGTTTTTAGGAGGTTCTTTTGGGTTGGAGGTTTGTTGGGTTTTCTTTCTTTTATACCCCGCTTCAAAGAAGTGTCATAGAGTGCGTTGGCTAGTTTAGCTGAGTTAGTGACTTACTTAGTATGGATGTGGATCGGACACATCAACCACTTAGCGCACGCACAATAGATAATATGTTGGAAATCTATCCAAAGAGCTCGGGTATAGAATAAAATGTCAAGGCAAGACTTTCCTGTTGAGTTGAAGACTTGAAAAAGCAAAATTTCAGAGAATCCAGTAATATTACCACCTTTACTCTACATGAAAGATAATCCTCCTGTATTGTATTCCGTGAAAAGAGACCAAGATACTACTCTAACTCTACGCTATCCCATAAACTCTCAAGATGAAAAGATGTTCCAGTTGTCCGGTAGGTACAGCAGCATCTTAAGCGAGGTAATCAATCAACCAATTGTCCATCCTTCTTCAACCATGACAGAGTAGTACAGATAGATAGGTGGGAGAATTTAGTTGCAGATCTCGCCGGCAACCTCGTGGACGCCTATTTTTTTTTTAAAAAAAAGTTATTGTTAGTTTGCTATCTCTCAATTTCTTCATCTTTTAGAGGAGGGAGAAAGGAAAGAGGGAAGACTTACGGATAACGTCATCAGTGCTGCATGAATTGAGGACACATGGGGATGCATGGGCATGGATGTTACCGCGAGCTGGACCGCAGGTACCTGTTGAGTATTGTTAGCACTAATGTACCAGTTCAATTGACCTAAATTTTTGATGGGGTTGGGGGATGATGGAGTTAGTGGAAATTAGGGAGGGAAACGCATGACAGGAGGGAATGGACTTGGAGACACTTACATGCTCTATCGCCAGCTGCACAACCGTTGGCAGCAGCAGCGTTGATCAAGCAACCAAGGGAGCAAGCTGGGAGATCAGCGATGGAGGCACCGTAGGCGAGGGATGCCATGATGGCGGCGAGGATGGTGGCTGAGAACTTCATTTTGAAAGATTGGGTTGGGTTGATTGGTCTTGTGTTGGTGTTTGAGAGGAGCTGAGAAGTGAAGTTGGTTTGGTTGTGTGTTGTGTTGGAAGAGAGAGAGAAGAGAAGGGGGAGGGGGGTTCTTATACTTCTTTTTGGGGAAGAAAGGCTTGGGGTGGTGCTAGGAGAAAGTTTTAGTTGTTTGGTAGTTTGGAGCTGTTTGGGAGTTGGCGGTAGGTTTTGTGGGTGGTTAATTGTATGGTGACGATGGAATTGTGGAGGTTAGGGGAATGGTTTTGGACGATTATGGGGAAAGAGGATCGTCGTCTCTGATCTGAACACGTACTGTTTTCTTGGTGGAGTTGAAAATTTGGTTGGAATAAGTAGCGTCTTGACATCTATCAACGGTTTTGTGTTGGTTTATAGTGGTGTATGAGTCGTTAGTAGACTAAATACTCAATTCCTGCCGGGTTCCTGGTTCGGCACTTTCTTCTTTTTCTGTTGCATATCTGCCTTACTGTGGCCACTTGTTAGTTGTAATGTACTCCAAGTTTTGTGTTAATTCCTCCAACGGTTATGTGTTAATTGGTAGTGTCAAGGACGTAACTAGCTAGTAGACTAAGTACTTAGTCCCTAACCAGTTCCTGCTTATATACTTCATTGTTCTGTTGCACATCTGTCTCAGGCTAGGATTTTATTAGTTTTGTTAGTTGCAATTCATTCAAAGACTTGCTAACTATGTTCTAGCTCTACTTTCTATCTCTACACTCAATTACATGTACTTATACGGCAAAGTTGAGCGACGAAAACTGGCGCTTAATGGGAAGATGCCTAGCGACGTCGAGGTGTATAACAGTCTACTTTTCAAAATGCCCACTTATGCACCAATCAAACTTTTAATTCTGAATTGAGTTTACCTCACAGTGCTAAAATGCTACTGAACTCAAAACTGAACATATTTTAAGGCCACATTGCATACTGGCGGTTTGTTTCAAGCTATTTTTTTTAAACAAGGTTTTTGCCGACCTTTGCAAAGTCTTCTCAGCTCGCTGGGACCGAACTTGTAGACGTGCAAAAGGTTGCTTCCTTAGTATCAGATAGTATATCATTTTCCAGGTGAAGTTTTTCGGAGGGACATATTTCAGTTACAGTAAGAAACTAAGTGAACTCTGTCACTTTAACTTAGAAGAGCGAGTCCGATTACCAACGTTTACACAGGGCGGTAATTTTAAATATGCTTTTTTGCTGTATAAACTGTTTTTTACTTGTCTTCTATTTTTGCCTACCTAGGTTTAACCCAGCTTTTATCTTGAAGCCGATTGACTTTAAGGGAAGTAATCCTTCCTAATTTGAGTACCCTTAGCACAGAAGAATTTGTACCCACAACTTTTGAACTCTAGAGCACATTTAATCCCATCATAGACAAATCTATGTAGAAAATTAGGCCACCTATGGAGGATTATAACGTCCACGATGGGCTTTCGGAAACTGTTTCTGCCGGCAGAATTAGAATATAAGCTATAAACTCCCTAAAAATATAGGCTATATTACCCTAAAAAATACGCTATACTATAGAGGATTATAACATCTATAATAGGTAAAACTAATTAGACCTTAATTAGTTAACCTTCTAGGTTTTTCTACTAATAGAATAATTAAAGTACTATAACTTGTATTTTTTAGGGTGCTATAGCTTGTATTTTTTTTAGGGTACAATAGCCTGTATTTTTCGGGGTACTATAACCTATATTTTTAGGGCACTACAGCCTGTATTTTAGGAAGACGCTAACTTCTTGTGGCTACCGCCTATAAAGCGGTGACCCTTTTAAAGTCTAATTAGTTTCGCCCCTCGTGGACGTTATAATCCTTCATAGCCACCATTTCCTCTTTTCTTTCTTTCCTGGCACATCTCTCCAAGAAACTTCTTCGTATTCGCTCTCAGTGAGCACTTATCTCTCAACCTATACGATACACCACCCAAGATGAGTCTCTCAACAACCTCAAGAAGTTCTTCGACTCCCTCAACATCACCAAAATGCAAGATCCTAGATCTCCCTACCGAAATCAACCATATGATCTACGAAAATCTAGTAATCCGCAACAGCACAATCCGACTACGTTCACCCCATCGAGACTTTCCACCCATAAACAATAATCACAACAAAAACGTAAAGCATCTCTTCCCAATCCCAACAGTTAAGAATACCAATGATTTCGGCGCCCTAGCACGCACCTGCAAAGCCTCTCGCCACTCCATTAGACATTGGTTATCTCAAAAACGCAACCTAAAACTTACACGCGGATTAGAAGTAGGAGTAATCGAACCAGCCACAACAAAATTCATGTATACATATGAATGTAAAACAGGACCTCGACATGAAGGATTTCTCCAAATAGTATCCTTACCTTCATTCACCACAATCCGATATTTTGCGTTAGACATTTACTTCGAGACGATTACGCTTCAAACGATAGATTCAATGATTTCCGGATTCAAAAATTTAAGGAGATTAGAGACACTGGAGATTAATTTCACACATGATAATTCTTATAGAGAGATTTTATTTCAAGGTCTCTTTCCTGGAATTTATAAGGCTTTTTTGGAGCCTTATTTGACGGTTGATGAGATCGAAGAAGAGAAACGAATACTGTTGCTGCAGCGGCAGCAGAGTAACTCCAGGAAGAGGATTTTCCTTACGGGGAATTCTGTTGTTGAGGTAGGGAGGAAAATGATTGAGATTCCTGAAATTATTTTGACTGAAGGAGATAGGGGGGGTGATATCTTTCCAGTATGGTGGGTGGCTATGTATCGTGGGATCCGCTATCACTTTGTTATAGATCAAAAAAAGAGAAAGGGGGAAAGAGAAAGGTGATATTAAATGTTGAATGGTGGTTGAAGGAAGCTGAACTTGAATCAGAGAGGAGAAAATAGAGATAATTTGTTGAATTGTGGGGATAGTTATATAACAGTCCTCTATAAGTAGACCTATTTCAGAGCTTCCTTTACTCCTTACAGAACACAGAATACAACACCTTTGCCTACTCATATATTACTACCCAAATAACCATCTCACTTAATATAATTCACGTTACAGCAGAAGGACATATCTTAGCTAGTAACTCTATTGAAATCTTACCTATAGACCTCTATTATAAAAAGATTACCGTTTATAAAGAGACAAAGTAAATTTAGCCACACAACTATTCTAGAATATACTTCACTGTTTAACAATGATGCTATATTCTATAAAGAATTAATAAATCGGAAAATAGATCTATTTACAAGGATTTTTTTCAATAATTCACAGTTAATGCAAAACGGTTCCACACAAGTCTCTCACATCTCAATTTATATTGAACTTCGATTTTGTGGAAATTGTATATGCATATAATGAGTGAATTGTGAGTTCTTGCCCTCTAAATACAAGGTCAAGTAGTAGGCTATATATATTGAATGAGAGGCATCGAATTCATCCCGAATACCATACAACATGGGTGATTTGTAATGTATGACGCTTGCGTGGCCTTGGTTACAGAACAGGGCGAATTGATCCAGATCTTACAAATCAGAGAGGATCGAATATAAAGCTAATATGAGGACATACCCCATGCGATAGCACGTGATTTATGGGCAACAATTTACTACACTAGTATCTACTATAGATAAATAATTTAAGAGAGGATTTTTATACATCCTATAGTCGTTACTTCGACCTAGAGATTATCTCGTGAGATTAAGTATACCCTATAATAAATAGACCTCTTCGACTATACGTGTCCTAAAATTACGTAATACACCTTTGCGTTAAAGAAACAATACATAATCATTTACAACTACCTTTCTAACTATGCCCTAAATTCTAAGCTGTAGCAATACTTTGATAAGTTTCATGCCTATAGTCTGTAACTCAACACCATTATTGCTCGCTTACGTTAATGCTTGTTGAGAGTCGCTATAGCTAGGTAGGTATTAAAGGAGAAAGCAAACATAAGCGAGTATTAGGACCTAATTAGCAATAGAACATATCTGCTTAAACTATAGCTACAATATTAGTATACGCCACATAGTCGAATAAATTACTCAACAGCAAGGGCCACCAAATCCAAATAAACTATCTAAATACCAACCACTTTCATCCAAAAAGGGGCATACAAAATTTGAGTAACTAAAATTGATCCGAGGAATTGACTTGAGCTGGGCAACTCATTTCACTCTCAATTGATTTGGATAACTCTTTATTATTCTGTATTCTAATCTCGAGGTCATGTTTACCCTCGCTAACCTCCTGTGCTCTTGCACTCCACCAACTCCTGCAAAATTGTAAATAAATGAAGTACGAAAACTCCACATCTCTAGGGGCGCAACTGAGCTGAAGCCATAAAGAAAAAAAAAAAAAACAAAGAACATCCCACCAAAAATGCCTCCGGACGCACAACGCCAAACTATTTCTATCACCTGACTGTCATAGTAATGCCTCCCTCTTTGAAAACGAGCATGCCGTGATTGCCTCGAATGATTTCCAGATCCGCCTGATCAACTACACCCCTCGTCTTTAAATCCTGTGCAAGCTTGTTTCCAACACCTAAATCCCGAATCTTCCCGCAAGATATATCGTACAAAACGCCATGGACCCTAACACCTCTCTCACGCACGTGCTCATCAACAACATAATTGCTCAACAGATTTTTCACACCCATCTCCACATTCAACTCGGCCAATCTGACGGCGCGTTTTCCAGGATCAGCGATAGCCTTGAGTTCACGTTCATGTTCCCTTCGTAGCCCCTTTAGGGGCGTCAACCATGTGTCGAGAACTCCTCCTACTCGTCCGTCGCCGAGAGCGGCCGCAGCTCCTCCGCAGGACGTGTGGCCGCAGAGCACAATGTGGTTGACCTTTAAATGCGCGACTGCATACTCAATCACTGCGGAAGAGTTGATGTCGGTTGCGGAGATGATGTTGGCGATGTTACGGTGCACGAACACGTCGCCTGGTTGGAGACCAAGAAGAGTCGTTTCGGGGACGCGGGAATCGGAGCAACCGAGCCATACTGTGGTGATTGTTCTTGATTAGTATATTTGTGACCTGACTCGAGGGGTTGGAGGAGATTTCATTGATGGGGAACGTACGAATTGAGGGTGATTGTCCAGCCGCTAGCTTCGGGAAAAAGGCTGGATTCTGATGATTCTTGTAACCAGCCCAAGCCTGGTTCGAACTGAGAGCATATGCGAATTGATCCTCTTCTGCATCGATTATTACAATGTGTCAGTACTCTATTTCTGGATATTTCTGGAGCGATTCTGGGGATTTTCCAATTGGGGGAATTTGTGGGGGATGGATGGCGATTGCTGCTGGGGAAACTTACGGCTCGAGCCCATGGTGAAATTGGCCGGTGATATAGGGACAGGGAAGCCGCGCAGTTTTGAGAGGACAGACGGTGTATTCAATGGGAGTCGTGAGAGGTCAAATGATAGCAAAATACCCGGTGTATCTTGGGTGCAGCTTGGTGTAGCTTTTTGATGACTCTTTGGGAATGAGTTGAGGAAGTATGGTTGTCTTCGCGCTTTCTTGTCACACCGCCGAGATCTTGGGACTCGGTCGATAAGGTAATGTCAGGTACAGATAAGATGCTTTGAGTTTAGCGCCCTCAACCTCAACCAAAAAAATAAGGCCTGGTGGGTGTGGCAGATTTGAGCCAGATGTGTGACGATGATGGACCAAAGTGACGAAAGTGATCTATATGTTCCGCAGAATGGGGAAGGAGAAAGGGTGGAAAGTCGTACGATTCGTAGAGATGGGACGAGACGCCAATATTATAAAGGCCGCGGCAGTCCCCTTTCTCAGCAGAGCGAGCAGAGTGAGCAGTCACCGGGAGCGTCCGCGGAAACCTGAAGATGCGCTCGAGTAGGGAGCAAGCATTCAAGGGCTTTGTCTTTCGAAACACCTTCCACGGACTTTTCAGTCTACGAACGGTCGGGCGGCCTGCGCCGAGAGATTTACGCAGGGTGCCGTGCTACCCAGTTTCTTCCGACCCTCTCACCCGTCTCACGCCGCTCACGCAGCATCTCGCATATCTTGCAGCGACATTTTGGTTGTGTGGGAGTACCTCCGTACAGGTGGCGTCCTTCCAGCGAATTATTTGGTCTTAGGCGAGCACGATTATAGCTATCTGATGTTGGGCCCCCTCCCACACACTGCTCAATTGCCATTTTGCCCCATGTGGTGTGAAAATTTCTGCGATAATTCTTCGTACCTCTGCTTTTGCTTTTGTTGACGCCAGTGACGCTCAACATACTATTGTAGGGCCAGTGGCCAGTTAGGGCTACAGACTTAACACGCCTAGCCACCCTTTGGCTTGGTCTCGTTTCCCAAGAAGCATAATGGAAGGACCACCCTTGCTGCTGATCGGGCACAAATGACACTCGCGCGGGTTTGCCTCAAACGTGATATGACGGAAAAGTCTCCCAGCCAGTGCAGCACACGAAAATCTGCATTTCCCATTGAAGGACCATCCTGCACTGCTATTCGACCTTGATACCGATTAATGTACGGACTTTCCGAGGCTGAACGGCAACGATCCAGAAATTACTTCTGGGGATCGATTACGATTCCAGTCCGGCGTTCCGGATGTGTGTTCCTGCTTGAAGTGTCTCACACTCATTATTGGGTTGTACTGTAGTGCTGTGAATAGACATTTCTATTTTCTATTAAACAAGTGTTGATTTTGTTTCATTTCGACCGTTTACGTTTCTAGATGTTTGCCGGCCGCAAGACCACCAGTCGAAGGAACATTGCCAATACTCTGTAAGACATGGTCACGTTGCATGAACCCCTGCAAATCTGTACGTCGCAAGGACAAGATATTGGCATATGAACGAGCCATAGCTAAGAAAGGCATGGTATCATCCAGCTTCATATTTTTGCTACAAAGCCTCTTGCCTAGCCAGGCCCCATCCATCATAAAACGCCGTTGCTAAAAAAGATGCAAACGAGAAACTAATCCACTTAGATCTTGATAGCACTCTCCAAGGCCTTGCGCTTCTTCTCAGTGCGTGCAACAGCCTTGGCACCCATGATACCACCACCCCAGTGTCTCTTGGCCTCTTCGTACTTCTCAGAGTAACCCTCCTTGATGGCCTGGACCAGCTTTGATAACTCAGTCTTGTCCTCAGAGCGGACTTCAGTCAAAGCAACAACAGCGGCAGTCTGGGATCAATTAGTTACGAACCACAAGCTCACAATGTAACGGAACGCACCTTCTTGTGAACGACCGTGCCGAGACGAGCCTTGCCCTTGATGATGGCGTATGGGACACCCATCTTTCGGCACAAAGCTGGAAGGAAGATAACCAACTCAATTGGGTCAACATCGTTGGGGATGAGGACCAAAGAAGCCTTCTTGTTCTCAATCAGGCCAACGACGTGGTTGAGACCGTACTTGACAGCGTATGGCTTCTTGCTGACATCCTCCTTCTTCTTACCCTCCTTAACGGCAGTGGCCTCCTTCAACAAACGCTCCTTCTTCTCGGTCTTGCTCTCTGGGCGGTACTTGTTAAGAAGCTTGAGGGCCTGACCAGCGGTGTTACGGTCGAGGACGTTCTGGAACTGAGCGATCGCAGGTGGGACTTTCAAACGGAGGTTGAGAATCTTCTTTTGGCGTTGTAGGCGGACATACTCGGGCCACTTCACCATGCGGGAAAGGTTTCTGCGAGGCTGGATGTCTTGACCGATACCATAGTTGCGGGTGCGCTTCTCAATAAGAGGGTTCTTACAGGAGTTAACATTGATTGACAATTTGAAGGGTGAGAAGGATCACATACCTTTGGGGCCTTCTTTGATCCTGCACCAGCCTTGGACTGGGGGAATGGGGCCGGAGCCGCCTTCTTTCCTGCTTTTGGAGGCTATCATTGAGAAAAGAAGACATCAGCGAATATGTTCACTAATGTTGATTCTTTGAACTCTAAAGAGACTACGTCTGGCATTTCTGCGCAGATATAGCTCAAGCCAGATCTAACCAGACCACCCTCGGGTGGAATGGCGGAGAGCTCTTCTCGACATGCGATTGCTCGCAGAGGTGCGAGGGAGCGCAATGGCGATCATGGAATCATTTCATGAATAACTAATGGATGTGTGAAAGTCGTTAATAGCTTACCATTTTGTCGAAGTTCGCGGGTGTTGGTGCGAAAAGTTGTCGTGAGGTTGGCGATGAAGTTCGAAATTCGAGGAGAGCAACAAGAAAATTCTTGAGTGCGCTCTTTTGCACTAGTTAGCGAGAACTCTTGGCGCCGCGCTGCCACTATGAAAATCAGCTGACCAATCTCTGTCCGGGGAAATGTTAAGCCGAGATAGAAATTCGATAGAAAACCCCACGACCCCACCAAACTCGTCTGGTATCAAGTATCGTATCGCAAACAGTGGAAGTAAATTGTTTGCGAAAAGTTCATTCATCATGGCGCCCGTACCTTGCGCCATCTGTAAGATCTCACGGGCCTTGATAATACGACCAAAGAACCACCAGAAGCTTTGCAAAGCCTGCTTCATCGCAATCTTCGAGGCTGAAATCCACCATACCATTACTACAACATCTCTCTTCTCACCAGGAGACCGAATAGCGATCGGCGCATCTGGAGGAAAGGACTCAACAGTTCTTGCGTCTGTCCTAAAAACACTCAACGAAAGATATAACTACGGTCTGGAGTTGGTTTTACTCAGTATCGATGAAGGCATCAAGGGCTACCGAGATGACTCGCTCGAGACCGTCAAGCGCAATGCGGTTCAATACGATATGCCGTTGAAGATAGTAGGATACGATGAGTTATATGGATGGACCATGGATCAAGTCGTGGAAACCATTGGCAAGAAAGGCAACTGTACATACTGTGGTGTTTTCCGGAGACAGGCTTTAGATCGAGGGGCGAAGATGCTGGGGATAAAGCATGTCGTCACTGGACATAATGCGGATGATGTCGCAGAAACCATCTTAATGAACCTGCTTCGCGGGGATCTGCCTCGACTTTCGCGAAGTACAAGTATCGTTACTGGCGATGAGTCAAGCGAAGTACGGAGAAGCAAACCGCTGAAGTACGCATACGAGAAGGAAATAGTGCTATATGCACATCACAAAAAGTTAGATTATTTCAGTACCGAGTGTCTTTACAGCCCTGAGGCTTTTAGAGGAAGTGCAAGGACTTTGATCAAGAGTCTGGAGAGAGTGAGACCCAGCGCTATCCTCGATGTAGTACGAAGTGGAGAGGATATGGCGAAGTTGGTACCAGAGGCAGTGACAGGAATCAGTCAATGCAAGAGTCAGAAGGTCTCGTTATCAAGTGCTGATGGCGAGGACCAAGGTATTGGTGGATGTGGGAGCAATGGGAGAAGCAGTGGAGGCGAGATGGCAGAGATGGAGAAGAAGCTACAAGAGGATGAAGCAGCCTCTGGGCGGGAAATCGATGTGGCTTCTGTAATCTCAAGTGGGACCGATGGACAGCGTCACGACAGAATAGTTAGACATAAGACAGAACGCAAACTTACACGGCAAACGCTGGGGACTTGCAAGAATTGCGGGTACTTGTCTAGTCAGGACATGTGCCAAGCATGCATGCTGCTCGAAGGACTGAATAAGAATCGGCCTAAGATGGCGATCGAAGTCAGCGTAGAAGATGAAGAACAAAGTTCAACACTTAGACGAAGAATGGAGGGTATAGCACTGGCTGCTGGATAGACTCTCAAGATCTTTGACAATAAAAATAATAGCCACCAATCATTTGCTGTTTAATATGCATTACGGAGCTAGAGTTTGGAACTTCGCTTCTATGCATATAAAATTTTCAACCTCCACCCCAGAGACCCTCCTCAAGTTAATAGTTCCACTTCCAAACGAAAACGAATCCTTCTCGAGCAAAAAGTCTATACATTATTTGAGGGGAGAATGCTTAGATTCTACAGGACGGGTGATTGTTTATTGCCATGGTATTAGAATATCGAGAAGCTAGGCTATATTGGGTGTCGCGTCTGCTTTGTATCGTGGATGCAATCTCTAGTGCTACATTCTAGCCTTAAGCTATAGTTGAATATAAAAATTCGAACCACGGGACTGAAATTTAGTATCCTTTAACTTGATTCCCCGGCGACAGCTTATTGCTCAGTTCAAAATATGACCAGATTGTTTTTCTTTGCTGATTGACTGTAGTGTGATTGTATAGAAGGCCTAACAAACGACCAAGTCTGCGTTGTGTCCGAGAAGAGCACGTACCTCGAGAGTCTGGGTGCCAATGTCACCTTTGTCCAACCAAAGCAAACAAGTCATTGAGTATCTGGTGGTAACACCTCCTTCGCGACTTCGAATGCCTCTCCCTTCGTCTTCCGCCCTCCCTCTGCAACTCCAACAAATCTGAAGACCCAATCTCGCACACTCCGCGTCTTCTCAAGCTGTCCATTCCCTGCTTCTCCCGTAGAAATATCTTCAGAAGTATAGCAGCCTCCAGGGTCTGTCCTGTCAAGTCGATTCCTGTACATCAAATGAACCTTAGTCATCTCCTTTCTCAAACTCTGCCCGTAAACCCTTCCTCGAAAGCTACTGAGCGCAACGTTGCGCACTAAGATCACATCTTGAGGACGCAAGCCTCCTAAGACACCTCTCAAGCTACCCTCAGCAGGTCGGTCTGAAGATAACCAAAAGTTAATTGCAAATCCGGATTTAGTTTCGTCGCCAACGAGCACTTCGACGAGTTCAACTGCTGCTCCGTGACGAGTTTTGATGGCTCTAGGTGCTGGGAGGGAGATAATTCCGACAATGAGATTAACCGTCATTGTTTGCGGTTGAATTGAGTTGAGGTATACTGCGTTCGGAATTTCTTTGAGGCTATGCAACCTACCTACAACGGGTGTTACTGGTACCTCCCTCGGCCGAGGGAAAGATTGTAAAGCTGACTGAGACTGCGAGTCGTAGGATTCTGTTGCTTCGAAGGAAGCGCCATAGCTATAGTACGAGGCGGATTGCGGGCCAGAGTCGGCTGGGATCTGTGAAGAGGGGATATCTTCATGAATGGCATATGATTTTTCGTAAAACTGAGAGAGGACCTCTTCAGCGGACTGTGTGCTTGGGTCAAAGCTTCCACCAGTTTGTATATATGTCTCTTCTTCAATGAATGACGTGATATCGGACGTGGTAAAGAAGGAGGTTCCTTGATACTCTGGTTGCCAGCCATGATCTTGGGAGAAACCAGTGGTCAAGTGTTGCTTCTCTAAGGGTATAGACCTCCATGATGGGTGCTCCGAGGCCGTTGCTTCGTGTACGGCCGAGTTTGTGTTTGTATGACCAGTGAGTCCAGCAAATTGCAATACGGTCTTGTTGAAGTCATTGAGAAGGCTGGCCTCGTCCCACGAGAGCGAATTTGACTCTGGAGCGCCCGTAAAGAAGAGAATCTTAGAAGGCATTCCGGGGCCTCAACGTCAATTTCAATCCCAATCTCAATCTCGGCCTCGGACAACACTCGGACGCGAGCGCAAGCTCTCGGATTACTCGTACCTCCGTAACAGATGAAAAGAAGCAAGCATCCCTTGGAGCTGTACGGTACATGTACCGGTACAGTACCACTGCAAAGCCTCGCAGTACGGAGTTTAGGACGTATGTACGCGGTTAGTAAAACGTGACCGAACTTAGCTCCGTGGTTGCAAGTGATTGGGCGTAAAAGCTGACACTTTAGACTATTATCGGTTGCCTCATATAACCAGCTATTCCATATATTCTCTGGCGCTGCGCAGTACCTATACAAAAAGAATTGCTGGCGCTACCTACTTTGTTCGTCGTCTGACAGTCCGCAACGACAGATGTGCCTTGCATTTATTTAGTACCTACCTAACCCAAGTCACGGAGTTCGGCTCTCTCCAGATTTGCTCTACCCTATCAGCAAGCTCCTGTCGATCAGATAATCCTCCTGGGCGCTTTGGAGGATCTGATTACGCATCCCACCTTCTATTCCGTATCCGACCGCCCCACATCCGTCATGAGCAACAAAACGCTGTCCCATCCGCAGGATGCGAAAGTATCGAACAAAACTCCCAAGAAGACAATGGCATCAACTTTTAAGTCCCTCCTCAGCACAGCGAAGCAGACAATATCCGGGGGGACTCCTGCAGATGCTGCCTCACTATACAGTCTATTTCCAAAAGTAGACCCTGCAATTGATGGAGAAGATTGTGACCATGATTGCGCATCCTGCCATGTCCAATATCCCCGAGGCTTCAAAATACAGGAGGATGACAAGCTGTACGGGCACGTTAAGGGCTGGTCAACACATGTTTTAGTTGCGACGGGAAAGACTGATTGGGTGAGGGATGTTGCAGACGAAAAGGGGAGTGTGATGGAGGCCATTGACAAAGGTGGTGTAAAACCAAGCAATGGAGTGAGTTTAAGGGCAATTGTTTTGATGAGTAGATGCTAATCACCCCCGCAGAAACTCATGCTGTCTGCATCGAATATACCTACTCCCTCCCATTCCACAACTTACGAAGAACCGACGACCATTCTCCTCCTTCCAGCCTTCGTCATACTCGAAAACGTAACTCCCAAGTCAGTCCCATCTTTGATTAAGACATTCGTTGATGTAGCACCGACGAATAAAACTCCACTTGGTCCCTTTTCTCTGCCTGCGTCGCTACCCGACCCTCTTCCTTCAGCCGAGCAAGTTACCTCGAGACCTTGCCCTCACCGCGCCCTCATTCTCCTGTGCTCGCAAAAGACCCGAGATGCCCGCTGTGGGCAGTCAGCACCCCTGCTGCGCAAAGAATTTGCACGGCATCTGCAGCCTTTAGGTCTGTACCGAGACTTAGACGACGAGAGGCCTGGTGGAGTCGGCATCTATTTTATTTCGCATGTTGGAGGACATAAATATTCAGCGAATGTTATGATATACAGGAAAGCAGACGCGTTTGGGATGGACCATTTGGAGAGAGCAAAATTGGACGGCGAAGTTGCTCCTATGCCATCTAAGGTGGTGCCAGGAGAGCATGCAGAGGACGGTGCTGCGCAATGTATGTGGTTGGCAAGAATAAAGCCAGAGGATTGCGAGGGTGTTGTGAAGTTTACAGTACTTCAAGGTAAACTTGTTAAGCCTGAGAGTCAGTTGCGAGGCGGTTTTGACAGGCAGAAAGGAGTGTTTAGTTGGTAGATAGGCGTACGTAAATACGCCGATATAGTACCTAGGATACGAATCATGAGCGGAGATGGCGTTATAGATAGGCATATTGGCATGGGCACGCATATCAGCGCTGGGAATAAATTTCAATTGTTGCATCCAATCAGCCTCGGTACATTTTGAAGATTTCTATGATAAGTGGCTCGCCTGTGATGGCCCGAATCATGAGGGGATTGCTATGAAATGTTTATGCTCACTGTGTACATAGCTGTTCCGACTTCCGATTTATTCCAGTGCGAAAGCAGGCCTCGTACACAAACATAACACGGCCCAATAATGAATTCTTATTTGTCGGACAGATGCACCTGTTATACGAATAATGGAAGCACTCCGTATTCAAACCTGAATTCGTTCCTTATCTCGGCCTGTTGGTTGGCGTTGCTCCTGGCAACCAAAGCCGCGATCCGAACCCTTGTGATCAACATTGACTTCCAGAACCTCTCCCGAAATTCCTCCACGAACATCTCAATCTCAATTTCGTCGTCATGCGTGTATTCTCTACTACAATAACAGTTGCAACAGCATTCCTCATCCATTGTTAGCTGCTGTTTGTAAACATGGCTTCCTTCCAGAGTAGTAATTCCTCTGAGGATGGCCGTCATCACAAACGCACCAAGTCATCAGTATTGAAGTCGTTCATGCAGCACAAACGCACACCTTCAAACGGAGGAGCACTTTCTTCAGTTCAGCCTTCGGATGCCCGTATAGCTTCACCTGTTCTTGATTACAGCAACGCAATGCCATTCCTTCCCGACGACCATCCATACTCCAAGGCTCTCGGAGAGCTTCCTCAAAATCATCAAGCCCAACAATTTCTATCACCACCGAAAACCTCCAAAAACAGCAGGAGGCCAACAACAAGTGAGGAGGGTAGCCCTACAAGATCTCTCCACAAGAAAACATTGAGCTCCATCTCGTTGAAGTCGCTGGCAGGCAGAGAAAAGGAAGCCAAAAATAAAGAGAGCAGACCGAAGAAGACCAAGTCATCCACGAATTTAGCGAATCTCCTATCACGACCCAAATCCACAAAGAGTTTGAAGAAGAGGGCTACCGAAGATGATGTCCGAAACTCCCGGGATAAGGAGAACTGCTCACCCATGGACATGAACGCCAGGCCACCACCTATATATGCGCAGTTTTCAAGTGACGCTTTTACTGTCCAGCCACTAGGAGGCAAGTTCTTGGAGGATGAGATAGACCTTTATACACCAAAAAACTATTCTCCGGGGAAGCAGCGGGATTTCTATCAAGTCCAAGGAACTACACCTAGTCTCACGCGTCGTGATGAGCTACCACAGCGACCCAAGTCTACTTACCTTCCGAGCAGTTTTAGTGTACAGGATATTACCAGGCCTGTTAGTAATGGTTCACGACGTAGTGCTGATATTACGCGGCGAGAATCTGGTAGTAGTAGTAGGCCTAGTTTCGAGAGGAAGACGACAGAACCTACCACAAAGAGTGAAGTGACAATTGCGAAGAGAGGTTCCAGAGTTATGGCTGCCGTCGCTGCATTTGGAGCGAAGACAAAGGCTCCTGAAGCAGCTCCTGTCGAGCGAGTCCTTGAGGACAAGGACGTTGATAAAGAGTTTGAGGCGATGTTGGATAGACGAAACATTCCGGAACACCAAAGAGGGAAAATGCGTAACCTAGCTCTGCCCATGAAGAAGGATTTTGTCAAACAGGATTGGGCTGAGATAGCAGCTGCAAAGAATGGCCGACCTGGAACCAACGGTAGCGACTCAAGCGCTGATGCTACTGCTGGTACCGAGGAGATTCCCGAAGCCAAGTCAAAGAGGCCAAGAAGTAGGACCTTTACGCTCTCGAGGAAATCGAGCAAAGACACAGTAATCACTTCCAAGAAACCACGACCAGTATCCACGATCAGTAAACATTCACGGCAGAAGTCCATCGACAGTACTAAGAGTGGCAACTCACTGACATCAGCCGGTGCAGCACTTGCAAGCAACATGATAGCCAAAGCAAAGGGCCAATGCCCAGATGATTTCGTCTCCTACCTGAGAAAGGTACAAAAACCAGAACTGATTGAAGTCGGACGTTTACACAAACTTCGATTATTACTTCGCAACGAAACTGTTGCCTGGACAGACGACTTTATTCGACAAGGTGGGATGGAAGAAATTGTTGGATTGCTAAATAGGACGATGGAAGTTGAGTGGAGGTTTGTCTGTTCTTGTCCAATCTCAGGCTAGAGCTAACACAGAATATAGGGAGGAGCATGAAGACCTTTTGCTACACGAGGTCCTACTTTGCCTGAAGGCTCTTTGCACAACAGCTCTTGCTCTTCAACATCTCAATCAAATCCAGAGCACGCTGTTCCCTGCATTGTTGGCCATGGTGTTTGATGAAGAGAAGAAAGGGCCAAGCGAGTTCACGACGCGAAATATCATCAGCTCACTCATCTTCACTTATCTTAAATCTGCACCTCTTCCAGAACGCACAGAAAGAGCAAAGATGGTGCAGTCATACCTTCGAGACCCAGAGCCAAAAGAAGAAGAGCGACCTGTTGGATTTGTTCTCGAGATGCGTCATCCTCGTCCATATCGAGTGTGGTGCAAAGAAGTCGTCAATGTAACAAAAGAGGTCTTCTGGATTTTCCTCCACAATCACAATGTCATTGCTCGGCCATCTAGCAAGAATTCAGACGATGCCAATACACCATTCTCTGAGACATGCTTAGATCCCCAGTACTCCTACATGATCAAGAATTTCCCACAGGAGTTACCACCTGTACCAGCCGCACCCTATGTTGGAGGAGTAGAGTGGGACGCTACTAACTATCTTGCTTCACACATCGAGATTTTGAATGCGATTCTGGTCTGTCTTCCTACTATGGAGGAGCGTAACTCACTTCGAGAGGAATTGCGTGTCTCTGGGTGGGAGAAGTGTATGGGTGGTACCATGAGATTGTGTAAGGAGAAGTTCTACGGTGGTGTTCACGCTGGTCTGAGGTGTTGGGTTGCAGCCGCTATAGAGGATGGCTGGGATACTCGAGACGTCAGATGTGGACCTGCCGCTGATATCCGAAGTCCAGTCAAGAGTACTAGCCCAAGAAAAAAGGTTGAAGATGTGCCAAAGTTGGCATTAGATTTCAAGTTTGAGCCAGAAAAGAAGACAGAAGTAGATGCTTGGTTATAGGTTCGGGTGCATGTGGTGTTTTTAGGAGTGTTGGTGGTTTTGTTTAAGATATTTTTTCACTCTTCTTGTACGGATAGCACAAAATTTGTGTCAGGGCTGGTTGGAGAGGTGACGGAGAGTCGGTTTGGGGAGAAAGCATTGTTCATCTATCTTTCTGTCTTTCTTTATCACGAATCGCAACGCAATGCATGATACAACGAACGAATAATGATGGTATGATAATAAATTGATTATGATTTCTCTTCCCTCCAAAATATTGTCTCTTGGTTCTCCTAGAGCCGCTCTTCAAATCTTCAGGTACACCCCATGTGTATAATTTGATTAAAACGCTGCATTGCATGCATAGATCTACCTGCTCTATACCAGAACAAGACACTCATCTAAACCATGTCGAAGAACAAATCGCGCTTGTTTCCCTTACTTCCCCCGAGATCTACGTGCCGCAAACTCTGCGCTACTCTCAATTTTAGGTTTGTTCTTAGATTTAGGCTTAGGAGTAGTGCCTCGCATGTGAGCATTTCCCGGACGTCGTGAGAGAACCGTAAGTATTGTTTGTAGGGGATCATCTAGTTGGCTTAGGAGAAACATGAAAGCTCCTATGATGATCTGTTCGATGAAGATATATAGGAGGATGGTTAATAGTGCGTAGAACATTTTAGTGGATAGTTGGTGAGCTGGGGTATGTAGGATATGTTGTGAGTGGGATAAGTGACATGTGGTGGGCTTGTCTTGGTTATTTAGAATATAGCAATTGCGTTGACTGATACTAAAGAGTAAGTAAGGCCATTACAAGATTTATAATTGGAACAGGTTATTTTTATAAAGTTTCTTCGAAGTATTTTTGTTTGGGCTAACTTGTAGCCATCGCTTACCTAGTTCATTAGCCGACCACTTAAACAGTTCTATGGAATTTCAAAAGTAATTTTACTCCATTCTTTTAACTTTACCATACTATTGCATATAATTCAACAGCAACAAAATCAAATTTACGTTGAAATGGGTGCAAACCACTCGAAACCCGTTCAACAGCCACCATCACCTCCTCCCAGAAAAGAAATCGAACTCACGTCATATACAAGCCAACCTTCACAATCACTTAATATACCAAAGCCAAACTGGTCAAACAAAACATGTCAGAAATGGCTTGAGGATGCCTTTCAAGCATATGGTCTTACTCGTCATGAAGCGAAACTCTTCGCCCAGACGGCTATGGGTCCTGAAGATCACAATAAATGTGGGAAAGGTTTGATTGAGATGACGGTCAAGGATTGGAATCGAGTTATTCAGAAGTCGCTTTTTAGAGCGTACTGTTTTCCTGATACTTCATTTCCTCATCCAGTTTCTCTTCGTTATAGGTTAGATGGTTTGGATGGGGATGTTATGTGGAGATATATTAGAGGTTTGGGAAGATAATGATGATGGGGAAGAGGAGGAGCGTGCTAGGAAGTGTTGTAAACATTGTCTCAAGAAGTATTGGGATAGAGAGTTACGGATTGATACCTAGACAGCTGAGGTCAAATTCAAATGAGTTTGTCTCCTGTAGAGACCTGGTTGTGGTAGTGCGAAACCGTTGTAACGGTCAAGCGGGAGCTAGTATAGTATGAGCTTGCATGAAACGGCTTGAAAGTCGGTCAGCAAACAAAACTTAAGGCAGATACTTAATATTTATTCAGAAATTGTTCTATGCGCTGTCCTGTTCAATTGCTTCCTTCATGTTATAGAACTTCACAAGGTCAGTGGTCGCTTAATCCTCAAATATTTAGTCGTTGTCACTGTAGATACAATGATCATCGTTACGAGCATAAACGCTATTAATTAGCTGAAGTCACCGTGGCGCACAATGCCAGCTAAGAAATAAAAAAATTCGGAGATTTAAAATCGTGTCATTCGGTCAAGTTTCTTCAGTCTATCTCTGAATATCTCCCTTCGGACCGAGCACTAGCAAACATATTACGACACAGCTCTTGCTCAACTCATTCACACAGACCGAACTCAACAATCCTCAAACAGATTCACCCGAAACCCACAAACAACGAATTACATTTATATCGCAAGAGATTTTCCTTCCTCAAATGCCTGCATACATAGCACCTTGGAAGTGCAAACAAATACCAAACGCAAAAATAGCCACCGAACTTCAACCCAACGAAGTCGCAAACTATCTAGCAATGAGGTACTCAAAGAACACGCAAGCTCCAAGAAATACTCCTAATGGGACCTGGACTCCGACTCTTTTGAAACGTGGTCAAAAACTTCCAACCGAAGACCAAACTTTGCCAGTGGTGGCACCTATTAGCCAAGATATCAAGGAGGAAACGCAAATTACACAAGTTATGCAGCAACCAACCTCAATTACTGCGCAAACTAGCAGCAACAAAAAGAACCAAAGAAGCAGCAAGGATGCAAGAAAAAACAAGAGCCGCAGAAACTCAACCCCAAAAGATAGCAAGAGCCAACCCCGGAACCCAAACACCACATTATGCAGGAACTCCGATCAAGAACTATCCAGCGACGCACACTTTCAATGGTGTAAACAAGAAGGCGCGCGACTAGAAGCCGATTTCTGCATTGATATCAAAGCACGAATAATAAGCAAACGAGAAGTAGACCTACAAATCCACGGATCCTGGCGACGACCACAAATCCCAGGACATTGGAAACGATGGAACGAAGTGCATATGGCCTTAGCAGGCGTCCCAAAACATCTTACAGTCTTCGTCTTAAAAGTCTTAAAGAAATGGGAAGCGGATGATGAACCGAATCGTCGTGCTGCTTATATGAATCTTGAGCTTGATGTGTTGGAGGTGGCTAGGGAAGAGATTTCTGGGTATATTACTGATGTTTTGAGTAAGAGTAAGGAGTTGGGGGCTTTTTCTGAGTTGTTTGAATGGTTGTATGGGGTTTCTATGCTTGATGCTTTTGTGTGTCATAGTAAGAGGTTTAACAGGTCTGCGCGGGAGGGTCTTGGGATTAACCAGGAGGAAAAGAAGGAGGTTGAGTGGGTTGAGAGGCCTATGCACTACGAAACTGATGTACAGTTCATCGAGGGAATATTGAACTGGTTGGACATGGTTGGGGTCTCCGATGCTGTAAATACAGCTGTTGGGTGTCTTGAAACCACTATTACCCAACTCAAGGATTTGGAAATCGGTGACGAGGTTGGGTCTGAGAGACTTAAGGCAGCTCGACTTAGGAGACCGGACTACTACCAGCAGAAAGACGAAGATGACTGGTTTGATTATAAGGGCGATACCAAGGCTAGGGAATCGGAGTTATTTCGACTTGCATTGTGGAAGTTTGAGGAGGAGGGAAAGGCTGAGAAGGCTATTATCGAGACAAAAAAACAACAGGGATTTGAGGAGTCAAAACTTGAGAAGAGGTGTGGGAAGTGTGGTCAACTTGAGGAAATTGACCATATGAACGGTTTTTGCGATCGAGTTTTCTTTCATGAGGGGAAAATGTATTCTGTGAGGTGGTGAGGCTGTTCTGGATGGAGAAGTTGGATATGTTAAATTGGTGGTGATTCGACTTATACAGAACAACAAACTTCAAAATTGGGATCATTACCACTTGGGCCAATAACAGACAGATGAAGGAGCTACAGCTGCATCAAACACTCGGCGCAGGTCACTAAGCAAGTCGTTTCGCTTGGCTACATGCTAGTCCTATCACCAAAATTGTCAGCTAAAATTACGTATATCGAGGAATATCCTTATATTTACTTTTGTGGGGCACTTACGGACAGTGTGCGTAGTTACGTACAAGTAGAGGGGTCTGATAATAGGGTATATTCAGTAGCTGAACTGTTCTCTAGCCACCCATAGTTGTTAAAGTACCTATATAGAGACACCGTCTTAATTCTAATCAAATTATTTAATACCTCAATAACTCGCTTAATAAACTAACATCCTAACCTATAGTAGTGCCTCCCGTCCTTTCCAGAGTAGAAAAAACAGGCCCGAATTGGTACGAGCCCCAACCCCAAGTCTATGTCTCTATCAATTTGTTATTTGCCCTCCTGCTTATCTTAAATTGTGATAATTTTTGTATAACTATTGTACTTATACTGAAATATCAATTTTTCTATTGTATTATTATAAATAAGTATACGTAATGTGTAAATAATGTGATTTTCTAGTGTTATGGCCTGTGCCAATCCGGGCCTTTTTTTTTCTACTCTGGAGAGTCCGTCTCCCCCCCCTTCCATCCTAAGCGAGACCGTATGATACAACCAACTATTAAATCCATGATATTATTACGACTCGGAGTTAAATTATAGGTCCGAAAGCCCTATAAAATCACATAATGTTATAGAGTAATATTTATTGACCACTCTAAGAACGGGCTAGAGCGAGCTTTATCTAAGTCTTTAAAATAGTAATGCCTCCCTTCCCCCTATCCTTCTATCCTAAGCGAGATCGATACAACCGACTATTAAATCCGTGATATTATCACGATTCGGAGTTAATTTATATATCCGCAAACTCCATGAAAGTATGCGATGTCATAGAGAATGCATTGCATTTATCAAACCTTCCTAAGAGCGGGGTAGTCAAAACGCCACGTGCCTCATCCATTCCTTTACTTTATATATATATAAGTGAAGAGCGACTCCCTTCCGTATCAACAAACCAGTTCAACCAGAATCCAATACATAGTTCCAATCGAAACACAATTGACTCAAAATGCCATACCCACAACGAAAAATTGGAGATGACAAAGTCTCAGCTCAAGGCCTAGGCTGCATGGGCATGTCCTTCGCCTATACCTCCTACGGAGGCTATGATGACTCAACTTCTCTCGAAGTGCTTACTTGGGCAGCCGATCACGGTATAACATTTTGGGATACCAGCGATATCTATGGGCCACACACCAACGAGAGGCTGCTTGGGAAATGGTTTGCTCAAACCGGACGTCGGGATGAGATTTTCCTCGCCTCGAAATTCGCCACTATTCTGAAAGATGGGAAAATGAGTGTGCGAGGCGATGCACCCTATGTGAAGGAAGCATGTGCTGCCAGCCTGGAGAGATTGGGTACTGATCGTATTGACTTGTACTATCAGCACAGAGTGGATGAGAACACTCCAATTGAGGAGACTGTGACAGCGATGGCGGAGTTAAAGAAAGAGGGGAAGATTAGATATTTGGGGTTGTCAGAGTGCTCTGCACGAACACTACGGAGAGCACATGCTGTACATCCTATTGCTGCTATTCAGATGGAATACTCGCCATTTGCGCTAGAGATTGAATCTGATCAAACAAATCTATTGAAGACAGCGAGGGAACTGGGTGTCAAGATTGTGGCTTATTCTCCATTAGGCAGGGGTTTCTTGACTAATACGATTAAGAGTCGAGATGACTTTGATCCGACAGACAATCGTCTCAATCATCCCAGGTTCTCAGAGGAGCATTTTCCAGAGAACCTTAAGTTGGTGGAAACGCTGTCGCAAATTGCAAAGAAGAAGGGAGTTATGCCTAGTCAGCTGGTTTTGGCTTGGGTGTTGGCACAGGGTGAGGACTTTATTCCTATTCCCGGGACTAAGCGAGTAAAGTATCTCGAGGAGAATGCGAAAGCGGTTGATGTGAATTTGAGCAAGGAGGAGGAACAAGAGATTCGGGAAGAGATTGAGAAAGTTGGAGGAGGGAAGGGTGAACGTTACCCTCCGGCTATGATGGCAAGATGCTTTGGGGATACTCCTGAGCTCAAATAGATATTTGGTAAGTGAGCATAGATTAAATGCAAAGCACATGTACTTGACGTTTACTTCTGAGCTATATAAATGGAATGGAGTCTGAATATGAGTTCAACCTCTGCCCTAATGACTTGCTACTACATACTATCTAGAACAGTGTTCTCTATCATCGCCAAAGCCATATATTTTCCAGAGCCAGGATAGAAGGACTTTTCTCTTATATAGTATTGACAGCTGTATATTATATAAGCATAGTAGAATCAGGTAGTAGTGTAAAAGAAGACTTAAGCTTTTAGATTTTAGGAGCAGTGTTAGGTAGACTTCTTTTACTTTTTGGTATCTCCGGCCTGCTATAACACAAACGAATGTCAAGTCTCTTAAAATAACCTTTAATCAGGTGGAAGTAAGATCTAGAAAGCCCAAGGAGCTTGTGGAGTAGGTATATAGGTATCTACGCTCCTCTTTCAAGTATTAAGCCCACCGATTCGAGCAATTTTTACCCGAAGGCAGACCCAGCTTGCAAGGAATTAAGCGAGCAGGATGAAACTGACTCTACTGACTCTACATAAGGTGAAAACTTGATGGATGATACGTATACAGGTACCGTAAGGCTGCGTATAGCACATCTATCTCCATTTATTCTTCCTCTCTTGTATCAGAAATCTCGTAGCAACTCGATTTATATCTACTTTTTAGAGCGTCTCTCACGTCCTTCCCTAATCCCAGGGTCTAGTGCGGGATAATGACAGTGTAGAAGTGTACCGGAGTGAAAGGAGACATTACTTATGGTACGGCTGTTGTGTTGCACGCTGGCAAGGTACTACAATTTAAGCAAGTAGAAAGCCCGTTAACTGTTAATGTTGGAAATGCTACCAACTGTCATCTGTCAAGTTGTCAATGAACCTGGCGATCTTTGGCTGAATGTAGTGAGTGCGCTGTCATCATCTGAGCTTCAGAGACTTGACCTGCAGGCTCCCTCATAGTCCACGCTGCAGCTACGAAATTGTAGGGAAGTTAAGCTTGGTTATCCATGATCCTCCGCCTTTCAGATTCGACGCTGCTGAGTCTGCCGAGTGGCACAGAAACGAACTCGAACTCGGCACAGCGCAACGCAACACTGAGGTGTTGGACTAGAATTGTAAGAGCGTGGCAATATCACCTCCCCAAGGGCCTTCAACTAGCTGAATAAAAACAAACACTACGCCGGAATGAGGCACAGTACACAATCCCATCATAATTCGTATTTTGTTTCTCTTTCAACCATAATGCGCTTCTATAAGGCGATCCACCTGTTCTTTTAATCTCTTTAAACCTGGTAAGCATCTCTTTGATACGATTGCGTATCTCCTCCATAGTAATTTTGGCTTATTCCTCCTAAATTATCTCCTTTAATTTAGCCTCAGAATTCCACATCCTTTTGCGTACTCTAGGCTATAAAATGTTCTAATAAGCCTTAATTGGATTCAAATCTGATGACTCAAAACATATAAAGAAAAGAAAAGAAGAAACAAAACCCTTCAGCATAGCAAGCGTCTCTTCATGGCGCCGAGGATTCAAATGACTTACCCACTATCTATACTATTCAGAGAAGTGTCCTCTATTTGCATTTGCTTTTCTTCGGAAAAATATCCCTGAAGTTTCTACCATACGCGAACACCTTGCTACAGTAGTATAGGTAGGTACTTTTTTTTTCCATCTATACTCCCTAACAAAGAAAACGAATTCGCCTGACACCGCAGCTCGCGCATTCTCTCCACCATTCGGCGCCTTTCTTCTTCCATTTTTGCTAGGCTGAAAGGGCGAGATCGGCAGCTTATGATGGAATGGTAATGGAATTAAGGCGTGCATGCCCTAAATAACGCTATTGCCAGAAGCGAAGTGAGGCGTTACTTGATTTTTAGCATAATTATTGATGGCAATATATTTGTTGAGAGAAAAAGCAAATCGCATCGTCACCTCCAAGGGAAATAGGTTAATGAGAAAGGGAGATATGCCAGCCTCACTGCATCTGACCGCGTGTCTTCTATCAAGTTTTCAAGTCATGCAGTCAGCAAAGTCAGCTTCTGCCTGCTCGCTTAACTCCGTGAAAGCCTGGCCTGCCTTCGTATAGGTGAAAATTGCTCGAATCAATCGATTTGAAAGCTCTGTTTTTTTTTTCTTTTTTTAAAAAAAAGAAAAAGGAAAAGTAAAAGGAAAGATCGTGGATATCTATCTACTATACAAGCTCCTAGTAGTCATTTTAAGAGGCTTGGCATTAATATATGTTACAGCAGGCGGAGAGAAAAGATACAAGCCGCCACGGAAACCAAGTTAATCCAGGAAGAACTCAATGTTGTAGCTGGTTTACCCTTGATGATAACTTTGAGAATTTTCCTATCGTATCGAAAACTTCCTTTCCTTTGCTTTAATCTCCCCTTCATCCATGGGACTGCAAATATAGTCTCCACTCATCAAACCATCAACATAGGCCGGCCCTACAAAATGAAAGTCGGGGCCTACCTCTCGTAAAATGACACACAAACTACACCCGTAAAGAATACAGATTAAGTCACCCTCCTGTATATCCGGAGGACCTAATCCGACATGATTATCAGATGTAGTAAAAAAGCAACGACCATTAAGCCTTTCAAAAATAACGCTGAACTTTTTACAATCATCCTTCATCTCCTCGGCAGACATAAAGCCCATCTTACATATCTTATCCCAGAGTTGTCGGCAAGGAACATGAACTTTAGATCTGAGAGATCCGTCTGCTTCGTGCTGTCTGTCTCCTGCAATCATGTCCATGAAGCGACTCTCTTTGAATAGCCAATCTTCATCGGGATATCGTAGCTCTAGAGTTGCAGATGCTAGGTTTTCCAGTTCACACATTTCCAGGCTCGCAGATGCTAGTCTTTCCAGTTCGTACATTTCTGGAGCCAGGTTGGGGAAATTTTGTATAATAGGGAAAGATATTTGGTAGGGTCCCCGAATATCTTTTATAGAGCTGATGTGAATGCCTCTAGCGTATAGAATGCCATTAGATATATTTGCGATAGCTTGGCGGCCTCCAGAGCAAGCATAATTGAATGGGGATAAGCCAGAAATCCGTTGACGCAGGTCGCATAACCAAGATGCATGCTTGTGAAAAGGCTGAAACCGCTCGAAACAACACAGAATGTCAAGGTTTCGTTCCTTCTTGATGTGGAATGCCATAAACTTGCTGCATAATTTGTGATAGTCTAAGGTGTAGTCCACCTTGATAGTGTCCCTGTAGAACTGAGGAGAGATACCACGAATTCCGTATATGCGATCTCGAGGATCGGAGGATTGAAGAAGAGCTGAGTCCCATAATAGTTCCAAAATTGGCATATGCGAGCTAGATGAACTGAGTGTGATCATGCGTCTGGGATTCAAGACATAATCACTGCCGGTGACCAGAACCTTAGTGAGGAAATACCGCAAAAATTTCCGTAGTGCGTGATATGATACTGACCTATTCCCACATCTGAAAATACACCTGTGTCGTGACCTGTAAGCTGATGCCAGCTCCTGAACAACCCAAACACGATTCCAATATGGTCGAGACCAAAGGAAATTGAGGGCATTCACGATTTCAAAGGTCAAGTTGTCACACCGCTCAGCCATGGGCCTTTTACGTCCACCGTGATCTGCAATATAGTCCATTGCAAGATCGCTGTTGGCTTCTGCTTCTCCAAGCCATGCAATAACCTCTTCTGCATTTGCATAAATGTTTGTCATTTGTTTGACTTGACAGCTTCTTTCCTGTAGGTTTTTCTGGTCGATACAGATTGCATCCGCCCACAAAACAGTAGCACTGGCGGGTTTCCGTAGATGAAGCAAGGCGGTATAAAGGTTCTTCGTAATGCCAACAACATATCCATTCACAGTGATTGGATGTTGAATGGTGACATCACCCCAGACGTAGGAAAGTGCCGTAAATTGAACGGACACTTCCAAGGATACACAGAACAAGGTGCATTCGAGTGGTTCCCAGTCATATCCTGGCTTGAGACTAATCAATCGAATCGTAGGTTTCAAAAGGTCCGGTAGGTTGAACGACAGTGGAAGGGGTAGGCTCTGATAGAGCGAATTTGAATGAGTACAAGAAGACCGGGAGACACGGCAGCTGCAGGATGAAGGCCGGTCCATAGAGTAGGGTATATTTCCCTGAGGACCAAATGTCGTTGGGTTCAAAGCATGGACAAGACTTGGAGCCGAAGGTCTTAGTTTAGTCGTTAAAGTCTTCGAGAGAATGATTGTGTTGCTGTTGCTGCTGCAGTGTTGCTCATTCGTTCGGGCTGTCATAGTAGATCGTCCATAATACAAAGAACCGTTACTTATATGTACGTAAAAACCTTGTGAAACCTTGCGTTCTATTTAGGGAGCAATGGTCCTCTGCAATTAATTTTGTTCGGGTATGACCTTCCGCAGTCCAGCATGGAATTTGGTTGTCTCTATCGAGGATTCGACGGTGCGGAGAACATCAAGGACAATAGGTACCTTCTTAGTTTCTTCAGGTGGACAAGAAGCGAACGATTCTCGGTCGTGCAGGGACTGCTTCAAAGCGCCTGAAATATTCCCCTTTGCACAGCCTTAATGGCCAGTAGTAAGGCAACGTGTAATTTTCCTAGTGAGCTTTTTTGCCTCAAGGCTTTGAAGGCAACAGGACTCAGCCTTCGGATGAGGGTAACACATGGCAAATATTGTTTCCTCTTCCGTGTGCAGGTCGTGGTTACGGAGCGCCAACAATTTTGACAATTGGACTAGCAATGCCTAATACTACTGCAACCTGTACAGTAAGTCTCCACATAGATACCAGGATGTAGAAATTCAGCCTCGTTGTATATCGAGATAGATACGTGGCTTATATGAGATCCAATGAAGACGACATGTCCGTAAGCAGCACAGCCTCTTGGACGGGGTACAGTAGGCACATTTCCCACGCATGGGCTATAGTGCAAACATATACATATATGACATCTCACAGCTCAATCTACCTTTCTGTACCAGTCATCTCCTACTAGTGTTGTCCACAGTCTAAAGCTCGCCGTCGCACAAAATTCAAACTCGCTTACGCCATCGATCCTTCTAACAGACATTTCACGGCATACTGCTTCCTTGCCGACCAGGAAATGTTGTTAACGTCTTGGTCCAGGAAGACTGACTGCATTTGTTGCCATTGCCACAATGGCCACAATGGCCACCACTGTGATGACCACTGGGGAACTGAAATGTGGTATAGAATTGGCGAAACTGTAGAAGAGTGGGAGGAGCTGTTGAATGATGGGAGCAGGTATGGTGGAGAAGGCAGGGGGGTGGAGGAATATTTTTTTCAGTCACTTTAGCGTTTCATTTCTATAGAGCGCCAGTTTCTGTGGAGAAAGATTTAGATAATCTTACAAAGCCGAAGGATACGAGCGCCGGAAAACCACAAAAACCACAAAGGTAAATACCCAAACAAGCTATTCGATATGTTATCATGTTTTTAACTGCCCTGCAACAGATCGGTCGTTCACTCCTTAAGTACTGGAACAACGCATCAACCATAGCTCCACAGCTAGGTTAGCTAGTTCTGTCAAACTCAGATTTTGCACCTTTCAGCACCCACAAGCTCTTTCCAATTTGAGCTAGCGGCTCTTTCATCACAGTATTTCCCAATACACTGCTTGACGCTGTCAAGTTCAGTTGTAAACAACAAGCTGTCCACACAGATCTTCTAGTCATTGCTTGAGCTTACCTTGTGTAAGAACTTGCATCTATAGATGGCTTACGTAGAACAGTTGCCTGGTATTCAACCCCAGGAACGTTGCCTCAAGGCTTGACCGACGCCTCAAAACATAAAAAAAGAAAAAAAGACAGAAAAAAAAAGTCCTTCAGCATAGCAGGCGCCTCTTCGTGGCGTTGAGGATTAGTACTCGACTCACACGTCATTAATCGACGATTGCGACGGGGAAGCTAAGATCTGCTGTAATATATTATAACACGTAAGGTGCAATAGTCAGGTTGGGTTTCTCTTCGGCGTTTCGCCGATCTAGTGATGGAATGGAAGAGTGGAAGGTGTTACGAGATGACGAAGTTACGTTATGGATTTCTAGGGTTTGGAGGAAGCAATGAACTAGCATTTTAGTTTTTCAGCTTTTGTTGGACGGTAGGATTATTTGGGGAGTAGTAACATATGGGTAATGGTGATGGTGTTGTATTCTGAAAGGAACTAGTGTGTAGAAATGGACCTACTTGCAGTGGCGATCACATGACTGTTCCCATTCAATTCAACAGCTTTTATTTCAACCTGCCACTACTACTAGAGATGGTGGGCTTCGGAATATGCTATTATGAAAAGCATCGCCTTGATTTATTAATTAAGCGTGGAAATAAAATTCTAGGCAGTATTTACTCTTAACGCCGAGACCGATCAACAGTTCACTCAAACATCCCTATTATTCATGTTATTGATTCATTAGCTTTGTTACGCTACGGCATGTTATTCAATGCAACGTGTAAGTCTCGAGATGTATCACTTTGTTCCCAAACCGGCTTCTCTTACAGGAATTCGACATCCCAAGAATTTCACCATCAAAAAATAAATGTATTTTGCTATACACGTCCCAATGGTCCGTGTCGAAGCCGTTTTACGAACAAAGGGATACACTGGTTTGGGTTATTAGAGGGCATATATACTGTGTAAGTGACTTTGAACAAAATCGACAGAGCAACAAAAGATCCCAGCTATGATACTGCCAAGTTGGCAAAGCAGCATATTATTGATTTTATCTAACCCACCGTGAGACTAAGTCACACAACCCATTGCTTAAGATAAGCGAGCAAGTAATAAGTTCTAGAAATTCCATAACAATAGAAAGTTCCTAGAGGGTATAACATTGAGAATATTATGAAAATTAATGATATTTAAAATACTTAATTTTCCTGAGAGCTAAGAGCTAACGAAAGGCGAGTAAAGATGTTCTTTTAGACAAAGAAGACGCGCTCGCTTAGTGCCAGTGCTCAAAAGGGGAAGTGTAAGACTATCAAAACTTCGTAAAGACCAAGCATGACCCTCTTAAAGGCAGAAAAAAAGACTTGGCGGCTAATTTATGTAGTCCTTATTATTGTGGCGACAATAGTAGTAACTTGCAGTCTTTTCAAAATTACGTTTAAGCAGTGTAACCTTTAATTTACAAGTGAAGTACCTAGACATAAATACAGCTAAGTAACAACACCCAAATCTACAACCACCTCACATCCTCCTTTTTCAAATAACAATAAGGTAAACTCGGCGACCTCCACTCAGGTTCACTCTCTCTAATACCCACCAACTTCGGCACAGGTTTCAAAGTAGTCAAACGTTTCCCACCAAAAACACTCTTCTCAAAAGTCTTAAAGTACTCCCCATCCTCCTTCAACTGTTCCCCAAAAACCTTTTTCCATCCATCCCAAACGCTAAATAATAAATCGTAGACATGATGATGAGATCTCATAGCTGACCATTGAAATCTTTTCTGGCATTCCTGCACGGTTTCTGGGGAATAGAGACCGATTTCTGGTCTTAGTGCGTATGTGTTAACGGCTGTAAGCGACGAGTGTACATGATAACTTCCACCCTTCGTTGCGCGATCACGGATTGCCATCATAGCACCTAATGCGCCTACGACACCGGTTGTCATATCTGAGATAGGTAGGGAGGGTAGAACGCATTCGCCTTCTGGAAGATTAAAGGAGCGACCTTGAACATACGCTGATCCAGCAGCGGAATCAGCTATTTGTTGCCAACCTGGTCTTTCCGCATAGGGGCCATCGGTTCCATAGCAATTCTCAGAGACATAAACGTAGCCTTTCTTTCGTTCGGCTGCCATTTCTAAGAAATTATTTAAGCCGAGTCCGTATTTGGGGAGCTTGTTGATGCGGAAACCTTGGATGAAAATATCGGCTTCTTTGAGCAGGGTCTTGAGGTATGCGAGATCGGACGCATCACGGATATCGAGGGCGATGGTTCGTTTTCCGGCATTTAGGGTTAGTTGCATGATGTTGATATCGATAAGGTGTGGTGCGTTAATTCGGATTACATCTGCTCCGTAGGAGGAGAGGATATTCCCGACTGTTGGACCAGCAATAATTCTCGTCATTTCAACAACTTTTATGCCTGCTAATGGTCGCTTATCATTTGGCGACACAGGCGGGAAGGCGATAGGTGGCGTAGGAATAGCTTGTAGCTGAGGACGTACATCAACAAATGGGTGAGCTGCGAGTGCCTTTCCCATCTCGCTATTGTTCCATCTTTTAGGCGTGAAGCAGATACTACCGCAAAAGCCATGGATGATATTATGCATCTCCAACTCCTCAGGAGACTTTGTGCGTGTATAGGAAGCAATCAATTCAAAAGCTTCTTCATTGCTTTTGCATGGTGCCTCAGTATCAATACCCATGGATTGGAGCATTGGTACTGCCGCAAGCGAGCCGTGTATTTGATACCAGACATCTGGGTTCTTGGTAGGATAGATTGCTGTAGCTCGGTATTTAAGAGGCTTGTCGTACCAACCTTGCTCGAAATCAGGCACGAGCTCGGTGACTTTCTTCTGTCTGACTACAGAAATCAGATCTTCTCCTCCAATATATCCAAACCCAGCAGTTGCGAACCAGAAAGCTGTATGTGTGGTATTCACAACAATGCTTTCTGATTGCGGTAGCCCTCGTAGCGAAAGGATTTCGTTGGCGACTACTCCTGTCATGGCGTGTAATGCTGCACCCACTGAGACGGCTTTAATGGGTCCGGGTAGGACTGGGTATGTATCGCCCTCAAATCGCACCTTAGAGAGAGCATTGCTGTCTTTGGTGAAACCTGGTGTTTGGGACGTTAGGATGTCGAAGATGCGTTGGGTGTCTTTTGGTACTGGGGTGAACTTGGTATCTGTATGCGTTCCTGGCCCATAAACTGAAGGTGTTGTGTGATGTGATTGTTCTCCCATGATGAAGTAGTTGAATAGATGATATGAATGTTTTGACAGAGGAGATGGCAAAATCAGACAATGATATTTCGGTTTAACCAGGTTACTTGAAGGGGCGCTGAGGAACAGAATATATATTCCTGCGAACGAAAATTTGGCTTACCTTATATTCTTAGACTTACAGACGTATTACCTGACATCATGATGCACAAAGCAAGCAGTATTTCGTAAAGGTATCAGCTTCCGGAAACTCCAAGGTAAGGAATCCAGGTTTAGAGCCGAGGCTGTTTACTATACAAATGACATTTAGACCACGACGTTAGTTACGCAAAACTACGTGGAATTAGAATCACACATCAAAAGTGAGGCGGAGGAAAAAAAAACCCAAAAAAACCAAAGCTTTTGTGGTTCTTCTTCACGTCGAATGTTTGCCTACGTCCGTACTCAACATACACGAGTCATGCAAGGCCTGATTAACACGCGACCAGCATTTTCGCATTTGGTGCCCACATATCCTGGGTAGTCGGCTCGGCCTCATCATTTGTGCTGTACTGATTCATGCTTAAGAATATTGAGATAAAGCCATCCTAGGCGACAATGAGGCGCAAGCTTAGAAAAGTCTTGTTGTGCTAGGCTCATATACAAGTGGTGGACTCATACTTTGTTCTAAAGTCGTAAAGTCTTGGTTTTTTTTTACTGTTCTAGCATCATCGATTTCAACTCGATATCCTTCGTTCATCGCTCCAAGTCTATACAATGTCAGCACTTGCAATCAAGAAAGCTACAATCATCGGTAGCGGCTCCATCGGTGCTTCTTGGGCTGCTCTCTTCATCGCCCATGGAATACAAACCATTGTTTACGACATCAACCCAGCGGCAAAAGAATTCCTTTATTCCATAGTCGACAACGCTTTGCCAGTACTATCAAGGATCGAAAACTGCACAGCACAACATGCCAAATCCTCAGATATCGTCTTTACCACCAACCTTGAAGAAGCTTTGAAAGACACAGATTTTGTGCAGGAAAATGGACCTGAGAACTTGGAATTCAAGCAGAATCTCTTCAACGAGATTGGAAACTCTGTGAGGGAAGACGTCATTATTGCTACTTCGTCCTCGGGATTGAGTTGTTCCTCGATTCAAGAAGGCGTTACTTCCTACCCGGAACGATGTGTAGTGGGCCATCCATTCAATCCTCCACATCTCATTCCGCTGGTAGAAGTGGTGGGAGGGCGAGGGACTTCGACTAGCACGATTGAGCGCACACTGGCTTTCTACAATAGCCTTGGCAAGAAAGCTGTCCATGTTAAGAAAGAAGCGAGAGGACACATCGCAAACAGATTACAAGGCGCTTTAATGCGTGAGATGATGTATCTCCTCCAGGAAGATATCTGTACCGTCTCTGATATTGAAGATGCCATGCAATATGGACCCGTTTTGAGATGGGGTGTTATGGGTCCGAGTTTGTTGTTTCATCTTGGTGGTGGGAAAGGTGGGATTGAACATTTCTCAGAGCACTTGCTTGGTCCTGCTATGACTTGGTATGCAGAAAAAGATCCGGTTGTCAATGACGGGTTAAGAAGGAAGTGGGTTGAGGGTACACGGGAGGTTGTGAAGGGTAGGAGTTTTGAGGAATTGGCCCAGAAAAGGGATGAAGAAATCATTGAACTTTTGAAAATCAGGAAGGAATTTGATTAATTATTACGTTGACATAAAAATGATTTATGAGCTACCTATTTGCCTTTGTTGTTTAGAGCAACCTAGGAAACACTTGTAATGGTACCAGGCTTCCCTTAGGCATTGTCTTGTCAGACTTCAATGAAAAGTCTCTGACCATCGGAAGGCACAGTGTATGGATGCCGAAACTACAGCGCTCCGTCCTCTGAAGCCGTCTGTTGAGATCACACAGGATCAATAGCCAAATCGGAGCTCAAACCCCTGGAAAATGATCACCTCACTTGAGGCCGAAAAAAAGGCTCCAGCGAATTCTTCGTAGTATACTAAACGTACTAAAAGCGTGCCAAACGTGCCAAACGCCCTAAGGTAGTATGCCAAACGCACCTCACTACGTGCTAAACGTTTTACCGCCTTCCTAATAGAGCCAACAAAGTGGACTGGGGTCAAGGCTTCTAAGCTTCTAATAGAGTACTAAGTGCAGCTTTTTTGGTTGCGGAAGTTCCAGCCCGGAAAAGGTGAGGCCACAAAACTGCTGACGTTGTATAGTTCCGAAGGTTCTCCGCATGAGGTAAAAACATCTTTGCTTCACCGTTTACAAGATGTTTGTTCTCCGATTTCGTCTCAATGACGTCTTGTGCCTGACTCAGGTTTTCCCATGTATGATCTTTTTGTACTTCAGATGCAAGACATAAACAGGACGTGCTCAATTTGAATTGTGGTCGCCTGTGCCGGTTAGCCTTTTGTGAGCCTTTATAGTCGAGGTTTTGCTGCTGCACTGTAGGTAGACTAGTATCATACTTCTCCACTCATTGTCTATACAATAACTTTGCCAATAGCCTGCCGTAAAAGCAGCGAATTTCAATATGGGCTCAATTATCCAAGGCCGTCTCTACTTCCTCGATGTGAACATCAGCGACTACCCATATCAGAATGGTCGAATCCTGTCTTACAATGCCGATGGTTCGGATATAAAAGAACCAATCACAGGCCTGAAGTATATGCCCGATGGTATCGTTGCAGACCCCGAAAATGGCCATATTTATTGGACCAATATGGGCGCATCTCTGAGCAATCCGGATGGTTCAATACAGCGCTGCGACCTTGCGGACGGCGGTAACATCACAACCATCGTTCCTACAGGAATTTTACAAACTCCGAAACAACTCACCCTTGCTCGGCGAACTGATGGCGCGTCAAGTTTGTACTGGTGTGAGCGAGAAGGCAGGCGAGTAATGAGATGCGGCTTGGACGGGTCAAATATCGAGGTCCTAGTACAGTATGGATCAACCGAAGAAGCCAGAGCCGATATGAGGAATTGGTGTGTAGGCATCAGCGTGGACGAACGGGCTGGTTTGATTTATTGGAGTCAAAAGGGCCCCTCGAAAGGAAATCAAGGCAAAATACTGCGAGCGCCATTAGACTTGCAAAAGGATCAAAAGCCAGACGCAAGAACAGATATCGAGGTACTCTTGGATGGATTGCCAGAGCCCATCGATCTTCATATCGATGCGGCTGGAAAGAACCTTTACTGGACAGACCGAGGGGATCCTCCCAGAGGCAACACTGTCAATTCGTTAGCATTGGATTCAAGAGTGTCTGGAAAGACTCAGTTTAAGGAGCGTATCCTGACGAGGAAACTGCATGAGGGGATTGGGCTGGCGGTCGATGAGGAGAACCAGATGATGTATTTCACTGATCTTGCTGGTGGAGTTTATTCAGCGCATCTGGACGGAACTGGAAAGAGAACATTGCATGAGGATGTTGGAGACTGTACGGGAATAGCATATGTGCCACCTCGACCATAAGAGTAAAGAAATGAAACAAACATAAAAAAGAAACATAAGTAGATATGAATGTACTTAACAGATACGTCGCAGAACTACTGCTGGTACATCAAAGTCGTTGAGGTGCATGTCTTGAGGTCGAAAGAATTGAGGCTTTTTGTCGCGTTAATTGTGTTGACTTTAAGACTCTGTACGGTTCGTATACTTGGCATCGTTGAGCAGGATAGCCTTGAGCATTAATCCCTAGGACAGATTCCTGCTGAACGAATATTTGAAGATAAGTTCGTTACCAAATGATGGCAGGCCTTTCCAAGTGCTCTTCTGATGCATACAAGCCGCGTTGGTTCATCTTGGCGTTCAAAGTTGAAGAACTAGAAAATCTTACCTTCGAATCGCCTTTTATTGGCCGAAGCTCGTTCAATCACATGACTCAAGCTTAGCTCAATTTTCGGGATCGGAATCTCTCGACAACAATTCTTGCCAGCACCTCATCATTCTCGAAACGCCTATTACCTCCCCCCATTGAGAGAGTCAATTGGCATATCCCGAATAAGCAAGATGGGGTTCTTTGATTTCTGCAGCGATTTGGTCTCTGCGGCCGCGCCGTGGTCAACTGCTGAGGCCGAGGCCGTCTCTGGTGGAAGTGGAACAGATAGCACTCCGGCAAGAGCTGAGGTACGTTGTGTTTTTGCTACTCTTTTGATACTGGGGATTATTGCGCACTGTCTAGGGTTAAGGAATAGATTAAGGTAGGAAGGGACGGTCTGCGAGCAAGCACGGAAGTGTGGCTCGCGGCTCGCGGCTCCAACGGCATAGCGCAAGGAATTTTGATTTCTATGGATATGGATGGCACGCAAATGGAGATTTGAGTCCGCAGTATAATTGGATGAATGCTAATGAAGTATTATTAACAGGACGCATCAGGACCAACGTCCGACAAGAAAGATAGCGATGACGACGAGGTAGAGGGAAAGGAGGCCTCAGGCGATGACGAAGACGAGGAGGAGGAAGAGGAAGAGGAGTTGGAAGATCCGCAGGAGAAGTTCCAGGAGGGTGAGTCATGATATCTCATTCTGTTCAGCTCGGCGGAAGATGTGCTTCTATGGCTCCTTCAATTGCCAAACCCGTTGTTCGATCTGTGTGAGATAGGACCAAAAAGCCAGCCTCCAGAACCCTCCCCAAATCTCAACAACAACATCTAGATCGTTTCTTTGTATGTCGTAGCACTTAATTGAGCCTCAACGCATGTCTAGCGTTCGATGGATACCGGTTCTCGAGAGAAGCGGCCGTGCAAAGAGGCGAGACTTGTGTTGTGGCTTAATATCGACATCCTGAGTGTACAAATCGAATCCGCGTAGATCACATTGTTGAAGGTCGGGACAATTGCTGACGATTAAATAGAATGCAAGGAATCTAAGCAATGCTCTGGACCAAAGCACCACTTCGATGAGTGCGTTGAACGTGTTACCGCAGCAGCAGGCGAGGAGCATGACAAGTCTCACCCAGCAGAAGACTGCGTTGAAGAGTGTACGTTACCCAAGAAATGCTACCCATTCCCTTCAAGAACCCATTTAAGCTAGGCTGGGTTGTTTATATGAGCCGTAACGCTATATCACGTTTTGCTAACTTACTGTCACTTAGTCTTCCATCTCGCTCACTGTGCAAACGAATGCGCCGCACCAAAGCTCTGGAGGGCACTCAAGTAGTGTGCTTTCTTAATTGACTCTAAACCTTTATGTTGTGGACGTTTGGGATGGAAAGAGAGATGGAGCCTAGAGATTGAGAGAGACTCTTGTACAAATCCCCACACGCATCACCTTGTTTTTTGTACTACAGCATTACCAGATCTCCTTTTCGTCGCATGGCTTGTAGTATAGGTGCAAAAGATAGATGGTGTATTTGACTCTGCCTCTGAACCTCGGCCAGTCATGTGAAAGGTACTATTTAGGTCTTATCTTCTCAATTGCTCTTTAAAGACACCGCAATAGTACGGCGCAGTTGTACAACCAGACCTCCAACAATCATAGGTAGGGAAACTGCCTTCCTGCTGCAGACAGGGAATATGATCCGGGTATCTGAGCGAATTAGGCTCAAAGCCAGCCTAGAAGAGTAGGGACCTCCGTAAAGATGGCACAGGACCTTATCACTAGAAATGCCAAAGCGACACAGGCATTCCCCTCTTGTAAATACTGTTGAAGACTATGATGTTTTTCATAATGCTCTAAACCTAAGTATCCTACTTCCCATAAAGTACGATATCAAAAGCTCTCTTTCTATCGCTGTACTGGTGGTATTATCAGTCTAACTCCCCGCAAGCATGACCCTAGAAGATTAGCGCCCAAAGCGTACGTACTTTGAGATTTGATCAATATCTAGTTGAAGATGGGGTCCAACAACTCCCCTATCTCAGAGTTGAATGCTACAGAAACAGAGAAGCAAAGTGCGATCAATATAACGAGCCAATCGACTACGAATGGCACGAAGAAGTCAGGCTTTGTAGGAAATAATAAAGAGGGCAAGGCCGAAGAGACGGTACCAGGCTGGACCATTATGCGACCATTGAAGAGAAGAGCTGCGAACGCAAGCATCGACTCAAATGGAAGTGTAGATATGAAGAAAGGCGATACAAAAAGCGCGACTGCTACCAACAACGACGGATACGGGGATGGAGAGGGTTTAGAAGAGGTACGCAGTGACGATGATCTGTTGGAACATGAGGCTGGAGGACATCTCGGAGCGAATCGAAGCATAGAAGGTGTTGCCCCAGGTGGGGGGTCTGTAGCTGAAGGGTCTTTCGGGGAGTTCAAGGTGTACAAGAGGAGATGGTTCGGACTGATACAATTGGTGCTACTGAACATCATCGTCAGTTGGGATGTAAGGCTGTCCAATACTCTCCCCAAAGAGCCGCCTTATACTAATGCACAGTTCGAATAGTGGCTTTCATTTTCAGCCTCCTCAACTACAGTTGCGCAGTACTATGATGTTTCCGAGTCAGCTGTAAATTGGCTGAGCACTGGCTTTTTATTTGCATTCGTTGTTATTTCCCCTCTGACGATCCACGTTCTCCACCATCACGGCCCCAAATATGCTATCGTTATCGCCTCTGTTCTTCTGCTCCTGGGAAATTGGATCAGATATGGTGCAACAAGAGCGGGTGCACATGGAAACTTTGGTGGGGTAATGTTTGGGCAGATCTTGACTGGTTTGGCTCAACCTTTTGTCCTTGCAGCTCCGACGAGATACTCGGATTTGTGGTTCACAAATCGTGGCAGAGTGGCAGCGACGGCTGTTGCGAGTTTGGCAAATCCATTCGGTGGTGCTTTGGCGCAGTTGATTGACCCATTCTGGGCGAATGATCCCAGCGACATCCCAAATATGGTCTTGTACATAGCCATCATTGTACGACCCCATCTCTCCCCATCATTTCTCTCAAGCTAATACGTACAGTCATCTATTGCTACCATACCCTCCTTTTTCATTCCACCGCATCCACCCACGCCAGTATCTTATTCCGGGACTCAGCCCAAGCAAGCACTTATGCCATCGCTTAAGTTCCTGTCTACCTCGCCAGAGTTCTACATGATTATGATCCCTTACGTTATCTATGTAGGGCTTTTTAATTCGCTCTCGTCGCTGATTAACCAGATGCTTTCACCTTACTCCTTCTCGGAAACAGATGCAGGTATAGCGGGTGCACTGTTGATTGTAGTTGGTTTAGTCACATCTGCCATAACTTCTCCGATCATCGACCGCACCAAATCTTTCATCCTCGCCATCAAAGTCCAAGTTCCTATCATCGCTATCTGCTACTTGGCTTTCCTTTGGGCCCCCGGAACTCGAGGCGTCGCAGCTCCATACGTCGTTCTCTCAATCCTCGGTGCAGCCTCATTTAGTCTTGTGCCTGTAGTTCTCGAATATCTCATTGAAATAACGCACCCTGTCTCCCCTGAAGTCTCAAGCACAATTTGCTGGACCGGCGGTCAACTTATGGGTGCAATCTTCATTCTCATTTCAGATGCTTTGAAGGATCCAGGAGAGAGTGACGGTACAGCTGATGATGGGACATCGAGACCTCCAGGAAACATGTACAGAGCCCTGATTTTCCAGGCTGTTCTTGCGTGTGTGGTTGTTCCGTTGCCTCTTGCACTTGGTCTCTTTGGGCGTTCCAAGAAGGTCACCATGAGACGAGTGGAGGCCGATAGGGAAATTGCGGCGAGGAGGGATGCGGAAGGTGGTGGTGGGGAAAGTACTGTTTTGTCTTAGTTTTTATTAGGTTGGATTGGTTGGATAGGATGGAATGGGATGGAATGGAAATAATGATGGCGTGGAATAATGACTGGGTGGAATAGGATGGGGTGGAATAATGTTGGAAAGGTGCTATATGGTGTAAATAAGATATCCCGGTGTGGCTTGGCTCAAAATATCATCTTTCATTTGTTTCTAAGGTGGTTTGTAGATGGGGTATAAGCAAGTGCTAGCTATGTAAGACACTGAGAATTGTTTACATATTAACCTTGACGAACTTTTAATTATCCAACCAAGAAATAACCCGTGTAAGGCAACAATAGAATGAAAGAACCAACCCAAGAAGTTCTTCCCAAACAAATTATCCCATCTTCTTGATCCTTCCTAGCTGAATAAATGTCTAAAGACTCCCCTTTGAAAATGGCTTAGTCTAGATTACTCGCCATTTCAATTTCCTTCCCTGGCTCTTCTCTTTGCATTCCCAGATCCCTACCTCATCAAAGTATAAGCTCTCCATCTACTAGTCAATAACAACCTCCTTATCATTATTCCTCTTAATTCACACTTATATACCTTATAGCCTGTCCAAATATAAGTACTTGTACATATACTGCAAAGAAAGTAGCCTAGGCATGCAACCTATGATCCAAGCCATGTGATGGCTCTCAACTGCTGCAAAGCAAGAAGTTTGAAGCATGTTTCTGTCTGAGGTAAGAGGCTTAATTTGTCAATGTCCTAAATACAACTTTGTCTTAAGATAGCTTCGTTGTTCACATCATATTTGCGAGTAGCAAATTATAATATCTTATTTGTAGAGTTTATAAACTTTGCTCTTGAGGGTACACTCACTTCTACTATCTTATAAGAATACTAGAAATAGGGTAGGTCCACTCTCTTTTCGTTTCTTTGGAACAACAGCTTTTGGCTTTTTGTCAAATTTCCTCTCAGCTACTTCTCGTAGTGTAGATTGCAAGGTTCCTTAGCATATTAGAACCGACAAGTATTTCCTCGTGCCTTGTGCTATCCACCTCTTTAGAAGTTTTTTTTTTCATTCTTCTTGGTAGGAATGGTTACTATAAGGACACAGTAGTAGAATTCCTATCTTTATCTAGAAAAGCTTTAGGGATACTTAGCCTAGGTATACTACTTTGGTCCACAAAAGATCATCCAGCGAGCATTCACTGTCATTAGTTTACCGCTGTAGCTAAAATATAGGGGGCTAGTGCATGCTAGAAGGCTTTCACAATGCCGAATTTACACCATCGTTCAATGTAACATACGCCGTTACTCTCCTAAATCTTCAAAGATAATCCATCAACCCTCTCAATTTTCCTTCCCTGGCTACTACTCTCTGTACTATATCTCCCTGTTCCTACTTTAGCAATAGATTTTTCATCTTAGCAGCCAATTTTAAACCTCCTTGTTATTTCTTCTATCAATTTACACTTACATATCTTATAACTAACTATCCAAAGATAAATCAGTACCTATGATAGAAGTTCCTTTGACTCAGATAGGTAATCCTGTTTTCTTGAGTTCTAAAAGGTCTCGGGTTCGGCCGTCTAGTATGATGCCTTTTAGATTGAGGTGGGAGAGGTGTTGGGCTAGTATTCTGCCTAGGGTTGCATTTTTTGTCCGGGCGGTTGGGAGAGGAGGGCTATTGTTGAGGGGGTTATTGTGTCAGCTTAGTGGGTTGAGGGGGGGATGTTTGAAGGGGGGTAGGTTTTTGTTGTTGGTGGGGTGATTTTGGATATGAAGAGTACTGTTGATGCTGGTGCTATTATCAAATTTTATTACTATAGCGGGGGTTTTTTATTTAAAAAAAAAATTCTAGTTTTGGTGATGGGGGTTGGGATTGGGATATTGTTTTTGTTTATGTTTGTTGTGATGATTAAGTGTAGAGAGATAAATCTGGTAGGAATCCTGAACCTGGGACTCTTAGTTTTGTGAGGGAATCGGCGATATCACAGGCTGTATAGTTTCCATCGTGGAGGTTTTGGATCTGTCTTGAGAGGAGAGCTTGGGATTCAGGATCTGTTGGTGTTGTTGCTGATTGGTCGGGGCTGGTCATTTTGTTTTGGTTCTTGTTTTGGCTTTGATACATCTTTGTTTTTTTTTAGGACGGAAGTGCTGGTTGTGAAGAGGCGGTGGGGGAAGGGCGGCATTGGGTTGTTGGTTGGTATGGACTGAAGTGGAGGTAGGTACCTTTGGTACTAGGTCGGTGAGTAAAAAGTAAAATAAGTACGTCCCCTCCCTCGTATATTGGTATCGATCAAACAGAGCAGTTCTAGCCAATAAAATTCCTATATTTGCCTCTGAGACACGTTAAGCGATTGTAGACGAGCAAAGCGTCTAATCCTTGCCCACATAGCCAATATAGGGATACCCTTCTGGTGCTTGAGATAATTGGATGTGGTGTGTACAATGCCAAAATTGATATTTGAACAATGCCACGTGAGTTCTGCCAGTATTTTTTGGGGGTAACTCACTTGAAGGTAACGTAATTGATTTAAATAACTGATTTGGATAACTTACTTAATTTAAGGCATCCTTTAGTAACTTATTTGATTTAGATAGGTACCTTCTCGTAACAGGGCGGTGAGCCCAAAGCGCTACAACCTCTGTCAAATATCAATTGTAGCATTGTACACGTACCAGGACCCAAAGTAAACCACTGTGATGCAGTCTTTCAGAAGCCACAAAATTCCTTCTTCTTTTCCACCTACCTAGGAAAGACAGCCTTGACTCCACACCCTTCAGCCGAAGTCAACATCAGGCCGCACTTTAAAAGCTTAAATTGAGTACAAGTCTTGGTTGACTTCAGACCAAAGCTGTTGTGATAGGTTTCCCCCGAGTCACACCCCAAGTGAGGATACCAACAGCGGAAGCCTCAATTCCAGTTTGAAGCTACTCACGCTGCAGGCCAAGGCCGCGGGCAATACGATCCGGCCAGATCAACAGGGATCATTTCTTCTTCTTAAGTTCTTGCTCTGCAGAAACCCGCTCTGCGCTTGCGCCGGCGAATGCGCTTTCCTCGTACCGTTGCTTCAGGCGCTGGTGGTGGGGTAGTCGGCTAGGGTTCTGGAATTTACAGGTAGTACAGGTATGAACATTACTCGCTAGGAGCAGAGATATAATTCTCCCAGAGGCACAAGAGTCAAGAAATCAGGATGGGGATGCTGGTGAGGATCGATGCTGTACCGTATGAATATCAGATGGTGTAACTTGTGATACATGATCAGGTACATACAGGATCATATATAAGCATAGGGTGATCCGATCTGTACATAATTTCCAAGCACATCCATACATGGTATGGTGGTGATTGGGAATGACGACTAAAGTGTGACAAAGCGGGAGGCACCGCACCTACTGTATTATTTTTCAGCTCTTCTTTTTATTACTATAAGACGCGCTTTTCGCGCTCCCTGTATGTGCTTCCTAGACTTCCCTCACAGGATCCATCAGGCACTGTCACCCAACCATACACAAGCCCCCCCGACGCCAGACAGATCCAACCATCGTGCGAAGTAACGCTGTTCTGCCCCGCATCCAACGAACACACAGCTGGAGCTGCCCACACTGCACTACTACTCTGCCTACAGACAATAGTAGTAGCTTCCACGGGCGTAAACATAGCGTCTCTTCAAGAACCTTCCAGCGACGCCTCTCCCTCGTCTCGCCCGTCTCATCCTCCTCTTCCTCACCACTACTGCTCCCACTATTCAGACACACTGCAGCACGATCCCGAGTCTTCCCTGTTGCCTGCAGAAACAAAGCACCACTCAAAACATCAACCCCCTCAACCCGTCGTCGCCACGAAACAAGCTTAAGAAGTCAAGTGTCAAGTGCTCAATATCGAATCTCTGACCCACTTCTTATCGAGTAACTGAGCAGGTCCCTGCCTCATCGATAACCCCTTTGGGCCTTGTGCATCGCTGGAAAGATGTCGATAAAGTAAGCCTACGATCATCTTTTTCCTCTTTAGCACACTACTAGCCACCACTACTCTACATACCTTGCCCCAATCCTAAACTACACTACCTTACCACCAATCTTTCCCTCCATGTCTCTTGGCCTTGCTCTCAGATATATGTCTCCCAATGTATCAATTCCACCAAGAACAGCATGCCCTTTCTCTCCAGTTGGCTCAGGACTCAATGCTAAAGGCTGCTCGTGCTCGTGCTCGTAGTTGGGTGATGAAAAGCCCCGATGAGCCTTTTGTCAAGCTCCCAAATGAACGCACCTTATACACATCACCTCCGCGGACGAGTCTCGAGATCTCGACGCCGAATAAGTTCCCAGGCGCTCAGCCCTTCGATGTGAAGAGTGATGCAGGCGTGGTATATATCACAAACCAGCGAGTAAGTTTTCCTTCAAGTTCTAAATACATGTATAAAATGTTAACCCTCCAGATCGTTTACATCCCAGCATCCCCTACCCCCGACCTAGAATCCTTCTCATCACCCATCCTCAACCTCCAAGACACCTTCGTGCGCGCCCCATTCTTCGGTGCAAACTACTGGACAGCACTCTGCAAGCCCGTCTCAGGAGGAGGCATACCACCAGCCCACCCCTCCGTAGAACTACGCATGACATTCCGAGAAGGCGGAGCCTACGACTTCCACTCTACATTCGAGCAGATCAAGGAACGCTTATTCCAAGCATATACAGTTGCACGGGAAACAGGACAGAGGGGACAAACTGGCGTAGATCTCGCGAATGTGCATCTAGAACAATTGCCTGCTTATGAGGCTGCTCCAGGGGAAGAGAGGGTTGCTGAACCGAGGGATAGTGGGGTTGAGGGAGTGAGGACCAGAGATACCAGCGAGGCACCGAAACCAGAGGAATTCTCGGCGCCAGATGAACCTCCGCCTGGATATGAGGAGGCACAGATACAGGCTGTTGGTATTGATTTGGATCAGCGATTGAGGAACGAAGCTGAGAGCAGGAGAGGAAGTACGAATACAGATTGATTCGTTTATGATGGTTATGACTTTCTTCTACACTCTCTCTAGGGACATGGGATGGACGGGATATACAGGAAAGGATTGGCGTTTATACCAAAGTGGATGGATGGTTTGGAGGCATCATGCATAGATAGAAGCACAGCGAGGTGTCTGGATTTTATTTCGATGGGGGAGAAGAGAAGAAAACAGTAGGTAGCTGATCTTACTTATCAGATAGATCCTGATTCGTTCGTTTGCTTCTTACCTATATACCTAATATGGCAATCAAAGTCAGCGATTTTTGGAAGGATTACCATCTCCATCTCCTCTTTCTCTCTTACTATAACTAAAAACAAGATTGATCTGAAGTCTTTAAATTCAAGGCTTCCAGGGTGAGAATATTTGTTTTTCTGCTCATTGTACGGTAACGAGGTTTGGTTTTCTTTACTACGCCAGTTAAATTTATGTCCAGGGGATATCTCACCGCTAGCTAAACTTATCATTCGTTCACTTAAAAATGACTTTCAAACTCTCTCTAATCTCCTACGATAGTGGTGCAAAGGTACAAAGGTACAAAGGTACATAGCTATTTACTGCTCTAGAATAGAGATTAAGAAGATGTAAAATAAGAGATACTGTAAGATACAGGAAGAGAAATATTTATGGAAAAGGTTTATTTATATATTTGGTGGTACGGTACTACTGTATTGCACACAATAAAAAAAGCGGGGCGGGGGGTTGCTTGGTGATTGGTTAGGATCGGACTTCCTGAGGTACCTAAGTATACATTTATTTGGTAGGTATACGCAACAACTAAGTAGAAAATAATTCTTAAATTCTGAGATCTGTAGTTAACGTAGAATAGGCAGAGTCTGATATTTATGCATTACTTTCCACTGTATTCCATTCTGCTAGGAAGTATCTGATAGATATTCTCACTGAACGTTCGTATATATTCAATATGAGAACCGCACCCATGGTATCAAAAAAACCCCAAACCCCTACCAATGCACAGCCAAATAGCGTAGGCAAATGACCAAGAAAAGTCCTGTGTATCACACTCCAAAATCCCACTCCCCAACAATCTATTTCTTCCCTTTCCCCTTCCCCTTCCCCTTCTTCTCCTTCTCCGGCGGTAAACTCAAAGTCCCACCTTCCAACTCACCCTTCTCCAACAATCCACCACCCTCCTCACCCTCCATAGCCTTAATCTTCTCACCAGCCGTAAGCGAAAACAACAAGTCTCGATTCTGCTCCTTGAGATCCTCATTCTCTTCTTTGACGGCACTAAGTTGGGAACTCATTTCCATCATACTTTTGTTGATATGGCCGATACGTTCCATGAGGCCTTCGCTAACCTTTTTCTCTTCTTGGAGAGACTTTCCCATTCCGCGGGCGACCTCCGAGCTTTTCTCTGCGCGCTTCTTTTCGCGGGCTAGGTCTTTTTCGAGGTTGGGGATTGTTTCTTCTTGGAGTTTTTTGTGGCCTAGTTGAAGCTCATTGAGTTTGGTGATGGCTTCATCTGCGCGAGTCGCGGCCAACGAGGCAGCTGTCGAGGCAGCTGAAGCTTTAGCAACAGCTTTACTGACTAAGTCTTCAAAGTAGACTCTTTGGCTTTCAAGCTGACTGGTGAGAAGATGTGTATATTCCAATCCAATCCCCTCTAGCTTTTCTCTCGGGACCATTTCCATATTATCGTCTTCGCTCTCGCTTGCGCCAGTCCGCCTCGGAGGTAATTCAATAAGTTTACTATCACCTTTGCCCCGAATTAGACGGTGAACCCACATATCACCGGCATAATCCCATACATATTGTGTCTGGATCTCAAGAGCGAAGTTATGTGCTGAGTCTTTCCAATGCTCTTTAGCATGAGCTCCCTTATACCGGCCACAACCTACGTAACCGCAGATAAGACATATCCAGAGATCGTCCGCACTGTCACACACAGAGCATAAACTCGCTTCACCAGACCCAAAGGGAGGGTTATCCGGATCGTAAGGGTATGATGATGTGCTACTTGAGTTGACGGATGAGAGGGCTAAGGAAGGATTGGTGTGTCGACATACAGGGCAGCCAGAACCCCGCCACTTTTGTAAACACGCACAGTGGAACACATGTTGGCATGGAATTGTGAGGAGCCCAGTAGAGTCGTCCATACGCTCAAGGCAGACCGGGCAGGTAGGTAACTCGATGAGTGAGGGTGTTGGCGGAGGAAATGGCTTAAGGAAGGAAGATGTGGATGTAGATGCAGATACAGGCGGGGTGAACGGGTCATGTGTGAGTTCCGGGAAAGATGTGTTATTTGGATGGGAAGATGTAGGCGTTTGGAAGGTAATGGACTTTATGAAAGCCACATGGCAGGTTTCTGGCTATAATTGGATATATGTTAGAATGAATCTCTGAAGATCTGATGGGACACTTACCTCCATGTGATTAAAAACTCTACCATCCCATTCTTTCCTCCATCTTTTTGCATCTCCTCCATCCTTGAACTTCATGAGTACCAAATATCTGTTCATTTTCCCTGTCATAACCATGCGGAAATGGCTAACCTCCTCTCTTGTTTTATCTCCCACAAAGCCTAGAAAGTCGCTGGGCGTAAGGTAACTCGGAACGGCAGGTATACATAATATCGTGCAATCTTCACTGCTGTGAGCTTGAGTTTCCGCTGCACCGCCTTCCACGTGGCTTCCACTGGCAGAGTTCTCATTTCCAGAAGATGCAGAGTATACCTCGACTCCACTCGCAAGTCCAGGCGTTTCCTCTCCATCGCGAAACAAGTGAACAATTCCCCAGCCCAGCTCAGTATTCTTGCCATCCAGAGACTCATATCTAGCTTTTGTGACCCGTCCTGCAGAAGCAGGCGATTTCTCTCCTACGCCATTCTGAGCCGTGCTACTTTCACCCCGCCTATGTTCAGGTCTCGCAGATCCCATATCCACGCTTTCAACTCGGACTGGTCCAAATCTCCAGTCCTTAACCGCTTTGTGGATATCCGTCGCTGTATTCGACGTATTGACTTTCGGAGCTGATAAGATCTTTGTGAAGTCGTCGGCACCAGAAGCGCGTGCTTCCCCGCAGTCAATGACAGATCCTCCAGTCCCAGCGCTGCCGGTGCTGCTACTGCTTGCTTGTCGTAATCCTTCCCTTCTCTCAACTCCAGGGCGCCACCTCCCGTTCTTATTTCTCACCAGCCTCGGGCTTGTATCTGCAGGTGCGTGCCGCGGAAGATTTCGTGTGAAGATGTCTGTTCCTGGAGGTGGCAACCAAACCGCTCTTTCTTCTGTGCTGGAACCTTTCCCCGTGTCACTTGATGTAGGATCGGGGTATGGATATAATTCAAATTTCAGGTGGTAGAAGTACGATGGCATGCTTCTTCGTCTAACTGCCGCTGCTTCTTCAGTATTCAGGAATCATGGCTGGATGTACAGGAGGCTGCTGCAAGAGGTTTCTAGTCGGTTCTGCGTGGCGTTGGATTCTGCGGAATGAATGTGAATTAGAAGTGGTATAATGAAAAAGAGTATTCTAAATGGTTCCACAAGTACGCAGGTTAAATACGTAGAGCATGCGGATCTGCTGTTTGGATATGTATTTTGCAAAGAATTTGGCAGCCTTGCGCGGGAAAGGCTCGGAGCACAAACGGAGGGGTTCGTTCGTGGCGTACAATGATTCTGGCCGTGAGATTTGATAGGTAGCTTCAAAACCTTGCCATTCAGAGAATATTAGAATTGTTTAGATAGTTAGCTGGAGTAGTCAAACAGCTGTTACTGAATAATTATATATGAGAAACCGAGGAAGTTGAATCCTGGGGTCATCAACTTCACTCAGGTCAGTTTCATTGGATTGGTGCGACTCAGGGCTACGTCTACATTTCGCTGATTCAGTGCATAGTGACTCCTATTTGAACAGAACAGAATAGTATGGAGGTCACATTTTTCACAACAGAGAGAAGAGTCTGGTTACGCTCAAATGATTTGATTTCACGGAGCTATCATAAATGGTATCCTCCTAGCCGCATGCGCCGGTGCTTAAGCTGCACGCTCAGAAGACCTTGGAAAACGCCTCGCAAAAGAATAAAAGACAATGAAAACCGCCCGCTTACTGGCCACCGCGCAGGCGCAGAACCAAGTGAAGAGTGCTCTCCTTCTGAATGTTGTAATCAGATAGAGTACGTCCATCCTCCAATTGCTTACCAGCAAAGATAAGACGTTGCTGGTCCGGTGGGATACCCTCCTTGTCTTGGATCTTTGACTTGACATTGTCGATAGTGTCAGATGACTCCACTTCCAATGTAATTGTCTTGCCGGTCAAGGTCTTAACAAAGATCTGCATACCACCACGCAGACGGAGAACCAAGTGCAAAGTCGACTCCTTTTGAATGTTGTAGTCGGAAAGAGTACGGCCATCCTCCAACTGCTTTCCGGCGAAAATAAGACGCTGCTGATCAGGTGGGATACCCTCCTTGTCCTGAATCTTGGACTTTACATTGTCGATGGTGTCGGACGACTCAACCTCGAGGGTGATAGTCTTGCCGGTCAGAGTCTTGACAAAGATCTGCATACCACCACGGAGACGGAGGACCAAGTGGAGTGTGGACTCCTTTTGGATATTGTAGTCGGAGAGAGTTCGGCCATCCTCGAGCTGCTTGCCGGCGAAAATCAAACGTTGCTGGTCAGGGGGAATGCCCTCCTTGTCCTGAATCTTCGACTTAACATTGTCAATAGTGTCGGAGGATTCAACCTCGAGGGTGATGGTCTTTCCAGTGAGGGTCTTGACGACTATTGATGACGTTAGCAGATATTGATGCCGGGTGGCAAAGAAGTCAACTTACAGATTTGCATGCCTCCACGGAGACGAAGGACGAGATGCAGGGTGGATTCCTTCTGAATGTTGTAGTCGGACAGCGTGCGTCCGTCCTCAAGTTGCTTTCCTGCGAAGATCAAACGCTGCTGGTCCGGAGGAATTCCTTCCTTGTCCTGAATCTTGGACTTGACGTTGTCGATAGTATCGGAAGATTCGACCTCAAGAGTGATGGTCTTGCCGGTGACTGCAGGATAGTGTGTTAGCAGATGATCAAATAACAAGTTGAAGGTGACGTGGTTGCGTCGCCATGGCAGTAGGCACCCAGCCTCGCGCGGAGATGAGGGGAAGGATGAGGACTTACGAGTCTTTACGAAGATTTGCATGTTAGCGGTTGTTCGTATGAAGATTTGATGGTATTGATGGTATTGGAGAGAGGGTTGATGTTTCGATTTGAAGAAAGCTGGATGTTCAAAGTGTTGCGCGGGGCGAATGAAGAGGAGGAAGAAGAAGGGGAGGATGATGATGGCCTTTAAGTAACAGCAGCTCTTGGCGCTAAAGTTGGCGCTAGTCCCGAAATGAGTAAGGGTAGCGTTGATTAAGAGAGAAGGAGCAATGCGATAAGCACGCCAAGAAGTTGCCAGAAGTGGCTGGAGCCTGGAAGCAAAGGCTGGAAGAAAGCGGAAAGAATTCACTGCAACAGGATTATTCACCAACGGCTCTTCTTCTTTTACGGGCGTAGTAGCTACAATAGATTCTCATTTTGCTTCTCTCAAAGCAAATTCTGCACTTTGCTGGGTGCTGTATGGATGCATGCTTGTGTTGATTGATTGAATTCCTCATTTTTCCGTTGCCGTCAACACCCTGATAGCCTGGCCTGAGAAAGATAAGACCACCACACTGGCACACCGACTCAATCAATCATCAGCCAGCCAGCACTGGGCTCCGCCTTTCTGCGTCACACCAAACCTTCCCCGCCACCTTCAACGCTCGTCGCTACGTCCACCAGCAGCATGCTCCCACCTTTCACAACACTACTGGCTTGGAGTATTGCTGAAGGCAGATGCAGCATTCTTCTTTTCCTCAGTGTTCGTCAAAACATTGTTCGGTAACACCGAGCATTCTCTTTGAATTGTTCTTCTGCATCATACCATCTGTATCGCGATGACGAGATTGCATTGATGGGATTTCCCTACGTCATCCATCATGCTTGCAAGGCTCTTATCCGGCTCTTAAAATAAAACAGGGGGTTGAGATTGTGCCATCTGCTCCGGCAACGACATCCGACTCCCAAACAACATGATATGTCCGGCATCGCAACGAAGGAACTTAATTTTCTGCCTTCAAACTTTTTTTCTCTTTGTTTTTATTTGTAACGTGTGATGCGATGACTCTCCATTGGTGCTGCTATGCAACTTAGAATTCGGAATATGGTCGACATGAACAAATAGCTTTGGAGGAGTCTACTTGGCTGATATCACTGCGGCTCAGAAACTCAGCCACTATTCAAACCAAATGCTTACAATCGAACTTAGCCATAGTCAAGTAACTATTACCTACGTAGTGCTGGCAAAGAAAATTTGGGTTGGGTAGATTCTGGCCGTCATCGCGACTCAAAGCTGAAATGATCGAAGTGTCAAGTCTCTGCTTGCCGAAACAAGTGTTATTGCTGTTGAAGTGCACCACTGGGACTTTTGTGAGTTGGATCTCCTCAAAGCAAGCAATTGCTCAACGTTGGCGAGCATCTTAGTTAGCGCATGTGCACCTTTGTACCTGTCGTATTTCGGATGCTCTTATTTTGTCTTTGTATCTAACCCTGATCGAAGCTCAATTAACCCTTCTTTGTTTCTGCCTGCAGATCGAACCTGGCTGCGTTTATAATTACTCCCTTGAGAAGTCCAACGACATAAGCCACAAGCACATGGGCAGAAATATATGGTTTTCACTCTATCGAAGGTACTTTATAAGTACCGAAACACCACCAAAACTTAACTATCGGGTACTCCGTGCTTCGGGTTTGCCACCTGCGGCTTGCCGACCACTCGAAAATACTCAATTGCATCCGAAACCACATACATTTACCTAGTATATTTACCTAGTATCAGCTAAGTTGCCACATTCCTCATTAACGCCTGTAAGGTCTATCTCTCCAAGAAAAAGACCGAGCACATTATCAGTATCAATACAAGTAGGATTATGAGTTCATGGTTGATTTCTTTTCGCTTCCTTTCTCTCTCCTTCATTGCCGCATACGGCTTTGTGGTCGCAATGGCAGATAGCAACAGCAGCGGCGGAAATTGAGTTGGAACTTGACAAGCTCCTTCACACAGAATTCAGACTTTCGGCCATTGTCCATTATGAGGAAAGATACTCAAGTTGTGCCCGTGTCCTAGACTAGTGAGCCATACCTAGGATGAATATTATGTCGGATACCTCCCTTGCCTTTTTTCTGCTCAAAATCCAGCTTGGTCTCTTCCATACTTGGAACATAAATATTCTGTTTCTCGTTAGTATTTTAGCTGGTTTCATTGCTGCTGTTGCTGCAGCTACTGGGAACTGCAGCATTCCACCTCTTTGGCTTCCATGGAGCAATGTCACCGTCTCGGCGGACGGCCTCGCTGTCTCGCGTGACATTGAACTAGGGAGAGGCACTCCAGGCCAAATATTCTCACCAAGACCCGACATCTCGCTGAACAATACGCGCATATATAACGTTCTCAACTGTTTCTCTACTACGAACACATCCTATGTAGGTGGAACGGGTGGAGTGTTCAACAGTTCAAAATCTAGCACATATCTCGTGGCGATTAAGAGTCAATAGAATGGCAGCGAAGCAGATGCTGAGACAGCAACTGGGTCATATGTCTACTTCAATGATAAGCTGGACTTCGATCGCAACGGATCGGTTGCTGGCTTTCCATTGGTTCTGGATACCGAATTAGGCAAAGGTATTTGATCACAGCGGCCGTTATGCTCTAAAAGCTCCAAGATTAACTTATGCGTCTCTTAGGTTCACAGACTGGGCTTCCTCTGGGTCTTTTCTCGCCTCTCCTTTCAGCCGTCACGAAAAGTCTCGTCGCACCCACCAATGCCTGGGGCCTATTGGTCGGGAAGCCGTTCACTCTCGCCAGTCGATGGCGCCCTAGTAATAGGAGGTTATGGTAATGCGCGTGTTGGGGGCAACTTCAGTACCTTCCCTGTCGGAACCTGGATAAGTAGCCAACCTTGTCCACTTCCAGTGTCGGTGGCACACGATTGAGGGATCAACGTAGTAGCGGACTTCTGACTCCTTATAGAGGCTCTTTTCTAAGTTTAGACCCTGGATTGCATGCTCCAAATTTTCTCTTAGCCATTCACAAAACGAACAATCGCCAGCAGAAGGACAAGCTTCCAGTTCCTTGAAAGTTGAATGATGCAGAAGTGTCGCTCCGTTAAGCAACTTTTCAAGGTCGAGACTTGCAATAGTCGCATGCCATGGTATATAGAAACCAGAATATTCGATGTGAGATTCGGTAGCTCTACGTGTACGAAAAAACCGGCCGGTTTGTGGTACACTCTACCCTACCAAAACATCCACCAAAATACCTAACAAAAATAAAACAAAATATAACAAAATTATATTTCTTTCATTTGAAATGCCTCTAACTGAAGTTATAAATTTTTAACTCGTTATATTTGATAGTTATTTAGTAAGTTAATTGTTTTAGTGATGTGGTCCGTGCACGAATCCGCCGGTTTTTTCGTATACGGAGAGGGTAGCACTGAGTAACTTCCTTGAAATCAGTGACTGATTTGATCTGGTTAGGACTTGATTTGGGTAAGTCACTGGTCTGGTTAACGCAATTCGGTTAACGTAGTGGCCTGTATCAAGGTACTGAAATCAAGGTCTTCAAAGCACTTTCGTTGTGGTGGTAGTAGCGCAATTCCGCAAGCCTGTGGAATAGAAAAGGAAGTAGGTGATGATGCAGCCTTCCTTAACTTTATATTTCTATGTTCTCGGTAGAAGGATCAATCAGCGGGCGACACACCCACACTCAGGAGCTCCTTCCATTCTAAGGTTGTTACTGCACACGAGTAAGCCAGTCAGAGCGAATTTCGAAAGCGGCGATCCTTCTCTCCTTGTTCTGTCATACCACAACAGAACAGCCGATAAAGCAGTATGACCATAGAAATTGACTCGGCGAATAAAGAGGTGATCGAGGGAATAGCACTACCTACTTAGATAGGAAGTATAAAATAGTAATGCCAGGATTCCTAGTGAACAACCTACTATGAAGAAACAATATCAAAGACTACAACAGGCAGAAAATCAAGTCTAATCCTCCTTTACATCAAACATCCCTGGGCATTCCTGTCGAATAAGCACCTACCAACAAAACACCAGCACATCAGCACACCACCCTCGGCCTCAAAATAAAGTCTAGGAAAATCTACCCTAGTAACAAGAACACACAAATACAAACAAGGGTTAGAATCTCTTCGAGTTCCCTACGATTTTATAGATATTAAGAAATATATTTCTAATGCCTGTAGACACATCAACATCTAACAGAGAAGCTGTCTAGAGCAAAAAGGTTGTGCTAAGCTTGTTACGTTAGTATTATTAGAATACGTATATCTAGAGATTGATCGATACCTCCTTGAAGATGTAGAAATGACGTAGCGTTTCTGCATTCTGCTCTGCTTGGCTTCTGTAAGCTAAAGAACTTACGAGTAGTGAACGCTAGTGATTACTAAGAACTGGCTAGAAAGGAGATACCTTCTCGGGTATTCACCAGGTCAAAGGGCTTGTCTCACTGTGAGAAGACATGAATTACAAAATGGAGAGCGTGAAGAAACGGCAGTATTGAAGTAGATGTTGTGGAGTGAAAAATTTCTTTTTGATTTTGGACGCTCCAATGGAGGTCTTTCCTAGGCTGCCTTGTATATCATGTATACATAAGTGCTATTTCCCCTCCAGTAAACATTTCCTCTGAATGCATGTAGGCATGTCCTCATGTTTCCATAAATTCCAAACTCTCAGGGGGCTGTACGGGACAGGCACCCCAAATTTCAACGCCAATTGCTATGCCAAGTTCAAAAAATCTCAAAAATAGTAAAAAGAGCAAAATCAACAAGAGACTTCCATCCAAGCAAAACATAAAAGCCGTAAGAGCGTTAAAAACATTTCCCATGAGATCACTCATAAAGGATCATCATTTCATACAGGGTGGTCGTTCCTTCCTCGTAAACGGGTCGTTAAAACATGATCATCATCATCAGAGATAATAATAATGATTGTTTAGATCAGATCGCTATGCCGGGTCGATGACGAACAAAGAAAAATAGATGGGGTTAAATATGCCGTAACTGTTGGCTTTCGTAAATCGGAATGAAGAGTTATCGAAGACAAATGGAAGAAGTGTTTTAACATAAAAAGGCCGCCATAAGCAATCGCTGTTTCTGTATTTGTACAGTCGAATATGCAAAGTGGGTATATGAAGATTATATGCAAGTAAGAAACTAAGCGCCGGCGCGAATGACTAGCTTAGACAGGAACTTGTTCGATAACGAATCAAAGTCTCTTCGGTCAAACTGGGCGTCAGGGCGAGTCTTGAGGTACGATTCTAATAGAAAGTCAGTTATGTCCAAACGTAAGAGGCAATAGCAGGAAAAACACTCACCATGCTTGGTGACATGAGCTCTCATTTCAGTCATTGCCTCACAGACAGCGACGTTGTTGTTGAGTAGGTGTCCATGTTTGGGGGTCTCCCACTCAAGGAAAGGAGGAAGTTTCTGGGAGATGGCATGGAATAGGCCAACGATAACACCGACAGGAGTGGTCTCCATGTCGTTGCAGAACTTGGTGACCACTGCAGCATCTGGAACACGATAATGGCAGTCGAATTGCATCTCTTCCCAAACGGCAAGAAGAATTGAAGCAAGCATGAATATCGTGGGCCAGTTCTTGAGCCTGTCACCACTGTAGACACTCGAGTATAGAGAGGAGAGTTCCTCGAGAATCTCCTTCTGAAGCTCGCGCCACATATCGGCAAGGGCACACTTGATCTGGAAGTTGATCATCACTGGTGCAATGGTCTTTCCAATGAATTTCGAGTCTTCATCGTCGACCATTCCTTCCATTGGATGCTCATCACCGCGCTGCTCAACCATTGTAACATGCATGGTGAGATTATAGGCGAGGACCAATTTGAGCGCTTTGCGAATGACAGGAAGCTTCTCCTTGAGGTAGTAACGATGAGCAGTCTTCAAGATCTCGGTGATGAATGGTGTACCCTCGAAATAGTTGTCGATGAAGTCCTCGAAAGGACCATCGAGATGCTGATCCAAGTACTCGGATAAGCTTTCTTTTGAGATACCTTCGGAACCAGCTGACATTCGCTCGGTTCGGGTATCGAACTCAAGGGGCTCTTCGTGATCCGACTCGACCCAGTCCACGTTGAAACAGGAGTCATCACTAACATACACCTCTCGGGCACTGACAGGAATGGCGAATCCATAACCGTGGGTGATCCAGATTAACTCTTCTTTCTGAGCGAAGCCCTTGATGTTATAGACAGTGACACCACGTCCGACATGGCGCTCGTAGTCCGCGTGCCAGTCTTTCATGAAATAACCAATATCTTTGATATCAATACGAGTACAAGGTACTTGCCAAAGACGTGCATGCGACGGCTGGCAACCAGCACAAGGCTCACCCTTGTCACATGTTTTCTTGAGGAATTTACATCGCAAGCAGGCTCGCAGCTTTCTAATCTCGCTAGCCTGCTTTCTTTGCTCTGGCAGCAATGGGCCACGCCGTCTACCAACACGCTTCTCTGAATCCTTCTTGCCTGTTGAGGTACGGCGAATGACAGCCTTGGTCGCCTTCACGGTCACAGGACTCTTCTTTGGAGCCGAGTTCCTTCTAGCGGGTGGTGATGAAGTAGTCGAGGGTGATGTACGACTTGAAGAGGACATCTTGATGGGCACAGGTGCCACCGCAGCTGTAGGGCTAACAATTTCATGAATATCATGGGAGTGCTGGGGCGAGTGGTGTGAGTTTTGTGGTGAGTGATGATGAGCTTCGCCATGGAAACAATTCCTGTGGTCTACGGGATCCAGGTAGTTGTCAGATGCAGGAGAGTATGGCGAATATGGGTAGAGGACGTCCTCATAGCTGCCGAAAGACTCAATCGTATGGCCAGTCCCGTCTGAATGAGACGAGTCGGAATGGCTCCGCAAATGTAAAGTTTGCCCAGGATTGAAGATGGCAGCGTTGTGTGCTTGTTGGTAGGAGTCAAAATTCTGATAAGCGTCCACAGTAGCCCATCCATTATCACTACTCGAACTAGGCAGGGACAAAACCTCAAGGTATGTTCCGGTTGGCGAAGTACTACCGAGACTTTGGCGATTAAGGTTAGGTAAACCATCGTTCCCCGAATAATTCATCGCATGCTCAAATTCTTGCCAGTTCGTCCATTGTATTGCCTGGGTGTCCACCGGCTGTGCCATCCCACCAATTCCTCCAAACGGCGCCTCCATCTGAAGCCCTGTCTCGAGACCAGCTTGCGTCGAGGGCATCTGGTAGTCGAGCGGCGAGGGCTGGAAGGCCTGTCCAAAGCCTGTATACTGAGTTCCCATCAATGAATTGTCCTGGAGGTACTGAGGAAGCTGTTGAGGTTGCTGCTGCATAGGCCAGTCTGTGAGGAGCGTTGGAGAATTGTTATGTGTCGCCTGAAATTGCTGATGTGTGCTTTGGCCAGGTGAGAGCGAACGTCTCTCGTCAGCCCCTCCAGAAGCCATGTCGAGAGGCAGAGGCCAGCTGGAGCGTGCTGACATGGTTGTAGAGTATGAATATCGAGCGTTCTGCTGCTGCTGTTGCTGGTCAAAGGTCAGGTCTAGCAAACCATCGGAGGAGTAGTCGATATTCGAGATCATTGTCGCGGATTTGATGAGAATGGTCAATAGTATTGTAGGATGAGTGGTTTGTAGACCGCCTCTTTACGAAAGTCGTGAAGGAGGAATCGGTGTGAGAAAGCTCAAGATGGTGCGAAGCCGTAGGTGAAATGTCGGTGAAGCATCAAAGCCGTCAACAGACCCTGGCAAGCCCCCCAGCCTCTTTCTCGCCAATCACAGAGCCGACAACCACCCTCCCACTTTCCCGCATGCGAGAGCCAGGGCGAATTGCGGAACTACTGCACGAAAGTGCAAAGAAAGATATCAGGTGGCCAGTTGTGAAGCAGAGATGCGCAGCGAGCCATGCTGTTTTTGATGTTGCCAGTGACCAGCGCCTGCTACGCTCCACGATGCGCCTGTTAGGTCGACGACGATGTGGGCGACGCTTGTCGAGCTGCACCCAATTGACGCCCATCCAATTCCACTCTGGGCACTCCGTGGCCACTCACGGCCTCGTCTCTGGATGGCAAGAGAGGCGGGGCTGGCTAGAAAGGTAAGAGGTCTAACTACAGCTACGACGACTAACGAATATGATATCCAGATAAAGTTGTCACCTTTTCCCTGTGAAGAAGTGCCTGTATTTCATGGTACTCCCTGGGTCTATAATGCTCCAGTGCTCCCGTTTGTATACGCACGTCTCTCCTACTGCCCTTCTCTACTATGATCTGCCTCAGTTCCTCGTCGGCAAAGCAAGCGAGGGGCCATCGAGATATCTCCGATCTTTGACGGGCTTCTTACGCCTCCAGGAACAGCGTTCATGCTTATCTTCAGCAAAAGTCCGAGAGTTCCTCAGCTATCATACTCCGGACTACTCAAGACCATATTGCACGTCGTATGGGATGGACGAAGCTCGTGGAGATGCCCCTCTATCAGATATGACCTATCTTTCCCCTCTCCTCTGTAGACGCTTGGCGACACAGCAGCTATTATCAGCGGCAGAGACCTGCACAACCCTTGGATGGAGCGAAACGCTCTCGGAACGAGTTCTAATTATTGTCTTACGTGCTCTCCACGTTCTCTTGACCGCGAGAAGCAAGACAACCGAAAAGCTGTCCAACTCTGAGACGCCGAATGTACAATTCTACCGTAGTAACCCGAAAACAGACAGCCGCCAGAAGCGACTATTGTGCCCCTCATTGAACATCCAGATTCCTCCTCCTTCTGCGTTTCAACTATGGTACGAGTCAATAATCTCCACCAGTACATAGAACTGCCGCACCAAGACCAACGATCTCTCTGGCCTGAAGGAATCGTGAACCCACTACAGTACTTGCCAACCGTGTCTACTCGACTGATCTTCGTAAGTGAGCGTGGAACTAGAGCTAAGCTGCAGGTCAATATTTATGCAAAGTAATATGCCCGTGGACGCCCGCAGCGGGGTGTTTTTGCGAGTCAGGAGTGCTATTGGACGGAGATGGCGTTGAGAGTTGGCATCAGTGGCATCCTCAAATCAGCACACACACAGCGTGGTGCAGAGTATGATACTGACGTCTCTGTCTTCAAGGTACAGGGTACAAGACCTAGCTGCAGCTCAGATCTCGTATCTCCCTGTGAACAATTGACTTTGAGTTTGCTGTTGTAAGTACTTACTTTGTAGGTAGCTGCTACCTACTGTACGTACAGAGGTAAGGTCTGAATTGCGCAAGCTCCAGTTCTGGCACGCCATTGTAGGTCGTCGGAAGTCGGACACAATGGCGTGGGCGGCTCAGTCGCATGCTTGGCTTTAAGCGGCGTTTGCGTGGCGGCAACAGCGGTTCATGGCAGTAGATTGCTGCGTTGAGGTTCCAGATGAATTAAAAACGTGCTTTTGGCACAACCGGGGTGGAGGAGATATATACAGGACATACAGGTCGAGATACTGTAGCTGGAAAAAGCAAAGATAAGGCCACGAGGGGTCGTTGTGTCTTTGACCACCAACTCCAGTCTTTTCAAATCGCGGGGTCACCGAAAAGAAAAAGAAGCAATGTATGCCTGACTCTTTAGGCGAGAAGTTCCCATTCCAAAGCTGGAATTCACGTGCTCTTAAGACAAACTCATTAACAATGAATTTTCAAGAACAATACCATGCGAAAAGGTGCTCCAGATGCGGGGAATAAAGGGAAGAAGAAGAGGCTTCATAGAGTGATCTTCCAGAGACGAGCCATGTCCTCAACCTCTTCATCCTCAACTCCTCAAATACCAGTACTGTTGGACGGGGATGCTCAGCCTCAGCGCCCTGGCCTCGTGATTGAAGAAGTATCCTCAAATGAGAGGGAAGCAGCCCCAGCCCCCGCAACAACCTTTTCACACATTTTCGGACATTCCAGCCATTCTGTTATTATGGCAACAAGAACTGCCTCTGCAAGCATGATACCTGACATATTCACTTCTTTTCCACCTATCCGCGACCAGCTCAGTACGGGAACCTCACAGATCCAGGAGGAGACCATTCAAGAATGTCTCCCTTTTCTTTCAGGTTTGGAGCCAGAAGCCACGTACAATGAACACGGAGTGCCCCACCTAGACCGTAGTAGACACATACAGTTTCTGCACAAAAGTCTTAAGAAAAAGCCTGCGCCATATGTTGCCGCAGATGCAAGCAGACCATGGATGTTCTACTGGGCCTTGGCCGGCCTGTCAACTCTGGGAGAAGATATCTCGGAGTATCGAGAGAGACTTATCTCAACCATACGTCCAATACAGAATGTATCAGGGGGTTTTGGTGGCGGAAATGGACAAATGTCACATCTTGCTGCCACATATGCGGTTGTGCTGTCATTAGCTATTGTGGGCGGCAAGGAAGCTCTGGATATCATAAACAGGAAGACTATGTGGAAATGGCTAGGAGCATTGAAACAACCTGATGGAGGGTTTCAAATGTCAATTGGAGGCGAGGAGGATGTTCGGTGGGCTCTTAAACTCCTCGGCCAGATTGTAAAGCTATGCTAACTTGGCTAAACAGCGGTGCATATTGTGCAGCAGTTATTATTACTCTCCTCGATCTGCCCTTGGAACTTCCGCGGGAATCCCCTGCCTGGTCACCTGACGGCGCTACTTTACTTACAGGTTTGCCCGAGTGGGTTGCGCGTTGTGAGTACTGATGCTGTGCAACTCTATCTCATTGCATACTTATACATTTTAGGTCAAACATTCGAAGGCGGAATATCAGGCTGTCCGGATGCAGAGGCTCATGGCGCTTATGCCTTCTGTGCTCTTGCATGCTTGTGTATCCTTGGTGATCCACAAATCATAATTCCCAAGTGAGCCGAATTTAGTTTGCCTTGAGGCTAGTGATATGCTAACAAAGTTTTCTTCTTTCTCAGGTATCTGGATGTCCCTCGACTCATTTCTTGGCTCTCAGCACGCCAATACTCCCCTGAAGGCGGTTTCGCCGGTAGGACGAACAAGCTCGTTGATGGCTGTTATAGTCATTGGGTGGGTGGTTGCTGGCCTTTGTTAGAAGCATGCCTGGATGGCCGGTCCCACTTATCCTCAACAAGTGAACCGAGAGCGAACGTTGAAAGTACACTCAAGCTGTCCAGTGGAAGCCTCTATAGTCGTGAGGGCTTGACCAGGTATGTACTTTGTTGCTGTCAGGACTTTTCAAGACGTGGAGGTTTGAGGGATAAACCAAGCCAGTATGTATCCTCTTGAACTTTGTTACCACATCTCATGTCTTTAACCTCGCGTTCAGTACTTCCGATTCTTATCATACCTGTTACGTTCTTGCTGGTCTCAGCTCTGCTCAGCACAAATGGTATTTCAACCCCCCCTCGGCTATGGAGCCGAGTGGGGCACTGGTGTCAGCATACCAGTGGACTGTTGAACCTTTCGTTGGCGACTCTCAAATTTACGATGAAAAGGACAGAGTAAAAACCGTACATCCAGTGTTCGTTATACCTGAGGGCCTAGCAGAGGAGACGAGGGCCTATTTTGCATCGAAAGGGGAGTTCTGATGTGGCGTTTGAGATATTTCGGGGCGGTGACAACGCAATTTTGGATACAGCTATACTTTTTACATGGGCCAGCGAGGTGGTTGCATGGTTTGGCGTTGTTCTTTCAGGCTTGGAAGTATTAGGTCACGTGGTGTCTCCTTGCGATGTATGCAATATTTTTATCGCTTGTTTTGAAGTCTTCTGTTACCTGGAGACCTGGCGTTGCGATGTTTATTAGAAGTCAACGCGGTGTGCCTTAGATAGGTACTTAGTCAAGCCATAAAAAGAAGTTCTTCTCTTAAGCCTAGGCTCAGGCAACTCAAATACAGATGGTGGAGTTTATATATTTGGGTCGTTAACCCTTCGTGTTGCAAGAGATCTAGCATCTGCCTTGATGACTTAATATACTTAGTGTGGATTCTATCCCTTTAAGACCTGCAGCGACTTTTAGTGTGACGCTTGGGCCATGTAGTCACGTGTGGCCAGAACACCAAAATCTGAAAATATGTAAACAACCCTATTATTTCAATTATATACTACCATTGAGTACTAAATCACCCTATATTTGCCCTACAAAATCGTGAAATTTATGCAGCTATGGATACTGTACCAGATCGCATAGATCCAGGTATATTGCGCCTAAATCTAGCTCCTACGACTAATATTGGTACCGATTTCGAGCCCCTATTCTACCCACCCTTTGATAAGAAAATCAACCTCCCTTCTAACGTCTCTCTACACGACGCCTTTACTATATAGGATCTCTTCTTTCCGTCAAATTAACTTCAGATTATAGTTGATAATACTAATAAATATCAGCCTAAAGCGAATTCAAGAAGACCTCGAAAACGGGCCCGTAAATGGAAGCCTTTACAGCTTAGTGAGTTATACACCTTTCTGGCTATTTGGATCTATATGGGCATCCACCCAGAGAATCAAATAAGGGACTATTGGACTATGAAAGAAGGCTTCCCAGACCATAAAGATATCCGAAATTCTATGGGAAGAGATCGTTGGTAAGAGATAAACTCAAGGCTTCACTTATATAATCTAGATACTAGTATAGATATATATTCTATGGTAAGTATATTACGCGCTTTACTTATACTTACTAATAACCTACTTAGGTAGAGCCTATTAATTTATATATACTCGAAGTCTCTGCTGCTTTATGGACCCCTGGAAGAGACGTTGTAGTCGACGAGTCAATAGAACGATTTAAAGGGAGATCATCCGATACTCTTGTTATTCTGAATAAGCCAATTTCAGAAGGTTATAAGATATGGGCTATTGTACAAGAAGGTTATATACTAAATTAGGTATAGTATAAGAAGGGTAGTAAGAAAGGCAGGGGCCCACAGGGAATTAAGGTACCTAAAGAGCTAAAAGGCAATAAAATAGCTGTAGTTGTAGCTGATTTAGCTCTTAAGTTACCTGAGTAATCTCTTAACTACTGCATCTACCTTGACAACCTCTTTACTAGTACCCGGTTACTCTTATATCTTCGAAATCAAGGTGTTGGAGCTGCTGGTACTTGCCGACCTAATTCAGGTATATTCAAAGAATATTACTCTATTAAAAAGAAGGATGAGAAGAAGGATGAGATCCCTTGGGGAACCTTATATTATACCCCTTCTGAAGATAATCAGATCAACTATATAGCCTGGAAAGACAATGCTCTTTGTCTATTTCAAAGTACAATACATGATGGAAAGAAGAAGGTTAAAAAAACCCGGAAGAGGCTAAAAACTACCTCTTCTATAGCTAAAACAACTTGAGTTCCTTTCGGAGATCTTTATCAAAAAGACCTATATATCCCTGAAAGCTTTAATGACTATAATAGTAATATGAATGGGGTTGATAGAGCTGATCAACTTAGAGCTGAAATGGCCGGACTACGCTGAATTAGGAAGGGAGGATGGTATACTATTTAGTACTATATCTTCTTTACTTCCTTGGTTAATTCATATAAGCTTTCCTTCCACTCTAATATAGCTAATTCAGAGAAATATACCTCTCAAAGAGACTTCCGAATTGGGCTTATTAGTAAGCTATTTTAACTTGGAAAGTAAGCTAATAATAAGAGGAAATTCAGTTAATTTAAGTAATTAGATATTACTCTTCCAGCCCCAAAAGAAAGCTATAAAATAGGCTGGCTTGGTAGACGTTAAGATTATCGTTCATGTAGGGAGTTGGGTAGGTATCGGGAATCGAATATAAGATCGGTTTTAGACGAGATTTCTACGAATTCTATACCAAAAAATCGCGGGAAATCAACAGTATATGGGTACTTGCTATATAAAGCTCCACTCTGTAAAAATGGGCCTTGTTTTGACTATTTTCATAGAACTATATAGAATCAAGTGAAGGGTGTCCAAAATCGAGGGTTTCTAGTGATCTGATTGGCTCGCTTAGGGTATACACTAAAAGTCGCCTCCCGTCAGGTCTCAAAGGGATAGGTTCCGTGACTAAGGTGCCTTAAGGTATGCCTCTCGTTGTAAAAGACCCCAACCTACCATATCTGTCCCGGAATTCTGGGATGTGACTCCACCTACAGTTCACCAACTTACCTTGGACTTTATATGATAACTATACGTCAATTTAAGATTGTGGCCTACCAACCTACCTAGGGATACAAACTGGTTCGATATCAAGCTTAATCCGTATTGCTGGTAGTTGTGTCACGGGATCTATTTAACCGGAAGATTGGACTCGCTTAGCATTGCCAACAAGTCTGCACCGGGGTCTCTTGGCCGAGCTCTTCATTTCTTATCATCTCAACCACTTCTTCTTGTACCACTCGTACAACTCCAACCTCGAGGATCTCAGCTGCAACAACGAGCCGTGCCGAATCTCATCTTGACTTTGGGATGATGGGCTTTGAAGCCATGTAGGTCGAGGTGCACCGGCACTCAACGCCCCAAATTGGTATTCGCTTGCTGAACTTGCATCAAACCCATCCAACGCCCCCGTTTAGCTGCATGAGAGAAGCTGCAGACCATACTTCACCGCGTGCTCCACGAATTAGAGGGGCTAGCAGAACCCTTTTAGTGCAGTGTTGGCAAGCTACTTTTCCAAATCAGCCGGCTGCTGATAGGACAATTCGGTTCCATTGTCAGTTATCATTTCATAACAGCCAGAACTCCGCGCGTTACCGAAGCCCTTTCCACGAAGCTGGCAGCTGGACGGCCGGCCAGATTACCGCCAGGTACACAAAAGCGACGAGGCCCGAACTAGGCGATCTGATGATGTAAACCGTTGAATATACTGGTGGAGTAAAGTACTGCGTTGTTTTTCTTCGAGAGCTGACCACCTTCAATCATGGGGTAGTACGGAGTACTCTGGAGAGCGCTTTGGTAGGGGCCCAGTCCATTCTACTTGAAGATCTTCGAATCCGTCTTGCGTTGCTTAATATACTTCGCGGTATCCCTCTTTCAAACTCTACGGCATATGGTCTTACTCATTAGGACATCAAACGCACTGCCAACTCATACTGCATGTCCACCACAACCTTGTCGTCGGCTAGTCGTAAGGCCTGGCTGGTTACCTCGCTCTTTCCTGCCCTTGACACAGCAACTTCAGATGCTCAGCAAGAAACAACCAAGCAGGTCTTTCCAGCCACTTCTATGCAATCATGGCTCACCGACTTCGTGTCAATTCCTACTCCAGTCGTTCAGCAGGAACCGCGGTCGTTTATCACGAGCGTTCGATGCAAGACGCGCCGTTGTAGTGCGGGGCAGAGGTGAACATGTCCATCTTCCGCGGTCTTTTGGCCACTCAAGTGCTTCCAAGCACTTCAGACAATGGTGATTCCGAAGAAATTCAGCATGAGGGGTCTCGCCCCTGGCTAGCGATACTGAATCTCTGACGTTTTTCGTGCATCGAACCATCAAACCGTGGAGCCAGCGATTCCTCTGCATTAGCGGCCAGCCCAGCGGATCTCAATAGAACCGTATCATCAAGCAATGCTGAAGAGAGAAATTTTGCGAAGGACCTTTTCCGGCAGCACGATTTTTCTCTTTTTGCAAATAGCTACATATTTGCCCGGCTCTTGTGGGCACGGGTTGTACTCGGTGTTGGGCATTTTGCCACTGATCCTGCATCGACAATTTCAGTATCTGCAGACCTATCTTCAACGGCGAATTGATACTCTTTGAGCTACAGAGATCATCGCCTAGTATGCGTTCCCATGCGGTGGTGGAGATGGCTAATCTCTTTGAATTTATCAACTGGCAACAACACACGCCAACACATCGTTATGGGTCACACTTGAAGAGCCGCATCATGTCTTGCATCGAAGTTCAACCCTTCGTCCTATCTTAAGAGCGCTTGATTCTTTCTCTACATGAGTCCAGTCCATAATCCTTGCCCCGCGCTAACTTTAGGTCTGCAATAAATCACACATGTCTCGCCTTCGATGGACGAAACTCCTGCACAAACCCCCTAGGCCATCCACTCGAACTGTCAGCCTTAATCTTCAACATCACGACGTCGGCCACACATCACCTCCTTCACATACATTCAATTGACTTTGTGCATATTTCCCTGTATACGGTCGGGCTCAATTGCATCGTCAACAAGAATATTCAGGCTTTCGTCGACGAATATTCCTGGTCCTGGTAGGACTGTCATACCACACTCCCACGAGGGCGGTTCTGTTCTTGGGGAATTAAGTTTTTGTGAAAGAAACTAGGCAGCCACAAGACAATGGGTGGCTTCTATATGTCATATCTGGAGAGTACGTTGGTCCATCTTTTCGGGAATCTGCCACATTTTCTTGTCGGAAAATTTCATCCGACAATTTCTAGTTTCTATTTTCTTATTTCCTCTCCCGGTTGCACTGTAGGAGAGCGATTCAAGATTTCTCATTCTTATTACCTTATTCCAATTCAATTGCGGTCTAATAGGCGCAGTCCAATTGCTCTGGGTTTCACGTTGTGTCCCAAACTGCAATTTTTTGTCCCGACTTTTTACCATCATATATTGTGTTTGAATTCACAACGTTGTACGTTAGTGTAGTTATATTTGCCACTGACACGATTGACAGGTCTCTGCCGTCGACGGGGCTGGCGAGATCCCTTGTACGAAACATACAGAAGTACGTCAGGCTTCACTTGTCTGGTACTCGTGAATGGCCGGGAATATCAGACGGATCTTGCATATGAATCCGACGGATTGGCCCAGGAGAATGCTGCAATGCGGGCCTTCATGGTGTGCCGCAACTTTTCAGTAAATGGAGGTATGCTGGCTCGCAATGGCGTCGTTCAAGGACTGCCTGCGAATGAGAGCAGTGGGCGACACAGGAGGAAGCATGGTGGCCGCCATTCCGCCAATCTTAGCAGCAGCAGTTCTACGACATCCTCGGAATAAGAAAGACATTGAGACGTCAGCTATGAGGTAGCTGATGACCCTGAAAGTTTATAGCTCGGCCCGTGGCCTCTTTGGAAGGTGGACTCAAGAGCCAACAATGCTCTCGCAACTATGATTTACGACCACGAAAAGAACGGCGGCGGCAGCTCAAAATTCGATAGCACGATACCAGGATATGTTTACGATTTACACATCGAGTATTTAACGACCACGACCTACGATTATGAAAAACGAATCTCCTAATTTTTCACTGTTCTATCAAGACTAGCATCTGTCACGGTATTGGGTTTGACAGCACCAACCGTTGGATAGTGGAGGCGACTCATTCATTCGACTGTCAATTCTTGGAGAGGCACGTTTTCTCATGTTCGGCCAGATATTCCTCAGAGAAAAAGAACGGCGGGCGGCTTGGAGAATCTTTTACTACAAATTCGTGCATTTAGCAAGCGTGGCGCCAATCAATCAGACTTTCGTTTCCTGCGGGGATCTTTTGCAATTTGGATTTGGGATGGGACGGCTGTTTGCGAAAACTGGTCGGCCTTTTGTTGCGTTTTATTATGATAATGACTTGATGAAAATAAAAGTCCTGCTCAAGCAATTCGACGACAACTCATTACAAGCCTTTGCACTCTTGGGCGAATACTCCTGTAAATATTTCGTGAGATGTCACGCTTACTCACAATACATATTGTCAAGCGACCCTTTCGTACCTACAGTATGCTAGAAAATAATGGTGAGAGAATGGCAAACACGGGTTGGCATCGTATTATTCCAGTGCCGACAAGGCCACGATTCTCGTGAGGTCGCACTGCCACGACGGTTTTCTGTCAAACTCGTGATCAAAATGTGTCCCAAAAAAGCACAAAACTCCACGTAACCCAGAGTTTCGAGTGCTTGCTTGCCCCTCCCTCCGCCACCGAAGTCGCACACGAACACACAGGTCATAATTCATCTGCTCACTTGTAGGTACGGTATGGAAGGGTATTGTTGATGTGATTTTAGACAGAGGGTATTCAGGACTTTTAATATTATTTATTTAATATAAATGCGGCCCACTTCCATTGATTGGCGATGCTCGTTGAAGACACATGGTCCATCACTCTCACAAGCTCACAGCGTGCGGAATTTAGAGGCTCTCGGTTTAATTCAGACAGCGGGGACTTTTTTGCTTGCGCTTTATTATTTCTCAACCGACACTAGCGTCGCCGCTCTAGCCCCTGACCGCCACACCCCTTTTTGGGTCGGTAGCGAGAAATTTGGCAGCTCGAAATAACCTAACCTTGCCTTGCCTTGCCTTGGACCCATAGCCATCACCACCTGTCCCCTTCTCATCGCAATCTCCAGTCTCCCTACTGCTTCCCTTATCACCCACAAAGTAAACAGGACCAATTCTTCTGCACAAATCCACGCTCGTTCATTCTCGAATACCATCAACACATCCAAGCCAAGCATCATCTGCTGGATCATTTGCTCTTTGCGACTTATCCTGATATCCTGAAGTGTGGGGTAAACCTTGCCCTTAGTACTACTTCCTCAAAGCTTTTGTCGATCGCTACTTCCTCGCAAGATGAAGGGTATGTTTCGCAATTCTTCGCACGCATCTTGAGGACATTTACTGACATGGAAATCAGCTCTCATTCTCGTTGGTGGCTTCGGCACCCGTCTGCGCCCGCTCGTACGTTTTTATCCATGATTCCTCGAAACCTCGAAGCTTGCGCCCATATGTTTCTACACCTCAACAATGACTACAGCGACTAACATAACGATAGACCCTTACTCTACCGAAGCCATTGGTGGAGTTTGGAAACAAGCCTATGATCTTGCACCAGATTGAGGCATTGGCTGCAGCAGGTGTCACAGACATCGTCCTCGCTGTTAACTACCGCCCAGAGGTTATGGAGAAGGCATTGTCCGAGGTACGTTGGTCAAAACAGATGGGTCGCCCAGTACACGTACTGAGCATATTTCTAGTACTCGAAAACGTTCAACGTTAACATTACTTTCTCTGTCGAAACCGAGCCCCTAGGCACCGCCGGTCCTCTCAAGCTTGCCGAAAAGACTCTGGGAAAAGATGACTCCCCCTTCTTCGTACTGAACTCAGATGTTATCTGCGAATACCCATTTGCTGATCTCGCTGCTTTCCACAAAGCACATGGTGAGGAGGGCACCATCATGGTTACAAAGGTCGAGGAACCCTCGAAATACGGTGTGGTAGTACACAAGCCTAACCATGCGTCGCGGATTGATCGTTTTGTTGAGAAGCCTGTGGAGTTCGTTGGAAATCGTATTAATGCTGGTATCTACATCCTGAACCCGTCTGTCCTCAAACGTATCGAATTACGACCAACCTCTATTGAGACCGAAACTTTCCCAGCCATCGTCAGAGATGGCCAACTCCACTCAATGGATCTGGAGGGCTTCTGGATGGATGTCGGACAACCTAAGGATTTCCTCTCAGGAACCTGCTTATACCTCTCTTCCCTCACAAAGAAGGGATCCAAGCTCCTTACACCTGTGTCTGAGCCTTATGTACACGGCGGAAACGTTCTCATCGACCCTTCCGCTAAAATTGGCAAGAACTGCCGGATCGGTCCAAACGTAACCGTTGGCCCAGATGTCATCGTCGGTGATGGTGTTCGTCTTCAACGCTGCGTATTACTTGCCGGCTCGAAGGTGAAAGACCACGCATGGGTCAAAAGCACTATTGTCGGCTGGAACTCTACCGTCGGAAAGTGGGCACGTTTAGAGAACGTTAGTGTTCTAGGAGACGACGTTACGATTGGCGACGAGATTTATGTTAACGGAGGCAGCATTTTGCCACATAAGAGCATTAAGGTCAATGTTGATGTGCCAGCTATTATCATGTAAGAGAATAAATGGCTGGATGTGCTTAGCAAGATCGCTACTGATATTTCTCTCTCCTCTCTTGTTTGAACTCATTTGGGCTGTGCATGGCGTCTTGAGGATGATATCAGGGGTCATCTTTGCATGCGATACGCATTGGTAAAAAAAAAGAAAAGAAGCAGTTATGTTGTTGACGGAAATATACATGCGGTGTTGTGTTGCGCTTTTGTATGTTTTGATACTGGCTTCTTTTTAAACGCAGGTTTCACTGGGGGGTTTTTCGGGATATTTTGCATGCATAGATATTTAGTGCTGTTGTAATTATCTTGATTGAAATGAGAGATGTATTCTCTCTAGGTACATTACCGTGATACTTTGCTTCGAACGACCTGATTTGTAACTCAAGGCGAGCTTTCTTCTGCGTGCAACGGGAGAATCTGCATAGGAGACTTCTAAAACCCCTGAATCCCACAGCACCAATAACTCAGCTTCTTATGCTAGAGTTGCGAGCAGAATCAAGAGGCATTCCCTCCACCAAAATTCCCTGCTCCACGTGTACGTCTGGCTTCCCTTATATTTAGATTTCGCATTAGCCTTATTACGCACACTATCATTTTGATACACCGAACTATAGCAGGCAGAAGAAGGCTTGGTAAAGGTATACTACACAGAAAATTGAAGAGCTTTGGTTATACTTAGAGTCCTAATAGAAAGCTGTATCAGATACTAGAAAATGTCTTGGGGAGATAGTTACTGCTGGCGTGATTTTATGTAATTGATTTAGGTACTTAAGTTAAGTAGTTTATTTGACTTAGGGAACTTACTTAGGTGAGGTAAGTTGGCGTGTTCCTAGAGACTACTTTTTGTACTCAGATATAGTAATGCTTTTTTTGGGGGGGAAGGGGGGGAGGGGGCAGGTTTAGGAGTTTGGTCTTAATAATCTGTTGTTAAAAAGCTACAGCTCTTAGCGACTTATATTGTTGATTGGAAACAATAGAAAAGGGCACACCTAGAAAAAAAGTTAAAAAACATATTGAGTTAACACCAGCAGCTTGCTTGTTAAAATTTGTCTGGATTTTCTGTCTCCTTGAGAAAGGCTCATAAACTGATTGTATTTGAAGAGATGAAAGTTACCGATAGAGTAAAGAGGAATATCTCTTTATGAGTCCTTGAGGAAACGCTATTTAGCCCCACTTTCCTCATGTCAATTATGACATTGCAATATCATTCCATTCCAGAACCGTACTTGGCCGGTACCCATAATACATCATACACGACTTAGTATGATTTAGGCACACTCCGCTGTGTTAAGCCTGTCGCAGATTCCTCTACCCTTTGACATAAGATGCCAAGCCTCCAGCATTCCACCTTTCTTTGCACTCCCCAAAATGCGTTTCAGAATACTAACATAGTCTCTCATAATACCCTATCTCTCAACCCACCATCCTCTCGTCCCTCAAGTGCGTCGCCAACGGAACAGGTTGTTCAAGCATAATAGTAGTATAATCCGGCGGACTCTCCAGCCTATCATTTCTCCCCAGCGCTCTCATCTCCATCTCCCACCTCTGTTTCTCCCTCTCCAATTTTGCCATCTTTGCTTTTTGGGCTGCTCGTCGACGCATTGTTGTACAGCAAATGAGAAGGCCTAGGACAACGAGAATTCCAATCACTACTCCGACTATTGTAGCTATTTGAGTTGGGTCAATTCCGTCGCTGATTATAGAATCTCCGTAAACTCCTCTGCGGTTGAGGAATTTGGTGATGGTGGTTGCGGTTGGGAGTCTTGGGAGTTTAGGGAGGCCTGGGAGATGGAGATGTATTGGTGAGCGTGAGAATGATGCTGTTGGAAATGGAGGCATGGTTTTTTTTTAAGAGAGGTGGCTCAACCATCCCGGTGAGGATGTGAGTGGTTTTTGCTTTCAACGACAGCGTTGTAGTAAAGAGTTACTGAGTATAGGTGTAAGATTTGGATACTGAGTTGGTTCCAATGTTAAGGATTGATTTCAGGGTTGGAGTTAAATTTCGAATGGACTTTCAGTTATTTGAAAGGTGTATAGTATATATTCATTAATTAAGAAACCCAACGCCTTATGCGGAGAATTGTTCTTATTGAGTAGTGCATAGCCGCTGACATTATGTAGAGGAGTGTTCCAGTAAGTCACTGAGTTGGTAACCTGGCTTATGTAATCGAAAATTGGCATCTCATTCGTCGCTTCGGTTAAGATATCCCCTTAGCGCCCTCGCTTAAGCATGTGGCATTGACGAATTGAGGCTGTGAACGTAGGAGTGAGGCACAGCAGACATCAAACCAACTGAAGTCTATAAGGCATCTACAATCACAATCACAAACACGTACGGAGTACATATCCCAACACAAGGCTTTCAACGTGGTTGACAAGTAAAATCATGCCGCCCAAGAGGAGGGTGAGGACTGGGTGCTTAACGTGTAAAGTGAGTGTGGAATGGATGTTTTTGTGCTTCAGCTTGCCTGATTTAGACTACTCTTTCCAACTAACAAGGTAAATATAGATTCGAAAGACCAAATGCGATGAAGGAAAGCCTGCATGCGTGAAATGTGTCAGCACCGGCAGGAAATGTGATGGCTATTGGCCGACCCCTGAGAATGCTCAGGTTGTTACTGTAAGTCCTAAATGTATTGCTCGCTTCCAAGGTCCAGGTGGGGGAGACCTCCAGAAGCCCCTCAGTCACCAAGATTGTATTGAGGAACTCAAGCTGTGTGGCTTATTGTCCAGTTCTTCGTCTCTATTCCTAGAGCAGCATGAACTGATTGGATTGCCAACGACAGCAACCCATTGAGGTCGGCAAATTTCTAGGATTAGCTCAAACAAATGCAATCATTACTTCCCTTCGGAACAGTCTACCGGGCGACGGCAAAGAACGAAGAGCACTCCACTTCTTCATAAATTGTACAGCTCCAGGACTAACAGGCAACTTCAACTCTAGTTTCTGGGAACAGACAATTTTACAAGCCTGTATGTCGGAACCAGCACTTCGTCACATCGCAGTAGCAATCGGTTCAACCCATGAAATGCTTAGTACGAAATGTACCTCCCAAAATGTCAAGCAAGGAAATCGATATACTATTTCTTTATACGCACTTCAGCAATACAACAAATCTATTAGACAACTCAATAAAATGTCTTCGAGTAAAGAACAAAGACCAGAGATGTTACTATTATCATGCGTCCTCTTCATATGTTTCGATAGTCTACGAGGGCACTACAATACAGCAGCCCACCACCTAGAAGCCGGACTAAACATCCTCAATCAATGGAAGATGGGAAATCTCAGCCCACTAACCGATCCACATCTCTTCCAGGAAATCCTCATCCCAGTCTTTACAGCTCTTGGAATACAAGCTGGTCTCTTCGTTACCAATCGCGTAGTAACAGGTTCACTCTGGAATCATCTTCGTGCAATCAACGACGACGATAATGGAAACAACTACAAAGACCAAGCCCAAGAGTTTTCAAGTGTAGATGATGCCCGTCGAAGACTCAACAAATCAATCGCAAATACGTGTTACACAGTAACAACAATATCAAGCACCCAGCAAAACCAAGCACCCAACAAACTCCCCAAACTCCAACAATCTCATTCTCAAACAGAAGAAGAAACAGAAACATGCGCCAACAACCCCATCGACCCCACAAAATCAGCCAACCAATTAAAAGAAAACTGTTTGACGAACCTACAAACCTGGTCCGCAACACTCGATACCTATCTTTTAAAAGCCTCGGTCTCCTCCCTCCTGAGCAAAGATCTACGAGCAGCAACACTTTTAAAAATCTATTATTGTACTATAACATTAATATCAAAAATAGAACATCCAACAACTATCCCCGTTTTCACAGACGATCCATTCCATACGGAATTTCAGAAAATCGTCACCTTAACAAAAGCTCTCCTCTCAGCCGAGGAAGATTCCTCCTCCTCCTCCTCCTCCTCCTCCTCCTCCTCCTCCTCCTCCTNCTCCTCCTCCTCCTCCTCCTCCTCCTCCTGCTCCTCTTCCTCATCACAAACCAAACCCTCTCAACCCAAAACAAAAACAACCTTTGCCTCAGACCTCGGCATAATAATACCCCTCTACGTAACAGTAGTCCACTGTAAAACCCTCCCCCTCCGCCTCCAAGCCTTCACCCTCCTACAAAATGAAGCAAAAGGCGGAAGAAGAGAAGGGATGTGGGATGCTGTACAAGTAACAGCTGTGTGTGAAAGGATTCTAGCTGTTGAAAGTGGTGAGCAACTCCAACTTCAACCCCAACTTCAACCTACCCAACCCCAACCCCAAGGACAAGGACAAGGGCAACAAATGTTATCGAATGAGACACAGACTGAGAAAAGGATTGAGAAACTTGTGGCGGTCAGGGCTGTACCTGTTGAGAGTAATGGTAATGGTATTGATTCTGAGTATGCTGTTGAGCTTGATTTTGGGGTTTCGGATCAGGAGTTTGGGGAGTTGGTTGTTAGGACGGAGAATTTGAATTTGGTTCCTGATTAGAATAGGTTTGGGGAGTGGGTGATATTGAAGAAGGATGGGTTGTGGGAGTGGAGAGGGTTATTTATTGGTTATTATGGTGTTATGTTGGCTTGAGTTACTCACTAGTGTTGAAGGCGGCTAGGTAGTATTAATATGAGTTGTTTTCTGTCTATGCTGCGATATTTCTAGCTCTTGTTAAACTAGCTTGTCGTGACTTCATACTCCATCACAAAATCATAAATAACAAAACAACTCCACTGTCATCGAGTTCTCAACTATAATTAACACAAAACTGCAAATTAACTAGTTCAGAACCGGCTGAACAAACTCTTAGTTCCCCTTATTCTCAAAACCAAGCAACTTCTTCCACTGCATCCTCAAAACCTCCATCTCCCTCCAGCTCTTCGCACCTTCAATCTCAAACTCCTCTCTCGCCTCCTTCGTAACATTAACAGCATGTCTCTGCCTCCCAGTCCGCTGCTCCACAACACCCTCTCCATAATCCCTCCCCTCCAAACTCCCCACTTTCCCATCCCAACCCCAACCACCAACTTCAGTCTTACGAACTCTCTCTTCACCCCATCTATCAGTAGCTGATCCCCACTTCGATCGTGTGCCATTCATCTGCTCTAAGGTTTCTTCTTCAGCGAGTGCTAGCCAGACTGGTGCTACAGCTGCCTTGTAAGGAACAATAGCATGCCATGGACTACCTAACCATCTAGCAAGATAAAAAGCAATCTCCATGAACCGTACCAAAATCCAAGCTAAAGGCATGATTTCTGAAGCAAAGACACCTGGATGAACTACATAGACCTTTGGTTTTACTAGCGTTACGCTCTCACCCGCCCCGTTCTCCTTCTCTTCTGGTGTCGCCTTATTTGAGCACTCGAAAAATGTCTTGGAAGCATTTTGGGTTGATGGTAAATCTGCGGAAAGGGCAAGCATATCGACTAATCGTTTTCCACTCTCGTATGGCGCCTCTGATTTGAGTCCTTGGATGTCATCCACGGAAAACTGTTCAGGTAGAGCTTCGATGCTTGATACCCATATGATTTTACCACCAGATTTTGAGGTGGGTGTTGCAGGACGTGAAAGAAGAGGCATAAGCTCATGGGCGAGAGTATAATGACCAAAAACATTAGCACAGAACACCTCTCCTAAAGGCGGTTCTGTACTTTTCTCGTCATTTAAAAGCGGCTGCTTTTCTTCGTCGCCATCTGCTGATTTCGCAGCGTCAGGCAAACCCAACTGTGACTTGACAACAGCACCAACATTGGCTATTTTATATGCAGGCCAAGTAGTAGCCTCTTTTATATCCGTCAACACTGTCCAAACTGCAGCAGGCCAGTCCATTCCCGTCCACCCACCAATCCCAGCATTCCAGACCACAACATCAAGTCTCGGTATACGGATTCCACTCAAGCCCCAACCCCAAGCCCTCATATGGCCACTTGAGCCTTCTCTCTCACTGAGAGCCCACCTGTCCTGCTGTATATCCTTCGAATAACCCTGCGTACCAGGACTACCAGCGGGTAGCTTCAACCCATCGTAAGTTGTCGCATCTGGCGTTCCCAACGTCCCATTGAGCAATTTATCCGCTAGCGCATATACGCTCTTCAAATCGCAGAGATCAACTTCCACACCAAGGAAGTGTACCCTCTTGACTGTTGTCTGCCATTTGTATTCGACCCCTTGGTCCTTTGCCTTCTTGCGCTGCTTGGTCGCAAATGAAGAGTACTCTGCCAACCCGCGAAGGTGAGCTCGTAGACGAGAAAGGGCGAAGCGGGTTTTGAGGGGAGAGCGGGTAACAATTATGAGGACGAGGTGTTTGTTCGGTGGTGTAGAGGGAGATGTGAGGAATTCGTCGATGAGACGTGTGGCTATTCCAAATCCCAGACCGCTGGTACGACTTTTAGCGCTAACACGTTGAACGAATCACGAATTATACCTTACCTATTGGCACCTGTTACAAGGGCAAACAGCTGGCTGTCACTTGTCTCCCAAGGTGGTAAACCCATCTTTGCACAATTGGACAATTGAGATGTGCGATTAAGAAGTATGAAGATACACTTTTCAAAGTTACCGCCAATTTCTGGGGTAAGGGGCGGCGGGCGCGTCCTCGGCTGTTTCCGACCTATGATAAAGGTTATTTACCTAATAAGTCATTGCGTACGGAGTCTAGTCTCCGGAATACTGTACATCCGGTAGTTGGCTTGACGTGGTGGGAAAGCTTTCATGTCTTCGAAAGCCGAGGCACTGTTCAGTATGGTCATTTCAGAAAGAAAAAGCATGTATATGGTATTCCTGAACTCCAGACCCACTATAACGGGAAACCACCGCCATTAATGACACTGCAGCAGCTCGTGGCGCTGTCCCCAAGAACCCTCTGCCCGACCCATCTATATATTCTTCCTTCCCTCACCTTCACTCTCATCCTCTCCAGTCTCCTCACTTCTAGCCTCCTCACTCTGTCTTCTTCTCATTTGGCCTCTTTCCCTCATAGCACCCCTGATCTTTTGACTAACTTCGTCAAAACTACCCTTGGTGTCCAAGGTACTGAAACCTTTCAATGGGAACCCTCCCGACCCAATTGCACCACCGCTACTGCTGCTCCTACTTCTGTTTCTGGATGGCGGACGAGTGGCGAAGAGGCCAATGTTGCCAATATTGCCAAAAGACTCGTTGCGAGGAATATGATGTCCATGCATGCCAGATCCACCACCGATCGATGACCCTGCACCTTGGCCTCTGTGAAGCTGTGGCGAAGGTGTTCCAGTATCGGATGCGTTAGAATGATTGCTATCTCGGCGGTGGAATGTAGTCTGGGTAGGGGAAGGACTTCCAGTACCAGTACTGAAAGGATCAACCACAATTCTGGTCGAGTCAAAGTCAGGGAACATTTCTGGCCCCAGGGTATTTATGACTTCGGTAACCTCAGCACTAAGCTCAGCCCTCCTCTGTCTCAGCTTGTGGACTGTGTTGTTAGAGGATGGGTTAAGACATAGTACCAGAGGACGCAGAGACTTCACAATATCCATTCCAACTTCACCGAAGCGCAGTGCTGCAAATGTGACTGCTGGAAAGATGATGTACCCAAAGATCCAAACTGCCCAAAGAGGAGCCCAGTCAGGCATATAACCTTGGACGCGATTGCGGTAGGTCCAGTATGTGAGAAGGACTGTGTAGAAGTTGTAGAGTACGGGGGCGAGGGCCAGAGCGACAAGTAGTTTCCAGGTTGCCATCACATCACGGCCTTGAAGCTTGACGGTGGATGCGGCAAGGGCTTCTTTCGACTTCTTGATGCTGATGATCTTAGATGCAATAAAGACTGGTGCAAAGAGAACAAGACCCGGAAGCACACCAATTGAGAGCACAGAGAGCTTGCCCAGCCTATACAGAAGGGTGAAGATCACTGTTGGGATGGAACGCTGAGCGTATTCGACTTGGTGATCACGGATGTTGATGTAACGAAGCTGCTTGTTGTATTCTGTGACTGACTTCTTGAGGGAGACAATTCTTGGGTCATCTTTGTAATGTGTATATCCTTTCACAAGTCTTCGGTTGAGTTCCACTACCATGGGGAGTGGGAGCTTCTTCCCAGTTGGATTATACAACCGCCGAGCTGCCTGGATAAGCATGAGAGTATCGTAATCTGGGCTTGTGACAGTAACAGCAACAAGTGCTTGGTATACAGTGTTCAGCAGTTGGCTAACAGCCTCTCTTCGTTCCCCACTCTTGTAAAGCTCAACAAGTTCTCTTGGCACTTCGATTGGGTTTCCAAACTCAACAACAGCCCGAGACCTGAACTTATGTGCATGGAAGTAATTCATTCCACATGGGATGATCTTCAGTCCGCTATCAGGATTTGCTGCCAGGGAGCCGAGTGCCATGATAGCTACGCCAGCTTTGAGAGGAAGCAGTTCAGTTCTATCGTGACTGCCGCCTTCTGGGAAGATCCCTACTGCTCCGCCAGCACTTAGACGATCAAAAACAGCATCGTATACCTGTGTCTGGTCCACTTTTGGTGCAGTCTTGAACTTGGATCCCTCAAAACCCTCCTTTGTGCCCTTCACGGTGGTGTCTGTGAATTTTCCTGACTCATCTATGTCATCTCTTCCTGTCAATTGTCTCATAGCAGCCTCGCCTTTGAAAGGCTTCTTCACTCGTATTTCCTCAGCACTTATGACTTCCGAAATCTCAGTACTAGCTGCAGTTCCATTAACGCTGGGGAGCACGAGCAGCCCGCCAATTTGTATTTCCTTGCCATCAAACTTTGTCCCTACTCCCCGGACGAGAAGCGGATCGTCAATGGGATCTGGGAGATAGATAGTTCCGGTAGCAGGCTTGACCATATCAAGAGCACGCCCAACAGGTACTGCTCCAACTTTGCGCGCAAACCAGCCAATCAAAAATCGGCGCATTGATTTCTCGGCAATAAGGAAGGCAGCTCGACGATGGCATTCAGTTCGAAGGGTTCGCATCAGGATGAGAGGATCAACGAACTAGATGTTCACTGCATTAGTCTAGGTGTGAGCAAAATAATTGTAAAGGGCGTACCTGATTCGCATGGGGAGCGGCGACGAAGATAAGAGGACCCCGTCGAGGAACCTTCCAAGATCCTCGAGGGTGGACCTCTCGAAAGAACAGATCGACCAAGATTGAAAAAGACCAGAGAAAGACATCATATATCCAGTTTGTCATGGGCCATTTCTCCTTGTGAGGAGTGGTGGAATGAGGCATATGCTCATGGATCTGCGGTTCTTGCGGCATTTTGACGGGGATAGGGGGGAGCAAATCGGGAACAGAACGAGCGTTTTCGAAAAAAGATAAGTTTGGACGTAGAGCAAAGAAGCTCTGGAGAGATGTTTCCTCTTGGGCCCGGAGATCCGCGAGGAATGGGTTGGCGCTTCACTCCCACCTGCAGCTCAACGAATCTAGGTAGTGTGGTGTGGGAATGGCGTGCCCTAAAAAAGCGGGCGTCTATAGTGAAATGTCGTACGTTGTAACAATTGTCGTCCTCAGAATAGCCAGAATACTCATGTCGAGATGAACGAGGGGCGGTGGTGAAATAAAGACTGGACGATGCCGATGAGGTAATGCGATAATGCGATACGTTGAAGTTCCCACACTCGAAAGATGGCGCCTAAAGCTGAGAGGTTGATGCCTTCTTCCCCACCAAGAAACTATCCCTGTCAGAAAAAAAGAAGCTTTGCAGCAAGCGCGCGGCTCCACTTTTTGGTTAAGCGCGTGTGTATCAACAACCTCATTCGCTTAATCTGCGGCCTCTCGGCTAATTCATATCATAAAGAAAGGCTATTGACTTCCAAAAAAAGAACCAAAAAAAGTAAAATAAAAAAAATATCTGAAGAAGTTGGCTTCTTCCGAAGTGAGTCTGCTCATCACCACTTCTGTTTGTACTGATCTTCGGCTGGGATCTGTGAGGACCTTTAGACTAGATGCTTCTAGGGAGAAGCCCCTTTTTGAATTTTGGGGCTGTTACCCCAGCCAAGTCTATACTGGGGCTCGAACCCGGTAGATCCGGAATATGGGGGATTGGACCTCATATTGATGAGTTTCCCTTAGAAACCTCAGGGGGAGGTGGGTTAGGCTGACCCAGCATGAAGTTGTTATAGTAAACGTAGATGGTGTGACATAACCGAGTAACTCACGTACACTTTTAGTCACCCAAATCGCCATTCAACATTATCGCCTTCCTTGCCCCACAGCCACAAAACCAGTTTGCTTCTTTTGCTGTGGGCGCTGCGGAGGACTTCTTCGTTTTTCAATTTATAAAGGACCAACGCTATCCCGCTTATCTTTACACACCTTTGGGTTTCCCTATAAAAGAACACACTAGTAATCACAAGTAGAAATTTTATATTGGTAGCCTTTAAAACAATATTTTCCACTCGCCATCACTTTCTGGTTAAACAGGAATATTACACTACATTAAAGTCAGTTACCCAAATCAACACAGTTACCCAAATCAACAATTCAAGTTAATTACTAAAATCAAGTAGGTTACTCAGAACAAGTAGGTTACTCATATCAAGTAGGTTACTCAGAACAAGTAGGTTACTCATATCAAGTAGGTTACTCATATCAAGTAGGTTACTCATATCAAGTGAATTATTTTCTAGAAATGGTATTGTCATTTCTGAGGTGAACTTGAAATTCGTTCTTATCGACTTATGACAAAATTTTGCTGCCCTACCACTTTACTCTGGTCTTGTGCGATCGGTGAGACCTGCAAAAAAGGTGTCGTAACCATCATCTGCCATCTCCGTATCTTCATCCTCCAGATTCTCATCCTCAACCATCTCCATGCCCTCATCTTCTGCAGCAATTTGTGAATCCTCACTCTCATCGTCCTCAGGGTCACCGCTAGCTTCACGGACGATCTCCTTCCAAGCCTCAGGGTCGTCTTTGTCGTTATCGTCTTCCATATCAAAAAAGTCCTGGTCCTTGAAACTGAAAACGCTATCTGGAATTGCCTGAAGATAATGATTTTGTTAATTTATCGCCTTGTGTCTGAACTAGAATAGCAACCCACCTTCACAGCATCATCTGGTAGATGATACTTGATCTGCATCTGTGTCCAGCATTTCTCAGCACCGCTGCCAAATCGCTAGTGCAAAATTAGTGACATGACTTTGAAGTGGTAAGTTGGGGAAGCTTACTTGGTCCATCGCTTTCTTGAGATGCTTTCTGCGCAACTGGTGAATCTCTTCTTCGCTCTTATTCTTGTTGCTCTTCGATGGGCGTTGAATTTCGTCTTCCTCGGTGTTGTCAAAGAGATCCACCAGGGAGCGCGTGTATGCTTTATCAACTTCAAGGCGGGTTAAACCAACAGGCTTTCCTGGGCGGCGGGTCTTGGTGAAACATTCGTTTACGAACGCCTTGTAACCATGCTGCCGGACAAACTGCAAGAAGGGGAGATAATTGTGCTGGTAAGTTGGAGGCTCGAAAGTGAGATTGCCAGACCACATATGCTCCCATATGCAGTAGTCATACACCGGCTTGCCATATCGTTTGATGAATTCTGGTGAGAATATTGGCTGATTCGGGTCCATGGTGCTGTTGATGCATTTCATGAGCATAACATTACCGCTGTGGCCAAAGCGGGAGGATAGTTGATTGTCGACATTATGGGGGTTGTTGTTTGTCGTTGTTTCGTGGTGGGGGAGTTGAAGTGGAGGAAAGATTGATATTGTTGACGCGCTCGCTAAAAATCCACCTCGACCGAAATTAGCGACCCATTGGTGAATATGATACCGTATTGACAGATAAGGCGGTGTCTGGAAAGTGAGGCACTCTTACGGAATAGACTAGTAGTTGTTATTGCCAACTTTGGCGGTCCCGAATTCTTAGTACCTCGAGTATCCTACTTTATTTGGGTAACTCACTTGATTTAAGTAACCTAAAAGAAATATCAACAACAGCACTGCTATTGCACCACTTAAGGTTGCAAAGGATCATGCCAATTACAAGACTTACAAGGATTTCCTCTGAGACTGCTCACAAGACTAGTTTGCTATTGGAAAAGTATTGTAGATTTAAATTCAGAGCATCTTACTAGCAAGTGTGAGTGCGGACTTGTGATGTAAAAGATTCTACAGCAACACTTTGAGGGAAATGGATTATTCTCGAGTACAAGGTAATTTCTGTCCCCTGTACACATTGATAGGAAGGAAAAAATGACCACACTTGTTTTGATTTACGGAATATTTTCCAGTTTGATAGAAAATGTCTGAAATCTACAAACTACTAAGACATTACGCTTGAATAAGTTGTTGTAGAGATCAGTTGATCTTGGAAAGATATTTATGGGCTTTAGTACCTCGAGTATTCCAGGTAACTGACTTGATTTGGGCAACCCAAATCAAGTCATAAGGCGGCCCATAAATACTATCTTAATATTATTTAGAAGAGACCGGTCCCGGCGGTCTTGCTTCCAGTGACACGTTAAGCGAGACAATAGGGGAGCGAACTATATCACATGATCAGCTGCGCAGTATTGCACTCAGGTGAATTTCAAACGCGCCTTGAGTCTTTCCTCCAACACAACCACAAAGTTTTCATCAGCCACCATTGCAATCGCAACAATGGCAGCAACCAACAATGAGAGCACGATGGTGGCCTCTGAAAAAGCAAAGTCATTCCTTAAACAACTCGCAACGCTCTCCATCGATGATTGTGCTGCGCACAAGATGAAGATCATGAACCGGATTTACATGCGACGACCTTTGACAATCGAGCCAATAGTTGCATCCCATTTGGAGAAATTTGAACTCTTCGGAGCATTGCCCACTGAACTGTAAGTGCATTGCTGCGATGTTTTCCTCTCCCTTTCTTCCATAACTAACAGTCTATCATTGTCATAGGCGTCTCAAGATCTGGAAGCTTACCCTAATTCCACGCTTGCTTACTTTGGTGGACCGGAACGACTTTCATGGGGACTTGGACCTGGAACTGCTGGAACCGCTGGAACCGGCACAATCAGCGCGGAGATCAACAGTTCCACTGCTATCAGCCTGTCAAGAATCACGTCGAGAATTTCTAAAAGCTTATCTCTACGACAACCCCAAAATTGGACCGGATTTCTTCTTCAACTACTCTATCGATACAGTTCACATACATTTCGAGAAGCTTAAATCGGACACAGCCCTCGGACGAGACAGACATATGCACAAAGTCTTCACACAAAAGGACCTTAATAACATTCAAAACATGGTTCTTGAATTGGGACAAGGATTCCGATGCTGGTGTATAAATTTATATGCATTCAAAGCACTACGCCACCTTACGATAGTCTACAACACTTATGAGAAATTATATTTTGTGGATCCACCTTACAATGGACGTTACAACCGATATTGCAAATGGAAAAACTATCACATGACTGTTTCTGACACTTGGAGGGGTAATCCGGAATTGATGATTTTTTTTGGAGGCAGCACACGGATAAGTAATCCAGAATTTGGGGAGAAAATGACATGTGTTATGAATATTAGGACTAAGAAGAGAACAATTCAGGCGGTTAAGGAGGTCAAAGAAGCACACCCAGAATGGAATGAGCCAAGTGTAGATATTGGATTCATGTACAGGTACAAGTACAGGGTTGAACGACCAGCGTCATTGTTGGATGGGCTGGGTAATTCGTTGGACGGTGATGAAGAATTGAACTGGGATGCAATTATGCCAGGAAGCATTGATTGAGGAATTGTTTGTTGGACATGATCTGCATGATGGACGAAGAATATCGCAGGAGACTCAGCTGGCGGCAAAAGTGCGTGTATTAGGGAGGACGAACGTGCTTCATCTGTTAGGTTTATAGCAATGCAATCAATAGCCACTCAATTATAGTCACACTTTGGTCTTTCTCTCTCCCTTCCCACCCCATAGACTTCTTCTTTTCTTCAGTTTTCAGTTTTACATCCGTCTATTCGCATATTAATTCCACGCAAACCCTTTACCCTCTGTTTCTCCTCTGTCTCTACAGAGAGAAATAGATTCTCTATAAGAGAATCAAGTTCCTAATCCATACACTGGTTGTGAATTCCAGCGGCTGCCTTTTTTAGCAACAACCATTTCAATTGGCTTGTGAGGTACGTTATCACAAGTAGAATAGAGAAATTTAGAGATTCTAGAACAATATTTTATTAAAAGAATCAAGGACTCTATGAGAGGAATTCCCCAAAAACTTACCAATGTGGTACAAATCACATCTACAAACCCACAAATTCATCAGCTCTTTTCGATACAACGCTATCGCACACCATCTTATTACTAACTATATCCACTTCCTCACCCTCCCTCAACTCTATACACTTCATCCCTCTTAATCCACTCTCTTAGCACACCATCCTATTACCACTGTCTCTCTCCTCCCACCCCCTTCAAAAGCCCATCATCCCTGCCATTACCCCCATTTCCCCCCTCCCTCGACACCCTCATATCCGCCCTCCCACTCCTTCCTCTTCCCCATCTTATTATCTTCCTCAAAATACCATTCCTCCCAAACTACCACCACCATCACCACCGTCTCCCTTCCTACCCGCCTCATTCCTTCCCCTCAAAAAAGAAATATGTGTATTAACCGCCATCATAAAAATGTTACTTAAACTCTGTTCGAGCGTTACATTAGCTATTGTTTTGATTTCTTTCATTTTGAGAGGTTTGGCTGATGTGGTTGTAGTCTTTTAGCAAAGTGTTTGTTGGGGAAGGTCTTGGGAAGATTTGGGATAGGGAGGGAGAGGGAAAGATGGCATGAATAATTGAGGAAATGTGAATGTGCTGTGGATATGATTGTATTCTATTTGGATAGATACCTGGGACCCAGTACTAGATCATCAAGTCAACTCATAATACCAAACCATGCCTCACAACCTGATTCTTTCCCCGTCACAAATATCAGCTTAACACCAAAGCCAATCTATCCATAATCTCTCTCCATTCCTACCCTCCAGCCTCCCCAAACATCCCCCAGATCTACCCCTTCAATAATTCCCAGTGCCTATCTACTCCCATCTCTAGCGTTCAGAACCAGACCAACGATCAACCTTAGCTTCCTTTCTAGATCTTCCCTTCTTAGAGTTCTGCCGTACCTCCTCTACTCCATACAAAGCAACCTTCAAACACATCTTCTATGTATCCAAAACTTCTATTAAACGACAAACTGAAAAGGAAACACACACAAAAAAAAAACATCCCAAACTCACCAAATAAACCCACATAAACGCCCCAAAAATAATCAAGTACAGTACAACTCTTCTAATTTCCTACATACATACACCAACCAACTATCTACATCACACCGCCTCAAAAATATATACAAAAGAATAAACAGCCAACCCCCCCTTCCCACCCACCCACCAAACACACACCACCCCAAACCCTCTAAACATAAGTACTCAAAACATCCTTATAATAAGTATAAGCAGCCCCACTAGGAGGTTCCATACCATAAATATAATCACCCCACCAAGGTCCCGCACCCCACCAAACAGCACCCATCCAAACATCACTATTCTCCTCCAAAACATCAAGCATACCAGTAACAGCCTCTTGACAAACACTATTAGCACCACCAGCATACTCACCAATGATACCCTTTTTACCATTAGCGATTAACCAAGCCGTAGCATCAGCAACACGTTCAGCACCGATGGTAGAAGAGACGCAGGTTGAAGAGGTACCGGATCCATCTGAGTCTAGGTATTGATGCATTTCGTAGATGATTTTGTCGGATGTATCGGTTAGGTTGCCCATTGCGTCCGAGTTACCGGATGATACCCAGGTCCAGGCTCCGGTGTAGGAGGTTCCTTCTACGAAGATGTATTGAGTAGTTGCGCCAGCGGCTCGGACTCCATCGATACATGCTTGGTTGAGTTCAGCTACTATTGTGTTGGATGGTTCGTCGTGGAACTCGTTGTTGCAGTCGAAGATAACGTTGTCGTTTGTTTTGAACTCGGTTGCGACGTTGGTCCAGAATGTTTGGAAGTCTGAGGTTGAGGTGAAAACTGTGCCGTCATAGCGGCCGAAGTTGTGAGGGTCGATTACTGCGTGTGCACCAGCTGTTGTAACGTAATCGACAACTGTGGTGAGTGCAGCGAGGTAGGTGGCATCCAATGTTGCGGTCATGGTGCCTTGAGCTAGACGCTCCATAAGGAAGGGAATTCTGAAGATGTTCATTCCTTGGTCGATGAGAGTTTGGATGGCGGTGGTGTTGGGCCAGGTGTAGTCTGTACCTAAGACACCAGGGATATTGGTGGTTCCGAATTCAGCTCCAGATTCATTGGCACCAAACCATTGGAGGGTGCCATTTTTGGTAGTGCCAGTACTCTGAGCACTAGCCGAGCTGCTAGAGCTAGTTGCAATAGCAGCAACCGAAGTTGCTACACTAGCTGCAGAAGTTGTAGAAGCCGAAGTAGAGGCTTCAACTGGGATAACAGTCGCAGTGGATACTGGAATAGCGGAAGAAGTCTCAGCGGGAGAAACATCACTTGCGCTTGAACTTGGTGAAGCTAAAGAAGAGGAAGAGGTGGCGATGCTGACAACGCTTGAAGATTGCACAGAAGATGTTGGTGCAACAGGAGCAAGAGTAGAAGTGCTGGCTACTGCAAGAGGCGCTGAGGATGAAGGTACCGGATCAGCTTCGCATTCATCTTGAGGATCGAATTGAGCCGCCGGGGCCGCAAATACCGAAGCCGTAAAGCCAGCGGCCAGAAGAGAGGTAGAGAAGCGCATGGCTATGTAATGAACGAAAAGTTTAGAGAACGAATGAGTGACTGAAGGTGAGCCTTGCAGAAAAAAAAAAAGGCTTGTGGAAAGGAAAATCGGAAAGTACTTAAAGACATGCAAGCCAGACGTCACCGGAAATTCTGGAACTTGCCACAATTTAGTGCCACAATAAAGCTCATACGACCTTATTAATGAGGATAGTGATGTTCTAATTTGTGGGGAGACATGTTCTTCGTTCCTTCATCTTGGCATTGCCAAGGATATGATCTGAGCGAGATCACCCCAAAGGTAGCCATGGCATGTTGTAAATCGACGGAAACGATCCGACTGCGGGATAAACTATTTACCCTGGCAAAAAAAGAACTTCACAAATGAAATTGCTCTAATCCGCGGCACTTAGTGTGTTTGATCAAGGGAAGCGACTCCATAATATATTGCGGCGTACGCGACCTTTGTAATTGGTCGTGTACTTGAAACGTCGCTTAAGTGGAGGGACGAATTGAAGTCCAGAGTTCTGGGAATGTGCATAACTTGTATAAAGTACGGCTTTAAACCCTTTCTATCGTAAACGATCCCAAAAGACCCGAGAGAAAGACCTGTTGATACCTGTTCGAGCGAAGAATGATGTCTCAAGCGAGGAAATATGCACTCCTGGATTACTACTCTTGGATATTCTGAAATGGTATTGGTAGAATTGATGTCATAGCCGCTAGAGAAATGACAACTCAAATCCAAGTGCGGCGGCTAGTAAATGAGAAAAATGAGAAAGTCAAGGACAAGAAACTGCGCAAGAGTTGTAAGGACCGCTTGCTCCGATTCTCAAGCGTCAACTTGACTTTCAAAATTTTAAGCGCTGCAGCGGAAGAATTGCTAAGAGGCACAAACACTTGCTTTTGAAGATGAATTCACAGGTTGAGCAACTGGCCCTTGATTTTAAACATGAATTGAATGCTAGTTAGGTTTCTATTCTATTCTTACAGACCCATGAAAGCTTACTCGGCGACCCAAACCGCTGCCATTCCCATCCCTGTACCAATACACATGCTCGTAACGCCGACCTTCTCACCTCTCCTCCTCAATTCATACAACAATGTGCTGACCTGTCTCGCACCTGTGCATCCCAATGGATGTCCAAAAGCAATGGCGCCTCCTTTGGGATTAATCTTATTCTGGTCAAGCCCAAGTTCGTTTGCGCACCACATACATTGCGAAGCAAAGGCTTCGTTGATCTCAAAGATATCAACATCATCCTTGTTGATGCCAGTCTTCTCGAAGACCTTGGGGATCGCTGCCCATGGGCCAATTCCCATAAGCAGAGGAGCAACACCAGCCACGGAAGCGGCGACATATTTCCCTAGGATGGTTTGGCCAAGCTCTTCAGCCTTGGAGCGCTTCATAAGGAGAACGGCTGCAGCACCGTCCGAAATCTGAGAGGCATTTCCTGCGTGAATAGAGCCGTCCTTTGCGAAAGCAGGCCTGATCTTGCCGAGAGATTCAGCGGTGATGCCTGGCCGGATACCGTCATCTTTCGAAACGGTTATTTCCTTGACTTCTTCTGTCTTTGGGTCTTCCCATTTGACAGTCAATGGAGCGATCTCTTCGTCAAAGAGACCGGCCTCTTGAGCCTTGAGTGCTTTCTGGTATGATGATGCTGCGAAAGCGTCTTGTACTGCGCGGGATACTCCTCTATCCTTTGCCATCTTCTCGCTGAGAACACCCATGGGTACCTTGCAGTTCTTCGATTCAGGGTGGGATTCGAGAAGGTCGGAGAATTCGGTGACAGCGTTGGGTCTACAAGGAACGAACGTTAGTTAATAGATTTTACAGAGAAGAAGGACCCACGTACCCATATTGCAGACTCATGCTCTCAACACCGGCTCCAACTCCAATCTCGATCATTCCAGACTTAATCGCATTTGCAATGTCGACACAGGCCTGTAGACCCGACGAGCATTGTCTGTTCAAACTCTTCACAGCAGCAGTCACTGGGAAACCGGCAACAAGAGCAGCAGCACGGAATTCAGTGGCACCGCCACCCGGAGGAAGCACCGATCCCACAGCAATATCTTCAACAAGTGCGGGATCGATTTTCGAGCGCTCAATGAGCGATTTGAAGGCTCCGACGAGTAGATCTGCCGCCGCAGTATCCTTAAATCCACCCTTACCACCCTTTGTAAATGCGGTTCGGAGACATGCTGTTACCACAATCTGGGACAAAGTCTGTTAGCAACTAATCTGGAGGTCGCAACAGAGAATAGGCTTACGTCGTCGGGATTCTTCTCAAGGAGCTTCGCACGCGCAGAGCCTTTGGCTCCTTCAGTCGGGCTGTTGGAGCCAGCAAGGTGGCCTGAGACTTGGTTAAGACGTTTCTGTGCTGGTGTTGATGTTAGCCTTGTTTACATTTCCTGATGAGTTTCGATGATGCTGACCTGCAGACATGATGATGGTGTCGATTCGAAGTGAAGGGGATGAGATAGTCGTAGGTATGGGGTTTTGTGGAAAGAGCGGAGGATTATGTAGCAGAGAGAGTCGTGAGGATGGCCATGTAAGAGGCTATTACATACATTACTCTTGCTCCCGCCGAATTCTAAGCCTCGGCACCGTCGCAAGCCAATAATACGACGTCGCGTTAGCACTAGTGCAAATATGGTAAGCGAATATTCACATGCCACCAGATGCAAGTCGCAGAAATCTGGGGATCGGATGCCAGATGACGGCTTTTGTTGTCACGCGGCTGTGGAGAAGAATACCGTACAGCGCTCGACATGTGAGAGCGTTTCACATTATTATTCAACATCGACCGTCCCCGAGTCAGCTTGCCAATTGAGCCTTTGCTGCACCCCCCCTTGGCACATACAAATGGAAGACAAATCAACCTTGTTACTTCGTATATCTTCGGCTTTGTGGCTAACGCCGCCTGGCCACGCTCTCTTACATTATTGATCTTACTACTTCGTACCTATCTTCCGTTTCCTTTTAGTCTAGTTAATATTTGGCAACAGAGAATGCTATTTCTAAGCTAGCTTGGTAATCTAATCTACATTAACGACCCGAGATCCAAGGTGATTGCATTCTTGTATGAGAGGTACAAGTACATCATCGCTTCATCAGTGTCCCTTCTCAATCCATACCCAGGCGAGAGTATTCAAGTAGGTAGTTTGACGAGACCCTCCTGCTTTCTACATTGTCCTTTCCTTCTTATGATATTCGTCATCCTACAAACATTCTAGAACTGCAAACCAAGACATTTGGCGCTACGAGTGATGCACAACTTAGTGCCTGCTATTGGCGACTATCCACATTAGGGTCTTCGCTTAACTCTCTCACCCCCCTTTCCTTTTCTCTGAATACTAGCACAAGTTAAATACGGTCTTTGATATGCATTCTCATGTTCACAAGTCATCTTTGGGCTATGCTTGAAGCTTTCTCGACTCATGTCATCAGTAATTCGTACTCAAATATCTTTCGGCAGTGTTATTGTTTTTGTGCGAGGTCCCAAAGGAACCTCCTGGAGAGTTGGCATCGCCACCAGGAGCCAGAGGATAGGGGAATCGGACCCCAATACTAGCCCGCTCTCCAGTACTCAATGTACCTTGTCATGATTAACGATATGCGAGTACACAGTTGAAATTGTAACGTACCTGAGAAGTTTTTGGACTTTAGCATGCTTCTTCATCTGAAGTCAGGCATCTTCATTTTTGTTGGGTTCTCGATGTGGTGCTGCTGCTCTGGTGCTCTTGCACTCCTTCCGAAGTTGTTGGTCTGTACCTGCCGTTCAAGTCAGCGATGTCGTAACCATTGTTTACTGATTCCTCAATGGACCTTCCACCCGAACAGAAGAAGAGACTAGTCATTAGCGGGGGCAGCTCACCAGGCTGTGTATTTAAACATCCCTTCTCGCTCCTCTCTTCCTCTTCTTCTTTCTTCTTCGTACCTGGTGAGTCTCCCCCACTTTGGTTGTTAGCTAACTTTGTATAGGAATTGCAGCTTGTGGTTAAGACTCTCGTCTCCAGCAGCTCAAGAATTGCTGGAGGGCATAATGGGTCAAATCTTTTGAACTTTTTCAGTCTGAGTCCCTGGTATTACACTTCCTCCATACTCAGGCCGGCTCTACTTTTTTTTTCATTGCATCCTTTGGCTTGCCAAGAATGCGAAGAAAAGAGAATTGAATCGATGGCGACAGAGCTGCGTCGACGGTGACGGGAGCTCTCCGAACATCTGGGTCGTCGATGTTGATCGGTGGTGCTACTACATCAACAGATGGATTTTCAGCACGAGGATTCATCTTCGTCGTTGGATCTATTGCTACAACACTTCATATGTCAGTATCGACAGTTGAGAAGCCACGTCAGTACTCCTCTCTTTCTAATCCAAGAGCGAGCCCAAGAAGCTAACTATGCTCCTCCCCAGATTTACGAGTCCGTTCAACCTCGAAGTTCGAAGCTCGAAGCTCGAAGCTCACGAAATTCTTCTCCTTGTCCTCATACCCCTCAGTCCTCTTCGAATTACACGCCGTGTCTTTACACTGGCCAAGACAGAAGAGCAGCAGGATACGATTAGTGCGGCAGGTACGACCTTGTGTACCCGAAGAGCCCGGCATGGGGCTTCGAAACCACAACACCGCTCGCAACAACAATTTCATCCCACGAAGATGCAAGGAACGGATTTTGTACTTACCATCATTAGTCATCTCCTCTCCTCTTCTCTTCATTTCGAATGTCCATCTCCGTCCATTCCCGAATGGAAAACTGTCGATAGAAGTTGCATCTTGATGATGGTTGTTGTGGTTGTCTTGGTGGTAAATATTGTGTTTTTTACAAGTTCTGAAAGAGGGGTAAAGGGGGTATTTATGGACCCCTGACTTTGTGGGTGTTGAGTCAGAGGCTAGGAATACTAAATCGAACGGTGGTGTAAAATTATCTACCGTGCAGGCTTGGTTGATGACGGATCATTTCTAGTGTTAACACAACCCGGAGGACAACCTGGCATTTTTCTCGTAGATCGATGGTCTCGATGCAATTACTAAAATATTATCCATGCACAGACTTCGGAGTGTTGAATGAGAGGCAAGAATATACGAAGTTTAGACTTTTGCAAATTATGAGGATGTGTGTACAGTTGAATAGTTGGCTTTTAATGCAAGAGTGACACTTTCAAGTACTCTTGCCGGGGGTATCGAAGATCTTTCCAGGGTTCATAAGCCAGTATGGATCCAGAGCCTGCTTAATGCTCTTCATTACGTCCAGTGTTTCGACACCGACTTCCTGCAATAGACATCCCTTCTTGAAAAGTCCGATAGAATGTTCACCCTAATTCCATTGTCAGTGACTATCCATTTCTTCAAAAGAGAATATTCGGATTCAATTGTGTACCGTGCAAGTGCCTTCCATTTCTAATCCTCTATCTATCATGTCGTGAACGAGCTTCGTAACAGCAGCTGTCTCTACGGGATCTGATTTGTTGTAGAAAATTGCTTCATGGAAGTTCCCATCGCCGAGATGGCCGACGATACTAGAGAAAACTCCAAGCTTGCCAGCCTCTGCCTTTGAGATTTCTGTAGATCTGTTAGTTGCTATACGTGTGCTGATGAATGAAGCTTACCAATCAGTTCCGCTAGTCGCGAGAAAGGTACAGCTACATCTGTCGACCACTGAGAATTGTTAGAGCAAGCATACTTATTCCGGGAGAGCCATGAAATTCGGAGAATGGTAGATCAAAGGAGCCTTGATCGAGGAAGCAGAGAGGTTTGGCATAGGATAATTGGAGAATATACCTACAAGAACAGTTCCTTCAGGTCGCATAGAGATCATGCTCCATAACGCCTGCTTTCTCGCAGACCAAAGCAGATGTTGCTCTTTTTCATCTTTTGCAAACTCGAAAGATCCACCATTATGTGACTTTGAGATTGCTTGTACTTCCTTAATATTGTCCGCTACACTTGCTTTGCTCCCTGAAAACTTGAAAAACAGAGTAGGGAGCTCCTTCCACTTTTTGGGCGCTGTGAAGCCACCTTTGTTCACTACAGACATCTGAACTTCATCGAGAAGCTCTAACGCCGCGACTTGAACGCCTGATCTCATGACTGCTGAGGCAGTAGCGGCTGCATCACGAATGGTTGGAAAAGTACAGACGGCGACGCTGAACTCTTTCGGGACAACAGCCAGCTTAAGCGTAATTTCAGTTACAAGACCCAGAGTACCTTCAGAGCCAACAAAAATGCCATTCAAGTTGTAACCGGCTGCAGACTTCCGGGGTCGATTACGAGTCTTGATTATGGTGCCATCAGCCAAGACAACCGTAAGATTGACAACCCAATCTTTCATGGTTCCGTATCGAACAGCGTTGGTTCCAGAGCAGTTGGTACCTACCATGCCACCAAACTGAGCAGTTGGGCTAGGATCGACCGGAAAGAAAAGGCCAGTGTCTGCAATATCCTCGTTCAACTTCATCCATGATACGGAGGGTTGCACGACAACATCCATGTCCTCCTCATGGAACGCCAGAACCTTATCCATAAAAGCAAAGTCGACGCTAATACCTCCATGGGGTGCTGCAAAGTTGCCTTCAATGCTAGTTCCACCAGAATAGCCGATCATTGGGATACGGTACTTGTGGCAGATTTTGGCTATCTTTGAAACTTCCTCTGTTGATTTTGGATACGCAACTGCAATGGGCAAGGTATCGATATTGGCTGGTGCCCATTCCGAGTAGCCATGTGCCTTCAAATCGTCATCGTCTGTGCTGATAGTTTCCTCAGAAAGTGTGATGCGAATCTCCTCAATGGCCTGGATCACGTGGGTTTAGTGGAGTCCTCGTCTTCAGGGATCACATACGAACATTCAGCATTTCTTTAACGCTCGCATACTTTGGTGCAGCAAACTTGGATTGTAGACCATAATTGACACTTGTGAGCTCATTGAAGGTGAGCCCCGCGGCGAATGCTGTTACGCCAATTGAAAGAGCAGCGATTCGTGAAGGCCATGGCGATGAGGAGGACGATGGCGCTGATTTACGGGAGCTGTTCCACCGGCGGCTCTGGAAGTTTCCCGACCTGCTGATACGATTCAGAGTTGTTGTCAGAATACGTCTGCCAGCGGCCACTGGAGGAAACATCTCTGCGCGCTGGGGAGGATGATGGCTTGCAACTTGCCCGTGGAGTGTCGTCGAGTTTTGCCGGAATAAGGTACGCGTCGATCCCTCTGAGTGGTCACGTGCGCAGTTGCAATAGTAGCTCAAAATAGGGGACTAGAGTTTATAGAGAACCCAAATACCAGGTTTGATTTATCAATCTTTGGAGAGTCTAAGATCGATATGCCCTGGGCTAATACTGTAAGTGGTCGTTGCTTGGTCGAACTTATAGGCAAAATGCCAAACTTCAGAATGTTCGGTAGCGACGGCATTGCACTACCTCGCTTGTGTGCACCAGGTGTTGTGGCTAAGAAAGGTACAATCTTTTCGTACTGTGTTCATATTACTAAATGTTCATTCAAGAGACATCTTAAACAGCTCTGAATGTCTGTACAACTTTTGCTGTTGATAAAACTCAGCTTCTGTGTTATAACTTGTAGTAAAGGCTGACAGCAACTCAACTGTTTCAACTTCTCTTGATGGTTCTTCTACCATTTAGCAGGTCTCTCCTACTGGGTAAGAGCGCTGATGGGTAGTAAAACTAGACGATCCTGAGTCTATGAGATCTAGTACATTGTGAAAACATTCTTTGGAAAAATGAGCTCGACTCTCCTTCATCAGAAAAGGCTATGTATTACGTTTTTCAAGGCTATGAAAAAACTAGCGATTCTTTTAGTCTCGAATTTTGAGGCTATGAAAATAAATTGCTTGAGATTCGAAAGTATGAAAAGAACCCAGCAACAGCGGCGTACTGAACAATTAAGAATTAAGGTAAAGACTGATCAGCGCATCTGCAAATCTGGTTAAACTTCGCTGATCATAGGAGATCAGGGGCGACGGGTGAGCCCAGCGCCAGGGAAATCGAAAGTGTGTCACAATAAAGTGCTCCGTAATCTTTAATAAAGTCCCCCGTTGCAGATTAAACGTTTCTGCTATTTTGCACCAATGAAAACAGCGAAACGAAATGGGCCAAGCACGGTGAAGTCTAGCCACGTGATTTAAATGTGGCGTTTCGAATCCAAGTCAAACTCTTCGGCCTCATTACTTCATCTACCTGGGTACGAGGCGGGGGCATCCTCCTTGTCCTGGGATTATCGTATTGCACTTTCCCTTCAACCCGAAATGCGGAGGTAGATTATGCTCATTAATCGTTCGAGCAACGCCAATGGGACCCAGATGGGTTTGAAAAGCGTATGTATATAGACCTTCTAGTATGTCTCTCTTCATTCTCCATCCCACTTGGACCTCGTACACTCTCTTCCTGAACTCTAGTTAGTTCTGTCGTTCATTACTCAAAATGCGTCTTACATTCATTTCTTCCGTTATTGCTTGCGCTGCCACTTCTGTTCTTGCTGATGCTAGCATCTCATCCTTCCCCAACTCTTTGACTCTCTCTTCCAGTTTCGACCCAATCAAGGCAGCATATTGGACTGGCCTCCCTCACCACCGCAGAACGCCCTTTTCCGTCTCTCCAGATGGAAAATCCGCATATCTTGCGTACCTGGACGCTGCCCTAAGCAGCGTGGTAGTTCAGCAGGTTGATGTCAGCACATTTACCGCAGTCGGCACGGCGGTAACCCTTTCGGCTTACGAGGCAACTGGACTAGTTGCTCATGACGATGGGTTTGCGTTGTTGGCTACTGTCACCGCTACTGGAACCACCGACCTTCCACCGGACTCCGAGCCTATCGTGTCTCTCATCAGGTATACGAATGGCGTGGAATCATGGAGGACACCACTGAACGGACCAGGAGTTCACGCTTCGGACGGTTTGAGTGCAACTCCAGATGCCAACGGTGATCTTGTTTACTCAAACGCAACTGGTCTCTACGCAGCATACTTTGTCGTTACAGCATATACTGGTGATGCCGCAGGCCATTTTGGAGACTCTATCCAATATGTCTCTGATACCGGTGCTCTTCAAACCACTACATCATCAAGTACCTTTGGGTGTTCTCACAACACTGGTATTGGACTTGAAGCTGCCGATGAGGTTCCCTTTGCCAGTATCTGTGCTGAGGACCAAGGAGCTATCTGGTTGAACACTGACACTCAATACATGTCGGGTGTCAAGATTGCCAACGAAAACACCACAAACGGTTGTAGTGGAGAGCCAAGTAAGTATCCTTCTTTGACCTTCTGCTTTATTCTCTAACAATATTAGTGGGTGGAATGTCTGGCTCCTACAGCAATCTTGCACGTTTCCCAGGAACCACCAAATACATCTTTGGATGGCAATCTCGTGGTGCTGTGGACCTAACTCTAAATGATTGGTTGGGATCTCCATACACACAGTCCAGTCCCCGCTGGCTCAATCACAACGTCGCCATCGCCACTATGTCAAGCAAGGACACTCTTACTGGATCCGAGGCCTCGTCTACCGTCGGAGCCGCCGAGGGAGATTCTCAGGTCAACTGGATTACTGAGAGCACAACCGAGGACCACCAAAATGTACACGTCGCAGCAATTGATGCAAGCACCTCTCTAGTTACTTGGGAGACCTTGACTAGCCCTGACTGCCAACCTGTACCACTTGGCTGCTCTGGCACATATGCTGGAACTTCTTTCCAGGTTGTTGATAGCACTGGTGCTAAGATTGGATCTCCAGTTGTGTCCACTAGCGTCTTCGTTAGCGGAGATATTGCAAATGTTGGCACTGACAAAGTCTGCTGGCCATACGTTGACATGACATGGGATTTGAGTCAGCCTCTGTCTTCCGGCACTCCAGTTACACAGATGAGCTTTGCTTGTGCCAGTATTGGAGGTGACACTACGGCGTCTTCAAGCGTCGCAGTTTCAGCGTCTACCTCTGCTATCGCTAGTTCCGCTGTTGCAGCTGTCGCTGTCACATCTTCTTCTGAAGCAGCTTTATCCACACCAGCTTCAACTTCTGAAGTTCCCGTCGAGGCCACAAGCAGCGATACCCCAGCAGAAACCACTTCAGCCGTGGAGCCCGTAGCCACTTCATCAAGCGAAATCGCCACCTCTTCATCCATTGAAGTACCAACCTCGATCGCTTCCACTGCCCCAACCTCCGCCGTCGTAAGCCCCAGCAACGGAGCTTCCCCTCCAAGCAAGTCGCAGCGTTTGCACCGCACCACATTCGCAACATCCGTCAAAGCAACAGAAACAGGTTCTGTAGATGATACTTGTGATTCTGATTAAGTATATGGCATGTAAGAACATGTCAAAAATAAAATAGGGCTTGGTCCTTTTATTTCATGTATATATTTTAGCTTTGTGTGGGTGCATTAGGTAGATCCCTTGTAGACAATCTCTCTATAGTAACATAGCAGGATTTAGCTTGCAATTTCTTAAGCAAATTGTTTTGATGTGCTCCCATGTGCCTTACCTTGACTGTCCTACTTACTAGCTTTACTAGATGGTTAAGAGGCTTGATGGGGACAAATTCGCTATTAATGTAATGCTATGATAGACATGCTTAGAATCCACTTCGCTTCTTTGGACAACCAGTAGTTATATCTATATATAACCACAGCTGCCACAGCTGTATAATAGTACATGTACAGAAAAGAAAGATTTCCCAAGAACGTTCCTCTAACCAAAATCACACAGGAAATGAAGCAGCAAGAGATGTACACTTTGGCATCAAGTGGATTCCTATAACTTATAGGAGTTTACATCCAAAATCACACTTTTACATTTCCACCACAGTAGCATACATAGTAAGTAGTTAATGTCTATAGATTCTCTTAGTGATTTAGAGTAGATTAAACGCGAAGAACGTATAATAACAATAAGAGTCGACGTAACAACAAATATCAAAAAAAAAAATCTTATACTTTGTACCTAGTTCTGTACTGTTTCCTTTGCAAGACAATTAAAATTTGCCTCGTTTTATTTGTTTGTACCAACATACTGACTCGAGACACTAGCTATAACCACAAGGCTCACTGTTTCAGCAGAATCGTGTTTATATTTAAAGTAAGATACATTATTTTAGTCAAATAATCCATATGCTAGGAAGTTCCATCTCTTTTTCCAAGCTCCCTGCCTTAAAAGAGAAAGTGTCACATGATATAAAACCCCAAACTCTACCTACCCCCTCGCTTAACCTATATCCTCACTCTTATCCCAAAACAAAACAAACAAAAAAAAGGCATCAAAACAAATTCTCCTATACCCCATTCCCGCCCTCCAAAAAAAACTAAACTTATACCAAGCTCAAAGTCCAACAGCAAAACTGTAGAAACAGAAACCAGGCGAACTGATTTTTTGTATTTAGCGGTAACCTCTCGAGAGGAGCTTTTAAAGCTTTGCTTTTACAACCATGGCAACTTAACCAACCCAGATTTCTAGTGTTAGTTATTTGAGTGCAGCTGTAAGTTGGGATGTCGAAGATCCTTACAGGTGCTATTCTCTCGGTTTGGCGTGGATGAAATTTGCTTATTTGGATTTATATGATGAGAAGTGGTGACGGGATTTTGGTTGCGGAGATTAAGCGAGGTAGAATCTTCTTAGAGGTGAAAGCATTAAATTGCCCCAAAAAAAACTCAGAAAGGCACAAGAAAAACTTCCTAAGGAAGTTGAAATTGGTACCTAAGTTTTAATAAAATCAATAGAAAAGAAAAGAAAAAGAGAAACATTATTTGGATTCTTATACCTCAAACTCCCAGGGGTAGCATATACTAAACTTCCAAAAATCCTCTCCTTCTAATTTCCTAGAGCGTGTCTTGCCTGTCACTTTATAATATTCACTTCAACTTTTCATACCTAGCTTTCAAGAGCTTCGATTTTAGTTGATTACTTGAGATTATAGAGGAATACTATTCAATCATTGGATATCCTTGTACTTGTACAACAGCTCATGAAAATAAAATTTACATTATTTACACTTACTCAACAAATCATTCACGCTGCAATTTCTTGATTGATTCAAACCCCTTATAGACTCCATCTCCAAGCTGATTGATTCATTCAACTCTCTTCTATTCAAGAAACAAAATATACCAAGAATCTTAGAATCATTCTCAGTATACCACATCAACCAACCATTCACCAAAATTTACTCCCAGTTATTTAAGAAGGCTCTCTTCCCCATAGTATGCTACTATATCCCCCCAACTATCAAATCTTAACACACTCAAAAGAATACCATAAAAAACAAGCATCAACAGCGCTCTACCCTATCAACAAGACCTAAGCGACCCCTAAGACAAGTAACACGAAATTCCCAAGGATCCTGATCCCATGTCATCATATCTCAAAACAGTCCTCACCAAATCCCAAGTCTTCCTTTCCAATAAAAAGGAGATATGGGATCTAGGTATCGAAGTCTTTACAGAGAGTAGTCTTTTATACTTCTCCGGACAAGTCACAAGATTTCCAGCACTCAAGCTCAAGCTCAAAAAGAAAACAAAGCAGCAGCAACAAAGTACCACTTCTCCATCAACCTCTACACCTACAGAGCAAGAACAAGAACAAGAACAAGGAAAACCCACCACCAACACCATTCTACCAAACCACTCAAACCAAACCCCTACACTCTCTACAACCACACTCGAACTCGAAACCACATATTGCATAACCTGCACCTCAGAATTAAAACCCAACAATCTCAGTCTTCTAAAACCATGTAATCACCCTTTCGATCTCTATTGTGTTTTACAATGGTTCGATACACAATATACACTCAAACGTAAACATGAAAGACAAAAACGGAATTTGGAGAATATGGGATTAGAATGTCCAGTTTGTAGACAGGTGGTTGAGGAGATTTGGTATGATTTGAATGAGGGTGGGGATGGTGAGTTTAAGGTTTTGTGGATGGATTTGGGGCGGAGGTTTAGGGAGGGTAGGTGGAAGAGAATTGAGAGGTGGTGCTTTGGTGGGCCGTTGTGGTGATGTTGAATTAGTTGGTGCTGCTCGTGGGAGAAGAACATTGTAATCATTATAGGCGCTTAGAAATGACTTTTTGATGACATTCTAAATAAGAAGATAGTGGGATTCGGAATAAAGTAATTAAATTGTGAGACTTTGAAGGGAAGAGGAGCCAGCTTTCAATGTGACTAAAAAGATGCAAATGAAAAGTGAGGACACTTGCATTATTGATGGTTTTAATGAGCAAGGGCACATTGGCTAAGAAATTTTGTGCAAATGACGACAAAAAGCATACATGATAGCCCATTTCTCCTATTGCGGAAGCCCATCAAGAGAAGACCCAGGAATGAAGGTAAGTTTTGCAATTGTAGCGACAGAGCAAGACACAAAGTGTTCTCTCTACTTTGTTCCAGAAGCCGTTGCACCTAGTTGGCGAGCAATGTTGAGGATTGCCACCAACTTGGGGCGTGCAAGACCAACCCGATAACCCTGGTTCTGCTCTTCGCTATCATCAATGAAGTCCGTATCATAGTCGTAATCGTTATCATCCTCAATTCGCAAACCCTCTCGATTCTCCTCCTCCAGCTCTCTCATCGCATCCTCTTCGATATCTTTCGAGTCTTCTTTCTTCAGAACTGGTAGAAAGGCGTTATTCGAACCCTTGGCGAAGTAATTTTCTCCTGTATCATCATTCGTGGTTTTAGGAACTCCCCACTGCGAACCCTGCTGGAATCGTGGTGCCATCGGCGACTTTAGTCTAACCGGCAGCTCTTCCATCTTCACATCCACTTCCTCCTCACTCTTGTATCCTTCCTTCGCACCATTGCGCATGACACCCGTGGCAAAATCGTATGTCCATTCCTCATCTTTTATGGCAGCAGGAGCCCCCACATCCAACTTCTCTTGTTGTCGCCTCTGTTTCCACATCTGTAGCCTAACCCTATGCGACTCCCCTCTTCGCCGCTTCTGCTTTTGCTCGAGTCGTTTCTTCTCGTTCTGAGGAAATGATTAGCTGGACTGAATGTAAAGTTAAATCCAAAGCACTTACAAGCTCACTTTCAGTCAGCATCTTCTTCATCTTGGATTTCTTATTCTCTTGCTAAAGAAACGATTAGTTGGATTGAATACAGACTTAGGTTCAAAGCACTTGCAGCCTCCTTATCATCCTGTATCTTCTTAAGTCTGAGACTCCTTCTTACCCCTCTCGGTTTTCTCTGAAGTATTCGGTTAGCATAATTGTGTTCAACAGTAGTGGTGCAGTTACCTTTGCTTTTTTTTCGGCCTTGGTCTTGCTTGCCTAGAGCAATGAGTTACTTCGAAGGACGACGAACCCTAGACCCGAGATACTCACTATGATCTTCTCCTTTTCCGGTGCCTTTGCGGGTGGAAGTATCTTGCTCCAGTCGGTGCGCACGAAAAGGCCGGTGTTCTCGTCGAAAGGCATGTCTGCGGTGGTATCACTAGATTGTTGTGATGAAGTCGAAAAGATCAGGAATGGTAAACTTCAAGATTGGGAGTCTGATATGATGTATGGCTGCAAAGTACTTGAGGCTGTAGCCACATACGGCGACGCTCTGTTGATGTAGCCGTGATGCCGAAGACTGTGTGTGCTGGTGGTGTTGCGATTGAAGATTATATTTGCGCAAAGAGTATGCCGCTGATTGAATACAAGATAGGCTGCGGCACGTGAGAAGAGGTACCTGGGCCCTGAGTGAATGTGCCGAATGAACGCGTGTAGAGTGCGTAGGTTTGTGATGACTTCGAAACGAAGTACTGTGGTGTACTTGCTACTTTCTGATGCTGCTAGATACCGTATTGCCTCAGACTCGGAATAGGTACACACATGGGGCAACTATCCAAGGAAATTTGAGAGTTGGAGATGTGATTACCACTGGCGTAGATGAGATTAAACTATCTTACGATGCTTTGTTGCCTTGCGGTGTATCAAGGCCCTTCCCAATTTAGTGAATTGATATCGACTTTAGCGCGAATCCAACAACAGAATGACTATCCTTCGCACCTTCCCTAAAAAAGCCACAAAAAATGATAAGAGCAAAAGTGAAGCTAACATGAAGACTCCTAAAGCTCTGCAATTGTTGGTTTTGTCAATTCTACCTACATATTTGCCTACCGGAACGGCTACCATAAGTAGCTCGGTAGCTACCTACCTATATTTCAGAGTGTAACTATGATTGATTGATAAGGTACTCCCTTTGCATACCTACCTAACTTACAGCACACTTTGACGACTACAATTTACGCTTATCCAAAAATTTGTAGCAACTTGACTACTCTCTTCACATACCTAAGCAAGAGAGACTTCAAGTTCTTCAACAGAAGACAGGAAGAAAGCAGTAGGCAAAGAAGAAATATCTCTCTAAAATAAACTATAAGTGACAGAAACAACTACCCATCACATTTCAAGTGTATTTTCATACCGTTTAATAGCTAAGAAAAGTTCCGCATAGGACAATTACATAAGGTGCTTTTGTTTCCTTTGTAAATCTTGTTGCCTACTAGTCACTCTTTACGGGCTTCAACATAACGTTTCATGATCGCTGCATAATCAATCGACGCTTGGTATCTCACTAGGAAGTTTGAAGATATAAGCTTGATAAATACCTTATTCCGCATAAGGTGCTATAGCCCTTAGAATACAGCGAATATATAGCGAACGTCTGGAGGGTTCGTCGCCAGCCAATTTTTGATTTGTTGTCAATGTGGTTTTAAGGGCTGGATTTTAAATACCAAGCAGTAAAACAGCAAAACAGCAAGATGGCGGGGCACTTAAGAAGTGTGGAAAGAACCATCACATACCTAAAGTAGGTGAGGTACTTCCGTAAGAAAGGGGATATTTAAGCGAGGCCCCACATTAGCATTGCTACAATAGCGCAACTAGAATAAAGATCCAAAAAAGCAAAACTATAGGATAAGAAATATTCTAGAACACAGCACTACCAGTATTTTTATCGATCATCTTTTCCATTCCCCACCCTTACCTGTGATAAGAGCACTAGGTAGGGGAATGGAGGGGGAAATAAGATAGAATAGGTGTAGTATACGTACGTATACGGAATTGACGGCCCTTAGGTCCTTTTCTATTTCCTCAGACCAGAACTTGGTACACTCACATGGATTTGAAGATGTGGTTGCTGGCATGAAATCAATACCCGAGACTTTCGAACACACTAGAACACTACGGCCACATCTCTAATCTCATCCTTTAGATTTAGACTTAAGGAGTTCGACCTAAGAATATATTCCTACCTTGATCGTAGTGCCGAAAATAGCGACTTCGATCATTAAGATTGCGGCGAGTACTTTAAAGACTAATATTGATGGAACACAGTCTTTAAGTTCGAAGAGTTGTTGTCGAGCAAGTTTTTAAGAGATTGTTCTTAGGTATAGAAGAGGCCTAAGGCTGGAGACAAGCTCAAGTATCGCGGAGGCATTTTGGGCATCTTATTTGCTGAAAGATAAGAGAATCGCCACTCGTCTATTGTAAATTATGCACCGGTTCTACTGCCGGTATCATAAAGCTGTCTGGCCTAAAGAATACTAGCAATCCTTAGATATTTGATATATTAGTAAACCGTCTGCTATATTGATTCATGACTCCAACGATGAGTGTTATGTGGACTTGTTACGAAGAGTTGGTGAGCTTATCTACTTACCCTATTAAGCAATTACTTTCATCAAGTAACTATTTGTTCACATTATTTGCCTGAAAATCCGTAATCCGCATGGTTTACGAGTCGATGAGGCCTTAGGAGCCGTAGTACTTTCCTACCCAGAGGCTCTTAGGTAGCCGAAACTGGACCCCAAAAATGTAGCCACAACTGATGTCTTTTCTAGACCCCGTTTTTATTCACTAGATAGAATGTATGCCACAGTAAGGTTTATCCAACGAAAAATGATCCTTTCGTTTCCTTCTCCCGCTAGTATTGTGCGAAGTGTCCACGGCTTGTACCCGTCTTTTACTAACGATACGGACTTGAGAACAGGTGGTAAAGGCAGGTACTTTCCGTACCGTAACTCAGAAAACGGTATCCATTAAACTTACTCTAAGTCGATTTTTAGCCCGCAATAATAACCAAAATACAAAATTCTCCTACTTCAAAATTCTTAAGATGCTTGTTCCGAATTCCATTTCGTGGCCTTGTAGCTATAGTTAACTTGACTGACCGACTAACGACCGCACTTACAACGGAATTTCTTAGCCCCAAGGCTAAGAGACACAAGAAGAGATCTTTCTGAACTTCGCAAACTTGATCTATTTTCTATAGATTCAACTCTCATATTATTCTGTCGCAGCATAATATCGAAGACGGCGCAACTTACGACAACGGTAACGAAAGAGACCTCTAATCTCGACCTTTCGATAGCGTAATAGAGCTTAAGCTTGCGCTTCAACACTCTTCGCACGAAGCCAAGTCATAGGACTTGCGAACTTTCAGTTCATTTGCTTTCGTGGATTTCGACTCTGGAGACAACCGACAACGACAACGACTGGTAGCCAAGAAAAAGACAACGTGAAGCGCAGCGGTAGTTGCTAAGAAGGGAGTAGCCAACTTTGACTGTAAGCACTCGTTTTACTTGACTCTGATCTGGGCGTCGCGCATATACGGTCAAGGCTGGTAACAATCACATATGTTCATAATCACCACCCAGACCACAGAACCACAACACAACGCAAAGCAGCGCAGCGCAACACAAACTCGTGAATAACTGCTAATAATCAGTAGAAGAACTCTCAACCTACAAAAGCCAAAAGTCGTAATCGTACGTTCTCCCTTCCCCTCTTAAACGAAAGTCGTAACTCACGAAACCGCATAGATGGCTTCCAACGGAAGTGGGCCTAGACTACCACCTTTCGAGACCTTCATGGAGACCGCGAGCAACGGCGAAAGGGATCGAGAAGGACAACAGATGGAGATACCAGAGCGGCAAGTAAAACCTTCATACATCTTCATCTCAGACTGAAAAGGGAAACCCACTGATAATTTCACCAGAGGTAAAGGTATCCATCTCATGCACCCAAATCGCTATGCAGGCCCTTTCATGAGCCGAGCACCATACATCAATGCGAACGGAGAAGAGACCGAGGAATTGCAGCCCAATCAAGAAGTTGGCGTCAACAGATCTGCTCTAGTTCCGCATCCGACAATACCAGGGTTTGAGGCCGTCAACGCTGTTGCCGCTCAGGGCATGAGAGATAATATCCCCAATGGAGGAGTGCACGGCGCTGCTCGATATGGGAGAATACCTGGTATTGGATCTTTGTATGATGCCGTGGATCGTGGTATGAGGGATCGGGAGCTTGAAGAAGAAAGACGACGTCAAGAGCAAGGGCTCTTCGAACGGGATGTTGCAGAACGTCTTGCCGAAGAGCAATGGCGCCGTGATGAGCGACAGCGTGTTCAGCAAGACACCGAGGCACAACGAGATGAACAATGGCGCTTCGAGGAGCAACAACGTATCCAGCAGGAACAACGTGCTCGACAAGAACAAATTGCTCGGCAAGGGCTTGAAGAACAACAACAGTAAGCGGCTACGTCCTGTTTCCCATTTATATTAGTAGCGGCGACATGCTCTGGCGGACGGGATAAGACTAGTAAGCACACGGAGAGCGAATGGAAAGACTACTTCAAATCCAATCAAATCCCTCAATGACACAACCTTCCTTCTATCCTTTTGTCGCTCTCTGTGTGCCTCTTGTCATGTCTACTGACCGGAGCTGATCTTGCTCAAACCACCTGATGACTGTCATCTCTTGTCTCCTCTTCTCTTTTCCTCTCTTGATTTATTATTGGTTAAAGGAGCAAACTTACTAAAGAAAATAGCAGTACTCCCCACGTCGAGTTTACGAACGATGATGCTTACGACAAGGCCTGGGAACGGCGTTACAATGATTACCCGGAGGATTGGCCCGAAGCTCGATCTAAAAAGGATATTCGACGCAAGAACAAGACTGCGGTTCCCGTTGAATATTATTGGGAGAACCAGGGTCCACTCCTTCTGCAGTCTATTGATATTGATGCAGTTCTTGCACAACAACAGAAGAATACGCAGGGATTGTATTTTCCGGTCCAGTCCGAAAGTGTTATCCGGCAGAGTGGCCATAGTACGGTTCCTGTTCCACAACAGCACATCCAGGGAATTGTTTTTCCGTCGCAGTCTCAAGGAGTTTTTCAGCCTATTGATCATAACACCGCTCTTACTCAACAACGGGCAAACGACCAGAGACTCCTTCCGGCTCCGTCGCAAGGGGCCTTCCAGGCCGCTAATTATATGGCATTTCTTAAGCAAGAACAGACGAACAAACAAGGAATGCGTTTTCCGGCGCAGTCTCAATTGCCATTCCAGCATAATAATCGGATTATGGATCATGCTCAACAATGGGCGAACAATCAGGGACTTCCTTTTCGGGCTCAGTCAAAAGGGACCTTCCAAGCCGGCAATCATACGGTATTGCTTGCTCAGCAACAAGCAAACAACCAGCGACTCCCTTATCCGGCACAGTCTCAATTACCGTTCCATCACAATAATCAGATTGCTGATCCTGTTTGTCCATGGGAGAATAACCAGGGCGTCCCTTTCCCAGCTCAGTCACAAGCGACCACTAATTATCTCGCATTTCTTGCTCAGCAACGGGGGAATAACCAGGGACACCATCTTCCATCGCATCCTCAAGGGGGTTTCCAGCCCACTGACTCTACCATGGCTGCTGCTCAACAATGGGAGAACAACCAAAGATACGGCTTTCCGTCGCAGTCTCAAAGCGCTATCCAGTACAACAATACCGCAAATCTTCAAACCGTAGGCCGTCCAATTCTATCCCCAATAAAGAGGGAAGATTTTTGGGGACAAGAGTATCAATCCCAGAATCTCGATAACAGTATGTATTCATATAGTGCTGATGATGAAGGCTGGTCTTCTTCGGAGGGCGTTGGTTCTGCGTATCCGATTCGTAACAAGTCCAGTTCAGTGTACCCTGTCATTAGCACAAAGAAAGGTTTGGATGAATTTCAACGTCCAAGATTTGAAGGTTGTGATGAAGGTCCTTGTTGGGGTTGAGGACCTTGAAGCAAAGTTATAAAGGTGTATGTTGAAAATTATGTTGCGCTATGTTGGGTGTTCGAGATGGCACATCTTCTTTCTTGAAGATTGAGTTGGAGGTTTCGGTTTCTCTGGTTTTGTATGGATATGGATATACCCATTTGGGATTAGCATTGTTATTTGCATCAGCAATGGCGGAAATGGGGCTATGAGTTCGTTTCTCTTCTTTAGTTTGGGAGTGAGATTCGCTTATTGGCAATGAACTGTGCGGTTGATGAAGAAGATGTTGGCGTGTAGCTCTGATAATGTAGGAATCACATCATGTCAACGACTGTCCCTAATCAAAGAGTTTATCAGTGATTATCCTTTCAAGCTCTCTGTACCTACGTGGCATTGAAATCTTGACTCATCGATAAATGTCCGCAGATAGCTCGGCAACGGTGCAGAGTCAAAAGGCTTTGTCTTGTGATGTTTTGTATTGGTAGAAGTGCTGCGGTAGGATCATTGTCGTAGTAGACTTTGCATTGAAGCGTGGACGCATTGCAAAGTGAAGCCAATGAACATTGGTTTGTAGGTCAATGCTCAAGCTCATCTCGTGCACAGAGTCAAGTACCCGTAAACATATTCCTAAACTATTTTCAAACTTTGATCCTAGATGGCACCTCCTAAGTACGGATTTCGGTAAGCTTTACCGAGGCCTATTTCAGGCTTTTAAGGGATGAGTGAAAGTAGCTGGTGGAGTATCTATTTACCTGACAGTACTTTCTAGAACCTACTTCGTAAGCTGTCATACGAAGTAGGAGATAAACCTCCCCTTGGGTTTCTTATGCCCCTGCCTTAGTGTGCAATGTGAAGCTGCATGCATGCATACCTTAGTGAGTTGGCGACTCGACGGCGCTTGTGTAGTGTAGCGACACCGACAATGGATTGTCTCAAGTCGCAAGTTGTAAGTGGTACAGTTGTTAAGCATAGATAGGTACGAAAAGATACACCAACTGCCAACCATCAATAAAACCCAGGAGTGAGCATCACAAGGACAAAAATACCCACAACGAACGCATTTAACTTTGCGGCTCCATACTCCCAAAACAGAAGTGTGACCTGTCAGAAGTCCACGACTCCAAAAGCCCAAGAAGGTGGGAGAGTGGAGTGGATTTTGGAGAGGAAAAACAAAAAGGGGGGTGGGGGGGAAGTTGGAACGCAACTTCGCAAAGTCCTGATATGGGGAAATATTGACTCTTGGTAGAGAAAGTGGAGTACGGATACGCTCTAGGCCGGCCGGCTCATCCAAGTGAAATTTTCTTTCTGGTCATCCGGGCAGCTTTGGGTTCGACGGAAGGAATTAAACACGTCGCAAGGACGAAGAGCGATGCGTAAGTAGTAGAGGACCAGACCTCAAGAGAAAAACCACAAGAGTTGTTCCGTTGAGGCTTTATGGCTGCGAAAACGGTTCGGAAGAAATAGCGAGGTGAAGGTCTGGATAAGGTTATCAATATATCAACACGCGGCGTTGAGTGAGAGAGAAGTTGTGTGTGTGTGTGTCTACTTGCATTGCGCCCGGTGAAGGGTATTACCGGCCCTCGGTTCTTGACGTGCTGATACTTCTGCGGGGCGGCAAATGATAGAAGGGACTCCCTTTTGACTGTCGCATACAAATAATGTTGGTGCACGAGAAGTAACTTTAGTGAGTACCGTACCTCGGTATCACTGTATTAGGACTTCACAAAGGGCATTCACTAAGTGACATTATTGACTTTGAGGGCGCAACGGGCATTAAGACGGACAATAAATAGCCAAAAGCTCTTAGCCTTAACCTTGCCCAATGCCCTATTCTCTTAATCAACTCTCTTTCAGCCATCGCCACGTGGTCCATTGGCATCAGCAGATGTGTGCACGTATCAAATGTCGAAGGGCTGGTGCGATGGCAAAACGAAATTCCATCAATTGGATCGGAGATCACCTTGGTTCTTTCGAATCTCAACCCCTGGCCAAGAAACGAGTCAACGAGCCCAAGAGCCCAAAGGAAAACATCTGGCCTCCCTGCAAGGTCTAAAATATAACATCGGGGAAGGCTACCGAGATCCGTGCTTGTCTCTGGTGCAGGCCGTCAAAGTCTGCTGGGCTCGCCTTTCCCCACTTGGACGCACTTGGAGCTGCGAACCTCCTGCCAAATCCTTGTGTGGTACAGGGCCAAAAAGGCACCTGGAGCACGGTTCACGTCACATGCCCCGTGGAAGAAAGTCTTGTCTTTTCGGTTGAGTCGAGTTTGGAAGGTGAAGCGGGAGGCTGGACTTTCCGTTCTAGCACCTGGCACGCCTGACGGCACTTTTTGGGCTTGCATTGCTGGCTTTTTTCTGCTGAGAGAGCGAGAGCGCCAACGCCCCCTCTTCTTGATGCGACTGCGATCTTCAAAATGTTGTCATCTCCTCTCTCCTGTGACACAGCCCTCTCCTCAGAGTACTTCTTGCCTCCGACTCCTCTCAATCTTCTTCTCAACAATAACCACCAACTTCTCCTCCTCCTTCCTGCCTAATCACACCCTGCCCCAAGCATACGCCACCCCCTGTACCAAGAACTCAACCCAAGCCTGCTTAGCCTTACTGCCGGTGCTACCAAGAGTGACCGCAGCTACGAGACCGATTGCGAGAGCGCAAACTCAACATAAACCTACCGTCTCCCAGGTGATCAACACTAGAGAAAGTCGTTTATATCATCACTACTGGCGCAAGCAATTGTCGACGGTGTATGCTATAGCGAACAACTATATCTACCCGCATCGGCCCTTGTCGACCACAATGCCTCCCACTCGCAGCTATTCTGGCATCTCAACGCCCACCGTCGCACACATGGAAACCTCAATCCCTCACATCGACGACCTGAAGACCAGGTTGTCGGATCCAGCACCAACGCATTCACACGTTGAGAGCGTCACTCCTCCTATCGTCGAGGCGCATCTTCCTTCCGGCATAGTTGAGACAAAAGGAGAGAAGAAAGAACACTGGTTCATTGGCAGTATAGATCAGGGCACAACTTCTTCGCGATTCTTAATCTTCAATGGCGAAGGGACGCCCGTCGCAAGCCATCAGATTGAGTTCGAAAACATGTATCCTGACTCAGGGTAAGCTCTAGCTTTATTTACTTGCACCTGTGGTTTCAATTGCTAATAACTTCTGCAGATGGCACGAACACGATCCTGCGGAATTAATATCCTCAGTCGAGCAATGTATAGAACAAGCCACAGCCAAATTCCTCGACCTCGGTCACAAGAAATCTGACATCAAGGCCATCGGCATCACAAATCAACGCGAAACAACAATCTGCTGGGACACAAACACCGGCGAACCCTTATACAATGCCATTGTTTGGCCCGACACACGGACGAAGTCACTGGTGCGAGACTTGAAGGCCCGCAAAGGCGCAGACGAGCTCCTGCAATTATGTGGTCTTCCACTCTCCACATACCCTTCCAGCGTCAAGCTACTCTGGCTCTATGAGAACGTTGAGGCCATTCGCAATGCCTACGACGAAGGACGCCTCTCTTTTGGCACAGTCGATACCTGGCTCATTTACAAGCTGAACGGCGGAAAGGATGCCAACGTACACGTCACCGACACCACCAACGCGTCACGAACAATGTTCATGAACATCCACACTTGTCAATATGACGACAGACTGCTTGACTTCTTCCAGCTCAATCGCAAAAACATCACTCTCCCCAAAATTGTGCCTTCTTCAGACAAAGAAGCGTTCGGTAAAATTGCGAGTGGGGCGCTGAAAGGGATCCGCATTACCGGATGCCTGGGTGATCAATCAAGCGCATTAGTGGGCCAGTGCGGATTTTCTCCGGGGCACGCTAAGAATACTTATGGAACTGGCTGCTTCTTATTGTATAACGTAGGAGAGAAACCGGTTATTTCAAAATATGGACTTCTTGCCACAGTCGCATATGATTTTGGTGGATCGCGCAAGCCAGTTTACGCCCTCGAGGGCAGCATTGCTGTCGCAGGATCCGGTGTCAAGTTCCTAATGAACAACTTGGGATTCATCAAGCACTCTAGCAAGATAACCGAGTTGGCTGAGAGTGTCCCTGATAATGGCGGTGTTGTTTTCGTAACTGCCTTCAGCGGGCTGTTTGCGCCGTACTGGATCGATGACGCAAAGGGAACAATCTGTAAGTTACAGCTCGGCCCTACTACCCCATGACCCCCACACTGACATCAGAACCCCAGTCGGCATCACCCAACACACGCAACGCGGGCATATCGCACGCGCAACCCTGGAAGCAACCTGCTTCCAAACAAGAGCCATTCTCAATGCCATGGAAAAGGACTCTGGACATAAGCTCGAAGGACTCGCTGTTGACGGAGGCATGTCGAACTCTGACATCACCATGCAAACACAAGCCGACATTCTTGGCATTCCAATTGATCGTCCTGTCATGCGTGAAACCACCGCTCTTGGTGCTGCTATTGCTGCTGGCTTTGCAGTTGACATCTGGAAGGAATTTGACGAATTGAAGACAATCAACGCCGACGATCGAACCGTCTTTACCCCTGGTAAGGACGAGAAGCGTTTTGCATCTATGTTCACGAAGTGGGAGCAAGCTGTTGAGATGAGCAAGGGATGGGTACTAGATTCGGAACAGCATTAGAATATAGCTCCCTTAATTGGTTGAGCTCGGAGGCATGGACTTTTTGGGAAAAGGAGTGATTGGCAAGGAGCAAATCTTATGGGATACGGAGTAGAAAGGCGGTTATGAAACTGGATGCCCGGGTCATGATTATTTCGGAGAGGGTTGGAGACATTTAGTAATTGTCTTTTTCATGATACCATTCAAGAGCCCAGCCCTGAAACTTGTAGATATATTAGCCCTATTATACTTTAGCCTTAATGGCTCCTTCTTTCAAATGAAATAATTTTTCAAACTTAAATGGTAATAATTGAATTGGGCGGTTAAGATGGAAGATATACTAAGTACATCCCGTCGCTTCTGAATGACAATGATTTTGTCAAAGCGAAGATAAATAAGCGACGAAACGAGCAACATTAGAAAAAAATGTCGGGGGCATCCAGTTGGCTAAAATATTTCATTACTCGTATCCCAGATCCTTGCAAAAGTTAGGAACGTCATTCCGAGCACGGGAGGACTAATGTACGAGGCCAGAAGGGGCCCAAGTTGCTTAACGTTTGTCTTTCTCGTTTCTGTCACGATTCATGTCACGCACAACACAAAGGGAAAAAAGACGGGGTGAAGGTTTGAAGGTGAACCATGAAGATGTTACTAGTAGGGGGTACGGGAGTACGGGATGTACGGGACACACGGGAGGTGGATGTTCGAGGTTCGGTATACCTACTTGCTTTGGAGTTGGGCGGATACAGGACATGGAGCTTGGAGCCCTTGGAGCTTAGAGTTCGTGGGATCTCCCACGTTTATAAGTATGTACCACGTGGTATCTGCATGAAATATGTACGTTTACCTTTCGTATAGCTATTTTAGGTTATTTTAGGTTAGGAGTTTTTGAGGAGTTTGAGGAGGCGGTGGGATGTTGTGGAGATAGGGGATAGGAGATAGAGTACAGTAGGGAGGTAGTAAGTGAGTGGATTTGGATTTGGAGTTAAGAGGAGGTGGAGGTGGAGGTGGGAAATGAAGGAAGTATGTTTCTATGTTTTCTTAGTCGTAGTTCCGTTCATGTTTATGTTTATGTTTTAGTACCTTACATACCTCTCTATAAGGATTTAGACCTAGGTACAGTAGATAGGTGAAGTGATATGATATGACTTACGGTACTAGTCATACGAAAGTAAGTATAGAAGATCTACTCCATACTAACCTAGCTAACTCCCCTACCTACGAGTACGTTACTTCTAGATACTGAATCTACAATAACCTTCAACCTACATTAAATCCTTTACACCGCTCCCCCCCTAACCTACCAACCGACTAACCTACACCTCCCGCACTCTCTATTATACCGTAATCTTCTACTTCCTTTCTCCTAGGTATCTCTTTTCTAAATCTTTAACTATATTTGTGGTAAATTCACTGCTTGTAAAAGGTAAATGACAAGTGGTTACTTTTGTTTACTAAGTCTGTAGCAGTCTTGCAAGTGAACTGTTTACAAACTACCTTATACCTGCAGAAGTGCCATGCACAAAACCTACAAACGCATATTCAAATGCTGTGGTGAGACTAAGGCATGGATCGAGTCACTTATATACCTAGCGATAGAATGGGAAAATGGTAAAATGGGTATCGAGTTTTGAAATTTTCGCTTCCTATCTGATCTGATCGCTCGCTCAAAAATATACATGCCCCTGCCCCATGGGCCTGGAGTAGCTTGGTAAGATACGTAGGGCGAGGCAATTGCCACCTCCAACCACCGATCTCCTACGTAAGTAGCTTTCCCCATAATAAAGTGGTTTGCTTTCCCGGACGTAGCTCCAGCGCCAAGCCAAAGCCAAAGTCCAATGCAACGCCAAGTGCAAGTTATTCAACTGCCATCGTATGAAATCCTTCCCCTGCTGTGAATCGAGCAGCCTCTCAAATATAAAGTTTTCGCCTCAATGCGCCATTATTCCATGCATTGTAATTTTCCCGCTTCGCGCTCATAATCAAATTTGTACTGTTTATTTGGGATTCGAGTCATCAAGCACAGCATAAGCTTGCTGTAAAGCCCTTTTCTCTCTGCCATCATCCTCCAGAACAGTGATCCAATCCCGCAACTGGACCCCTCTGCCTTTTTCATGGTCCTCTCGCCATGTACCTAGTCGTCTCGCACCCTCGGTAGTCAACTTCTCTGGTTCTCGTGAAAACGATCCGCCTGGTGTGCCAGGTAGGCCTTGGGTCATAATCTTCGTAGGTGTACTGGCACCGCTTCCTGAACCTCCTCCCGTCATCCAACTGTACTTCTTCTTCTTTCCAAACAGCCCTCCTCCACCTCCACCGCCTAAGAACTTGGAACTTGTTGCATTGGCACTCTCGTGATTGGCGGCTTCATTGATCTTGGCTTCTTGTTTTTTCTTCTGCTCTTTCTTGGTGGGTGCTTTGAGGTCAGGGTCAGGTGCTACAGAGCCTGGTGTTGCTGGAACGACAGAGCCAGAGCGCGGGGTCCCATCTGGATTTGTTCGGGCTAAGCGTTTACGAAGTCGTGCCTCTTCAAAGTCGCGTTCTTTTGCGGCAGAGTTACGCAAGGCCATGACCACTTCATTACTAAATTTGACGGAGCCATCCGCTGCCTTGGTGCCGTTAGACGTAGGAGCTGCACCGATGTGTACTGAAGAGGGTGAACCTTTGACCATATTAGCTTGGCTAAGTTAAGAAATCAAGGTGCCATACGCTTAAGTGGGTTAGTGAGTGAGCTCACAGCACTTTCCCATCCATTGCGTGGAGCATCATCTGGCACTACATTTGTAGCATTGTTCTGGGCAGCCACATCTGCCCACTCGGCTGAAACAATCCCATGTGAGTCATTCTGTCGTTCTTTGGCAAGTCGAGTTGCCTCTTCTAACAGCCCGCGCAAACGGAATTTGGTTGCAATTGATAAGAGAGCAAGTTGGTCAACCAGAGGCGATTCAGCCGGAATAAATACTCCCTTTGTGGCTGTTATAGCACCGTTGGGTCCAGTAACTGTCTGCACGTTGACGTTGGAATGAGGAAACTGCTCTGGGAGCTTCATAGTGCCCATACTCTTATCCTTATCAAGATTTAGGACGAGTCCATTGTCATGAGCAAGCTTGAACATCCTCTGATGCATTACGCTTGGGTTAACAAAAGGGTTCTTCATCTCATTCTGCCTCGATGATGCAAGATTGTGAGCTGCTGCGTGCCATGCCTTATCAGCTGCCTCTTGTTCAAACTGCTTCTGGTCCTTGTTGCTAGTTGATTCCGCATTGTTTGCAGGACCAGCGCCGTAGAAAGTAGCTGCACTTCCAGGTGGAAATTGTGTGAAGCTGTGACCGGTAGATATCGAACCTGATTGTGAGCCTGAAAGTTGTGAGTTGAAAGATGTGTTGTACATCTGAAAAGTATATTGCTCTTCTTCCCGCAGGTCGATACCAGTTCCATGGAACACATCTGTTGCATCTCCCTCATCCTTCTTCTCTACAGGCTTTGAAGGCGGACCCATAGTACCGGCGGCACCTTGAGGCTGCATTGCGTAGTTGTTCCAATTTTGGGGGGCTTGTTGACTCATTTGACCATTAACTGCGTAGCTTTGCTGGTTTTGAAGATTTTGCTGCTGGTGTGGATGAGCTAGTTGCCCTGGCTGACTTGGAAAATTGCTTAGCGGACTTGATTGAGGAGGTTGGTGAAGTTGAGTTTGAGGATGGGTAAGATTTGGTGTTGTGTTTCCATTCCCATACGCGGTATTAGGCGTTGTGTTTCCATTGCTGGCGTATGGCGTGTTGTAGACGTTTGGGAGGCCAACGTGTGCAAAGTGAGGGGATGCGCCAGCAGATGGCGATGCCCCTGGGCTCATGCCGTATGGGGACTGAACATAGGGAGAGCTTGGTTGCGACGTTGGATTCGGAGATAGTCGTTGTCGTTTATTGGGAGGGAGCGCGAACTGCGAGGGAGTCGGCGGAGAGGTCGCAGCCTGTTGAGGAGAAAATGGACGTTGAGGGGCCACCTGATAAGGCTGCTGCTGTGGTTGCGCCATGATGGTGATGATTTTGAAAAGGGTCCGGAAGGAAAGGTGTCGAGCGTATAGAGGGTATCCTTCCTCACGAAGCAGGCGCAACGCCCGCCTTTCTCCACGAAGCTGGACCCATACGCGATTCCAAATGCCCAAATGCTTCCTGAGAGAATGCGCCGATTGAATGTCCGTCGTATGCGATTTACAGGTCGGTCCTGATTCCTACCAAATGTGCCCGTGGATGATGTTCTGATCACAATCCACTTCCGCTCCTGAGATATTGACTTTCGCGCTAAGAAAATACCAGTCACGTGGAACAAGCGCGCTAAGAATTCACCATTTGAGCCTCATTCATCTAACTTCGTCTGAGACTCGCGCTCGCGCCAAAACATATCAACAACAAGCAACAGACAACGAAAGCTTTTGTCCCTGTCATTCGTTACTCACTAGTCTTATTCTTTGCAATTGACCTGATACTCTTTAAGACTAACGCAATAGTGTTCCCACCGTTATGCTAATGCATTGAGGCTTCCAGCCTTGATCGCGCCTACAGGCGACCTACCTTACACTTTGCACGCAACGAAAGAACGAGAAAAGAACACCAACATCAAAATGGCTTCGAAGCGCAAAGCGGCAGCAATGGCGCCTGCTGTTGAGGAGCCGGTAGATCCGGCCGACGAGCTGATGTTTCTGTGTCTTGGGGGTGGTAACGAGGTCGGCAGATCGTGCCACATCTTACAGTACAAGGGCAAGACCGTCATGGTGAGTGATGTTGTCGCATTTTCGTTGGCGAATAATCCACTGACTTATTCTCTAGCTCGATGCCGGTATGCATCCTGGATACGAAGGTCTTGCAGCATTACCCTTCTACGACGACTTCGACTTGAGTACTGTCGATGTACTTCTGATCAGCCAGTAAGCGCCTCTCATACTGTCACTTTGGTCAATGGATGGAGATATTGGTCCTGTTTCAATTCCTTTTGGTATTCCTTGGTGCAGTTTGTGCGCGTTTGAGCGTTCGCTAGCGTCTTTCCTTCTACATATCATGTATACGAGAATCAATACAATTCAGTTACCACGCACCAGATGCATGTCTTGATTCCGTGAAGCAGTTTTGCATTTAGGACACACCACGATGTATATAGAATTCGGCCTCTCCACTGCTGAACTGGCCGAGTAAGACCTAGGCAGAACGAAGCTGACTTTACCAAGTTTCCATCTAGATCATGCGGCCTCCCTGCCATATGTTCTTGCAAAGACGAACTTCAAGGGGCGTGTCTTTATGACACATCCAACAAAGGCCATCTACAAATGGCTCATCCAAGACAGTGTCCGAGTTGGAGGAGCTACTTCCACGGATTCCACATCTCAGCCTGTCTATACAGAAGCCGACCATTTGTCGACATTCCCTCAGATCGAAGCCATCGATTACCACACTACACATACAATTTCTTCCATTCGCATTACACCATACCCAGCGGGCCATGTTTTGGGTGCTGCTATGTTTCTCATCGAAATTGCTGGACTCAAAATATTCTTCACAGGCGATTATTCTAGGGAGGACGACCGACATTTGGTGTCAGCTGAAGTACCCAAGGGCGTTAAGATTGATGTCCTCATCACCGAGTCAACATACGGAATAGCATCACATGTCCCTCGTTTAGAAAGAGAGCAGGCGTTAATGAAATCCATAACTGGTATACTTAACCGTGGAGGACGGGTGCTGATGCCTGTCTTTGCTCTAGGACGAGCACAAGAACTTCTCCTAATCCTGGATGAATACTGGGGCCGTCATGCAGAATTCCAGAAGATACCAATCTATTATGCTAGCAACTTAGCCCGTAAATGTATGCTAGTCTACCAGACATACGTAGGAGCTATGAACGACAACATCAAGCGACTTTTCCGGGAGCGAATGGCAGAAGCAGAAGCCTCATCCGATACTGCTGGTAAAGGGGGTCCGTGGGATTTCAAATATATTCGATCACTGAAGAACTTGGATCGTTTTGATGATGTCGGCGGATGCGTTATGCTGGCAAGTCCCGGTATGATGCAGAATGGAGTTAGCAGAGAATTACTTGAGCGTTGGGCACCGAGTGACAAGAACGGTGTCATAATCACTGGTTACAGTGTGGAAGGAACTATGGCGAAGCAGATTATGCAGGAGCCTGACCAGATACAAGCCGTTATGACTAGGAATGCCGGGGGTGCCAGAAGAGGCCCTGGAGGTGGAGAAGAGAGGGTGTTGATCCCCAGACGATGTAGCATTCAAGAATATTCATTTGCTGCTCATGTCGATGGGGTAGAAAACAGAGAGTTTATCGAGGAGGTTGCAGCTCCTGTAGTGGTAAGTCATATTCCGTTACAAACTTCATAGCAATACTAACAATGTATAGATTCTTGTGCACGGAGAGCAACATAACATGATGCGCTTGAAATCAAAACTGCTATCTTTGAATGCAGATAAAACTTTGAAAGTCAAGGTCTTCAGTCCGCGAAACTGCGAAGAGCTGCGGATCCCGTTCAAAGCCGACAAGACAGCTAAAGTGGTTGGTAAACTTGCTTCAATGCCCAAACCATCGGACGAACACCAGGCACAGCTCCTCACAGGTGTTCTGGTACAGAATGATTTCAAAATGTCCCTTATGGCACCTGAAGACCTAAGGGAGTACGCTGGTTTAACAACAACTACTATCACATGCAAGCAGCGTATGACCCTCAGTGCAGCAGGCATCGATCTGATAAAATGGGCTCTCGAAGGTACTTTCGGGAGTATTGAAGAGTTACCTGAGAGTGCGAGCAAGAATATGAAGAATGGCGATGTACACATGAATGGTAGCTCTGAAGAGGCAGATGAGGAGGTCTCTAGCGACACGACCGCTTATCTCGTCATGGGTTGCGTCACAGTACGTTACAGCAATAGAGGAGAGGTGGAGCTAGAATGGGAAGGCAATATGCTCAATGATGGTATCGCCGATGCTATTATGGCAGTGCTATTCTCGGTGGAAAGCAGTCCTGCTGCCGTGAAACGTACGTCCTATATCTTCTCTTCTGCGAATCAAGGCTAATGAATAACTACAGAATCATCAAGCAAACATTCTCACTCGCACTCCCATGATGAAGTGGCGCTCCCAACCCGCAACCTCCACGCCAACCTCTCGCCAACAGAGCGTCTGGAAAGGCTCTTCATGTTCCTTGAAGCCCAGTTTGGCGCTGACAACCTAACCCCAATTGACATACCAAAACTCTCTCCCTCTAACTCCCAATCTGCCCTTAAAGACGAGGAAGATGATGAAGAGGCAGGAAACGAGGAAGAGGAGATCAAGCAGGAGATTGAACGCCTACATAAGGCCGGTATACCCGTGCCAGGCGTCGAGGTTAAGGTAGACAAGATGGTTGCGAAGGTATGGTTAGAAGATTTAGAGGTCGAGTGCGCGAACCGCGTTTTCGGTGATAGAGTGCGAGCGGTAGTTGAGAGGGCCGTGGAGGTGACAGCACCTCTATGGGCATAGGCTTCTTACTTATATCATGCGCCGGTTTTGCTCGAACGTTTTGCGAGGCCGGGGAGTGGGAGGTTGTATCAATAAATTCGTTGTAGGTGATGGGGGAAGCAGATTCTCATCATCCGGCGTCCTTATGGTGGCTTCTGGGAAATTGGATTATACACTAGGTAGAAATCAGACTAACGAGAATTGAAATATAAAAGCCTATTATGAATATTATGAATGTTTGTAAGGTCTGTTGAAATCATCTGCTCTAAAAGGTACAGTACATAATATACCTACCTACCTGGGAATCACTTAAACACACCTCACCCCCAACCGCTTACAAGCCATAAAACTTCCAATAACCACCTTCTACTCAACAAACCGAACAGGCGTGCCATAGTGGGTAAGTGGTATCAAGAGAAGGAAAAGTTAACTAATGGTTTGCCAACTCCCGCTTACAAATACGTATATAGAAAAACAGACTTGTTAGCCCCTAGATGAATGGGTTAAAATACTAAGTTTAGTTCTCATGGGGGTAGCGTGAAGGGTTGGCTACATTTTAATATTATGCCCGCGTTAGAAGTGGAAGAAATCAGTAGGACCTTAAAGTGCTCAGCGAATGAATGTGAGATAGAAGAGTAGGTATCCCTGAAGGCGATTTTGTTCAAGTGCGGAGTCAGTTTCAGTGACTGAAGTCCAAGTGGCCTAGGGCTGCCATTTTAGGCCCGTCGACCAAGGGGGAAATTCGCTAAGGCGCATCCACGAGTCTAGGTAAATTTACCTTCACTCTTCTTCAACTTCAACCCAAACTTCATCACACTGTTGCTGTTCAAAACAGTGCAACTTCAAATCTCCCCATTTCGCAGAAGACCACTGTTGAAGTGTCTCTCCCTTTGGTCCAGGCAAGAACACACTTGCCAGTAACCAAAGCACTGAGGATCACTGCAACTTCATCTTCGACTGTGTTGTTGGCGCGCTTGGCAAGCATTCTCGGACTTATTGCAAAAGGTCCAGTCTCCCTTGCCGTTTTTATATGCTCTTGCTGACCTCAAGTTCTAGCACGGACGAGTATATCTGCTTTCTGATAACCCTCTCGACACTTTCATTGTTGGGCCCGAATACTACAAGCGCGTCCCAGCTCATAAATGTTCAGCTTTCTGCATCGGAGAACCATACCATAGCGAGATCTTGTTTTCAAAAAGAGCTCCATTCTTTGTACAGTACATACAAATCAACAAAACACCTTCTCTCTCTCGCCAACCAATCACCTGCATTCAATCATTATGGCGTCCGAAGCAAGCAAAGTGTCTACAGCTGGTGACTCGAAGAAGCGAAAGCGCGATCCAACCTGGAGCAAGTAAGAAGTCCACTTAAATCGCTATACCGAATCAGTGCTAACGAAAGGTCAGAAACTTGGGGAATGATATGGTTCTCATCACTGTCAGTCCTAGTAAGGAGCCTTTCTCCATACACAAAGATCTCCTGTGTTCAAAGGTAGATTACTTCGACAAGATGTTCAATGGAGGTTTCAAAGAGGCGACAGACAAGACTGCGAACTTCCCCGAGGACAATGTCGAAGGGTTTCAACTATTTGTCTCATGGGTTTATACAGATGATATCAATTTCAAGGATCAACGAACCATCGGATACCCTCATTTGGCGGAAGTTTTCCACTTAGCGGAGAAGTATGTCATTCCGAGTCTCCAAGATCACATCATGGCCCACGCTGTTAGAAGATCTAATTTGGGACCGGATATGAATGCTATAGGCCTGGGTTACAAGCTTACTTCGAAGGGTTCAAAATACCGACTTTTGATGGCAAGATACTACGCTTTTGCTATCGTTGACAATGAAGATGACAAGTCTGGCAACTTGGGAACCAGCGCCATACACGACCTTGCAAGAAAACATGACGACTTACATGGCGATGCACTCTCAGTCATGAGAAATCTCAATCGCAATTACCGTGGCTTATCTCAACCAAATGACTACCCCCCCTGCGACTACCACCATCATGCCGGTGGGGAGCCATGTCCATACGGCAAAAAATTGTCATAGATTTGCTGCCTGTATTATATGACAGGCCTTTGTCCAGAATTAGAGGACGGTAGAAAATTGGGGTATAGAGTGTCCAGAGGCACAAGAACTGCTGTTACATTGATGGATCATCATGAGAATTGGTTGCACAAATGCTTCAGTCTTTGCTTTTCTCGCTGCAGTGGACTCGGCAGATGGAGAGCCTCTTTTGGGGGTTCAGCACAACCCTTTGTGCTCGGTAGAAAGAAACAACTCTGCATGAATCACATGGTAGAGAGGCATACAACGTATCAGGCTCCTGAAGTTTACACTTGCTAAGAAATGAGAGACTCTCCAACAGTATATTAAACTTGAACAAGAACGTGAATCTTTCTCATAAGAGCTTGAAAGTCTTTGAAAAGTGGTATGTGAGAGTTGATTTACTCTCCATAAACATTACATATTCTCTAGATCGAAGGATGTAACAGATGCCGTATCTACCCAGTATGAGAATTATGCCTAAAATTACTGAATGCAAGACTAGGCATGATTCAGAAGGCAACATCTTCCACTATGGATCATTAGATTCAGACCCTGCAACGGAATATCAACTTTGTTTACTCAAGCAACCTAGGATACAAATAATTTCCCAAATCACCCGTGTGAGTTGTAGATTGCGGAATGGATGCCCACGGATGCCACATAGGAAATATCAAGAACACATGGGGCACCCACGAGCTGGCCTAAAGACCTATAGGGCACCCACAGGTAATGACAAGTACCCAACGGGTACCTACGAACTGATCTGAAGACCTATGGGCTACCCACGGGTAGTGTCAAGAGCCTATAGGTACCCATTCCGCAGTCTAGTGAGTTGAGATAGATTGACTTCAACTTCTCAGCAGTAGGTTCTCTCCGTATTCGAAAGAAGTGATCGATTTGAGGCATAGGCCACAATACCATAACACACTACAACCCCCTAAAACACCTACTAAAGATCAATCACGAATGGTAGAAACAGTACAATAGCTATACTAAGCAATTGTATAATTGTAGAAGGGCTAGAGGGCAAATAGCGAAGTATTACCTAGTTATTTAGCTGGTTATTTTTGGGGTTGTGGCCTCAAACCTACCAATTATCATATGCAAACTTACGGATATCAGAAATCACATTCAATTACGGTTTCTGCAGATAAGTTGGAAGGTAATTCTCCTCATATGTCATAATTGGGAAGAAGTCGGTAAGGAATGTCTTGGACGTCAGTCGGCCAGCCCCTGTCCATCCGCTATTGGCTTCACTACTCGTACTACCGGGCAAAACCGTAACTATTTTTGCAAGGAGCGGTCTGGCCCTCCTTCCTTCATATACCTCCGCACTTCCCCAGGTATTCTTCAGACTTTTCAAGTCCAATTGACTCTTTCTGCTCCAATATTGTTCTACAAATCCTTTTTCTCTCCGAAGGTAAAATGAACTGTCCTTCACGAACAGATGAGCCTGAGGGCACCGGCAAAAATCAGCAGCCAAATGCCCTGTCTGCAGATCTCACCACCAGACAGGATTTGAACGGCATTGCGAACGCGAGACTGCTGCTCAGGGATGTTAGTAAGGGAATTGACGATGCTGAAGATGATGGGCGTGGCGAGGAACGCGCTCAGGGCCAAGAACAGCGTGTAAACGTCTCACAGGGGGTGGGCAAATCTGAGCAGCAGCGTCACGTGACGCAGTCGATGACGAATTTGGATGTCGACGATGGTGCTCAGAATGGGCCTAGTGGTGGCGGAGGAGGAACCGGGCCCCAGTTCCCGATGGGGTGGTTGATGAAACTAAAGGATGTTATTACAACCTTTGGGAAGTTCATTGGTCCTGGATTTATGGTGTGTTTTTTCTCTCCCCTTTTAATCCATCACGTGCCGGATATATACTTACTGCTGGTGCTTTGGGAAGATTTCGGTGGCATATATCGATCCAGGAAACTATTCGACTGATGTTACCGCCGGTGCAACTTACAAATTCAAGTTGCTATTCATTGTGTTGATGTCGAATATCTTTGCTATATTCTTGCAAAGTCTATGCATCAAGCTAGGCAGTGTCAGTGGGCTCAATCTTGCGGAAGCTTGTAAAGAGTTCCTACCAGGATGGCTCAACATTGCTCTTTACATTATGGCTGAAGGTGCTATAATTGCTACTGATATTGCCGAGGTACGTTTCTCCCAATCCCACAAGATACCATGTTGACATTGAAATAGGTTATTGGAACTGCAATTGCCATCAATCTCTTGATACCCCAAATACCCTTGGTGGCGGGTTGTGCTTTATCAATCACTGATGTTTTTCTAATCCTTCTTTTCTACCCCTCCGATGGGAAAATGAAGAGGCTGCGGCCATTCGAGTGGTTTGTGATGGCCTTGGTGCTGGGAGTAGTGATATGTTTCTGCATTCAACTCTCTCTAATTGAGAACACCTCTGTAGGCGAGGTCTTTCGTGGATATCTCCCGTCATCGGCAATTGTTGAATCTGAAGGGTGAGCTATTGTATTCTTTGCTTTTACAGAATGAAATTGCTAATGTGTTGCAACAGACTTTACCAAGCTTGCGGTATACTCGGTGCCACCGTCATGCCTCACAGTCTCTATCTAGGCAGTGGTATTGTCCAACCCCGTCTGAAAGACTACGATATTAAAGCTGGACTCCATACCCCCACATCACCCTCCTCATCTTCTCATAAAGAACTCTACCACCCCTCTTTACCAGCGATAAACCATTGCCTCAAATATTCCATTACCGAGCTTGCAATATCACTCTTCACATTCGCCCTTTTTGTCAACAGCGCAATTCTCATTGTAGCTGGTTCCTCCCTTTCAAGCACTACCTCCGCTGCAGATGCCGATCTCTTCGGTATCTATGCCCTTCTTTCATCGAGTCTGGCCCCTGCAGCCGGCACAATCTTCGCTCTGGCTCTTCTACTTTCCGGTATCAGTGCAGGAATTGTGTGCACGATTGCAGGCCAGATGGTATCAGAAGGAGCGCTAAATTGGAGCATTGCTCCCTGGCAGCGCCGTCTTCTCACGAGAAGTATCAGCATAACACCCAGCATCATAATCGCTGGTGCCGTAGGCCGTTCTGGATTATCTGCAGCACTAAACGGCTCCCAAGTCGCTCTTAGCATCGCATTACCATTCGTCTCAGCCCCATTAATCTACTTCACCTGCCGCAACAAATACATGACAGTGAGAACTCCCGGAGAAGATGAAGGTGGTACCGAGGAAGGGAGAAGAGGTGACATGGAAGGCGAAGGAAAAAAGATGAGAAATCATTGGGTTACTGCTTCTTTGGCCGTCTTAATTTGGCTCATTATCACCATTATGAATATTGCGAATCTGGTATTATTAGGACAGGGGAAATAAAGGGGTTTGAAGAAAGGATTCTGCATGGAGATGGATGGTGTATGGTGGTGGCTTGAGTGTTGTATGTAGAGGATGAGGGGTTCGAATGAGGGGAGATAGGTTAGATATGTAGATTGGAAGCTTCAATCAGGATGTTGTTCTTAAGTAACTGACTTGTGTTGGGTAACTTACTTGTCTTAGGTTACCGCCTTGTCGTGAGTGACTGACTTGTTTTGAGTTATCCACTTGATCTGGGTAACGCACCTAGTCTGGGTAACTCAGTTGTTTTGGGTAATTCACTTGATCTGAGTAACTCAGAGCAAACAGTTCCATTTCTTAAAAAGCTAGCTATCCTGCTGAGCGTCCATTTCCCTACTCCAACAAACAGACTTTGAAAACCTTAAAATAACGCCTTAACTAACTTAACCAGGGCAGCAAGAGGATTCATAACGGAAGGAGCAGCCGAGGTTGAGGTTGGGCTCTTGCCAGATTCAGTCATGGTGCTTTGAATAACGGTAATGGACGTGACGGTGACCATAACAGAAGGCGAAGAAGAAGCGGCCGAGGTCGTGGTGGTGGTGGTGGTGGTGATGGAAATGGAAAGGAGATTGGTTGCGGCATTGATGTCGGAGAGGGAGACTGTAGTTGTAGTGGGAGCCAAGGTGGTGGTCGCAGTGAAGCTGTCTGAGACATCCAACGAGGTCAAGGTAACCGCGGTGGAAGAGGTACCAAACTTTGGCGGACCAAATATGCCAATCTCGGAGACAGTGTAACCCACTGGCTCACGTCAGTTATGAGCTACCTAAAAGCAATTTATGATTGAATAATGACTTACTTCCACCTTCAGCGCCAATGGCAGCAATATTGACCATGCAGACCATGAGAACAGGCTTGATAATCTTCATCTTGTCGTATCAGGAACTAAAAGAGTCAGCTTTGAGGTATTCGAAGTAGCTTGACGATTGACAGGGGAGAGATAAGCTCAATGGCGCAGGCTTCATCGAGGCTGAAGTGGAGGGTAAATGCGCTAGCTTACCTGTATGATTGTTAACAGTATGAAAATGGATGGGATTGGCAGCGTCTTGATCTCTCTGAGCGACTCAATGATGTGATTGCTGTGGGGTTAACTCAGTGTTGATGGTTATGGAAGAGTTTGTTGTTGATGATGGAAGGAATATTGAACGGCGAAGATTTGTTTATGTGTAGTGTCGACGGCCTACGGTCTAAGGCCATGAAAGGGGGAGTGCTCGGCAAGCGTCAGGTTTCAACACCAAAGTCGCACCTCCCAACCGACCTCGCACCTAATAATTACGGCTATTGTATAGTGAAAGCTACTGCCCTTGAATATATCATATGATCACTTTCAAGTGGCAGAGGGCTCGCTGTCGCGGTGCAGGATGTATACTTCCCCCAGCCAGCACTTTGTCCGCCGACTTTTACACAGTGCTTTCTCGAAATGATGTTCTATCAACGCCCAAGCCAGCCTCCGAAATTGGAAACAAGGACTCGAAAGCGGACAAAGAAGCTTGTTGTGAGCTATTATCAGTAACGTCGAGCCTTCGAAGGCCTGTACCTTGCAGCATCATTGACCGTTTCGCTTTCTTCCAGAACGCGCACTGCGGGGGTGCATCTACTTCCATAACAATCTATCATGGATAGAAGCAAGGGAGCTGTGATCGTCCAGAATATTCACACTCATTGCTTCTCCTATGACACAGGAGTGCCATTAGAAGTGCAATATTCAGGCTGGCTTGTGGGCGGCAAGCTAGCTAATTTTGTGCGGGGTAGGGATCACAAAGAGGTGAATGTATGCCCTGAACACAAGAGGACTGATCTGTTTTCAAGAAGATCGGTGATCTCAGTGATGACATTCAACCAGTGTTGGCTTCAAGACAGTTCTGGCATTGCCTGCTTTATTCATCAGAATCTCACAATGTCTACCCACAAAGGTAGGTCAAGAGACTCTTCCCTTCACTTGTAGAGGGCCATGCTTATGTCTGAAGAGCAGTTACGATAAAATACACTGCCACTAGCAAGTTTGAACTGCCACACAAAGGGGGGCAGCAACTAGTCTCGTCAATTCTGCCTGTTACCAGTTCCATACCTAAATCAACATACTTCAAAATTCGAAAACTTTTTCAGAATGGTTAGGCCCCGGAAATATTGCTAGTTGAGTGTAGCCTTTGGATACCCTTGTCATCGTGAAGGAACATACCTTTTTACACAGATTGGCTCAAAAAAACTCGGCTGGACAAAAGCTTCTTGGCAGTAGTCACTCGCCTGCTGCCATTGAATATTTCTCTTATAATTGGAAGCACTTATACACGAGTCAAAGAGAAGCTTGGCCTCTATCGTGGATATCATCTGATTATAGTATATAATCAGGTTATGGGCGGACTTTTCTGTAAGTCGGAATCTACTCATTAGACCTTTACTAACACCCCACGATTGTCTTTACAGTAACTCGTCCTCGAAGCAGAAAAAGAATTCCCAACAACGAAACAACATTGCCAGGAGCTACTTGTAAAATAAAACGGCTCTCATGGAGGTGTGTTGACATGGCTTACCGGAGACCACAAACGAAGCGAGCTCAAAAGGGGTAATATCCAGGTTCTACCCAAAACGAAAATGGAAAAGCAAAAGCACAAACAGACCAAAGCCGGCCAATCCTATCAAGATAAGTACCATGGATCTCAGATTGCTCCTTAAAACTCCAAACTTTGAACTGAAGATATTGAAATCGTAGAACAAGTTTTCTAGCACTAGAAACAGCAGCTAGCATGTTCATGGTTGCATTTCTTGACTTCAAGGCTGCAAATTAGATGAAACACTACTCTCCTCTTTCTGGCCGGAGAAACTACTGATACTTGAATGGTCGGCTCTATGGTCCCCAAAGCAAGATCAGAAAAAAGTGTTACTGGACAGTGCAATGTTGTTGGCTGATAGGCTACGGCATAGTTCGCTCTTTGCCTTCGCACGACATATCCAGTCCAAAGGATCACTGTCGAGACAGACGCACTCTGTGCGACGAGTATACCACAGTTTCGAACCAGACCGCAGAACTTACCAGCTGAACCCTAGGATTGACGGTCTCGAAACGGCCAACTCCACTCTTGAGAAGCAAAAAATTGTCAAAGGTAATGAGGCTAGCACTGCAAGATAGTTGTCTGGATGTGGCTTCCGCCAGGGGTATTTTTGAGGGTATGGTATTTGCGTAAGTGTGGCTTTCCAACTTCAGGTAACTCTTGCTAATAACCTGGATTACACCATATGGAGTAAGAACGGAAGTGGCGGGCGGCCTTGTTTTCGTAGTTGCTGGCACTTCTAGCGCCGATTCTGCCAACCTTAACTTGGGCAAACTTTCACAGGCCTCTGGGAAGACCTGCGAAAGCATCGGTTCTGTTTGGCTATTTGACATTGAGCATGTGCGGCCTTTTGTCACAACATCAAACGGATTGTATTTGGAACATACCGCCTTGAGCCACTTCTCTGATATATTGAGAAGTAAGCTGTATATCTTTCGGGGAAAGTGTTTGAAACATCGCTGTGGTGCTTCTAGATATTTAAGATGCTGCCGACTACGCCTTTTGAAGCGATTAAGCAAACTGAAGCAGGTTGGGAGAAAGCGACGTCGCACGCTCAATCTAGACCCTACTCACCGAAAAGCGATCCCAGACCGATTCTTCGATGCTCCAGTTGTTATAACTACCATGGAATCTGCATGACTGCATTGGATTGAACTCGTTGAGGAAAGTAGACGATGTTTTTTAAATAAGGATATATCAAGGAAATCTCTTGGTTGCAATCACCTGTCTTAGGTATCAAAGGCACCCATGAATACCAAGAGGATACTCATTCAGGTAGCAAACGAGGATAAGGCCCTAGAGAAAGACGATGTTCATGACATTCCCTGAGTTAACGCAGACGAGACCAGATCGATGGTTACAATATCGGTATCGTCATTTGGAAGAGATATATATATCTGATTATTGGGCTTTAGCGTGAGATTTTGGTATGCCGGGAAAAGCTAGAGGGCGATGCCTCTATCTGACTGTGCGTTACATGTTGGCTGGAAGAAGACTAAAGCTGTGGTGGCTTTCCACGAAGGAATAGTGAGATAAGGTTCAACATTACTCCTTGTTTGGCTTGAACACCATAGCTAACACCAATGACGGTAGCGGGATAGGCGGTGACAATTGCTCGAGCACTGGTCCTATGGATTTTAACCATCATGTCAGCAACAGTTATTTTGTCAGCCCATACTCTTTTGCGGATAATGCAAGCAGCCCCAAGCCTTTGAAACCCGATAAAGAAAAGGAAAAAGAACAACTTGCTTGGTAATTCTTCTAGGGAGTCAGGCTATTTGCTTGGTTTTGAAGACAGTCTGTGACAGACACAAGTAGTGAACAACCATCTCTCAGATATCAAGTGTCGACATTTTCGAGCATCTTGCCTCGAATGTTTGAAATGGCTGCGGCTGGCAAATTGCCTGTAGGCCATGCCGGGAAAATGGATTTTCACAGTCCCTGGTATGACTGTGACATTTGAGGGGCTCTCGACCCAGATGGCAAGCATTTGTCCTGCAATTGCAGAGAGATCCCAAGAAGCTGTCGCCGCGGTCAGTTGACAGTTCTTATTGAACACAAGAATCTCCATTGCCCTCGTCGAAGGTTGTCAAAGATAGGGGAGCCGAGCCATGGATGCGGCTGATGATCGTTCTTCCTTCCTTAAGATATTAGTAGCCATTCTTGCGATGAGGATGTTGTTACAAAGAACTCGTGTAGACATACAAGCACAAGGAAGGAGGCACTCACTTCAAGGGTCATCCCTTGATGTCGTCTTCGGCCGCACATCATGGGCCGTGCGCATAGAAACGGCCCGTCGACAATCACCGAGTAGTGACGGCACAGAGACCTTCAACACAATACTCTCGTCAATACCTATCTTTTGCTGGCCCACGTCCGCCGATTTGTCGCAGATTTTGTTGTTGAAGGATGGATTGGCCATACCCATGAGGATGAGATTTGGTTGAGCAATATCAAGCTAAAGACAACGAGGACACACGACCAAACGGTCCAAACGTGCAACGAGGGGTTCAACTACAGAATTTATTGGAAACTCCAAATGTCCAGTACAATAGTTCGCCTGATCTTAATCTCTCGGTATCTTGACTGACGAAGGACGCCGAACCTCCTCTACGTTATCATCGCTGCCTATGCTCATAGTTCACGCTGTTTGCGGACGCTATAACAATCCTCTCCATCATGACCACCCCCACGTCACTCAAAGTTAACATGACAAGGAGTCAACCAGGAAAGATGCCAGTTGTTTTCACCAACGAGGCGGGTCCCGACTTAGAGGAAGCATTTGCTTCTATTACCATCGACGACGAGGTCTTCCCCCTCATAGAAATCCGAGCAACGGGCGACATCATCCTCGATGTGACCTTTGAGCGTACCGCACAGTGCGAGAAGAGTATGGACGCCGGAGACAGGGCAGTATCAGTAAGTAAAGAGCTCATAACCTCCTTTTCATTTCAGAGCATGGTTGTTTGTAAGCTGTATCGCTCTTTTCCACGTTGGAATGATAATTCTAGCTGTTCCCATGTACATTGGCTGTATGGATTACTTACTGTTCATCAGAAGATGAAGGAGGAGGCGCAATCAGGAAAGCAACTATCACCTGTCAGAGTGCTGTATCGAGTACGCCTAGATACTTTGCGAAAGCGGTCCAAGTACTTCGAAAATCTTCTCGGTCCGACGTTCATGGAGGGCAACAAAATCAAGGAAAACTTCGAGTCTTTGCACAGCTCAGGAATGGTACCCTCTGAAGTAAACGCCGAGTTGCTTTACAGACTAGAGATCGAGGACGGTGAAGAGGCTACGCGAACGTTGGGTAGAGAGAGGGTTTTCGAGGATATGCTGCGCATTTTACACGACATGCCTCATACAACTAGCCCCAAGAACATCGGCCTTCACTACGTCGCTGTTCTTGTGACCATGGCAGAAAGATTTGACTGTATGGAGCAGATTTCCAAGTATACCAACCTCCATTTCGCCCGCCTGAAGTATCCTGTCAACACCTCAGAGGAGATCCTTCGGAAGAAGATACTAATTCTATCAATTGCACGACACACTCCACGCGTCGCCTCCTATACTTTAGAGAGTTGCACAAAAGAACTCATTCTTCAGGGTTCCCCAGTCTGGGTTGACTATGATGAAAACCACGCTTTCTCAACGGCTCGTTGGTGGAACCTACCTCTGGGTATAGAAGGTAAAAGATTTCTCCTAATGCTTTTGCCGTGATGCTTACTTTTATTGCAGAGGAACTAGCTTACCGCCGGAGCAAAATTTTAATGGCACTCGCTTCTCTCCAAGACCATTTCTTAGGCATGTACAACTCAAAGACTCGTCAATGTACCCTAGGGTATGGAAACAGTGCAGCATGCGATTCATTCCAATTGGGCGAAATGATTAAATTCCTAACTGCCAAAAAGCTGTTGTCATTATCATCATTCTCGGCTATTGGCCCCAACCACCCTGACTATCAATGGCCTGAAGAATATAATGGAAACTTGGAGGAATTGATTACCACGCTTCATCAAGTACCATCGTATCAGATCGATACCCACCATAAGCATTGTGGTCTGCGAAATCGCTTACTGAAGCCACTAGATCATATTCGACAGTGCATGCAAAATGGAGCCGGAATCCACGCTACCAAGTGGCAGAATGACCGAGAAGGCAGTAGCTGGCAAGTTCATGAGTCCAAGAAGAAACAATTCGTCGTCAATGGCAAAGACGTAGCAAATAACAAGAGAGTCTTCCACTACGAAAAACTTACCTCTTCCACCCTTAACTTTAGCAGTTCCGGCACTGTTGGCAACTCCCAACAAGCTGCGAGAGATCTCTTCATGGCTGAAGAGTGGGATTGGTCAAGCGGTCGTGATTTGCCTATTGGCGAGGAGCGTCTGGGTAGGGCTTTTGGCTCAATTCAAGGTCCGGGTACACGTAGGCCTGGAGGAGTCGGTGGCATGGGAGGCACATTTACTCTAGGTCGATGAGGATCTATGAAGTTACGATAGCTCAGCTGCTGATACCAGTCTGGCAAAATACTGGCAATATACTCATGGTTATGAGTTGCATTTAGCATAGCGTTGGGGTTCAGATATGTCGGAGTACTAGGATGGGCCGCATTATGGCAAAAGATTTGCGTTTTTACAAGATCGCATCAGAAGGTTTTTCAATTGCCTAAGAGTCTGGGAATAGCATGGGTGAATCTTATGGCAGTAGCTCAATTGAGTAAAACTCCTCTTTGAAATCAAAGTTTAGGCCCTGATATTCGTGATACTGAAATTTGCTTACTGTCAGCGATGCTCCTATATTCTACTGTAGGTATACAATCTCAAGACTCTCCTTTCTCACCTAGGCCTCCCCGTATGCCAAATACCTAAATAAATGTCCTTTCCCTTCTAGTGATTAGAATAATAATCGTGCTAGCTAACAATACCTCCACAATGGTACATATTCACTGATGAGCATTGTGGCAACAAAGAGATTTATGGTATAACTACATAGTGCAGTAGGGGAAGGGATATCCTATTAGGAGTAAGATTTAGAAGTACCGGTAAGCTTTAGGTGGGAATGTGGAAGCTTGGGAGTGATTACTGTATAGTATATTACTTAGCCCTTGTAAGGGTAAAAGGACGGGACGGAAATATGCGAAAGCCACCAATGCTTAATAGGCAGCCACCCGTCTTGGCAATTTCTTCTGCTTCTGTTCTGTTCCTCGGTTATAAATGTTACATTGCTTTTTCTTCTTCTCAAAACCGGGTAGAAAATGTAGTGGATGGTGGATGGTAGGTGGAACTTGGTAAAGTATTATTGCATCATTTTTCTTCTTCTTTGGAATAAAATAGTGGGTTTTGGGGACAGTGAGTGTCAGTGTTTTGAAAACTCGTTATTTATTCGATATAACATGCTGTAGATGCATCGAGATGGTAGGTTGAAAGTAAATAAGTATATACAAGGAATTATTTTGTCCTGCTTTCATATAACCACTTTTTGGGTTCGAGGTTCCACCTCTTTTTCGCTCGCCCATCGATTCTTATGTACAATTCCACACACCTCACTCCTCATTCCTCATTCCACAAACGGCAGCAAAGACAAAAAATCAATCAATCCATCTATGAGACGGAGACAGAGTAAGCGCTTGTAGTGAAAACAGCACTAGTTCCAGTAAAAGGCTCGGTTCCAGCACCGATACTAAGGAGGTATTGCGAGCTTGGGTAACTGAAGCTGCTCTCGAGGTAAGTGAAGAAAGCCTTGAGATCACCAGAGAAAGATGTAGTTGAGCTGCTTGCGACGAAGGAGTAGACAGTCATAGCACCATTAAGTCCAGAGTATAGCTTCCAGCTAACTCCAGCAATGGTGGGTGTAGCTACTGTAGAGCCTGTGCTAGAAATGGGACCGGCTCCTCCGAGGGCTGCGAGCCAGATCATGATTTCGTACTGGTTTGATCCCGTGGAGGTTGAGGATGTGAACATATCGTAGGCTACATCGGCTACGATACTGGTTCCTGTGTAGCTCCATTTCCAGACGCTGGGAATGGTGCTGATGGCTGAGATTTGTTTGATTGTTGATTGGGTTACGACGGCGTTGGCGAAGGATTTTACTGAGCTGGATCCGCCGGCCCATGTCCACGAAGTGGACCAGGCGAGAGTGCCGCTGGTGACAGAGTTGACGGTTGTGCACTTGGGTGGATTTGTTAGCTAAGGGTTCTATTGTAAGGGCGATTTTGGCTTACTTGGGATCCCGAGGTGGCTGCTGATTCACCCCAGAGATCTTGGTAGACTGTGTAGGTACCAGTTACTACTGAATCCCATTGGCCGCAAATTGTGGTTGCACGCTTTTCAATGGTTGCTGTTGGGACCGCAACGACGGCAGCAGCGCCGAAGAGGACAGGCAGAATGGCTTGAGCAAACTTCATGTTTGCGATTTAGAAAGAATGACTGGTAATACTGAAGACTATGGGAATTAAACAAGCAAGGAAGTGATGAAGTGTGAATGAGAGAGTGGGTGAGGGAGAATACATATGGATGGGATGAAGTCAATACTTATTTATATTGCTAAGGTATTCTAGAGCTTAGCGATGATGGGTGGACCACGATGAGATGAAAGGATTCAAGGATCCCATAACCCCGCAGAAATAGATTGAACAAACAAGGAGGCTTAGGGTTGTTTGCGTTGACATCGGTCGTGCATAGTAAATCTCGTGATATCTCATCTGCTCCATGATGGCAGATTTATGGCAGATCGATCTCCTTGAAACCATGGGCCGCGAAGTGCTTCGTTCTTGGCATCTTGCGCCTTTGACCCAGGGGCCGACAGGGGAACACATGCAGGCCCAGATGTGGGGTTAACTACCGAGCACCATACAAAAAGCAGAAATGTTGCATGTTTCAACGGCCATCCCTGGGCCCGGCTTAATCAATCTGAGAAGGGCATCAAATCGTCGGGGTTGACCGAATTATTCTTCCGCGAATCCATCAGCAAGAAGTCATCCTTTCAAGCCAAAATGTGGTCGTCGCCTCGGTCGCTGAATAAGGGAGACCCTTTCTTTCAGGTAGAACGACCAAGGTGGCGGTGCCTAGGATGGCCGGCTATGTTGCTGGGTAAAAGGGGTAAAATAGACGGCTACTTGATGTGGTCTTGTGGACAAAGGTAAGAGGGGAGAAGAGTGCAAGAAGGGTTAGGGTTAAGGTTCGTAGATATACTGTGTGCAGGGTGAAAAGGGTATTGATCTTGCCGATCTAAGTGACCGACGCATCCGTTTCGTGGTAAATATGGTGTCGAGTCTACCAGACTGTTTACACCTTGACCCTCAATAATCAGTGGTGGAAACTTGATACCATAGTAACCTTACATTAGCTTTTCCATGAGGTGTACTTCAAACTGTATCGTATCCGAGGCCTGGGAAAAGCAAAAGGACACGGTGAATGTGAAAACTATAACCAAGATTCTGAGAGTGTGATATCTGCCTCTTTTGGAAGCCATTTGCCACAAGGCAGAGTCCCCTCCAGTTCCCAAGAGTCGAAACAGAGGATTTGCAGACAGAGTTCCACCCGGGCACACCGAAAGACCAAACATCAGATGATATTTGTACCCACTGTGCTTCCAAAGCGTGATATGAAGATTATCAACACTGTCCTGACCTGGTACCGGAATACCATATGTTCTCTGATGGATACAATGTAGTTCTTTGGCTTGATTGAACGAGGGTTAGTGATACTTTCGAGCAATTACTTCCCAGTGTCAACCAAGGGACGAGAAAAAGTGTGTGCATCAACATGGTGGTGTCTGTAGCTGAGTTACTTAAATATATTCTAGAAGCAATTCTAGATGAGGGCAAAGTTGGTACCCATACAATCGTGGTCGTTGTTGGTGAGGTGGTAAAAGAGGTGCTGAAGGAGGAGGCACCTCAGGCCTAGACCATAGGTAACGTGATCAGACATCCTGGGCAACTATTCCCGACGCGGTTGAGGCTCAATTCACAAAGAGATCCCCACTATTCGTGCCTACTACAACTGACGTCGAACCAAACGTCAATATCTCAACCACGGCTGATTCCACCCAAGCTCGATATCGCACCCGTACGCGCATCATTTGCAAGATAGTCTACGGCACAGAGCCAGCTGCCACACTTCCCAGACACCACATTCTAGACGTCTCGCGCCCACGACGGTCTGCTGCATTAGATGGATGGGATATATCAGGATCCGCGATAACGTACGAGGAGAGCAATCTCATTGCAATCGGTGCTTGGAATTGCGCTGCGCTGAGCTTTCACGATGGCGCCTTCCGCCACGGTTGCGCAGTCGCTGCCAAACACGACAAAGGTGAAGCGCCCAGTCCCTACGGGAATACAGACAAATGGCATCAATTCCTCAACTTCATCTCCATCCCCATCTATGTCCGCTGGCAGACTCCCTCCAAACTCGAAGCCCTCAAATGCAGTCAATGGCGTTCGGACCAATAGCTCTATAGCGCGATCTGGAAGTAGGATACAGCGCGACCCTCCTGGGCAGCTTCTTGGCCGAGGACAAAGAAATAACAGTGCAGGCATGCGATCTGCTGGTTTAGCTAGCGAAAATGCCATGGCGCAGAGTTCTCAACCTCTGCCATATAGTGCGTGTTATCCATGGGCACATTGACATCCCATGAGAGCATGCAAGCTAACAATAATGTAGTCCAAACTGATGCCTACATCCTTAAGAAATTCCGGGGCAAACCACCGTCTTTAATCATACACCTCCATCCAACACAATTTAAATTTGATAAGATGGAAGGTAGCTTTTCCTACAAATCGCCGATGAAGATGTTATTGGAGCACTTGAGATCTCGGACTATACCGGATGATCTGATCGAGTACTTCGCAAAAATGCAAGTGAACTTTTATGAAGGATGTATGATTGTCCAAGTTCATGATCATAAGACCACCGATGCAACCAAGGCACCGAGCAAGTCTAGCACAACCAAGGGGAAGACTACCCCATTTTCTATACATAACTATAATGCCATGCTCACACCATCACCCTATGCTCCATACCCTACAGCCGAGGCAACCCTGTCGAAAAGCACGAAATCAGAGGGAGGGAACGAGGATAGCAAGTTGAAGTTAGCCGAGCAGAAGGATAAAGAGAACATGCCTGCTCCAGCAATCCCTGCCGAGGGGCAGCGTAGTCGAACTTCTCCATCGAAGGTTCCTGTTGTCACCATAGTTCTTCATCCAACACAGCTCAGTAAACACCGTGAGCTGGCCCTCAAAGCCACGACACCCCAGTCTTTGGATTCAGATAGCCGGCAAGATGCTAATGCCCCATTGTCTGGAACCGCACCACCCACGCCTTTGACAGCCGTTCCTCCAACTCCACAAGGAAGCATGCCACCTCCTGCAAAACGACAGAAAAAGACTCATATGGAGTTGGATTATAAGCTTATTCATGCTTTCGAAGCGCAAACGACTCTACTCACAACTGCTCCCCTATTTCTAGAGCCCGTGGAAAGCGCAGCTCAATGTGCCGCTCTCCTGGAGGCACTCGCTCATCCAATGCACTCGGAGAAGGTGCCAGCTCCCAAGACTCGCAAGAGAACGGTGGCAGAAATGGCAGCAGATGAGGCACACGCAGCGGAAGAGGAGCGCTATATGACTATTTTGGACGAGCGGTTATCTTCGGGGAGCACAGGTGCACAAGGTGGCGCAATTTCTGCAGATGCAGACGGTCAAGCTGGCGGTGCTTCGTTTGAGCCTCGATTTGAAAGATTCAAGGCACTGGAAAATATCAAGGTCCAGATAGAAGAGAAGAAGAAGGCCGAGAAGATCCGCCAACAAGAACTAGATAGGAAACGACTGGAGCAAAACGAGAGGGAGAAATCAAGGGTACAGGCCGAGGAAAGGAAACGGGAAGAGCATCGAGCTATGCAGATGCAGCAACAGCAAAGTGCGAATCTCCGAAACCAACAGGATCTCCAGCGACGTACAATGGCTGCTCAGGCCCAACAGCAACCGCAAAACTTGCAAAACATGTCGCAACCAATGCAACAGAATCAACATGCACATGGACACCCTCAAGCAAATGGGGCTATGCCGAATGGGATGCAAGGACAACCACAGCGCTTTCATCAACAGGTATCGCAAGCTCAGATCTCATCACCAATTGTTCGAAATGGGACACCGCAGAGCCATGGTCATTCATCACCCATTGCCAACAACATGGGCAACGTGGCTATGCAACAGTCTACGTCCAGTTTGGGCGGAAGTCCACAGCGACCTGGCTCGGTTGTACATCAGAATCATCAGCAGATGGGTGCTCCAATGTCACATGCTATGAGTGCGCAAAGGAGTCAGCAAAGTCATGCTGGTACTCCACGCTTGCCGAACTCCACGCCTCTTATGCAATCAACGCCTATTAATGGAGCTAGGGCAATGAGCCAGACACCTAGAATGCCTCAAGGCAGTCCTATTCCAGGGTCAATGCCACAAGGACAGATGATGGCGCAGGGTATGAATCCTCAATTGAATCAGCAAGCCCAGCAAATGGCGCAACAACAACAGGCAATACTCCATCAACAAATGCAGCAACAGCAGAATCTTAGGAGGATGAACCCCGCGACTATGAGTGCGCAGCAACTTGCCATGTACCAACAAATGCAGCGACACCAGATGCAGCAGCAAGGTAGCCAGATGAGCCCACAACAACTTGCCCAGCAAATGGCCCGCCAACCCAACATGTTGCCTCAGAATATGCCACAAAACTTTATGAACAGTAATGGCATGACACCACAACAGATGCAACAATTGCAGCAGATGCAAATGCACAACCAGCAGCAAGGACAACAGCCTCAGAATCCGCAAATGACCCAGCAGCAGCAGCAAATACAAATGCAAGCTAATAATATGTGGAAGCAGCAATTAGCTATGCTTCAGGCCCAATATCCTAATGGCATCCCGAACGAAATATTACAAGGAGTAAAACAACAGGTGCAAGCAAGGGCTCAACAAGCAGCTCAGCATTCGTTTCAGCAAATGCGGAAGCATCATCAACAACAACAGATGATGTTAGCAGCTCAGAACGGGATGAATGGGAATATGAACGGGATGCCGAATGGCATGAATGGTATGAATGGCATGCAGAGACCGCAGGGTATGTAGGAACAGCAAAAGGTGCTGGACTAGTTGGGTTAGTAGATGTCGCTGTAAATTTGGATTTTTCCGTGTCAGGGTTGGCACTGAGCAGGATTGGGTTGATTTCTTCAATCCTACACGGCGTTTTTATTCTACCAAATTTGGCGAATCTGGAGTATTGCATGGCGCACGGGTTGGTGGACGACTTCTAATGCTATGGATACCTGGATCGGGTTGGGGGATGGGAAAGGGCATGGTGTTTTTTTTTGGCCCTCTTGGGTTATATACCTCTTTCCTTTTCGAGACCAGGAGGACATCTGGAGAGGAGCGTGCTGACTACACTGGCCATAAGGCTAGTTTGTAATTCATGAATGAACTTTGAACATAAATGCCTTGTTTTTGTTTTTTGTGTATGTGTTGAGGATTTGATGTTTGTAGGATGCCTATGAATGCATGAATGAATGATCTCTGCAGATCTAAAGTAAAGTACGGGACTATGTGCTTTCCAATAGGAGAGACGGTATATAGTTGTATGTACTTTATATTCTTACGTACTCTTATTCCATGGGATATGTTTAATGTATGTACTTATTAGATAATTCCACATGTGTACTGTATAAAAAGTCCCCGGGTTGAGGTTGAGATATAGTATATATTATATCATTCCGTTATAAGCTTTAGTCTATGTAGCTAGTACTCGCTCGTATAAAACCACCACTTTAGCCATTTCTACAGCTTGCTCTACGAGGCTATTAGGGATCGAATTAGTAGTAGAATTAGACGCTAAGCTAAATATTCGAGGAATAGAATTAGTTGTATTGCTGTTTTTAATTTTGTATACCCTTAGTTAAAGGCTTTGTCCTACGAAGGGATAAGATTTTTTTTTTGCCCCTGTGAATTTAGATTATAATCTTGTATAGTTTATTTACTTATTTTTCTGTAGGTTATATTGCTATTTTTTTCTTTCTTTTTTAATCTTTGATATTCCTTCTAGAGTTTGCCTTCCTAGTCACACTTTCCAGTTTTCATAGAAGATGATTTCTTGATGTCAAAGCGAGGAAAGACTGGCGTACAAGTTCATACTAGTATTCGTGTACTACAATTGAGTTGGGTATATATACGTAATATAAAGTCTATATCAACATCACCTCATCACCTCATCAACTCTTCATATCACAGCATCAACAACCCCCTAGCCCTCCCCTCCATAAACCAACCTAAACCTAAAACTCAGCCATCAAAACCTTCTTCAACCCCCCCATTTCCCTCTCCCACCCCTCAACCTTCGCCTGCGAACTAGCCAATTTATCAAGCAAGAACTGAACCCTCGGTCCAACCTCCCTAGGTTGCTTAGGTAACTTTCCAAGAATCCTCAATTCAGCTTCATATTTATCAATACTTTTTGATTCGATCTTAGTCAATTCTGTTAGGATTGCGAGATCGAGGCGGGATTTGAGGACGTGATCCGATGTTAGGAGTTTGAATGCTGCTTGATAGACTGGTTTTCCGGCTTTGATTGATTGGGGTCTTCCTTTGTAGGATTTTATGCTTATTAGCTCGGCGGCGCTGAGGGCTTCGAGGACGGATTCTCCGTTTGTAGCTGTGGAGGTGAGGGAGGAGGAGAAGGTGTTGGTTAGGAGGACTTCGTTGTAGCGGAGGTTTTCGTTGTCGGCTAGGGATTTTACTAGGTACCATGCTTGTTCGGGAGACCATTTGCGTTCGCCTTCTTTGTCAACAGTTAGTAGGTACATCTTCATTATCTCTGAGGCGCTTTGCTCAATTATTTCTTCAACGGCTCGACGTGGTGTTTGGCCTGTTTCGAGGCGGCGGGCTAGGAATTCGAGATCTGTTAGACGGCCACCTAATGTTTTGATGCATTCGTCTAGTTCGTCTAGATCGTGGCGTTTTTGGGAATTGGTGAGTTTTACTTCGCCATCTAAGGGATCCATTTGGTCTTGTTCGAGGCGAGTGATGACGAATTTCTTTGCAACTTCTGGCGTGATGTCGCCGAGAGAAATTTGGCGGAACACTCTGTCTGGTAGTGCTTTTCCTAGGGACTTAGAATAGGAGATGTCGTTGGTAAGGAAGATAACATGGGCGATGTTCGCAGTTGTGAGACCGGCTGCCCATTCGGAGATTTTGTCGTAAACGATGCTACTTTCCTCATTCTTGTAAAGGAAGTTGTCGATAACAACTACTGGCCTGCATTCGGGATGTGCTTCTAGCCAGTCATCATCTGCGAGATTGGCATCCTTATCGCCTCTCTTACGAGAATCGAGGGCCACTTGCTTCAATGCTGTTGCTGTGTTCGTCCAGATCTTTACTAATTGCGTCTCTAGTGTTTCAGAGAACCCAGACTTCACACCAATTGTACCTTGAGCAGCGAGATCAACCAAACTGCTCAAGCTGTTCATCCATGAGAAGATTGGCCGATAGCCGACTTCTTTTGCTGCTGCTGCAATGGTTGCGGAATCTCCACGAGCTTCTTGTATTGGCTTACAGTCAATAAGTAACGTGTTCTTTCGGCCCTTCAATGCTTGGTCCATGATCAGTTCCTTTTTGCCAGAGCCTCGAGGGCCTTGCACAACAATGAAGGTATCTGCAGTTTCCATAAGCCAGGTCGATAACTGTTCCATAACTTCTTTTCTGTCATCCCAAATGGCGTGTAATCCGGCCTCTTCGAACTTATGAATATGGAAAGTAAAGATATCGGTCGCCTGGCTCTTGAACCACTTGTAAATTTTGCTATCCTTCAATGCAAAGGCATGGTCAATATGTGCTTTAATGAAGAAAGTTCGAATGGGATCAAAGACAGCGACAGTGATTGCAGCAATAATAGCCGCAACAATCGGTATAACAACCCTTGGATGGTCCTTAATCCAGTCCCGTATCCAGTGTGCTTTCAATTTTGGTTCATACGAGAGCCGCAGCAGAGTGCCTGCTTTCCCTCCCCCAGCCTCCTCTAGAACTTTATATCCATGCATGCAATTTCTTGCTATGATAGCATGCCCTACACGAGCAAAGTCTAAGTATGCGAATTTTGGAAGGATCTTCGAGTCAGAAGGCTGCGAAGAGATCTCAGCAAGTTTTCCATACTTCCGGAACAAGCTATACAGTGTCTCCTGCGACAACTCAGCAGCCTCTCCCCCAGGATTTGTAGGCACAAATTCAACCTTTATTCTCGAGCTCGGGAATCTGTATAAGTCCTCCAGCCAAGGTTTTCCCAAGACAAGGTTTGTCTGTATTCTTCGAAATGGGCTAAACCACGGTTTGATAGGGTTCTTCTCCAGGTACGTCTCGAGTAATCCTTCGATTTCTTTTGCAGTCATCCCATCAGGATGTGAGAATTTGACAAATGCTCCTCCATCCTTCAAGCGAGGAAGAATCTCTGTGACTTTTATGGGAACAGTGGAAGGTATCGCACGCTTGACTAGAGTAATTGGATCGTATGAACCGAGTTTCGAGTTATTGAATCGCCATAGGAGATTAGGAAGATCTCGGTCAATGTTGAGAAATGGCAACCGAAGGACCCAATTCAACTTCAGAGGGAACAAGTCTGCAAATTAAATTAGCAAACATCTTAGACCTACCAAAAGCGTTCCTAATGACCACCGGCCTAATTTATTCCCATTGTGAGCCACTTACTATCGAAGAATAGTATCCCCTCCTGAGCACTCGCAGTAATATGGCCGGTTTTATCCTCTCCAGCCTGCGAACTCTCCCTCCTCACACCTCTCAAGGTCCCCAAGCTACCGCCATGACCTCTAACTCTCGTTCCAGCCGTGGGTAAGCTCCTAGCACTATAAAAGTCTCTTGACTGAAACCTCGGAGTTCTCAATCCAGAAAGACTGGTGGGATTGACGAAGACGCGTTGGACGCGTCTTGTGGTCTGCATATTGGCGCCCAATTACCGCAAACAAGAGAATGTCATGACTTACGACAGTGAGGAGTGAGGGTTGTAGCAAACTGAAGTTCAGTCGCAGATGAAGCTGCTTCTTCCTCGTCACTAGTTACCTTACCCAATGAGGTCATACTACCAAAATCTGGGGAAATTCGAATCACGTGCCAGACTCTGTATTGCGAAAAGATCCATCTTGCCCTTCAATTGAACCAAGTTACAACCCACGTCAATCTTCACCCTTTGCACTCTTTCAAGATGGGCTGGCTCTGGTCTGATTCTACTTCAAACCCCACATCTCCTCCGACCACCGCAGCTCAAGAATCGCCTTCCCCATCAACACCTACAATAGCAGAGTCCGCTCCCAAACCACTCTCCCGCGACGAGCTCGCCGAGCGCGAACTTCAATCATTTCTCCAAGAACTCTCAGCCGATGTCCAGCCCAGCAGCACGAAATACAACCGTTTACCAAGACAGCCGCCTCCACCCTCCCATACCACCCAAACTGCTTCATCCTTCTCTCCATCCAACCAAAATGGCTCCACGGATCCGGAGTCATTATCAGAAGCGCTTCTGCCCCGCGAAATGAGCTGTCGTGATGCCTTTGATCGAGCCTTCTACTGTCAATCGTTAGGTGGACAGTTCAATAACCTGTATCGGTATGGCACGGTGCGGTCTTGCAGTGAGAATTGGGGAGATTTTTGGTTCTGCATGCGAGTACGCACCATGGGTGACACCGAAAAGGAGAAGCGAATCAAGGAACATTACCGGGAGAGGGAGAGGCGGAGATATGGGAGGGGAGAAGGTGCTGTGAGGGTGGAGGATGGGAAGGTGGTTGATTTAGGGGAGGACGGAGAGAAAGTGCCCAGGAGTAGTGAGGATATTTGGAAGAGTAGGGACAGGAAGGTGGAATGGGGAACTGCGTTTAAAGAGCCAATTCCAGTTTGGGAGGGTAGCGATGAAGAATGGCAGCGTATGGAGAGGGATAGGAGGGCCAGGAAAATTAATGGGACACCGTAGTGCTATGATGATTGTATGTATACCCACTCAATTGTACTATTCTAATGTACATCATTTCTCTCAATTACAACGGGCAGGTCTTTGGAACCAGTACACACCCGGAGATTGTCAAAGGGATGTGATACTCGGGAGCAGTAGTACGGCCCTCTTTTGCCTTCAGATGAGCCCAGACGCGGTCGCTGGGAGGTTCTCCAACTTGTGCTATGCCTGTGTAGTCTACAGCAACTGTAATGCAGTGCAGGCCGCTCTCAGATACTAGCTATCGCTCCGTCTAAACTGATGCGAAGGTCGATGGGACGATATGCAAGATACCGAAATTATAAGCGAGGCCAAGAAGCATTACTTACAAAATCAGTTGTCAACAACGCAGTGGCTGAGTTAAATTTGTCGAGAGTTTCTGCTAAAAGTTGGAGCCAAACGTTCGAATCCCGTTGTACAATGTTGGATTTAGCCAGCTTGGGACTTCTCCTTATTGGACAGCTTTATTGGGCAGAATCTTTTGGGCCCATAGGTGTTCCAAGCAATATACCAAATACCACACTATATATGTATCGGTCTACGTCTATATATCTCGCTTATGGAAGCTAGAAATATAGGACCAATAACAAAAGCCAAGACGAAAGTTGAGAGACCACTTGATGCTTCTACTTAGCTGATCGAGAGACCAGGACTGGTCTCTGTGAGGGCTGGTGCTATTACTTAGCTGGACATTGGTATTACCAGACCAGCAAGGAAGGAGAGGGAGAAGATAATTGTTATTAGCCAGTAGCTGTTTCCTGTAGAGTGGCGAGTTTAGCGGGTTGCTGCAGTCGGTGAGTGAAGCCTATGATAACTGGTGGGGTTAGTGACTTGAAAGCTCGTTGCTGTACGGCGGGGCTTGCAAATGGCCCCTTTGAGGTGATCTTTAATATACCGTACAAATTACTTTGTGAGAGCTCGTCTTGGTTGCGGTTGTTTATTAAGTAAGTTATTCAAATCAAGAACTAGAGTCCATCTCTTCAAACACAGTTAACACGGTACGTAGTGAGAGACTTTCAATAGATTTAGGGATACCTATATATGCGCTATTATTGTTGTTATTTTCTGAAGCCGTGGCAGATATTTCAAGGCAACCGATGCCTCTCTTTTCGTCGCTTTGGAAGCCGATATGGTATCGGCTAATGCCTTGTCCATACTTACCTAATGTTAGCACCGAATCAGAACCCTATATTGTCGGGTTATCATAGCGAGACAATTGGATCAACTCCTAAGGTACCTTTTCATCTGTATTACACCATCGCGGATACGAGAGTGGCTACCAGCTCGGACTCGGAATTCCGAGTTCCCTCGGCCGAGCCATCCTTACGAAGTGTAAGCGACATCGATCTCCGCATCTTTTCCTCCGCGACCTCGCACGACAAACATCAACATTCTCTTTTCAGTACCACATTTCTCAACCAAAATGGAAGACCGTAAAAAACGAAAGCGAGACGTTCTTTCGTGCAAAGATTGTCGTCGACGGAAACTGAAGTGCGATCGTGAATATCCTATCTGTGGTCGCTGTAAGAAAGGTGGACAAGAACACTTGTGCACTTACGATTACGTTCCCCCAGACAATAATACTACGGGCGAGCCGAATGAGATGGTCACTTCAGCAGATAATAAGCATTCTGGACTTCAGTCCCAACTACCTATGACCGAGATTACTGCGCCAGTCAAGAGAAGGATGGATGATGATGGTAACACATTAGCCGCTACAGTGTTAAGTCAGGCGGATACGATTAAGCGACTAGAGAATCGGGTTTCTATTCTTGAGGATATACTTTCAAGAAGTTCAACTGCTCCTCGTGGTACAAGCACAGCGGGAGTTCAGGCTGCGGAGAAGGAACCCCAAGAGCCAGAGTCAAGTATCTTCCGTGGGAAGCGATTTAAAACCCAATTTTATGGCCCTAGTCAGCCAGCATCTCAGTTTCCGCATGTAAGTTGAACTCAAAGCAAATTTGCATTTGTGCCCTGTTTAGGAGAATGGATAGAGCACGCCTTATGATATTCCAAAAGGCAAGCTTGTGTTAAACCAATCGAGCGGCCGAGGCAGCTTTGATATATATCATTAATTCAATGCTATCTTGCTAACCTGCTATAGTTTTCTGAGGTAAAGGCTTTTATGGCCGATATACTGCCAAATTCAAACATGAATCGACTTCGTAATGAAGCCAAGGTGCTCTCTGAGAGGTACAAGGCCAGCCAAGTCAAATTTCTGCCGGCCGAACAGAACCTGCGTCATCTTATTCCATCACGCTCAATAGTAGACTCTTTTGTCAGATTATATTTCGAGTACATCGATACCATCTATCACATTTTCCACGGGCCGAGCTTCAGACGCGAATACAACGCCTTTTGGGATCCTACAGAGAGTGACCCACCAGGTTTTGCTGCCATTCTCTTGTTGATGATGGCAGCTGTAGAGTGTATATCGCCTAATCACCATCCAAATTTCAGTCCCCGAGGCTCTACTGCGAGCGATCAGGCTATATCATGGATACGGGCGTATGATTGCTGGTTTCAGCAGCAGAGTAACAAGCATAGATATTTAGCTATTTTTCAGGCCCGTATTCTCAGAGTCATCGCCGCAACAATCAATTCCTTCAAAATCAAGAAGCTTTATCCTGGTGCTCAGGACCTTTCGAACTACTTCAAAACGGCCGGTTTCCATAGGGATCCGAATCTGCTGGGCAATAAATGCAACCCTCTCGAACGCGAAATAAGGCGTCGTCTTTGGGCAACTGCAGCCGAATTGGAGCTTGATGCTTCCATTGAGAGAGGTGTTGCATCATCATTGGTTGCTCTTCATATGGACTGCACCGCTCCACTGAACATAGACGACGAAGATATTCATGAGACCTCCACCGAAATGCCCACTCCCAAGCCTTCATCACAATTTACAAAGACGTCATTCCTTCATACCTCGTCCCAGAGCCTATCACTCCGAAGATCTCTCAATTCCTTGATAAATGACCCAACTATAAAGATGTCTTTCGAGGATGTTTTACACTACGAACAGCAGATCAAGGAAGCTCTAGGCTTGATTCCGCAATTCCAAAGCGAGGAGCATCTTCAAGTAGCAACCTTGCTTGACATTCAACTACGGCAATTCCTCATCATGTTGCATAGTCCATTTGCTCGCCGCACATGGTCCCCGCACAACCAGTACTCACGAATGATATGTTACAACACCTCAGTACACATCCTAGAACAATACTCGAAACTCATCTCAGCCAATAATTTCGCTCTCAGCCTATCTAGATCCGATATCATCCGAGCAGCCTTTTCTCTCTGCCACACAGCTTTCATTTCAATAGTCATAAAAGGTAAAAAGCACAAACCTTCCAAAGCCCTCAACTACAAACCACCAATATCTCAAACACTTTCCCACCGTCTTATCTCGCTCGACTAATATGTAAACAGACGACATCTTCCTCACTACAATCAAAGCGACTTTTAATCAGACAATCGAAAAGGCCTCACTTGCCTACGAAGAAAGGATCATGCGCTGTGGTGGCGGTTTCGAATCCCTCTTCTACATAAGTGCTTGGTGTGGCCTCGTACAGCAAAAACTCACGCCTGAACTTGCAATTAGTATTAAGGCACAGGCCATGGATAAGGTAGTTAGATTGTATCATAAGTTTCTTGCTTTTCAGGTTGATGCTGGGAGTAAAAGCCATGGGCTTGGGAGTGCGAATTATGGGGCTGATTTTGGAAGGAGTGTTGGGATCATGGATGCAAAAATGGATATTGGTGATGGTGGTCCTGCTAGCAGTGGACTTGGGGATGGTTTCGAGGACTTTGAGGGCTTGGATACGTCGGATTGGATGATGGAAGGTCTGTGGGGGTTTGATATGTTTCCTGAATTGTGATATTTAATTGCTCTACATACCTGCTCTAACGAGATTTTCTACGGTTGTAACTTATGTTAGGGTGATAATTTTCCGTACTGCATTCCGCAACAAGTTCACAAGATTCAATCTCGTCAAATTCGAGTAAAACTTTATCATTCGAAGTTGTCGAATTGCGTTAAATAGAGTCTATGATAGAATATAAAAAGTTTATGCAGGGTTGTTGAATTAATTTCTGTATAATTTAGAAATAGTAAGACTACTTTCTCCCTTCTAGCCTCAAGATTTACAGATAGTCTGAAAGCTAAATACTAATTAGAGTAGTCGTCTTCGCTCCACTGTGATCTATTACCTAGGATATGGCTATCTACTACTTAAATCCGTTAGCAAAAGTCCCTGTGGAAACTCTTTTGTTAATTTTTATAGGCTTACTAAAGAGCTAGGTATGAACAGAGAATTGGTAGTGGCGAGGGCGAATAACGAGGTGATAAGTCTAGATGATTATTTTATTGGCGACCATTTCGAAATGAAATATATTAAATCCACAAGACAATCACAATATAAGAACAATCGATCATTCACTCTACTACTTCAGAATAGAGTTCCTTGGCTAAAAGAAAAACAATATTACGCCTCGTTTACATCCTTCTCAAACCATTCATCCCGGCAATAACTCCTTAGCTGATGGTCTATCCCTCGGATCCACCTTCATAATCCTACAAATAAACAAATTATCTCTCTTCCCAACCTCCCTCTCAGTAGCCCTCCAAACTGCGTCAGCTTCATAGTCTCCATCAACCAAAGAATAACAGCAACTGTCTCCTGACCAGCAATTTCCTCATATTTAGCAGAAAACGGTCTAAAGCATTGGAATTATCGCATAAGGATTTTACACGTATTCTTCATGTTGAATAGGAAACAATATAGACAGCAATATGTAGTGACAATGGTAGTGGTTTCTATGTTCTGTGTAGAAGCTAGAGTGCTAGAATAGGCCTACTTGTAGTAGTAGGACGATCATAAAACTATTCCCATATATTCACTGAATTCAACACTTCATGACCGAATTGGACGTCTCGTTGTCGGAAGGGCTTGAACTTGCCTCCGTATATTAGGCTTATAAGCTGGTATTTAAGTTTATTGTTAGCATATTTGGTTGATTGTCTTGAAAAGGACTAAGGGACTTTAAATAGAGGATTTATGTACGCTCTTACTATTGTTCCAAATGACCATATATCGGTGGCGATACTCCAAGGATTTTGCAATAATGCTTCTAGACTTCTCTATATGGGAGCTCCGATAGGTGCACCTTCTTTGGCATAATCGGAGTCGATGTGATAAGTGCTCTTACAATTCACTTGTATAGACGTAACCTTCTTCATGAAGTACATTAAGAGATTCAAGTGGAAAATGATTCAAATGGGTAGCATAGTTAGCGGGATCTGAGACGATAGGTTATTTTTAAGCTATCTCTAGTGGGGTTAGTGCCCTTTGTTGTTCTGCTTAACTAGATATCATTTCATAAATCATTTCTCGAGTTTGTGTAATGTGGAATCCATATGTGGAACCTTAGTACCATCTGCTATCTGGGCTAATCTCTATAAAATCATTTCATGAAGAGGGAACTCATCTGAAAACAAATAGTAACAAGGAGATATCCGGATTAGGAGCTAAGTGCCTTAAGTGTGACTTTATATAGGGCAGATAACGGGAGATACCTAATTAGGAAACGTTTGAGCTCGCTTAAGGATAGGGGTAGCTTGGGAGTTAACAGAGTAAACAAAGAAGGTAAGGGGCGCATGCAAGACATTTGACAATCATTTTACTTAAACGCTATAGGTACAAAGCTATCACTTACTCCGTCTTACGGCAGTGGGCCCTCCTAGAACTAAGCGATACTCAGACAACTAACAGTAGGCTGCCTCTACATTCGCTTAGCACTCTGGAACATCTTGCCATTGGTTCTTTGGCACTGTTGCTTTTTAGGGTAGGAGTTACTGCCGTAGGATGGAGTAGGAGATAGATGCACTCCTTTATTGGTTTGATAACCCAGAAATGCCAAAATGCGTTACCTACCCGAAACGCAGCGATCACTTTGCAGGACCATAGGCTTGAATCATGCACGTCATAAGAGGTATAGCCTGCAGAAGCACCCTTTTGTTCACAAGACCTTCATGAGGATGTACGGCGCCTGATTTGCTACCATGTTTGGTACCCAAAGGCTAGGTTCTGCACATTATTTCTTATTTCCGACAACGTGCAGAATTACCCAAGAGTCTGAGACACTAAGGTATATAAGGCTACTTGTTCTGCACTCAACGTCACAAGGCTTACTCTTCAATATGTATCACGATATCACACCCAGAAATGCATAATTCAGAGTTCCCCACAAGACTGTTGTTTGTTGAATATTACCACAAGTATTAAAAGCATCAAAGTATCAAACCACGTAGAATACAGAATAATACTATTCTTGTGAACTTTAATATCATCAGAAGCTAGTAACAAATATCTAGAAATCCATGAGTTTAAATTAAAAGGTCTATTAAATGGGGTAGGATTCAGCTTCCTACTGATTAAACTGTAAGAATGTTATACAAAAAAAAAATTACAGCACAAACAGCATTATAGATTTAGACAAAAATCTGGGTGAGCATGGCAAAAGGAGATTTGAAGATACTTATAGATATAATTGCTTGTATACTATAATCAGGATGACGGTAGGGTAAAATAAGATTTGTTAGCGGGGTAGTTTAAGTGAGCAGTTGCCGATAATACAAGGCATTATATCCCGAGTTTTGGGGTAATGATCCTCACACTATTGTTGTGTAGTCATTGGACCGATACATATAAGATTATGCACATCAGAACACTGCAGACAATCAGCCCTATGCAAGTAGGGTTTTCAAGGGACGAGCCTGTAGGCTAAATGCCACTACAATTTGTCTTTCGGCAATGCAGATTCTGATCGATTAGGCGATTGTCTGCACAACAGAAGCATGAATTTCTCAAAAGTCAAGGTTACAATGAGCTATTACGGGCCACGAATCCATTCCATGATGGTATACTATCTGCTGCTGCTCAATACCCAACGACTAACTAAATATCGAATCCCACAACGCTATTACAACAGCATCACTAACTTAATGCACGGTAGGAAGACTTCAATGAACGGCAATAATGACTTCATCTTCCATAGAGAAGACTAATTACATTGAAGCCCGGAGAATATGACGCTTTGCTTGATGCATCTGTAGAAAGGACACTGAAACTTCTTGCTCGAAAAGCACTCATGTATACATTTAGCTCTAGGGTACATCACTATACCATGCCAGAAGGAGATAACTCAACTAAGTTGTGAGTAGGAAAGAGTTAATGACGAATTCTTCCTCTTGACTAAATCTCGTCTGACGTGTCGATAAGATGGCCAGCAAAAAGAACAGTATAAATGACTACTGGATGCAGAAGAGGAAAGAGTGAAGAGGAATATTTGCAAGAAACGGAAGAGATTCTTCCAATTTCGCTTAGCATATGTTTCTTCGAGTCATCACAATAAGATAAACGATCTCCAAAAATGTTCTAAGTGGCTAAGCGAGGACATAACTTATGCTATACCGCTAAATCTATACTCTATTCTAAGCTCTATTCTAAAATCTAGCTCGCAATAAATCTATGCAAGACGTCTCCTGTAATCTGCGAATCCTAGATACTTGTTACTGGGTGTTTGTCGGCCCTAATATAAGAGGTTTAAAACACATATCCTCACTTCTACACAAGTGCTCAGAAAGTCTCGCCACCTTCTGCAGACAAGCTTGCAGCATAAGAAGTTGTTGATTACGTCGGTGAATCATAGCAATCAACTTCAGGCGCTCCAGGAATGAGTTCAGGTCTTTCAAGCGCAGTAATATTATCGTGCGCATTAAAGTAGTCCACTCAGTATGTTGCTCGACATTGTACTTCCCAAATCGTAAGGCGAAGGGCAGAGATAACGAGCCCGTTCCGGATCCGTCACCACTTGATTTTGGGGGTGTCGCCATACCATGAAAGTTGATATCACTCATACGGTTGTCAACGTCTGAATAGCCACTATTTCGAGCCTCCTGACAACAGTTCCGAGCGATCTTCTGACAGAGACTAGCAAGCTTGTCCGACACAAGGGCCAGCAAAATCATAACCTCTGAGCGCTCCGTACAATGCCCGCAAGTAAAGACAGTGGAGCATCGAGAAAGGACTTCGGTATGAACTACAAGCATAGTATCACAAGGCTGATCGACATCATTGTTGTTGACCTCGAGGGTTTCGAGGGCCGAGGCTGCGATGTGGAGACATTGGCAAGCCATACCGACAGTTGAGCTGTAAGCATGGGGCTCTTGCACCGTCTGGGATAACGATTGGAGTTGCAGCAACTGCTCAAATGACTGGCTCACTAGCTGTGCTGCTGTTTTGCCGAGCATACTGAACCAAGTTGGCCTGTGATAGAAGCAAGGTTGGTGTAAGTATGGATGGAAAGTGATTGCTGTCGTCAAGTGAACCGGTTGGGGCGATTAAAGGTCCAGATGAAGGGTCAAGCATTGAAACTACTAGTCATATTAGTACACCCTAAAATTAAGCGGATACTGGTAGAAGAAGCTACGAAATAAGATCTTACGCATTGATTTATCAAAAGAGTCATTCCCGTCCCCGCTGCCTTCTTGCTCTAGAAAATTTAGGAATAGCGTTGAATCCAGTGTCGCGAGCTCTCCTTGTTCATCGGTATAGAGCAGGTCTGGAAAAACACTCCGTGTATCTTCTGTCATATAATCACTTGGTTTTGTTACGGCTGTAGTATCATTTTCAGTATCTGGAGTTGCTTGGGGGCATTGTCGTGGTGAAGAGATAACGGATCCCCTCCTAGATGAACTTTGGCCCGCTTCAGAGTGCTGGGTCCATGATGATGAGCTCTCGCTTTGCTGCTGCTGTTGCTGCTGCTGTTTTTGTTGTAGCTCCTGTCGATCCTGACGTGGTTGTTTTTGTTGTGTGCTATTGCTAACTGTATTCGCTCTACTACGTCTCGTTCGTGACTGGTCCGTTGGACTCATGTAGAGACAGTCACTTTGAGATGCTACGCAGCGGTCACATCCACCTTTGTTGCCGCTGCATTTTAGCTGTTGGAACCAAAGACCATCAGCATTTTTCTTCAGTGCTGGATCACTCAAAGTACATTACACGTACAGTGGGTCGCAACTTATAACCGCGATTTCATATTTTAGCCTACTACTCACTATATTACTAGAGTTATTATAAATCAACTACTAATTATATTACCTTTATTCTTTTAATATATAATAAGAAATAATAGAATTTATTATTCCTAAAAGTACTAGTTTCCTAGTATTTTATATACTATTTATCTACCTTAATATATACTTTTATCCTCTTTAGTATACTCTCTAATAGAGATATAAATAACTTATTAGGGAGGCTATTCTAAGTATTAATTAAGGCTTACTCTAATACTATAAGTACTTCTTTAGATTTCCCTATATTTTAAAGCTTAAGGTATATATCTAGAACTTACTTTTTTATATACTACTAGATATATTTAATAGGGTTTAAATTAGGGGAGACTACTAATTATAGGAGTATAGGTATATCTATATCTATAAACTATTTATAAACTATATAAGATATATAGATAGAGGTACTATCCTATATAAATATAAGGCTTAGTTAGAAGTATTTTAGTATCTAATCCTTAAGAACTTTAATATAAGAGTATAAAGAGTAGCTATACTTCTTACTCTTAAAATTATAATCTAAAATATATAGCTTACTCTAACTAATACTATTAATAGTTCCTTAAAAATATCCCTAGACTATAACTAATATATCCCTACTTTTAGGATAGATTAATATTATCTCTTTATTCTATTTCTAAGCTATTGTTTAAAAGACCTATTATATTAATTTATCTAAACTATACTCTACTAAATACTTATTACTCTATATAATATTCTTCTAGTCTATAAATATCTATTCCTCTTAAGCTTTATACTAGTTATAGTATTCCTTTATATATTCCTTTATTAACTCTAGCCTCTTCTTTATATACTAATTAATAATACTATATTCCTTTAATATCTTCTTAATAGTAGTAATTAAATATTTAATACCTATAGCCTCTTTAACCTACTTATATATCAACTTTAGCTTAAGGTATATATACCTTAGGATAGTTTATTTATCTTAATTATTATATAATTTCTTTTAGGGCTTTTAAGGTAGAGAGGAACCTTTATCGTATAATAGGTCGAGGTATATAATATCTCAAATAGTTGAATCTATTACTTAGAAGGTATAGGTAATATCTATATTTCTATCGCCTCGAGAAGCTACCTTAGTAATTTATCCTCTTCTATATAGAGCCAATTACTTCTTCCTTATAATATTCCTAGATATAGGGCCTAGTGGACGACGTAGTATTGGTATTTTGTGGTGTTGAAAAGAGAGAGTCAAGAAGATACGTATTCGAAAATATGTAATTTCGGTAAAATCGCGGTTATAAGTTGCTACCGACTGTACGCTGTGTAGCGAGTAAGCAGTTGCAGAGGAATGCCGCGCTACTTTACCTTCTTAGAGCGGCATCGCTCACAGGCGGCTCTTTGGTCACTAACGATTGGAACTCCCCGTGCGCGGTTGTTAGCACGCTCGATGAAGAGAGTACCTTTCCCATGGGGATTGTTCTTCAGGGTACCGAACATTGTTTAGGAGTTGCCAGTTGGACAGTTAGGTATTTATTATTGAACTTATTGGTTATTATTAGAGCGAGACATGCATTGGTTATATATTTGTATAATCAGATTGTTGATTCGTTGCGGCGTATACTAATAGCGAAAGAGAACCCGCAACTTGCGGTTTCGTCCGACGCGGCATGCAGTATACGCATGCAATGCCCACAAGTTCATCCACCAAATGCGTCGTTAATATTTGAATCCATTCTTTGTCCCTCCCGTACCGTAGCCATGGCCGAGCTTCCTATCCACAGTCAGCTCTTAGCTTGAAATTAAGGTTACGGAGTACAGGGAACGATTCGGGCCGAGATGTTTTAGATCATTACAGTACATCGAACTGCTACTGTACGAATACCCGCGCCTACCTCCCGTACCTATAACGAGATCGAGACGCGGGGCTGGGATGCCGTTGTGTATTAGAGTTCTGAAGGATTGGGAGTTTACGGTTAGAGTTTTAGAGGGGCGGCAATTGCGAACACGTCTTGGCCGGGACTTTCCAAATTGGCGGTGCCAAGCCTTGAATTTTGCTTACTCGTACTAAGGGTGAATAAACGTTAAATTTAATGTGGCTCGTCACCTAATAATTAACGTTTATTCGTCCCAGGTACGAGTAGACAGTCGTGCAGGTGGAGCAGCTTGAATATTTGCAGAGAGGGGTTGCCCCCCCCCCCCCCCCCCCCCCCCCCAAACTGACTTTTGAAGCAGGGAACTCCGGCGATAGATTCGTATTGTACTGTACAGTGCAATAGCAAACGCCGTGAATTTAGATTTTAGTTATAAGAGAGGGATTAAGGAGCTATATTTTATATTCTAATTACAAGTACTCCTACGTCTTTCCTACTTAGGATCAAGGCATACATAAGATTAGTAGTTTATATAAGGCTCTAGATAAGCTAAATATATTATAAATCTTTAGTAAAGTTGTTACCTTCTTTAAATAAACTAGAAAACAAAATCAAGGCTAACTTTAACTAGGGCTTAGTCTACTTTAAAAGAAGTCGATCTCTAAAACAAAATCGATTATTCTAAAAGCTATATTATCCTTCTATTCTATAGTATACAAGCCTTACTATTAATAATATAAGAGCTTAAGAGAGCTATATAATAATAACTAGATAATAACTAATTAGCTCTTACTATTTAGTTCTAAATCGTTATAAGAAACTTTAAGCTAATAAGAATAAGTTAACTTCTATAGAGGAAATAGATATTCTAGGAATAAGACGTTTAAATAAAGAAACTATTAATTTTAAATAAGAAGGTATATATAAGTCTATTTAGAGCCTCTAATATAACTTGTAATCTTATAAACGTTATATAATTAAAGGTTCTAGTGCTATCTATAAGAACACACCCTAAGAAGAGAAATTATAGTCTATTCTATAAATTTTTTAGTTTAGTTTAATCCCTCTAATAGGGTAGCATCCTAGTACTATAGGTTTCTTAGGTACCCTTAATTTGCCACTTAGAAAGTAATTTTGCTTTGAAGCCTTTACAGTTCACTTTTAGATGCAGAGAATAGCAAGATTTATGAAGCTACTCGAAGGGCTCTTTTAATCTAGTTTAGTTAAGTATGCGCCGTCTTACTTTTCAAAGATAATCTTTGGTTTGAAAGTACTGTAGTAAAGTAGACGCAGAACACATGGAGATGCTACCTTTGAACATTGATCACAGCATGGGGTTCTCAATCTTACAATTTCGTAGACACGGTTCTTAATACCCAGGAGCAAGATACGCCAGGTGCTCGCTTGCAGGAAGTATTTAAGCGAGCTTCGTTTGCCGAGGAGCTAGCCCACCAAGAAGATTCAAAGACCCCAAAATTCAGCGGCTTGCCCTAAAAAACACATCCAGCAAATTAATCTGGCAAGTTTGCTGGTCGGATTTGCAGCGCTGGTCATATCACTACCTACTCTATAAGAATTACCTACGTCGGCAACCGAATTATCGCAGATCGCGCGCTTGTGGTTTGGCTCAGCGAGTCGTCCATTGTTTGGTGGTAAAGTGGCGTAGAATAGTGGAGGAATTCTAAATGACCTAGACTCGGACCCGGTATAGATTTATCTGTTAAGATGCTAGGCAGTAGGCCAATATGCACGCAATACTTATTGTGAGTCCGCATATGAAAGATACGCCAGCCCTTTAGGAACGCAGAAAGCAATGGCAAGTTAGAATCTCACTATTTAATGCGACATAGGATTAAAACTCTGGCGCTCATTTCTTTCACTTTGCTAAGTTTAGGCATTTTCACTTAACTGTATTTCCACGAAGAAAAGATGACTAGATGAAATAAATAGTCAAGAGGCTATTTAATACATTTAATTTGAGTATAAAAATAAATACAGTTGAAGAAGACCGGAGAAATATTTAATTCTTAGAAGTAAAAATGTAGTAAACCCGCGAAGGAGTTATGTACTTAATTGGAGGCGGAGAAGGATAAACTAGCCAATTCGAAGATTTCAAATATCGAAAATAGGGTAATATTTTTGAAAATATAATCGTTACATATAGACATTAACATTTGAAGCTTTTAATAAAAGAATTGCCACAAGCATATTAATTAGGCCTGACTCCTCAAAGATAGGGGCTTCTAAACAATCGAAAAAGTTGTTCGTGCCGTTATTTTCTATTACTATATAAGAATTGTTGTTATTCTTCAGGTCAATGTGTTTCTTTCTTCCGGTAGTTTTACTCTCCCCGCTGGAAAATAATTAGTAATAACCTGGAATCGACAACTTATTAGTGAGTTTACAAACAATGAACAGTGCCAGTAATTATGAACCTGCCTTTTCTTCTCTCTCTCTCTCTTTCTCTTTGTCTTTGTCTTTCTCTTTCTCTCTTTTTTTTATTTATAAGAATACACCTTAATTTTAAGGAGTAAGCCCTAGAAAATGTGGCCTATACTCCCCCCAAATTTGTAGGACTTGCTCCCCTTACACGTACAGGCTTGTGCTCTTGCTAACTTATATTTATATGATCTGCAACTTAGGCCTTAAGAGTATCAAGGGTATTGAGGTATGTGAGCGAAAGTAATAATGTTCGTCGCAATATGACGCCATAGCTAGCTACCCCTATTCCTAAGCGGTATCAAGTTTGCGAAGAGTTCTTCAATTGCCTAGGTCCTCTCGTTACTTCGCCCATTCACTTCTCCATGAAGTCACATTCAAGCAATCTCCTATGAAAAAAACATAAGTAGAAATTCAATACAAAGTAATGCTTAAATATTATCCTCCCAAGATTAAGTTCTTCCCAACCCCACCTAATATTTCCCCAACTGGCTCTGTACTGCTAACACAATGAAGCAGCTTGCGGCGAATCCGTGGTAAACAAGTAAGTTGCTCAAACTGTTCTAGCTTCCTGCAAAACTGAATATGTGTGAATTGCTAATACTGAAATTTAGTAGCGCAATAGTTGGTGTGGCAGTTATTAGATCACCTCCTCAATATATGTTCTGGAAGACCTTTGCTTCCTAGCGAGCTTGATCCCCAATGAAGTTCCAATAGCTCATAATGACCACGTGATTCAGAAAAAGCCCTACATACCTTATTGCATATTACAACTGCTATGTTCTGGGGTCTACACCAAGGTTCAGAGCCCATTCCTTTGGGAATAAACCCGTTCCCAAGTTTGGCCCCTGGAGACGGCCACTCGGGACCAATAATCAGAGTTACACGCTAGAGGACGTCCTGATTTCTCAATTTGTTGATAAAAGTCTCTTGATGCTACTGAAATTCCTTCAAACGTCCGAGTTGTTCACTCACTCGCCTCGCCCACACGGACCTTCCGTTTTGACACTTTTGTCTTGGCCAACCTAGACACTTCTTGCCACGCACCGGGGAGAGGTTCCACAATACCCCTAGCTACCCTGATTTCAGTTCGGAATCGAATTCTACGGTCCAACCAACATTGGCACTTAGCCTTCCATCCGAATTGTGGGAAAACATCGGATAATGCCTGCAGTAGTCTCAGCGCCAAGCAAAGGTCTTCTTACCGGGGATACCTTGTCCTGAACCGAGACCCCCGTACGTCAATGATTATATTCACGTGGCTGTGCGCGAGAAAGCAGCTACACACTTACATCATTCAGATCGTCCAGATCCCAAGGCGAGGTAGCAAATTTCTCAAGCTGACAATCCATCTCTTCAAACAAGGAGACATGTGTAGGCAATGGGACCAAGCAAATACTTGTTTTGTCATAGTCAACTAGCCCACGCAATGAGTTCATCGAAACTGCTCTGAAATATGCTCTGAGCTACATTCCGTGCTCCCCCTGATGTATTCCCATCAGTCCAAAGGACTTTATCATTTTTGCAGACAATTAGTATTACTTTTAGCTAGTAGGGAATTTTAGCACATATTATTCGTATTAGCTTGTCGAGTACAGTTTACGTCTTCCCTCTTTAGGCTTAAGCTATACACAAATTTAATAGTTCATACAGCACTCTAGGGTCGTTCAATAAGGTATCGATCAACTAGAGAAGTTTTGGCTAATAAACTCTTTGTATTTGCCTCTAAGACACGTTAAGCATTTGTAGGCGAGCAGAGTGTCAAATCCCTGCCTAAGTGGCCAATATTCATGATTCGGGATAGGCAGAGTGAATAGAAGTGGACAGTAGTGGCTAACACATCAAGTCTTGCTTCTTCCTCCGTAGTCTTCAGAGTGGGGCTCCAGGATGCTCGTAAAATCACGCCCTTCGTTCGTGCTGTACTAGCATGTATGCAGCGGATATCAAACGGGATTTAGAAAAGTTAGTGTCCCACAATATAACACAAAGATCTTATTGTCCGGCCCAAGGGAAGATAGAATCTGGTTTTGACAGTACCGTAGTAGTATATGAACCTTATACTTCGTATATACCGAGTATTCTCTATAGATATTTTACGACTCGTTGTGAATCCGGTTCCGTGGGCTTCCTAACCCGCTCAAAAGGGGCTGTTCACCTTAGATTGGATTTGATCATTGAGTAAGGAAAACCCCCTATACTCGGATACGGTGATATATAGATTATAATATATAAAGTATATTATAGAATATAAATAGTTGGTATAGTAAAATAAGTAAAAGAAGGGTATATATAAAATTTTAATCTACTACTTGTCTAGGAAAGAAAATATAAGAGAAGAATTAAATATTCGTAGAGTAATTATATTCACAACCTAATATTGAAATAAGAACTTTAGTATAATCTATAAAAGTACTAGCTAGAGAAGTTTCTATCAACTCCGTAGTTCTAACTAAGCCCGTAAACTAGAGGGAACTTCTTAATATCTTTGAAGAAGTAGATTATAATATTAGTAGTATAGTAGCCTATACTAGAGGTTTCGATACTATTATCCTCGCTAAAGTAAAAGAAGATTGGTATTAGAAACTCTAGTCTTACTTAAAGTAGTGGAGTAGTACTGAGTTAAGTAAAATAGGATTAGGGATATCGAAGCCATAGGTTAATATATCCAAAAAGAAGAATTTTTAGATTACCTTCGGATGGAATTCTAGGAATATTAAAGTATATTCAGATTCAAGGTCTATTCAACTTCAATACCAAGTTTAGTCAGTGTTATACCATCTACTAAAAGACTTGAACAGACTCATAGGAAACTCAGAACTCCATCAAAGCGTAGAAAAGAGTTTTAAGAAATGGAAATTAGGTTTGCCATAGACGCTCGGATGTTGCCTCATTGGGTAATTATTCTCGTTCCACTTTTGTGTCGCGTAATTTTAAGCGACGCGTTTATTAACCACTTATTTTTAACCACTTATTTTTAACCACTTATTTTTAACCACTTATTTTTAACCACTTATTTTTATGAACCCCTCGCTGACGTAGCCCAATTTATGAAAATTAGGCAATTTAAAAAAAAAAATGAATATAAATATTTAAACATAGTCAGTTAACCTTCGCATCTTATCTTTTATTTACCATTTAAAGTATTCCTTTAGTGTTAGGACCTTTAAACGAGCTTCGGGCATGCCGTACAAGCCTATTTCAAAGCGCTACTTGCCTAAAGATAGTAAAATCCTGTCGCAAATACAATATATATATGCGCGACCGAACAGAGCTCTGTGTTTTAGTGTGTAGAAATCTAAATGTTTTTGCTCGTTAGAAGTTCAAGTGCCCTGTCCAAGATATGTAGTGCTGCATCTTGAGCATTTTCCATTATATATATATTTCAAATAAAGTGTAAACTAACAGGATATTCATGACGTCGTTAGGATTATATGAACCTGCTCTAGTTCATCCCCGAAGTTCCCAAATGTCAAAAGTTAAACGATTCATTAACACTACCCTGTCTTCGCCTCTTCCAATAGGTAAAAATTGAAGGTATTGTATTCAATATCAACAGCAATTGAAATCCAGGAAGAGCAGTAATAGAACGGGACATAAAAATATCGTATCGAAAGACAAATAACTACATAACGCGCAAAATTTCCCCGCAAGTCATTTACTTCACAAATGATCTGTTATGGACCATGTGACTTTTGATCAATTCCCCTGTAACCAGAGCAGCACATAGACTGAGTTCGCCTGCTAGAACTCCACCTGCAATGATACGAGCCAAAGTCGTAGCCTTTCCTCCAGTTTCGATATGATCTCTTCCCAGACCAAGTAAGTCAAGCATTGCTGCTTGCCCAGGAAGGCCGGTTCCACCACCCACCGTTCCAACTTCAATCGAAGGCATAGTTACGGTCGCGTGAAGTGATCCATCGTCAAGTCTGATTGTTGGAACATTGGTTTTCGACATTGATTCAATGGATTACGTAAGCACACCAGCAAAGCGCTGGGCCAATGGGAAGCCGCGCTTTGCCGGCACGTGCCGCGCCACTAGCCCAATAGGGACTAGTCTGTATGTAGAACGAGTATAACTAGACTACCACTCTTGTAATTAGTTAGGAATCAACATCCATTCCATATATTACCAATAGCATACTAAGTGACACTTTCACTAGTCTGCCCGGGTAATAGGAGTGTGAACCGACACTGATAGATAGATTGAATTAGCAAATAGGGAATTCACATGTTTTCGTTTCACTATGCTTCACTTACTCCTTCATAATAGTGATGCAGTTGCTGCTAACCACATTCTGTGCTGGGTCTTGGCCAGTAGCTATAAACATGGCTGTGACGATATTGGCAGCATGGGCGTTGAAGCCGCCTGCCGACATCCCAGCTAAAGCACTACCAATAAGATTCTTATCTGTATTCAATCTCACCAATCCTGAAACTGTACATTTCAGCACCTTCTGAACCACGTCAGCACTGATAAAAGCCTCAGCGACGACTGATTTTCCACGTCCTTCGATCCAGTTTATCGCAGCTGGTTTCTTGTCGGTACAATAATTTCCGGAAAGAGATACAATCCTCATGTGTGAAAATCTTTCTCGGAGACATTTCAGAGCGGCTTCAACTCCCTTTCCAATCATATTCATACCCATAGCCTCGCCAGTCCAGGCCCTGAATCGAATGTAAAGCGAGGCCCCTGCCATCCGAGCACTGACTTCCTGGAGAATACCAAATCGAGTTGTTGAAGAGAAAGCTGCAGTAAGAGATTCCTGTCCTTCATGGCTTTCGATGTATCTTTTAGCTTCTGCGGCTAGTAAGATATTGTCAAAAGCTATGATAGGAGCTCTCGTCATGTTATCGCCAATGACTACAGTATAAATGCCGCCGCCAGTATTCAAGGCTTTACAACCGCGTGAGGTACTAGCAATAAGCGTGCCTTCAGTGGTAGCCATGGGCAAGTACACTAAGCGACCATCAACTTTGAGAGGCCCAGCAACGCCAACTGGGACTGGTAAATAGCCGATGACATTCTCAGCACAGCTTCCAAGAACACTCGAGTAATCGTAGCTCTCATATGGTAACTGGAACATCCCATCAGATCCTTGTGAGCGCGTGTCAGCAGTTCGGAAAACCACGTCCCGACGGATCCTGACAGCTCGTTCGTAATCGATAACCACCTTCTCTAATGCATGCAGTGGGATCACGCCTCGGAGGCTAAGTTCTACTAATTCGCTGTCGCATAGGGCTTGGCTACCACTTAATTTATACATGGCTAGTGTGTCTTCGAAGGACCTTTCGACTTCTGGTGATGCCAACTCTGAAACCGAGAGACTATTGAAGCCAGAATCCAATGGCTCTGAGGCCGAGAGGCTACTAAGGCCAGAATCTAACTGGAGGTCCTCTTCTTTGAGATCGAAAGTCCCACACTTGCTACAACAAGCCTGTAGCTTCTGTTCTGTTATGCTTTTCTCGGGATTCCATAACATGTTTATGAGTGAGGTGGACATTGCTGCTGGATGAGGGTTCTCTGGCGGTGATATTCGGTGCCAGTTGAGTAAGAGACTACCATTATGTTAGCTTATTCTTTTGAAACCCATGCTTCAATTTTCTTGCACCTAGCTTGTGTACTGAATAAGTATATAGAGACAATATCTAGAGATGTCTGGAGACGAGAGGTCACTCGATAGTGTCTTTATTGTGGGGAGATTGGGTTCTTGAATGTAACTATAACAGAGAATCAGAAACCCTAGCTTAGTCCTAAGGCGAACCAATTTCCTTTGTAGACTCTACACACAAGACCCTCGGTCTTTAGAAGCTCCATCCCTAGGAGTTTGCAACGGGGTTTATTCCTAATCTAGTAGATATGCCACCCATGGCCATTAGAAAGAGAGCTTTCTTCTCAATCCACACAACCAAGAGACCGCTGTCTAGCTTAATAAGCGAACAAATTTCCCAAAGTAGCAGTAATGGGACTTACCATAATAGATGGATTCCGACCGTCTAAGCAAATATTCGCAGTTTCAAACGAGTCAGAATGCAAGAGACTCGAAGTCGGCGACGCCGAAAACCTCGATATCCAGGGAAGCTGCTTCCATCAGGGGCGCAATGTAGAAATTTATGTGAATACTATATCTTACTTTCTGTAGACACACCGAGATCTAGATCTCAAGTACGGAGACAATGATAGCTTGGATGCAGGGGTTGTAAAAGATCTCGTAAGTGTTTTGAGTAATATGTGATTACACTTTCATTTGGCAGCAGAACAGAATTTACTGTAATTAGATGGATACTACGAACAAAAATCCCAGAATTGTAGGTAATCAAAACTCACCATACTAGCGTAATCAATGTTAATTATCATGAACTGGCCTTGAAACCTTGAAGGTAGGGTTAGTACACAAAGGCTAGCCTTCTGTTAGTCTTAGACTCGCATACCTAAGGCGGTTAATTGCTCTTTCTATGCTGCCCAAGAACTCTTGATCAGCTGGTACAACACATGAAAGGCGTGAAATCAAGGGACCTCATACCGCAGGATTTTGAACATTATTATGTTAAGCGAGTTCCCCTGGTGTAAGTTCAAAGGAGTGAGACAATGCGATCTAATAAACGTGTTTTAGCACCTTCTCCTTCTAGGAATCTAAGATGATAGTTGTCCTCCAACTACTTTACAGCATTTTTTCTTTCATAAAACTTCTAATTTACATAGCTAATCTTCTATATGTTTAATTATCATCTAGACTTTTTCCTAAATAATTTCTACTATTCACAACTTTCGTTCCTTGACGGTTAGCTTAATTATATAATTTCGCCTTCTGTACATGATATAGAAGCCTTAAGAATTATTGAGTTTGTATTTATTAAATCAAAACTCGTGACCTTTAACCTGCCAATAATTACAATAGTATAACAGATGATGGTGAAAATCCACTTACTGAAAATTAAATTTTGACTTCAAATAAGAAGGCCCATTAGGCAAAGTTTTATTGTAAGATACCTCTGTAACCTCACTTTGTGCTGTGTTTAGGAGAACCTTTGGTGTAGAGCTCGCTCAGCCATATTGTTGGTCAATGTATTACTATACCTAGCAGGCAACCAGGCTCCTATTCACCCTAGAAAAATTGCTAGGCGAGACCAGCTTGATTAAAAAAATTCTATTAGTGACTTGCATGAAGTAAATTGTCGACGCATACAGTAATCAAGGTGTGCTCCGAGTAAATATTATATGATCGATATCTACTGGAAAATCCTCGGACAAAAAACACATTAACATCCGAATCGTTATCTCTCTAACTATAGCTCTACTAAAACAAGTTCAGTCCTCCAAGGCAGCCGCTGCACCGCGGAGAGAATATTGAAGTTGAGTCCCTGTTGTATGCGTGACTATCATACAGCGAGTGTCAAGCTTTTACTGAAGATCAGGCCGCTTATGAAAGCGTACAAGTAGTTTCGTCTTCCACCACAACACGTGGACTTTACCTTCATTGAGCCAATCGACGTCTTTGTTCACAAGCTCCAAATCATAGGTCCAAAACAACTTAGCCATGAGCAGGTTCATCTCCATAACAGCAAAACTACATGCTACATTAGTCTAAGTTCTCACAATAAAAAAAGACAAGCATACAAGTTTGAACATGTGAAGTGAAGAGAAAATTAGAAAGCGATGGGAGAGAGTCTAATATAAGAAAATCACTCACTTTCTTCCAATACAGGCCCTTGGACCCACTGAAAATGGCTGGCTAGCTTCCTTTGTGTCAGTTGAATCAGGATCTAACCAGCGTTCGGGCTTGAACTCCATAGGCGCAGTGAAGTACTGAGGATCGTGCGTCACGGCCCATGGGCTGGTATATATTTCAGCCTAAGTGGATTGTTAGCTTCTACTTTCTTCTGGTTTAATGTGTAAAATTGCAAGTATCTTACTCCCTCGGGTACGTATTTGCCGTGCAACTCAAAGCCAGGTGAAACGCGGGGGGATCCCTGAGAGGCGGGAGGGAAGAGTCGAAGGCCTTCATTGATGACAGCTTGTAGGTAAGGCAGCTGCTGTGCCGGTTGTGCTTTTATGTCGTCGTAAGAGTTGAAAGCGCCTCGAATCTCAGAGACAAGGAGTTTCAGCTTCTCGGGATGTTGAAGCAGGAAGCAGGTTGTTCCTGCTAAAAAGGTAGAGACGGTTTCTCCTCCCGCAATCCTAGTCATGTTAATAGTGAATCAACCAGCTCCAACTAAATGAATAAATTGATATAAAACTTGAGTGGCTACCCACTCAAGTCTCTACAGCAACTCTACTGAGGAAAGACATACGTAAAGGTAGAGACATGTGCCGTCATCTCTTCTTTGTCCACTTCTCCATTTTGAACCTTTTCTGCTAGTAGACTTACAAAATCCTTCCGGGACTTTTTTGAAGCTAGGCGCCTGTTATAGAGTTAGATTGTGCTTATGTACTGACATGAGTATCTTACTTTTCCACCTGGTCCCGGCTGTATTGGGAATTCTTGTTCTGTACAAGGGCTGATGAAGGTACCAGATAGTACCAGAGTGTTGCAATTGCTCTAAATCGTCTTAAATTGTCAACAAGAGTGATGAAGTAAAGATGTTCCACGATTATATCTGCCCAGAAATGCGGTTTCCCTAGGGAATGATGTGAGCATTGTTTAGCGTCTAACTTTATTGAAAGTGCGAGGCTTGAAAAAAGAGAGCTTACCGGCCTCTAAGCTATGAAATGACTCTCCAAATGCCATTTCGCCCAGGATATCAAAAGAACTCATCTCATACCACTTTGTCATATTGATGCCTTTCGACCCAGGCGGCGCCTTTTCACCAATGATCTGTACAAATTGATCGATGACTCCACCAATAATTGATTCTTGCTCAAGGAGTGAACGCTGAGAGAATGCAGGGGAGAGCATTTTTCGCATCTCGGTGTGTCTATGGGGGTCTCGCTCGCTACCGATACAACGTCGGCTGAACCCAGCACCAAAAACATCATAGAATGCGGCTTTGACTGGCATCGGTTTGCCTGGAGTTGCATGCCCATATATTGCCTTCCAGGACTCAACTGAAGCAAAGGAAAGTTCATTCGGAGACACGCGAACTATTGGCCCTGTTCGAAAAGTCAGTCAGGAGTTCTGTTTGGAGATTCCGAGAAAAGCTACCGTATTTACTGTGCAATTCCGCAAGGGAGAGGTGAATCTTTCCAGTTGAAGTATGCACAAACCGCCACAACTGCGGGAATGTTAAAGACAAGTTTCCTTCAGACAGCGAACCGCTGTACATTGTATACGACTTACAAGGGAGGAACGACCAAGAAATGGTCCAGGAAACTTGGCCAAGGGGTGGAGATAAAGGTTGTGGATCAGTGTGGTGATCCATTGATATAAAATCTGTGTGTAGACGACATGATTGGCAATGATTTCTTGCAAAGACTTTAATGATGCTTACAGTGCACAAGCCGAGCGCATAGAAGATTTTCCAATAATCCACTGCAAGAGGCGCTTCAGCACTGTTGGAGACCCCGATTACATTCTTGGCAATATCGTTGAAATACGACGACATATCTGAAGTGATGCGCTGTATCTCTGGTAGGTAAGAGTGGTAATTCATACTAGCGGATCCAATAAGCAATATGCATTTTAACTAATCAAACGGCAAGAACAGTATTATATACAGCATAGCATGGCAGAATGATAAAGGTCAATAGAGCCCCTCGGGAATTCCCAATCTTGGGACTCTCCGAAGAAGCTGTTCCCAAGTAACATAATAAACTGTTCCGACAATTTCACCAATCGCAAGATTGATTGATTTGGCAGTACCTTCGACCAATTGGACGTTACAGTAATATGCAAAATAGTCAAGATTTGCTAATTCGTTGATTTGATATCAGGAGTCTCGATTTGCCGGATCAGCTTGATCCTGAGTCAATTGGTCGAACTAGAATATGGTTTTCTGATTAATTCTATTGATTCCGATTAGTTAGTTAGTTCTTCGATGTCTTATTTCTTAAATAGCCCAACTTACAATCGACTTAATTCTACAATTGGCTTGATTAATTGATTGCTGTTCTTGATCTGAATTAATTAAATAGGGGGAATATATCTTTACCGGATTAGGCAAGACAACGATTTAGTTATTTCGCTGTTAGTTTAGTCAATTCCGGTCGGAACAAAGCCCACGGACTTACCCGAGTTATTTGCATAGTTCTCTATCTAATATTTGCCGTTGAAACGCCTCTTTTTCGCAATTTTTTAGATTCAAAAGTTACTACCCATCCTCTGCAGATGCTGAGACTCTTGTATCTTGATTGTCAAAAGAGAGACTTAATTGGTTACTGTATTGCAACATGTGTACTGTACGTAATGATCTGCAATCTTAATCTTCAGATCCCACAACTTCTGCCTGTACGATCTTCGGTCCTTCTCCTGGACCTCCGGAGTCCGAAAGTTCATGAAGTCTCCATCATATAATGAAAATGCCCAGCTCAACAGACCAGCATCCCACAGTTTTAGACCCTGGACCCCGGTTAGCAACTACCGCAGTTTCTCCCCCCACATGGCGAAAATTAAATCGCCTTTCAAAAAGCCTAAATCCTTGTTCACTTAAGGTTCTTAGTGGGAATACGCTAAACTTAAACTCAAACATTGCGTGCTTCTTTTCAAGGCTTGCCGTTACCTACCGAGGAGGTAATCGTAGCCATGGCCCCCCTATTGACCCACCCACCAACCAACACCCAAATGGTGGGAACTATGTCGGTCTGGAAAATAGTACGATTAATGTTCATAGCTCTGAGCCTAATCCTGACTAATCCTAGGTGATTCCTAACGTCTAAACTTGTGTTATGGGCAAGTAATCTGTGGCAACCCAACCATGAAAATTCCAAGAATGGGATTTCCCATTCATGAATAGGGTAATTATATACAATTTTCCCTTTTAAAATGTTATGCGCCTTTTCAATCATAAGCATACATAGGTCAATATTAAAGCTACTGTAAACTTTTTTCTTTCTTTTTTTCTAAAAAAAAGGGAGGGGGGGGGGAACAAAGAAAAGAAAGAAAAAATTGGGGAGGCTAAAGGTAATTTCTTAGCTACAATCTATTCCTAAAATGGTGATTAATCCTTCTTACTTCTTTATGTTATTCTGTTGATAATTTTTATTGTACCTCCGTAAGGTAGAGGCATTTTTCTCCAGCACGTAGTCCGGAAGGGCTCGCTAAACAGCCCTGGATTTTACTGATCGTCCTCGTACCTACCTAGGTATGCACAACTGTACCCATTTATGGGAGTCTTATTTCACAACTACTACGAGTAGGCTGCAACAGATCGACCCGGTTTGGCGGCTTGTGGCCCGGAACACCCTTGAAAAAGGCAATAGCGGCGGCTCCTTGTACACGGAAGCTACCTATAATGGACTTCTTATCCATACTACGATATACATGCAGCAAAACTTAAATAACCCTTGGGGAGGCTATGCACTTTCCATGGGCTAGGATGTTCATACAGTAAGATTTATTCCTTGAGCATTCGATCCAGCCAATGTCTGGTACCGTCGTAGATAGGAGCCTTGACGGACGAAACGGATCTATGGGGTCTGATGACGCCAAAATATGCATTCTTTATTAACCCTAGCAAGATGAGATTAAATTACTGGGCTTTTGACTTGGTGAGTAAATCACCAATCGCTAATTGAAGTGCCATCTATCTACAGCAATTATCGCTACCAAACACAACATTCATTATGTCAATGGTTTTATAAATACCGTTCCATCCGTCCGACCGTTATTTCGTATGCTTACGGCAACAGATAAGAAGTCCTAAAAGGCCTTGGCGCTTAGCGTATGATAGGGCAATAATCAAGTCGTAAAGTCGAGCATCTCATGAATGAATAGAGTGATAAGGTCATTCTTATTACTAGTAGGCATCTGCCATAAACTTTAAGGCCTTTCAGACAATTGCAATAACAGGCGTGACTGTCTTCGGTACGGCCCGAAATCTTGGAAAAGGCCAGGCAGGCTTTGGCTTCTGTGCTTGGACGAACCAGGTGTCGCGCTTTTAGCCTTTTTATAGTACTTCCCCCCCCCCGTTTAAACGTTATTTTTTACAGTTGGCAACAACAAAAAAAAAAAAAAAAAAAAAAAAAATTGGCATTTCAACCGGGGGTGGATAGTATTACTAAATTAGTCCACGCCACAAATTTCACCTGGGAGCTGTTCGTGGCGGCCGGTCGCTACGGATCGGTCCGCATGGGCAACATCAATTTCAACAGAATTATTTACAGCGGTTGGCTCGCTTGCGGATCCAGCACGACTGACTGCCAAAATTTACATGACGACCTAAGTCGAGCGCTTGCACAGCTCCCAATGTATTCATAAGTGCAATGTGTATTCTGACGCCTCAAGAGCTTAAACATGCAAAAGCATACTCAGGAAGAGATTAAAGCGGTTATGGAAGACCAGAAGATGCAGATATACTTAGCGAACATTTAGCACAGATTCGACAATGACAAATTTTGCTTTACCGGTTCATTATTAGTTCACCCCACCAGTGAGTAGGTTTAAACTCATGAGTAAGAAACCCACGCTTTATCATGAAATTTCCTTCATGTTGTCTGAAACACATGGAGCTTGAAACGCTAAAGTTGTCAATTTGCTTATATGAAAGTGAAAAGTACATGAGATCAATGGAAAAAAGACTCTAGAGCCTAGAGAATTCACCAATTTCTCCAATTAAAGACCTCACCTTACAGGGCCACCGATATTTTAGGTACCGAATCCGCAGGAGTAGGCATCTGCGGAAGGCTCAGCCATCGTGTCTCATGAACTGATTCCCCTTCGGCACCCAGATAGCGACCCGTCTTGAAACTGTTCATACTTTCGTTAGCACTTCTTATTTCTTGCCAAGAGCCATAACTTGAGACCCTTGGAGAAGCAGCTCACCTCCAATATAGGTTTCCCAATGCCACATTACGACAGGCATCGACAAATTTGAGTACCTCCCGATCAACTTCCTCTCCCCAGACAGTCATATTCGCGAGTGCAATGTACCATCGCTTGTAGCAATCATCAAGCATGGCACCAATCTTATCTGCAGCTTGTTGTGTAGAAAGCCCTTGCTCCATTAGAAGCGTGACTAGGTTGTGGTCGACGCCTAGTGCCTAGAGGAAGATCAGCATGAGAGAACGCATACAAACCGTCACATTGTTGGCCTACAAGGTCTTTTTTATATGACAAGATATCGTTGACACTATAGCGCCGTTAGACTTTTGCTCTTGTTCCAACAGCAAACACCTGACTTTACTACTTACAGGAGCACAAGATCTGCCGAGACACACATGCACTCCTGTAGGGAGGGATGGTCGACAATTTCCTGTGAAAGTTGAATGCCCTGAGCATATCTGAACCACTAAGTTAGCCTACTGGTTCCTCATCATCTGAGGGTTGCAGGAAAGGGAAGATCAATGGAAAAACTCGTACTCGGTGAGGGCAATGGCTGGGTATGCACCAATGGTGCCCCTTCGCATGTCCATATATTCCTGCACGTCACGTGTCAACACTCGGTTATCTTTTGTGACTTCAAGCTGCTTAATTAATCCATCAAAAAACCTTCGATGCATCTCCTTCCATCGTCGTTGCAGATCTGCTTTTATGTTAGTAGTTTAATTTGGAAATTGAGCTTCAGCTCTAATCTCATATCAGTCTTCTCAAACTGATCATACCTGGAGATGATCGCTGTTGTGTTCATATTAGCTCAGGCTCCATGGAGGGGTAAGCAGAGGGTGATGCGTAGTACCTTCTTCAAGGCATCCCACGTAACCTGGAACACGTATCTGATGGGATTTTCCTGTTCTAGAACGGGTGGCTCCGTATCTTCCATGATAGCTAAAGTCCTATCAATCTCTTCCTGTGCGGCAACGGGGTCTGTGCTAAGGTGGCCTTCGTCGAATTCTATATGAAAACATCTATGGTTAGCAAGCCGATATTTTTATTTTCATCACCTCGGCCAATTAACGTACGATCGTCGAAAAGGAACACCTGTTCAACCCAAATTAGTACTTCTCATTTTGACTCATACAAAGAACGATGGCTGGACAAACCCAGTGGTTCCAGTCTAACATCATTCGAAGTGCCTCCTGATCGCAGGATGGTGCCCAAATAGAGGCCAGATAACAAAGATCTACTTTGGAGTTTCTGGCGGCCCATTTGTCATCCCCTTGCATAACTCTAGATATAAAGTCAACTTCTACCTCACTTTGAAAACGTCTTCTCATTCGTCAGAGAAAGGAAGTTGGGCATATATACCTTGTGATCCATGAATCACCCTTGGGCTTAACTTCGTGGTAATTTGGGTTTACAATTGGCTTGCCTGCCATGATAGATGAAAACATGTCCGGCACGTATATGGAGTATTCCTTGGCACTCTGCCGTGGAGATGGGCTTGTGTCCTGAGTAATATCAGAGGCTGGGCCTGCTGACGACGAGAAAGGCGAGTTAGATTCCATGAGAGAAGAGTCTGAAGACTGCGCCTCCTGCAGTGAATCTGTTCCAGTATTGAACGGCTCCATATTGGACGAAGCCGAAAGGATTAAAGACATTGTGAGATTTCGTGCCGGAGTTCTTCTCTGCTGGCAGCAGCTTGAAGCGAAACGAAGTATAAGTCTTAAATCTGGATCGGGTTATGGTACTTCAATAGAAGCAATGAGATAAAGATACGAGAGTTTTTTAATAAGCCAGGACCTCGGGAGAGTTGAATCCTCGAAGCGACAGTCTGATTTATGAGATGGACGGAGCCGGGAAGGAGCTGCCTTTAGCAGTACCATGGTCATCAAGTCACAAGTCACATGCGGCGACTTGCCTCAAAAGGAAGCTCCCGGTATCTTTGAGTATGTGGTGCTTGGCCGGCGTTTCCGCGCACGCTATTCCTCGCTTACAACTTGCATATCAGAAACCGCAATACTAGAGTAGTATGAGCTTCAGACTCGAATACACAAAACGCGGGCTGATTTAGTAGGTTGGTCAATTAAGGATTAATTTAGGGTAAGATAATTTTTCTTTACTTTGTAATCTATTGCTAGCGTATTTGACTTAACATTTGAATTGTGACACAAGGATAGCTTGCGCGTAGAAACGCCGGCTAGCGTAGGAGGTTCTATCGCCTGATATGGAGCTTTCCACCCAGTCAGATTAAGGCTTCTACGGAGCACAAATAACTATGGAACAATGCCTCTTGTAGATTCAGTCTAATACACGGGAACAATTCTAATAGCGTCGAAAGTATATGCTGTAGATATACTGCAGATGCTCTATTCAATTAGCCACTAAAAAGGAAATCCAAAATAATTATTTCCTTTATACGGAGATTTGTACCGTTCAACTATACAGTAAGGTTTCAAGCGGAGCTCTTACTTCTAAACTCAAAATATCAATCTTTCTATATGAAAATGCCTGTTTTTATACGCTATGAAAGGTAGCTTCACTAAAAGGGAAATATTCCGAATCAGTCTCCACTGTAGGTGGTGCGATTACCAAAGCGTTTCACTATGTACCTTTTTATTGACTGTGGCTACTGGGGAAAGATCATATATAATGAGTCTCCTTTTACTGGTCCCTGAGAAGAGCCAAAAATTCATTCAAGTTCCCATTTCGTTATTTCGAGACGATCCCGTCAAACAAGTCTCTCGCTTCTCGACAAGTCACAATTCCTTGGTACCACTGAAGCTATCTACTAGATATGGGCCTTGCTACCACGCTCGTCGCCGCGCTTCCGTCTGTGCTTCCGCGGAGCATAGGTCAAGGTCTTCTGGCCATTTTGGGTGCCTTTCTACTTTATTCATCTGCTCTTGTAATCTCTCGATTGTTCTTTCATCCATTGCGAAAGATACCTGGACCATGGTACGCAGCAGCGAGCACTTGGTATGAATTCTACCAGGATGTTATTCTTGGAGGACATTATGTCAAGGAATATCCAAAGCTCCACGCCAGATATGGTCAGTTCAAATCCTCTCTCATAGAGGAATATCATGAGCTAAAGGACAGTCTAGGACCCGTGGTCAGAGTTAGTCCAGACCGTGTTCATGTGTGTGACCCTGAATTCTTCCACGAGTGAGTATTTTCTGCCAAGGTAAAATATCTCGCTATGTGCTAATACGTCAATTTACAGAGTCTACTCCTCTGGATCAAAGTACTTGAAAGACCCCAATTTCTTCTCGACTTCTGGTGGAATCAGCGAGGCTCTCCCAGCCCTGGTCGACCCTGACTATCACAAACAACGACGCAAGATGGTGAACGGATTGTTCTCAGCAAAATCTATTGAGCAATTGTCGCCCATCGTTCTTGAAGTTGTCCGAAATGCCCTCCGAAAGGCAATCGAGTCTAATCAGAAAAGAATTCCATTAGATATCCAGCGCCTTTACACTGGAGTAACGGTATGCAAACATGCAACCCAGCCCATGCCTTTACCCTTTGGAGTAGTTTTGAAGCTAACGGACACCCGGGACAGATTGATACGATCATGCAAGTACTCTGTGATAAGCAACTTCACATCATTGACGCAGAAGAAGAGGAGCCGCCCTTTCTAGCTACTGTGCGAAAGTTCTCAGAGAGCTTCTTTCTCTTGAAGCACTTCCCTATTCTAGCAATATTGTCTACCAGTATTCCTAAAAGTTGGTCCGATAAGCTTCTGCCTGGAGATGTCCAATTTCGTAGCGTAAGTAACTTACTATCTCCTCATTTTTGAAAACTTTTGTGCGTAATATATTGAGTGCTAACCCGAAACCTATGCTTAGAAAGTCCGGGAGTGGATTGACGAACGAGAGAGCATGCACAAGAAAGGTATTAAGTCCGCCGAAGATGGTCGACAAACAATCATAGATCTTCTCCTGAAGCCCGACGATGGTTACCCCCCTCTGAGTAAGCAGAGTATCATCGAAGAATGCTACTCGTTCTGTTTTGCTGGTACTCATACAACAAGCTTTACTATCAGTCTCGGAACGTACTACTTGTTGAGAAACCCACTCTGTGCTAAAAAGCTCGTCGAAGAGCTTAAGACAGTGAGGAAGAATGCTGATGGATTACTGGAGTACCGTGACGTCTGCAATCTGCCATATCTAGTGAGTTACGAACGTTCAGTGTTTCGTGAAACGTAGCATAATCGCTATATAATGAATTAGATAGCTGACTGTACCTGAATCTAGACTGCTGTCATCAAAGAGTCTCTTCGTCTTTCTTCTCCAGTGCCTGGTGTACTTCCACGGGTCGTTCCAGCCAGAGGAATCACTTGGGCTGGTAACTACTTGCCTGCAGGTGTAAGTTTCACCCTGGCCGCATGCGAAATGTCCTTCCAGAGGAGATTGCTTACCTTTTTCTGCTTAGACCCCTGTATCAATTGCAATTCGCACGGTTCACGACAACCCAGATCTCTTCCCAGAGCCAGAAAGATTCGTCCCCGAGAGATGGCTGGCATCCGAAGATTTAGAGCACTGGTTGGTTGTATTTGGTAAAGGCTCCAGAGCCTGCATAGGTCTCAAGTAAGCAGTTCCGCTAGTATTTTATTCCCTCTTTCTTTACGAGTATGACTAACTATGTTTCAGCATCGCATACCTTGAATTATACCTGTGCCTTGCCAACTTCTTCAGTCGTCTAGATATGAGTCTGTACGCCACTGACCAGAAGACAACACAATGGAATGATTGTGGGAATGCTATGATCCACAAGCATGTCAAGGTCACCGTTGACTCTGTTAAGACTGACTCTGTCAACTAATCCAAAACTCAGAGCGCGGATATTGTGAGATTGGAATGGTTACATAGACAAGCTGCATAAACCAACTTCTCATACTTTTTATAGCCATGCTTCGATATTGGCGGAATAAGATGGCCATAGTTTGCGAGACCCTTGATCCTTCACTCTTTTAGGGCCTGTACTCTTTATACAAACCTGTAGGCATTTTAAAAAGGATTAAATTCCATAGAGGTTAGCCTTGTTAAATTACTCTAAAATTATGTATATAGGTAGACTACTTACTTGAATTTATATGCTTTTACCTTAAATAATATTACTCTCATTTATTGTTAAATATCTAAGATTTGCTTTGGATTATGTCTAATTACGTTGATTAAGTGAAGTATTAGCGAAGTCCCCTTGCTACCCCTATTTCTAAGCGATATGTACAAGCGATTTTGAAAATTTCCTAATTAGGTAGTCTCCGTGGCTTGTCCTACCCTACCAAACGGCAGCCAAGGACCCCTCTAAATCTACCCAGTTAAAACTTCTGAAGCTATTTGTAGAAGATGGAATATTAAAGAGGTAATTGAAGATCCTAGTAAATAATACTGCTGTATCTCCTATAAGGTATATATCTACTTCGTATATTTACTATATTTTTACTTCAAAGAATAAAGCACTTCACTTATTTATTTTACTTAAAAATCTTCTTAATGCTTCTATTTAGTGTCTTACACGATATTATACGTATTTAGTCTGATTAGACTCTTTTTCTTTGTGGAATTATTAGCAAGTAAAATAGACTAGAATTAGTAGAGCAGATGTATAGCAAATAGGAGTCATAACACAGATATACAATATAGCTACTCCTTAAACATATATCAAGGTCGTTTAAGTATACCTGAATGTATAAGGCTGGTTGGAGAAGTAAGTAGAGATATCTAATTAGAAAATGTTTGATCTCGCTTATTAGCGAGGGGCTTGGTGGGGTAGCAGTGAAAAGAAATAAAGTGACAAGGGCATGAAGACACGCTAGCAGTGGCCAGACACTTAAAATTTAAAAGAGTCCTGTTTTGGTGATATTACCCAATCACCAAATTGACTAGTTCGTTCAACGATAAAGTTTTTCGGTCCTCTTAGGCAAAATGGCGACGAATTATTAATTCATTGACTTAATATTTCAAATTTTGAAGTAATTGATTTGACCTTGATTTATATCGATAATACATTGATTTCTAGTTTGTCTAGAAGTACGGAATTGACGAACTCTGAACATTGGCCAAATTCGCAGAACAGCCCGTTGCTTCTTGAGGAATTTATAGAATGTCCCACTCGCCCATTTCTCGCTACTCTTCAATGCACGAGGACCCTAACCCCTCTACTTTCGGGTATCGGGAATCCCATCACAAAGTCACGAACGATCTTAATGTCCGATTCATCAGTCTCGTAGAGGGATAACTTCGGACCACTCGGATTGAAAATAAGAGCCGTGGTGATGAGTAACTCGGCCATAGCAAGGCTAGTAAACAGTGAAGAGAAGAGATTAGAACAATAGCGAGATACGTGTCTAGAAGGGGAAACTTACTTGATTCCAAGGCAGCTACGGGACCCTTTAGTAAATGCGACGAAATTCCGGTCCATACGGGGGTCGTATTTCCCGAGCCATCGCTCTGGCATGAACTTCAGTGGTTCTTTCCACACTGCCGGTTCGGTATGCATGAAGTAAATGGACATGCCCACTGGTGTCTATGATGATAAATTCAGCATGTGTCTCATGAAATGGGGTTTGGTGGGATAAAATACATTCTTGGGTATTGTCCATTGGTTGTATTGAATGGCAACGTCAGGCGAGCACCGCGCAATGTTCCCGACGAGGCCGTTTAGACTTGATAAATATCATATTAGCTTTTCAATTGCCTTGTATATATTGAAAAAGAGTCGCGGTGTGATGGACATACCGAAGCGATTCCTTTATGCAAGCTTGGAGGTATGGAATTTTTTCCAGCTCCGCCCAGGACGGGTTCTTGGCCGGATATCCCGCCATCGCATCTTTCAGATCTGCCCGAAGACGTTTCTCAATGTGGGGATTTGAGAGAACATGGTACACAATCATGGAAAGTGTGTGAGCGCTAGTGACGGTTCCTGCAATAAGAAAGACCATGGACTCAGCTTGTAGTCGAGTATTAGACTTCTCTGACTCTGGAATATCGCTGGTGAGCAGGTGGTGGAAAACTGATTTCTTGGTATCACGCGTATCCGATTTGCCATCGCGAATCTCTTTCCTAATCTTCTCGATATATTCCATGCCCATCTAGTCAAAGGTAAGCTTGTCGCTTCTGTCTACCAAATATTAGGGTATGCATACCTTTCCCACCATCATATTAGAGATGCCAGCAGGGTAGAGTTTCTGTAAGATAGATGGCGGGATACATTGCATTAGACTTTTAACTGTGTCAGATAGATCCAGTGAGTTGGCTTTTATATGTATAATACCTGTTTAACCAGTGGAAGCACCGGAATAAGGGAGCCACCAACACCGTTTTAATCATAAGTTGGTACCTAGCAGCATATGAGTATAAAAATTGCAACTTTGGTTGATAATACATACAAGCCTGGAGAAAATTCAGCATCCTCAAGGAGCCCAGGATGCGCTCCACATGTAACATGTGGGATGATATCGCCAGTGAGAGCCGTAAAGGCATGGTCAATATGAACCACCGTTCCTGTTCCCTTCAGAGCTTGAAGTCGACTGTCAAGCAGTCGAGCTTCGCCAGCAATAATATCCTCAATGCGATTTATTCCCTGACGAGAGAAAAATGTCTCGAGAGGCTTTCTCCTCTGACGATGGAGGTCATGAGGTACTGAAAGATGATGCGAATCTATTTGAACGAGTTGTTAATCATGTTTGGAATCTTTTGTCTTGAATGCAGCTGGAACATACCCTGAAATCCATTACCCTCTCTGCCTCTAGCCCACATGTCCGTCCGACGCGTGGATGCGGCGACATAGAGTTTACTGTAGAAGCTAGAGTCGCGGACGGACAACTCCCATGGACTTGTACGCACAATAGGACCTTTTCCACAGTTGAGTGCTCGCATTCTGCATTCTTAGACAGCTGGGATCTCACCATATTTTTTATGCATTTCCTCCACTCTATGACCCCACTGGCCGTTCTTGACAATAAGGTAGTAGAACTCATACCATTCTGTTGCAGCTGCTAGCTTTGGCCCAGGGAACGCTGCGATTGGAGAAAAGTAGAGGCGGTAAATCACCAAGACAATGCCGTAAATGCTATAAACAAGCAGCAGAGCCAATAGGCCTATACCAATGTCCCGATATCTCACGTCGACTAAAAATGTGGAAATGGTTTTTTGGAGATCGAGTAGGAATTTGGAAATGACAATTTCCGCGTCTTTAGACCAGACTAATAGGTCTTGCCGCATATCGTTGATCGCACTGTCCATGGCGGCGAGAGAGCTGAATTCAGGACGGAATACTTATCTTGAATAGATATGAATGATAATAAATACAAAAAGTTGGTGGTAGCTCTCTTAAATACTTGATACATAATCCTAGCCGACCATTGTGAAAAGCAACAGCGTTAAGCACAAAAAGCAAAACTCTAAAGAAAATATCTCAGATTCCATAGCGAACGAATCAAACACTCGGTATTACTCGTTTGATCGCAGCTAATAGCGTGATCCCACGATCTGCTCACTATCTGACCACGTGCCAGCCGGACAGTTACCACATTCGGCTAATTCCATATTAAGAAAGTATTTCTTACTCTATACGGGCAGATTATGTCTACATCTTAGTAGTTCATCCCGAGTTAAGCCTTCTCAGGTAAGTTCACTTTAATTGCTGGTCAAATATTGAACCATGTCCGTTCTTGCCCAGTCTATGTCAATTGACGAAAAACTAGTCTCGTAAATGGGTGTTGTTGCACTTAATATTAACATCAATTCACTCACACTACTTCTTTACCTAGTCACTATTCATCTTCCACCACAATGGCATTCATCTACAAGCTCTTTAGCCGCAGTCCTCAGGTTCGGCTTGTTGAGACTGACGACATTTTCCCTGTTCATTTCATAGACCAGGCAGGCCTCATTCGTGAATCCATTATTAGCTACTCCTTTCGATACAACGATGTACTGGACTCTGAAAAACTGCACGATTCTCTTGTCAAACTGTTGGGAATGGAGGATTGGAGAAAACTTGGCGGCCGTCTCCGGAAAGATGTGAGATATTAAGCATCGGTTCGAAATTAAGCGACTGACTTTAATATCCAGAAAAATGGAAAAATGGAAATTCACGTTCCACAAAAGTACACTACTGAGCGTCCGGCGGTTCGATTTTCTCTAACTAAGTTTGATGTTCTTATCGACGAGCACCCACTAGCATGTCGTTTGCCCAAGGAAACTGGCAATATTCCTTCCATTCAGGAAGGATGCCACGCATTCCGTTCCTTTAGCTATCCCCAAAATTTGCCAGACAATATCGAACACTATCTCACTACCGATGAACCGCTGATATCCCTTTACATTACATCCTTCACAGATGCAACGATTGTTTCCCTTTTATTTCCGCACTCAGCATTAGATGCCATGGGAACGGCTGAACTGGTTACAGCCTGGTCCAGAGTACTTGCAGATCAAATTGATCATGTACCAACAGTATTAGGAGCCAGGGAAGATGTAATTGGGGCTGTGGGCACCGCTTCATACGAAAAGGACCAAATCCCATATGTCTTGCAAGACAAGCAAATTAAAGGCTTGTCACTGGTCGCTTTTGTTACGCGGTTTGTGTGGGATCTACTTACTAGAAGAAACATTCAAGCTCGTACTATCTTTATTCCGGCAAAATTCATGTCCCAGTTGCGTCAGAAGGCCCAAGAAGAATTGAGACTTGATTCAAATAGCGAGATTCCACCATTTATAAGCGACGGCGATATTATCACGGCTTGGGGTTCACGACTGATCATGTCGTCCCGCTCAAAAAAGAAACCTGATATCATTTGCAACGTTTTTGACATCCGTAGTCGCCTCAGTAACACTTTTACTGCCGGAGGATCATATTTGCAAAATCTTATTTTGCCCGCTACTGTTTACATACCGGCTGCAGAAGCATCGACTACATCGTTCGGTCAAATTGCCCTTAGGTTACGAAAGGCAATTGTTGAACAGACTACGGATACTCAGGTTCGGAGTCTTATAAGAACAATGAAGGCTTCCTACGCATCCACAGGACTTACACCTCTGTTTGGAAGTTCAGATGCTATGATTATCGCATGCACCAACTGGTCGAAAGCAAAATTCCTCGAAGCAGCAAATTTCAGCCCTGCAGTCATTTCCGGTCAGCAATCTAACTCTTGTGAAAAGTTGACGGTTCAGCCAGGCACTTGTGTATCTTATTGGGGGACAACTTGTGGCAACAAAGACGCTCCAAGAGATACATTTATCATCTATGGAAAAGATGGAGACGGAAATCACTGGGTCCATGCATATTTACGCCCAGAAACATGGGACCTAATCCAAGAAGAATTTAGTCAGCATGTCTGAGCTTTGGAATTTCTGTGGGTTGATGGATATCATGAGCACTTAATTTTCCCACTGATATTCCACCTAGGCGCGATATATTTTCAAAAAAGGGATCAGTTAACCCACTTTCCTGCAGCGTCCACGCTTTTCGCTGGATCTACTAGGCGTCAATACACGCACTCCAAGCTTTTTTCCTCTATTCTCGCTCGTTTTCTGTCTTCTGTCTTCTATCTTCAGTCCTACACTGTGTATTATTGACCGGTTGAAACTAGTACGTTCATGGACCAGATTTAGCCTCTCGTTTCTGTACTGTTATTTAATTGACTAGAACATGTTGATAGCGAGAACCGCGGTTAGCTCCCTTTAGAGCCAGAATAGAAGATCAACTAGTGCGGTCGAGGACGATAACGATAGTGGCAAGAAGTTAGGACTATCGAGATTAGCAGAATTAGCGCCACTCAGCATTGTAGTTTAGGCAATGACCACAATGTAGTAATATAATTCGGACATATTGAAATAGTAGAATATACATCCACATATAACCATGGCGCACAGGAATTGGCAACGCTATTACCTTCTCTAAGGCCGAATTCTCAGACATATGATGCCTCGCTTAATTTGCAGAGCCATAAATCTCCCCCCCCTGACTTTTCAAACTGCTACTTACAGTTGTACCCAATATACATTATATAGCAACAATATAAGAGTACTTCGGAAAATAAAATGTGGTTCCCTCAATTTTCAAATCTGGCTCGCTACTCTCTAGGATGAGCACATTGCAGAGCTTCGAGGCGATGGTGAGTTCACATATACAAATAGGCTCTGATAGTCACTTCTCAAGCTCGAAGTGATAGTATATACTGGTTTTTTTTAAAGCAACCATGAATCACATCAAGTGACAAAATATAAGTACAGAAGAAAAAACAGAACAAACAACGGGAAGTCACAAGAACCCCGTCATTTCAAAACCGACCAACAATACTACCATCAACCCCAATTCTGAAATCCGGAATCTCAAAGTCAGAAAACGACTAAGAGTAATAATCAGCATCCACCCAATCCGCATAATCCGAACCCAAAATCGTTGTAATAGCAACCGCAGCACTCAACTCAGTTGCAAAACTAGCCGTACAACAATCCGTAGCTCCATCACCGGTATTAGCATACGTCTCAAAGGTAACATCATCAGTACGCTCATCATCTGTATTCCAAACTGCCCAACCAGCTGAATTTATGATATCACTTAATTGTGAGTTCTGGAAGGCTACGCGAGCGTACTCAGACCATGGACGGCCGAGGTAGACAGATGATGCAGTGACGGAACCGGATGAGGAAGCTGCGATTTCTGAGTTATTGATTACGTAGTAAGAATCTCCGTCTGCATCAACTCGTCCATTTGCTGTGATGGAACCGCCACCTGCTGAGACGGCGATGGTGGATCCTTCGATCCAGATAGTTGCTTCTTGGCCGAAGATGAAATCAACGGCTCCTTCGATGTAACAGTTGCCATAGAATTGTGTACCAATTTCGGCTAGGAGGGTATCTTGGTATCCATAGAGTCCAACACCGTAATAACCCTGTTCGGAATTGTAGGCTGAGAGTGCAATTGCTTGTGATCCTTCACCGTATGTGTTCTTGATGTCGATGTTGTAGATTGCTGTGTTTGCTGAGAGATTGATAAGTGTTCCGGTTGACTTGTCGTCTGCTGCGCCGTCATCTAAACTGTAACTGTGCTCAATGCTAACAACGTTGCTGCTGTATGAGCTGGTATCTTCTGTGTAACCGTAGATTGAAAGGGCACTAGCGAGTTCGGGGATCGTTACTTGTTCTGAATAAGTGCCTGATTCGATGAAGATACTCTGGGCGGTAGTTGTAGATGTGTCAAGAGCATCGACGGCATCTTGGATCTGTAAGATTGTTTTTAGATTAGTTTCTGAATGTGTGTTGTAGGATTGGAAGTTTGAAGGACGCAGGAGAAAGGGTCTAGTACGGTGGAATAGGTGCCGCTGCTTCCAACAGTAAGAGCTCCATCTGGAGCTGTGGTTCTAGAAGTGCCAGAACTGGAACCCGAAGATGAAGATGAAGAAGCAACAGCTGCTACAGCGGATGTACTTGTTGAAGTCTTCTTGGTTGAGGAAGTCTTTTTGGTAGTGGTTTTTGCTGTGGCTGTAGACTGTGCAGCAACATTTTCTGCAGTTGTTGAAAGTGTTGCCGCTGCTGTGGTCTCAGCAACTTGGGTCTAAGTTTGTTTGTTAGAATACTGGCTGAGAAAATAGATTTCTACGATTAGGAAAACTTACGTTTGCTGCGGAGTCACCATGACCTCCTTGTCCATTGCTGCCGAAAGCTTTGCTTGGTGGTAGAGATCTCGCCGTGGCTAGCACGGCGGTAGTGAGGAGAGAAGTCAAAGTAAGTAAACGCATATTGAAGTAAAAAGCAATGAGTGACGCAGATGAAAAGCGAAGAATAAAAGAATGTAGTAAAGATCTGATGCCTTGGCAGAAGAACCTACAAAACGAAGGGAAGGAGTTGTTTTTGAAAGAAACTCACGAGAATCATACCAAATGCGGCGACAGCAGCCAAGAAAAAATAGATGCTCCCAAGACTTTAGCGCTTACGACACCATATTATTTGGTGAGGAATAAAGATGTTTGTTGTCTGATGAAACTTGAAACAAAGGAACTCGAGGTGGGGAGAACAGAACTGGTGGAGAATAAACGGGTTCGCACAGGGGGTTTGCTCGGTAAATTGTTCGATCTAGATTGGCATCATGGTATTTTTCACGCGGCTTGCGTAACCGCCAAGGCAATTAGGGGGTACGATTTAGAATAAGCGAGCTACCTGTACATCACCACATGGAGCACCGAGGTACTCCTGAGTCCTAACAGAAGGACAAATCGGAGCCGCATCACACAGTACGGAAGAGAAGAACAATAGTACTTATTTTCAGATGTCCTATTTTTAATTCTCAGACCACTGTATTTAGTATTTAAATTTTACTGTCGCCCAACTAATCTAGATACTGATTTATATCGCCTGTTCGTCCGCTCATTATACCGGCCGGTACCGCACTCATTGATGTACTCGCTAATGAACCAATAAATCTCGACTTGTAATATATCTTGCACAGGCAGCTCCTTTTGTAAAAGCAACTAAGCGGTACAGTTTAGAAGTACTACTTACTTAGATATCTAAATAAATCGTTGCTATTTAATAGTAACCTTATGCAATTAGATTGCTGGCCGTTTCTTTAACATCTAGAGGAGAGCAACCAAGGGACCTTCCTACAATACCTTGATCAACAAACACATAGACACCCTCCTTACCATATTCCCACTAACGTAATATTTCATAACATTCTATCCTTACCTAAGAACTGACTGTGATGTTCAATGGTACCCTAAACATCACCGTTGAGAATATAAGGTCTTTATCTCATGAGCAAACGGCGAAATTTGCAGCGTAGAAGGCACAGGTATTGTACCTTATGTAGCTTCTATCTTGAGATCAACAGCCAAACAAAGACTACGAAGCCAATGCAACACCGCCCAAAAACTCCGCAACCACTTTACAAACCCTATCCGTATAACACTTCATATTCTACATAAGTACCATGTGAGATTTTTATATTGCCTGACTTTAAAACAGTTAGCAAGTTAGATTTGAAAGGTAATCTGCGCCCGGCTACTTTCAGGAAGCGTGGTGTCGTTGTGGAAGATGACATGAGATCAAATAGGCTTCAGAGCTCACAAATTGGCAACTCAAAAGTGAGCTCCATGCCTTGTTTATACGAATCGTCGAGTGATGAGATTGCGGTGACTCGCCTAAGGCCACTTTTGTTGTTGACGAGTCATGTCTAAAGTCTCTCGTAGCATTAGCATTATGCTCTTGGAGATGCATATACAGCCTTTACTTAAATCTTCTTTAGCAGCCTACCCTTCTAATATAGAAACTCACAAATACTCGCTTAAGGCCATTTATTAAAGTGTAAATGATTGCAGAACTGAACTATGTAAGTAATTCTAGGGTGGATTTAGGTTATCTCGTTGAAGAGACTTTGCAAATGGATCTGAAGAAGATTGTCTGTTCAACCAAGACAGAGAAAACTTCCAGTAGCCGTAAAAGGGTTGTAGTCATTAAATTTCACTGATGACTTTCAATGAGATATTTCTAACCTTGCCAAAACCAGCCGTTCTGAGAACAGACCATGAATGAAGATTTAGCTAATATTCATATCTTTCGAAAACGAGCTGGTTGCTATCCAGGGACATTAGCCTACGTAAAAGTGCACCTTCCTTCCTACCCATAGTTTGTAATGTCATCTCCATTCAGATAATCCATGCCATGTGAATAACGCCCCCTCCCCCCGAACGTGGTGAAATAAGACTCGTCCAAATCCTTGAAGCAATTGCCTAATAACCACCGTAGCCACCTCCGCCATATGGAGGCTGTTGACCTGGGTATCCCTGTCCTGGATATCCTCCCTGTGGTGGGTATTGTCCTGGAGGCGGTCCATACTGCCCTGGAGGAGGCCCACCTTGGAAGCCTGGAGGTGGTGGTCCCCACTGGTCCGGTGGAGGAGGGCCCTGTTGATAGCCACCTCCGTAAGGAGGTTGTTGGCCATATGGAGGCTGTTGATAGCCGTCACCATAACCAGGTTGCTGAGAATATGGAGGTTGCTGGTATCCTTGAGGTGGCGCACCATATAGATCATGACTCTGCTGCGACTGAGGGCGTTCTTGTTGGTAGCTTGGTGGAGGCGCTCCTGCATGATAGTGTCCTTGTGGTTGAGAGACAGGACTCAAATAGCCACTCTGAGAGGAATGCGGTCTGGAATGACTCGGCTGTGGGTTTGAGCCTTGGTATCCGTAATCCGGATTTTGATTGTGCATAGGTGATCCTGGCTGTGGGGACGAAGTCATGTAGGAATATTGTGGTCGTCCATCGCCACCCTCCATTGCACCAAGATCTCGCGTCTTAATCTCACTCCAGATAGATCCCGATGTCTTGCCATGTCCGCCGAGAGAACCGTGGTCACATCCACCAATGTCGCGGCTAGCAGTGCCGGTGGTGCCCTTGTGGTTGTGGCCTGCTTTGACTGAGGCGGAGCCAAGAATGTTGTTGAGATTATGACGGTCGGATTGTTCGTCAACCCATTTACGGACCGTGTTGAACATATTGCGCTGGATCTCAATGGATTCATTGCGTATAGCCGGGTGGTGGAAGGCTCGCAGTATATCGGACATAACCTCCTCAACAGGTACCCCAGGGTTCTCCCAAGCGTAAATGACTCGTCTGTGAACATATTAGAACTCATATATAGTCACGTTTTAGAATATAACTTACGGTGCAACATATTCCAAGATGGTGGTTGCAACTCTTCCCGCACATCCGTTCAGAACATTAGAGAAATGATCCTTGGAAAGCATTGAATGAGTAGGGTTTGTGCAATGAGGATCGTTCCATGGTTCGAATTGTTGATTGGCACTTGCCTCGACGACTCCAGTTGATCCCTTCTTCAGTGAAGCAGATACTGCCTCAATGATAGGTCTCACAAATGGAGCCAAGAGCGACATGATGAAAACCGTAAGCGTCTCGCTGATCTTCTCAACCAAAGCTTCGAGTCCGGGAATTTTAGCGATGGTAGCACTGATTGCTTTGACAACCTTGTCTCGGAATTCCAGAATAGGGTAGATCTGAGCCGCAGTCTTGATGGGATCGAAGTTTTCACTCATTCCTGGTACTGCGTTTGAAGGGGGGCCACCCACAGAACCTGGAGGACCCAAGAAAGATTCATTCGCAGAGCCTCTTGTGGCCGAATATTGATTCTCTTGCTCCTTGGCAGCTGAAGATGCTTGCAGGGATCTGGCAGTCTCTGCAAGTCCTCCGCCCATACCAGGGACTTGAGAAATAAGACTTGCGAAGTCCATCCCACCACCAAAGCCGCGCTGACCGCCAGCGCCTCCTTGAGCTTGCTCGGCTGACTTGAGAGCAACATCCATCTCTTCGACCTCTGTCTGGGTAAAATGGTCGGTTGCTTCTCCAAGTACAGAATGCAAGAAGTCAACAGCTCCAAATGTACCAGTAACAAGTGGGAAAACGTGCTTCCCTTGGATATTCATCTCAGTTTGAGTTCCTGTGTGGGGAAAGACTTGGTGGAACCCAAGCTCACGGAGGGCAAGCTCGCAGTAGTTGGTATGAGCTCCGAAATCCTTTTGTTTTGTATCAGATCAGTCCCGACCTTGCAAAGGCATGTCCACGTGACTTACCTCCATACAATGCAAACCTTGCCCAAGGCAACGCAGCGCTTCGCAAAGATCGGCCTCCTTACCACTAGTACCACCGGAGCCACTGGTGTAGACCCTTCCGAAATGGATGCTACGTGAAAAGCTGTACTTCACATAGCCTGCGCTAGTTGCCCATCCCCCGCTTTCATTGGCAATATAGTTTTTCATGCCACTGTGAGGATCAATGTCAAGCTCGATTTGCTGGATAGGGCCTCGCAGACGAGCATCATATATTCTAGCATCTGCATCATCGGCATAGCCTTTTGGGTTGTCAATATGTTCCTCTGGTCGGTAGACACCAAGTCTTTCCTCTGTTACCTCAAATTCTGCCGTGGCATAACCAAAAGACAGAAAGCTCAGCACCCATACCTAAACAGATACTCAGCAAAGGAAATCGCATTCAGATAGGCTGTACTTACTAAGATGCGAATGGTTGGGGCAGATACACCCTTCAAGCTTCCTACATCAACGGCTTGGGAGTAATCTCGCAGCCAGTTCCCGAAGTAGACTCGCTTTACCATCATGCTTGTCCATTTGTGGCCCTTGATGAAAGCAACGGTCTTGAGCATATCCTCGATATCTAGCACAACCTTATCAGTCGCACGTTCGTTACTGGATTTGGCATTTGATAGACTTACCTCCATGACGGAAGTTCTGGCCTTCAATGTGGGCAATTGAAGGGATATTGCCGGCACCAAATGCTGCTGCTGGGGCAGGCAGAAGAAGAAGGACAATACATGTGATGAGGAAGAAGGATCCAAATGTGGGGGTTGAAAAAGCCATTTTTGATGAGGGGTAGACCGTACCAGCAATAGGGTGGTAGTCTTCAACCTGAAGCTCTGCGGGAAGAGAACAAAGTTGGAGTTAAGGAAGGCGGGGTCAAAGTTATGTAGACATTGGATGTACGTGAACAAGGCAGAAGAGCAGTAGTGAATCAATCGCGAGCTGAGCTGACTTGACTAAGATTGTTGCTTTTCATCATCGCCAAGCCCTTCAAGACCAGGGTGCCGCCCACTTAGCCACAATTCCAATGCTGAACGTCACGAGAGTCAGCCTGAGCCACGATAACCTTACTTTTAAGGGATATACACAGGACTTTGGTCAAGCCACGAATTTAGGTGGATTACGTAAGGTTAATTAAACTCTCTGGTGCCGGGATCTACGGATCTGGCTTTTGGTGGCGTCGTGGAAATCTCGCGACTGTCGTTGGTTTTGTCAGGAGAGAATTCAAAAAAATCACGCTGCAGGAGCCGTCATTCGAATTAAATAGCGACAAGATCCCTCCGTTGTTTCCTCCTCCTCACCCTTTGCGAATAGCACGTACTCGATTACGCACTATTTTCAATTCGTCGTGCTAAATTTGAACCCTCCGAATCCTAAAACGCCGTCAAGGCCCTAAGACCAAAACTGTACAATCGACGAAACGCAAAGTTCTTATCGCTCTCTACGAATACTGTTTTCGAATACACTCAGTAACAAACAATCCTTATACCAACTATCAAGATGCCCGCCCGTACGCTGCCAATGCTAGTCCAGGCCGAGGTTGTCGCTCATAACACCGAGAAGAGCTGCTATGTGACGCTGGGTGATCGCGTTTTCGATATTACCGACTTTCTGGATAGCCACCCGGGTGGCGGGGAATTGATCTTGGAGTATGGCGGGAAGGATATCACAGATATTTTGAAAGACGAGGTTTCGCATGTCCACTCCGAGGCAGCTTACGAGGTGCTCGAGGACTCCTTGATCGGATTTGTTGCTACGGGAAAGGTCATGGATGCCGCAACAGAGAGCAACAACCCTGGCAGTGTCGTACCTCTTCCGCCTACTAAGGAGGGTGCCGAGGAGCTGGGAGAGAACGGTAAGCCAGTGTTCGCAGCGACTGGCATGTCAACCGAGGAAGATCTCTCCAAGGAGACGGACCTGACCAACGACTACAAGACACACAAGTTTCTTGACCTGAACAAGCCATTATTGATGCAAATATGGTTCGGAGGTTTCAGCAAGAATTTCTATCTTGAGCAGGTTCATCGCCCTCGCCACTACAAAGGAGGAGCTTCCGCCCCCCTTTTCGGAAACTTCCTGGAGCCATTAAGCAAGACGGCTTGGTATGTTGTGCCAATCGTTTGGCTACCGCCTGTCATCTACGGTACCTACATTGCACACGAGGGATGCAAGAGCACTGCTCAAGAAGCATCCTACTGGTTCTTTGGCCTCTTTCTCTGGACATTCTTCGAGTACATTTTACATAGATTCCTGTTCCACCTCGATAAGTAAGTACCATCAGTCTGCTCTAATGTAGCAACCAGGCTAATAATTTATCCAGATGGCTCCCAGATAACCGCGTTGCTCTTACCATACACTTCTTGCTCCACGGCATTCACCACTACCTTCCCATGGACAAACTCAGATTAGTTATGCCTCCAACACTGTTCCTCGTTTTGGCTACTCCATTCTGGAAGCTTGCTCACATCATCTTCTATTGGAACTGGCACATTGCAACGGCAGTGTTTTGTGGCGGCATTTTCGGATACATCTGTTACGATTTGACTCACTACTTCCTGCACCACCGAAACTTGCCATCCTACTGGAGAGAGTTGAAGAAGTACCATCTTCAGCACCACTTTATGGACTACGAGAACGGCTTTGGAGTGACCAGTCGTTTCTGGGATAGAATCTTCGGAACCCAACTCCAACCAGCTGTCGTCAAGACCCTATAAGGAGCAAAGGACTCTACTGTAACACTTGCAGTTCTCTGTATATGTCTCTCCAGGAAAAGGCAACGAATTCATGATGTAGATGTAGATACACGGGAGGCACTCTAGGCGTTGGGGGCTTTTAGGCCGGTGACTGTTGTATTATTGGAAAGATCTCTGAGCGGGCCACTCATTGATTATGTGACCTTTGTACTGCGTATTAATATTAATAAAGAATTCACTTCACCAGGCTCCTATCTATCTTTTATGTACAATCCATTTTAATCCTCTTTTTTAAAACAACTACTTGAAGCCTGGCGTTTAGTGAGCTTAAGAGTGATTAATTGATAACGCTTCCATAGTGTCTACCTACCTACGTGGTCTCTCTCGTTTGCTTTCACATCTCTCAATTATATTGGGATAGCTATGCTCGAACTAACGCCATAGTAATAATTAGTATCATCATCTGCCAGTGACTATGTAGTTAAGAATGTGCTTCTATGATTCCCATAGCACCATCAGTGGGGATGAGCAACAGTGAGTGATTTGTGACCAAGCCCTCGGCTGAGGTTGCAGGCTAAATCGTTAGCGTATTTTTAAAAGAGTGGGAAAATCTCATCTTGAATCCCATCCGGACTGACCACACATTACATACAAGACGAATCCAATTATTCATTCAGTTGGTACATACTGCACTCCTAGTGGCTTTCTCGCATAATCACGATCACCCCTTGAAAAAACGCCAGGTACCTAATAACGGTCGCAGTGTACAATGTCTGCCTTAGACGTAGAAGCCCTGTTGGATTCAACCGCCAACGCGACTCCGGTCGAGCATAACGGTTCATCTGCAAAGCCTACAGACGGTGATGACCGTCTAAAGAGCGAACGAAACGAACGACGCGATCGGGATAGAACTCGCGATAGTAGCAGAGACCGTGATAGAGACCGCAAGCGAAGAGACCGCAGCAGAGATAAGGCTCGAAGAGGGACTCCCGGAATTGATGATGCCGTCGGTACGCCGCGGAGCGATGGAAGCACAAAGAGTAGGCGTCGAAGCAGAAGCCGAGATGATGACCGTCGGAACTCACGTCGTCACAGAGACAGTCCTGAAGGTGGCCGAGGCAGAGACGGAGACTACTACCGTGGAGGCGGCCGTCAACGCTCACGATCGCGGAGTCAGAACAGATATTATCGACCACGGGGAGAACGAAGAGATCGTGATACCCCAGAAGGTGGCAGAAGAGACGACCGCCGACGAAACGACGGACGTAGACGAAGCAATAGTCCCAAAGGTGGCAGAGCTGAAAAAGAGGGCACACCACCACTTACAGAGGATGAACGTGATCGCCGTACCGTGTTTGTTCAACAACTGGCTGCTCGTTTGAGGACTAAAGAACTCATAGCTTTTTTCGAAAAGGTTGGTCCTGTTAAGGAGGCTCAGATCGTGAAGGACAGAGTCAGTGGTAGATCTAAAGGGTAAGTTCATATTATTCAAGCTTATGGGTACAAACTAATATTTGCTGTCAGTGTCGGTTACGTTGAGTTCAAGCAAGAAGAATCGGTCCCCGCTGCTATTCAACTCACTGGACAGAAACTCCTAGGAATCCCGATTATTGCCCAACTCACTGAAGCAGAAAAGAACCGCCAAGTGCGCAACCCTGAGGCTGCCGGCAGCAACCCGAACCAGATACCCTTCCATCGACTCTACGTGGGTAATATTCATTTCAGCATTACTGAGAGCGATCTACAGAATGTATTCGAACCGTTCGGAGAACTTGAATTTGTCCAACTGCAGAAGGAAGAACAAGGCCGCAGCCGCGGCTATGGCTTTGTCCAGTATGTTACTCCCTCTCCATCCTGACAAGACCATGCTAACAATATGTTTAGATTCCGTGATCCAAACCAGGCTCGTGAGGCACTCGAGAAGATGAACGGGTTTGATCTAGCTGGTCGCCCAATTCGTGTTGGTCTTGGCAACGATAAGTTTACTCCCGAGTCCACCGCCAGTCTTCTCCAAAGATTCCAGGGACAAAGCCACCAACAACAATTCCAGGGTTCTGCATTTTCCGGTGCTGGTGGACGTGGTCCCCAAGCTGGTAGTGGCGGTGGTGCTTTTGACCGCGCCGGAGGCCGTGAAAACGAAAAAGGTGCAGGTGGTGCCAGTGCTTTAGACGACACTGACGTTGCTGGTGTGAACTTCAACAATTATAGTCGAGATGCATTGATGAGGAAGCTTGCCAGAACAGATGAACCTGCCCCAGCAGCCAACGGTCGCAACGAAAGACGCGAAGTCGCGAAGCCAAAGACGGAGACTAAGGCTCTTCCTGTCAACGTCAACATGGCAAGTAGATGTGTCGTACTAAAGAATATGTTTGATCCAGCAGAGTAAGTCCCCAACCAACTTCAATACAGCTGATAACTAACAACGCTTGCAGGGAAGAAGGTGACTCCTGGGAAAAAGAACTTGAGGATGACGTTCGAGCAGAAGCAGAAGAGAAATATGGCCACGTTGTTCACATTGCTCTAGATCCCAACTCCCAGGGCGATATCTACCTGAAGTTCGACCGAGTTCAAGGAGGAGAAAACGCTATCAAGGGCCTGAACGGCAGATATTTTGGTGGTCGGATGATCAGCGCTACGCCTGTTGTGGATGCGGTCTACAGCAGTTTGTTCTCACGCACAAAGGCTATATAAGACGCTAATCATGGCCTCCTTACTCTGGACTTTAGGGTCGTTTCTGGTATGTTGTCCCTGACCATGTTGTTGACATAGACTGACCAATTTCTAGATGATTGCTTGCATAGTTCCCCCGCTTTCGACAAGCTCCATCGTTTGGTATCGAATATACAGAACGCCATAACCACATATATACCTCGGAGTCGCCCGCAAATTCGCCTTTCACCCTACTAAAACGCTACGAGTACGCAATCGTCTTGAGAACCTCGCTGATTTCTACCCACAGGCCCAGCAAAGCACCCTCGAATCGTCGTGGTCTCCAAGAACGATCGGCCCCTACTCAACTTTGATATCACTGATTGCACATAGGGGCGTTCATTTCTCAGCACTACTTTGGTCTCTCTGCACACATCCCACGCATATGCATAAATTGTCCTTTTTTTGTTACAGTAATCGGAGTCTAGTCTAATTTGCATGATTGATCACCGGGCTCTATTCATTTCACTTGTTTTATGGCGTTACTCTTAGGTAGTCTGGTAGAGAAATAAAACGCTGCCTTCATAATTTCTTTCCCACTTCTAAGTAATACTTGTGATTAATGTACCTCGCTCTATGGTGTCATTAAGTGTGACATGGTGATCGAAAAGCACAAAGTCTTAAGTATTACCCAATGAAAGTCATAGTAGGCCTCTAACTGAGGTAGGTCATTACAGATCCCTGTCAAAGACATAGGTTGGATTACTCTGTTCATAACTGAATGATTAAAGGGTAGAACATTTCGTTACTAAATAATGCCCTAATTTGAGTAATCATGGTTTGAAGTATCGAGTTGTTTTGGGTAACTAGACTACTCTGAGTTATACAATTAGTCTGAGTAACTGAGGTAGCAAGTTGTTCTGAGTACCCAACTTGTTTTGAGTTATCCAAATCAAGTTAGTTACCCAGAGCCAAACAAGCATTGAAACCTCGCTTAGCATAAGGGGTCACTGCACTTCGTACCTAGTTCAGAAGTCTTCTTTGGTCATACATCTATTACTAGGGCTACATAATCCAAGCATAACTCATTGATTCGTAATTATCTGCCCTGCGTTGTTATCATTGTCATTATCGTTGTCATTGGCGGCTCTACTCAAACAGTTGTTATTTCTCCTGCCCGTAGGCCTTCCGATGGAGTTGCAGCAAGTGGTGGTGAAGGGATGAGAATGAGAAAGAGGAGGAGGATGAGGAGATGGTTGGTAGCTCCTGCCCGAAGGCCTTCCGATGGAGTTGCAGTAAATTTAGGTATGTGCAATATTACAAATTCTCGTTGAACCCGGCAAATGTTCCACGGCGACCAGCTGTAATAAAGGAGTCGTCAAAACGCTGGGGAGAGAGTAATGGCAATTGAATAGAACTAGCGCGGAGTAGCTCAAGGGACATTGGCTGTGGGTTGTGCATTCGCTCTCTCATAGTCTCCCGCGAGAGGAGTTCTTCAACTGGTTGTGGGCTGGGCGAACGTGCCCGTCGTAGTGCATTCTCCCGCTGGCGTCGTTGCCATTCTTGGTCTCTCTGCTCCTCTTCGATTTCGAATATCATCAAATCCCACTTCAGATCTAGGACCATGCTCTCGAAGTTTAGCCATAAGGTCAATATGCATTGGATCATATCCTGATCAGTGTCTGGGTGCTCTAGGATCTCCTCCGCGTTCGGTATTCTTTCTGGGAATGGACCTATTCCTGCAATTAGCCATGGTGCTCAAAGTGGAGTAGACATATTCAGTTACGACTCTTTGACTTATTTGATACCTCCTGAATCAAAGATTCAAGTACATCTCCTCCTAGGGACAAAGAATAGAGCAGGGATGCGTACCGGGTGTTCTGACTGCCCTCAAAAACCAAAAGCCAACCACCAAAACTGCCGAGCAAGCTCTTCTCGTTGATATCATAAAGTCCATGGTAACAAGCAGGTCTTTCTGAATCCCTCCAACTAGTACTGCAGCTTCGACTAGACTTAGTAACAGGCAGTACGTGCTACGGTTCAGTGAGGTCGTGTGTCCGTCCTGTTGTATTGTGATATGAAGTCGAAGAAGTCCACAAAATCGCAAAACATCAACAATAGCTTAGCTCGATTGCCATGACTCTATTCAGGCGTTTGGCTTGTTTGCTCGCTGAGTCGTCGGCGCTGTTTTGGCACTAATCATAATCATATTTTCAAAAATCTCTCCAAGTCCAGAACCCGACAATGATCACAACAACTACCACATCACAAACACTCATACCCACGTCAAGACCTCTTTATAGACTTCACTACAAGCATTGGAGCATTCAAAGATCCGTATTAAGACCATCATAGATCTTCTCCAGTTCTCCAACGAGTGCCATTCGGACCCGTAGCACTCGTCCAGTCGTGGAAGATCTAGTTGGACATTCCAACCGCCTGTCGACCTCAGCGAAGTGGAACACTAGTTCTGCATCTTCCGCGACATTGAAACGCTCAAAGGTACGTGATACTATCCTTTCATTCATTGCAATAGATCTCCACCTGTTTCATTGACGCTAGCTGGAAGAGGTGGCAGTCTTTGAGACAGGTGTGGAGATCTATATCAAAGCATTAACCGCCGCGGGCTTTCTAGCCAGGAGAACATTCCCAATCAACTTCACAATAACAAAAGAGGTTCTTTATGCTGATTTATTGCTCTCGAAGTATCAGGAACCCATACTGTCTTGACACGTCGGCGTCGTTGTCCTTCAAAACCTCGTTGACTTTCTATATCTTAGCCGACACCTTCCAGAACATTGTCGGTTTAGAGTCTCCAGAACTTTGGACAGTCTCTTGTTGTATAACATATCTAGAGAAGCTCCTGGATACTGAATTTAGTTTTCTAGGTCTTTATAGAGGCTTCCGTATTTTCAAGAGGAGGATTTTTTATTGAGAAAGGTATGTCATTATTTTTCCTAATTCCTTTTGCAAGCATTTTCGGTTTTGTTCGCGGACATCGCGGACATCGTTGCGGTTGTTGATTACTTGCCTGTACTTTCGGCTTTGGCTTGCGGACATCGCGGTCATTGTTGAATTTGTTGACGTCTCTGATACCTTACTACCACTTTCGGTTTTGCTTGCGGACATCGCGGACATCGTTGAAATTGTTGAGGTTGTTGATAACTTGCTAGCATTTTCGGTTTTATTCTCGAGTGTCGCGGACATCGTCGAATTTGTTGAGTTTGTTGATTATTTACCAAAATTTTCAGTTTTCTTTGCGGGCATCGCGGATATCACTAAGGTCATTGATATTGGGGATATCATCGATGTCTGCTTACGCTTTCATGATGTGTTGGTGTTTCTAGACAGTTTCCATTCAAGACTTCACTAAGTGGAAGTCCACGTCCATACCCAGATTCCAGAACAAGATTCATGCCAAGTGGCCAGTTGAATTTACTCAGACCTCAGAATCTTCTCACATCTTGTGGTTTCTGGTATCAACGAAAATTCTCCAGAACGTAATCACCCCTGTGGCCTCCTGGTATGTTCTAGTTGGACGTGCCAGTTGGGGTTGCAATTGACCGTTTGACCATGCAGTCCTTTCTTGATATTCTTCTTTGAATCAAGATTTTTGAGTATATGGAACCTGCTTCTGCAGTCTGCAGTCCTCACCTATCACATCAATTAGTAGTGTCCATTGTGGCTTTGATGTTCTAGAAGAGACAAGGTTCTGAGTGGTCTTTGTCGGGTAGCCGAGAAACCTGCATGCTGTTCGGCTTTTGGCATTGACAACTTTTGCATCTTGACTCCATTTATATGCCGCAGGAAAAAATATATATTGCATTTGATATTATCTTTGTTGCAAGTGACGGATCATAATAATGAGCAACTTGCCCTTTTGCACTAAGTCTTTTTGAGCAAGCTTTTGCGTTCCTCAAGCTAATATAGCGTTCTTGTTTGTGCTTCTACCAGCCGTCAACATGCTAACATATCTGCTACAGAAAACATGGCTGAAAAGAATCGTCTTCGGAAGTCGTCAAGTAAGTAATATTTTGCTTGAACACGATTCTCTCATGAATTTCATGTGACTTTTATGGCACGTGACTACAGCATCCACATCCCATAGCTTAGGATATACTCCCCCCACCCCCCCAGAAGAATCTGGAGTATGCTGGGAATTTAAAAGAAATGGCACTTGCCTCTGGATATATTGAAGTTAAACTATACCATGTAGTGGTACTGGAGGCTGGATGCGGAAACCAGCAGTCATCTCCTTGGACAGACCTGGGCAAACTCACGCAGCATCAGAGTTTCTAGAGGATGGCAGGATATATTGTTGTCTTGCGTTCTGCGAATGAACATAAAGAACCTTTACTTACTATCATAAATAGGTGCTTCAAATGAAGGGTATGGCAGTTACCGGTCTTTCAGACCTGCACCAAAGCCACCTTCTAACTGGAGTTTGGTTGACAAAGAGGACAATGATGTTCGTATCATCACCCCATCATCTTCACAAGGTAGTTGGACTGTATTAAAGGTTGCTTCTGGTGAATCTAGTAAATCTGGTGAATCTGGTAAGTGGCGTGGCTTCTTTCCATCCCTATGCATATGTGCAATGAAAGTTACTAACTAAAGTTTAGTATGTATTTATCATTCACTCTTTTGTTTCTCTAGCCTTTCTATCAGCTTTGAGCCTCGCTTGCTTGACTGTTTCTGGTTGGCTGGTTCTTAGGGCAGCCTCCACATATGGGAAGTTGAAAGCGCGTTTCCCACAACCTTTTCTCCATTTCTCTTCCACCTCCACCTCCCCGCGATCTGTAACCACGCATTTCCTCTATTATCAGCAGTCAATAGCCAGAGACACGGCCATATCTCTTACTATCATATGAGCTCCGAACGGTCTCAGGTCTTATCTCAAAACTGGACTTATTGATTTGAGCAGAGACCAGAACAAAAGCAAGTCGCGCAGCTAACCGCCAGCAACTTAAGAACGAGCAGCCTCAATCCGGCAAAGGGGATTTCAAGTTTACCCTTCAAGATGTCTTCGAAACCGCCATCCAAGTCCGAGGGGTATCAGTCCGGTCTTATGGAGGCTCTGGATACTCTCGGTAGAACCAAGGGGTCTTCAGCAACGCCAATGGTATCACCCACACCTACCAGGAACATCAAAAACGCTGTGGATTCAATGAATATGTTGAGCTTCAATGACCGTATGAATCTCAATAGTCAAGATGGTCACCAGCAAAGAGAGGTTCATCAATTCGCTCAAGGTTCGTTCTCGAATCAACCGCAACCTCAAGCTCGCCAAAAGATCGTCACTTTCCAAGATGGTCAGCAATTCCAGCCGCAAGGAATTTTCCAACCACCATCTAGAACTAGGCAAGGGACAACGACAGCACTCACAAATACTGTGCCACTTCCTTCCCCGAGTGTTTTTGGCTCGTTTTCGTCGTCTAGCATGGTATCCCAGTCCAGTGATACTTTTCCTGTTAGTATTGTCTGAAACTTCACATTGGCTCCTCTAACAGTTCCAGGGTACAAACTCCGCAAAGTTGCAAGCAAAGCTACAAAGTGTTCAACGCAGCATCCAGCAGACCACGACGATCCCCCGCCAACTTCAACAGAAATGGCTTGAAGAGCTCCGCTCCATTGGCGATGAGCACGAGATGGCGCTACATGAACTAGCTAATGAATGCAGCCGTGCAAAGAAGGACCGTGACAACTTTCAAACCCAGCTATGGAGAGTTGAATCCAAGCTACGGGATAACTCTTCAAATATGCGAGACTCCCGCGAAGAAATGACCCGGGAGCTGTCAGAACTGCGGCTGAAAACAAAGGAGAGTCACGAAAAACTTCGTCAATTGTATAAAGATTCAGAGCAACAAAACCAGAAACTCGAGAGAGCTCTCTTGGACCAGAGTCAGCAATTGCGTATGCGAGAGGAACAAGTATCTGGCAAGAGATCAATATGGATGGAGACATCAAGCCAGCGATCCTCACAAGCTCGCGATCCCTACAATACTCCTTCAGGAAATCACCGCAGACATGTCAACACTGTTAATTCGACCAGCACTCCGTCTCCCAACAAGCCGCACAATACACCACACCAATCTTCCGAGGGGTCTGGGAAAGCCCTGATGGCACCACCGCAACAGCGACCAATCCCAACAGAGCCGGCAAGTATGAGGAAGTTTCCCAAATTGCCTACTGGACACGCGCCTAGAAACCATGTCATTGGCCCTCCACTTCGGCGTCCGCACATTACTGAACCAGGCGGAGATGCGCAGACTGCCTTGGTAGTACACCAGTCACCAGAGGAGTTAGCGAAGGGATATATCGATGTTCTCACTAAGATTTACTCTTTACTTGAGGGCTGGGTATCTACATACTCCTGTGTGCCGAATCCTGCCAATGACCAAGCAATTGCTCGGTCTAACCAACCCGCATTGATGGAGTTATGGGAATATATGCTCAAGTTGTCCTACCCTCTCCCCTCGCAACGCCAGGATGCAACGACGCATACGTTGGCTCTCCTTGCTAGCGCGCAAACAAGAAAATGGTTCATCATGCGCATAGTGGTTACATACCTCACGGAAGATATTCTTGAGGTGAGCGCATGGAAGGAAGCCTACACCGAGGTTGCAAGAACTCTTGATATGGTCAAGCACAGCCTTGACGCGAGAGGTAAGCAACTTAACCTTTAGTTTTCGTTCATATCCTAACTTTCACCAGGTCTTGCCACCGCAGAACGCCAATCTCTCCTAGACCGACAGTCTTCCTGTATCCAAGATGTCGTTGCGTCTACAGGCTACACCGACTTCCGCTCTGAGAGACTCGCACGGCACTCCAAGAATGTCCGTGATAAAGTTGGACCACTTCTGAATATGAATGCATCACGTGCTGCTGCTGGCAAAGATCTTGGAGCTATTATCATCCTCGCATGGGACCTCTCAGCGAAGATGCATACTTCTCGGATGTCATTCCAGATCTTCTTCCCCGATACGTCGAGCAAGTTCGGTGCTGCAACCATGTATGCTAGAGACGCTCGTGGCAAGAACCCATACCAACTGCAAATCGACCAGGTACGACTGAAGTTGATCATCACACCAGTTATTACGATGAGAGACGATACTGGCAGGAGCATCCAAGTAAAGAATCTCCATAAAGCCAATGTTCTCATCATGTCATGAACAGATGGGTCCTTCAAAGCGCCTCGACTCTCGCGAGTCCTTTCACTTCGAACTGAACAGAAGGTACTTTACAACGCCATAACGATTCCAAGCCTGAGTGGTCAATTCGCCTCACATATTTCCCCACTGTTTGTTTATTTTTGCGCACTTTATCTGCTTTTTCGAATTGGCCAATAGGGCGACCACATTCTTATTTCTCGCGCCAAGACTCGTCGCTTACATCGTCGTCACGAGCATCTGGTTTTTGCACATTTATGCAAAGCCCTCTTCATCTCGACCTTGATGCTATTCTTCGACTTGCGTACAACATATTTATTGGATTCGACCAGCGTGTTCACCTGACTTCCAAACGGTTCCAGACGCACTCATATGCTCGTGGGTTTTGCTTCTCTTCTGAGCAATGCATTCACCCTTTCGCAACTTTTTATTGTGGCATTCAAGAACACTTCGATGGCAAGAAGATCTTCATACCATAATCTGTCAGTTATACAATTTGCTCTTCACTCAGATGGAGCGATTATGCGTTTTTACTTTTCTTTTTTATGAGATCGATCCCTTGTAAGTCTACACAATCCAACTCTACAGTATCCAAAACTAATATGCATTGTCCAGGCACCCAAAATCCCCAACCCATTGTACAACACCACTTCACTTCTTTTCAATTCAAATTACCCCTATGTACCCTGGGTCAAAGATGGAGGATGCGAGCTTTACATGGTTAATTGGCGGAGATGGACAGATATCTCGGATGGCTTCACTGCTTCACTCATTCATTCACACAATGTTTTCCCCCTTGCACCTTTTCCTTGCGTTTTGATTAGACTAAAAATATCAGAGGACTTGTCCCACCAAATTCTTGCTTCTCGTTGTGTGATTGTGCTGTAATATGTATACTGTCGACAGATTTGCTTCTTGAATTACTCCAAATAACTCGGCAACTCTAAGCTGAAACTCATCACTTGAACCATTTCAAAGTCTCAAACTAACAACCCGAAATAATTCTTCAGCAAACCAGTCTTCTCCATCTCCTTTCATTCATACGTCATGTCGGATGCTTATGAATTAATTTGATAGGTATCGCTATATTCTTTCCATTTCATTCAATCTTGAATAAGTTTGTGGAAGTTGTAATAGCTAAAAGTAATTTAATGAGTATATTATACCGATTCTAGTTTAAATACAGCACGCGCCGCATTTGTGGAACCGAAATACTTTTTTCCCTCACTTTTGAGTAATATTCTAACGTTTCCAAGTATAGAAACAGTATATCTTCCGTGAGATGTGATGTCGCTACGTGACTTACTTGCTTGGGTGACTAGCTTGACTTGAGTAACTGACTTTTCTTAATCAACTTAATCAATCCTTACTTGACGACCCTAACAGCAATTTGCACCTAGTTAAAACATGTCACATGAGTAACATCCCAAGCCTATCACACTATCTTCATCACTTTCCAATCTCAATTATTAAACATTAACACCAACCCTCTCTAACCACCAAAAGCAGCTACCCCAGCCACCCATCCACCAACGGAAAATCCAAATATCCTCTCACTTCTTCATCCTAGCCTTTTCAACTTCCTCCTGATACTGCGTCCCAAACTCCCTCCCCCACCTCCCAACAACCCCCAAACTAACACCCACCCCAATAGTCTCCCGTCCCCCCTCTGACCCGCTCCTCAAATCCCCCATAAACTCCTCCACACTCATGGCCCCAGGATTATTAGCTTTCTTCTTATCATCCGGATCATCTCTCTCACAATGTAACTCCGTCTCAACAGTAGGCGGTACAATTTCCACAACACTAATCCTCTCCGTTTCCTTATTACTTTCAAGTTGTGTTCTGAGGTTTAGAGACCAAGAATGGAGCCATGCTTTTCTACTGTTGTAGACTGGGGTTATGATGCTGAATGGTATGAAACCTAGGATACTGCTTACGTTCATTATTACTGCTCCGTTGGGTTTTGTTTTGAAGTGTGGGAGGAGGGTTGTCAGATGGAGGGGTCCGAGAATGTTGATGTTGATTTCTTGAGTTGCTTTTGGGAGGGAGATTCCAGTTGGGATGGAGAAGGGTCGTTGGATACCTAATCATCATCGTCAGTTAACAGTAAATCACTTTTTGAATTCAAGGTTCAAGGTTCCCTTCACTCCTTCACATGTAGATACAAAAAACAGACGCAATATCCAACCTCCACTTCCTCAACCCTCCAACCCTTCTCCTACAATATAAACCCAACACACCTAGAGAAGAACAACAGAACTGAAACGGAAAAACAAGCTGGAATTATTAATCAAACAATCAACATCAGGTCTGTCTCTGATTAACTTAGCTACAAACTCGGCCATCTCATCTACATCCCCAGTATCAAGTATATAATAAGGTATACCACCCAATTCCTTCACCGTCTTCTCCAATTTTTCTTCTGTATATCCTACAAGAATCACTTTTTTCCCCCGATACTAAGTAAGTATTCAGAGATAGCTTTTCCGATTCCGTTGCCTCCGCCTGTTATGAGTGTGCAGGTGAAGGAAAGGGTTTTGGGGGATATTGTTGTTGTCGTCATGGTTTTTGGGCTGCAGGAGAAAAGGGAGGTCTTATAGGAGAGAAAGATTTGTTAAATGGTAAAAGATGATTTCTTTGTTGTAATTTCAGAAACTTGGGTTTTGTTTGCCTACTTCGTAGGATTTGAGATTAGACTGCGGAATGGGTACCCAAGGCATGAACCCAGGGTACCCACGCTCGGGCTAACTACACATACTCCTTGCTAGCTATTAGATTCCCCGACCTGCTTGATTCAGAATACGTTTTAGCAAGGCAGTTAGGAGCTTACGTAGCAGGCTAGATTGCTTCAAATTTAACCTTAGACTTGCTCGAGAAGCACGTGCAGTACAGGGGTAGTTGGCCCAAGCTTGGAGGATACCCGGGGGTCCGTGCCTTGGGCACCCATTCCGCAGTCTGTTTGAGATTCTGAGAGAGCACCTATTTTATTCGTAAGGCCTACTTACTACCTTACTGTACAGTACCTCCCCTCCCGTATATCGGTAGGCGTTTAACTGTTCCAACCAATTCGGCGTTAGGAGTTTATCTAGTAAGTAAGCACTATGCATAAGTAACCCAGAAGATTTTCTAACCTAAAATTTTTACTCGCTATCACTACCTACAGTATTCTCCGGGGGTATGGTACTAGTATTATATTTTGTAATGTTTGGATACTTACTGTTTAGGGATAATGACTTTTATGGTGGCTGACTGATGTAATGACTTGGCTGGTTAATTGAAGGATTTTGGTATGGTCTCTGAGGAGATTGAAATGGAGGATTTGAAAATAGTATTTGGTACTGGCTATGTGCGCGGTCGTGACTTTTGGGTAAGTGACTTGATTTGAGTAACTTACCTTGCAAAGCGATGAGCTCGAAGAGGCTTGCACGTCATATAGCTCGTGTTAAATATCGATCATAGTATTGTACAAGTTTTTGGAGTCTTACTCTGGATAGTTCCTGTGAAATTCTAGGGTATGCCTGCATGTGGATAGATTCATCGTAGATGCGTTAGAGGGTTCTCACTGAAAAGCAAACATTTTAGAACATTGGAAGTAGTATATTATTGAAATAAATATTGTTCTCTATCGATGACATCTAGGGTATCTTTCCCGTGATCAAAAACTCCAATTCTGAGTCCACCAGTCCAAGAGCCATGCGAAAGTAACCACCGCGAACTCCATGTCTAAAATGTACTAGACCGAGACTCCAGAACCACCAGAACCTCTGCCCAAAAGTGGTATGAAAAAAGATTGTACAAATGGAAGAAAAATGTACAAAGAGAAAAAAAAGCGTATCGCCGAATGGCCGAATTAATCGTACAGCTTCAAGCACCATCTCAGAAACTTACGGCCTTCTGACTTCTCCACTTGCTCGTCTGCGGTCAAGTCTCTTAACAACGGCACCAAGGACGGCCTTGAGGATGCCATTACCAGTCAAACCAATACCACCCTCAGAGGCAGCAGCGCCGCCAGTCCAAGTAACGGTATCAACCATGTCCCGAACTCCGCCCTCAACAAGCTCGCTAAGCTCGTCGTCAAGCTCCTGCAATGCCTCCTTGGCGCCTTCTTCATTACCAACCTGGAAGAACTGAACTCCAACTTGGAAAGGTGGTGCATCTAGCTTATCGAGCTTCTTGGCTGCGGAGAGAAGAACAGACTCTACGTCATCAGAGGGAACACCATCTGTAAGAACGATGAGGTTCAAAGGTTTCACTTCGCGGCCTGCAGCCATCTCGCTTTCGAGTCTTGCGAGGTATGGCTTCAGTATATTGTGTATTCTGATACCAGTTGGGGTACCGCCTTGAGGTCGTACCCGCTCGAAGATCTCAGTAACGGTAGCAGCGCGCTTAATGCCTCTATAGCCGCTGGGTGCAATACCCTCGTTGGGAACCCCGGCATCTGTAGATTTATGATTCAAGAAGTAGACGTCAATACCATCACTATCGAATTGGGTAACTATGGGTGCTATTGTGGAAAGAGCTTGTGCAACCTCGCGCCACGAGCGGCCGGCCATAGATCCAGAGTCATCGATTAACAGGGTTGTATCGAATGTTTGAAGGAAAGAGTAGGGTGATTCACCGCTGCCGGCAGGTTGGGCTGTGTAGTCTGGTACTGCAGCTGCTGGGAGAGAAGAGGCTGGAGCTGGAGAAGGAAGCTCTGCGGGGAGAGCGCCAGTTGGCGATGGAGTGTATGCTGGCGGTGGTTCGTTGGATGGTACTGTAAATGCGTTCATGCCTGGGCGATCTGGACAGCTGTTAGCGTAGCTATTTCGAAGAGCTGTTGCAAGCGACTTACCAGGTCTTCTTGTTGCTGGTGATGGGTTGGATAGAGGATTTGGGCTCGGACTTCTCCGGCCCATGATTCCCGAGGAAGTGTTGACTTGTAGACTTCCGGGTCTTGGAGCATCTGGTGTAATAGATCTTGTTGTGGAGCTTGTGGTTGAAGAGTTGCTATTCTTGCGACCTAGCTTGCGAATAGAGCCGAATAACGAACGGCGGTTCGAATTTGAAGACAAGTCTGCAGGCATGGTTGAATCGAGTGGTGTGAATGACCACGCTGAGGCAACTGCGTGTGGCATGTAGTATGAGTCAAAGAAGGTTGAAGTGATTGTTTGGAGAGTTGTTGTTGTTATCACTTGATGATTGTTCTGTAGGTAGTTGTGTGAGTTGGGATGAAGATAGAGAAGGAACGTTGGGCTTTATACAAGCTCTTTCTTAAATATGAGGTTTTGTGGCTTACGGTATTGCAAACTGTCTAGTCAAATTGACCTGTGCTATGCCCCAAGGCGAGGCCCTTATTTGCCTGGAGGTCAGCCTAACACACTACCTTTATGCGCCCCCTCCTCAAGTATTCATTGGCAATAGGACAAAGAATTGAAATGTTAAGCCTGCAACACTTGTAACACTGCAACACTGTGTCTCTGAGCCCTGTAAGCCCTCTTTGCCATCTTCGTCATGTTTTCCCTTCGTCGTTGGACGTTGAGGTGTGGGTCGCCACTTATCACGTGTCAGAGCTGTCATTGGTTCCTAGGTCAGGGCCAACCGTCCGGAGTACACTGCCACCGGGCGCAGCCTCGTCTAAGCCTTCAAATATCCAAAAGGGCTCTCCACAAGGCCGTTACACCCACCGCAGCAGATCATAAGGTACTTTCGTATCTCGATCATCCAAAACCTCCAGTCACGAACAAGGAGACCAATCTAACACCATTCTAATACACATTGCCGGATTCCGACAGCTCCTCATCTCAGCGCTACGCTTCAACCTGGCCCCAGCTTCCTACCTACATCTGCCAATACACATCTTAGCTTGATTCCAAAGACATGGCTTGGGAGCTTTCCCACGCAGGAACCCCGAGGGCGGTACAGGTACATATATGAGGGGGAGGGGGAGGGGATAGTGGCTTGGCGCGATGGTGGACGACATTATACGGCCTTGACACAGTGCCTCGTCTCTGCTCTCTCTTGAGGCAGGCAGGACACTGCTGAAGATATCGGAAGGCCATACGGTACGGTACCTGCGGATACATGCGAGTGCAGATGTCTATCTGTCTTCGTTGTCTTCTTGGAAGAAGAAAGCCGTTGAGAACAAGGCTGAAATGCTGCTCCCTATCCTAGCCTTGTGTACTCGATCAGCCTAGCAGCGCGCCAGGAAGAGTGACTCCTTAGCCAAGCGCTTCGAAGAAGTGGTGTGCTCTGCCCTCAACTCTGGCGGCTCTTGGGGTTGTGGGCGTCAAGAAGATGCTGAGGCACTAGCACGGTGAAGATAAAGAAGTCAGCATTACTCATCTTGCTTAGCCTACGAGCGCTTACAACCTGATGGATGACTCTACGGGTGTCGAGTCGAAAGATCTCGGCCTACCTGTTGTAAGAGATCATTTGATTATGGCTATATTGGCATATGAGATAGATTCAAGTGATCCACTTGGTTTGAACAGCTCACTTGATTTGAGTAAAACATCCCTTATATGTCAATAGCCATAATCAAAATAGTCTCTTACAAAGCAAGTCATACCGTACCCCACAAGCCATACCATGCTTCATCTCTGAGGAAAATGACAGGTTGTGACCTTCCAGATATTTAATTGTTTGATAGCTAAGCGGCTCTTAGGCAACGTCAGCTTCCTCGTTGCCTTCAAGCAGTAAACTCTGTTGTTTGCAAAGTATTTTTTACGAATACGCAAACTCAGTCGAAAACTCAATAACGTTCGAACAAAGTCAAGCCGCCTGCTCTAACTTTGAGATATACTCCGAAAGCGTTCGGTTGTCTCCTAAACTGGTTATTGACTACCAGTACTTGATGCACTGTCTCACCTAATTCAACGACCAGATGGCACGATTTTGATATATTGACTTTGACTAAGGTATTTAGACAGCCAAGTTTCAACCTATTTTATAGCCATATTCAATTTCAAGGTTGGAACTGAAGACCGCATGGCGCTCACTGAGGTGGACGCTTCATCGGAGAAGGTCAGCTTAACACGGGCGACGGAACCTCAAAAGACCGCAGCTAAATAATATTTTTGCAATCCTCAAACTCTGCCTTGCAAAGTTTGGCTCCTGATACGTGTACGGTGCTGCGATTGATATTTGGCGCAGGCCATGTGATAAGGATTTGCTGCTTTGAGTTCACTGTGTGAGGTAGAAAAACATCAAGTGAGTTACTCAAATCAAGTGAATTGCGTAACTTAAGTCAAGTGGGCCATTTAAATTAAGTGAATTGCAGAGTACTTAAGTTGAAAATAAGTAAGTTATCTACAGTTACCAACAAAGTCATGACTGATTGAACGCTACCAGAGTTGAAATGACCTGCGAGAAATGTCCTTCTTAGCACCGTACATGTATCAGGAGCCCAAAGTATGGATAACTCTGTACATTACCAGTACTTGCCGCAGTTCGTTGTACTTCATACCGGCCCAAATAATCCTTATTTCTGTCTAAGCGCAACTAGCTAGATATAGCAAAAAATGGGACTTCCTCATTGAGTGATTGGTTAATTACCCTTGATTCGCTCAGATAGAAATAAGGAGTATTTGGGCCAGTAAGTATTTGCATGTCTGGACGCTCTTCGATGTATGGTTATCAGGAAAGACGTGCGTCTCAAACTTTCTTCGGTCTCAGAATGGTGGTTGACGCCGGCCGGCAGTTGGCCATTCAGCTCGATACATACATATTTCGAAATATCAAAACCTTCCGCTCCAATCATTTCCAGTCCGGCCGGCCGAATACCAAGAGAAATACGACAACACAAGCATCCACGAGTTCCTCAAACTAATCACTTCGCAAAGTTGTCCCTTGAATAGCATGTACTCCGTAAGTTATGTCTGTCGCAGCGACAACTCGCTACCCCTCATGCCGGTTCTCGGTTATAGCATGATCTTCAGAGTTCCCTAAGGACAAGGAGTAACCATGTTTATATTCAATGATGTAGCCGGTCGCACAAGTTTGGCGAGTAATGGTGACCGAAATTCTCACTATTCATCAGCTTCATTACACAATTATTCGAAAGATGGTCCAAAGTTCTCCGGGAGCACAATCCTGGGCACGCCCTCTATGTTCTCTTCGGCTTGCAACGATGTGTGGAGGGTGAAGGAATCTAACATGGAAGAATGCCCTCACAGTTCGCGATGAACGGTGTTCTTGTCATTTCGACTTAATAATTTTATTTCCACTCTGGCGATCCGGTCTGTGCCTGATGCAGCTGTGTATGAGTTGTGGTGACTTGACTACCGGTATTTGAAGTCGGTGATTCATGTGTTCATTAACAAGCATCAGATGCACGCTTTGACGAGAACTATGCTCTGGAACCGTTTCCAAGCAAGGCATTGGCTGACGTAGGGATTATTTCTACGCCACACGTTGGACTTTAGGGTTGCAACTGATGGCATTTGTAGTTTGGATGGAAGAGAGTACTTCGTAAACCCTCCGTGATTGTTTGCAATACCGGGCTACACGACTCCTGCTAGTACTTCTGTGGGGACTATTGTTTTGTCTTTCTTTTTGGTACCCACGTCCCCAGCCAGACCTCAATTCGTCAAAGTATTCCTTTGTAATCTGGCGGCTTTCATTCAGCCCAACATGTCATTAATCGAGCAAGATCCAAAGGTACGTACATCCGGAAGATGTTTGCAATTCGGATTCCAACAGAAGACCAACGCTGACATATCCTTTCAGTTTCTTCCGGAAGTATGGACTTTGTATGGTATTGGCGCCGCCATCATCGTGACACGCTTTGCAGTCAGAATTCGGATCGTGGGGTTTCGAGGATTTCAGGGAGATGATTTTATGGCGATTGTAGTTCTGGCTTTCCTGACCATGGATGCCGGAACAGTGCACATTATCTGTGAGTCTACCTGTCTTCTACTAGGTGGCTGTTTTGTTTGATAAGCTCCATTGCTTACGAAGTGGAAGATCATACGGGGACGAATGTTGAGGCTGCTGCTATTCAGCGGACTCGAGGTATGTTATGAATTTCTAAGAGCAGAGCCGATGCTTGGGGGACTTTCGGCTTCTTGAACCACCCAAGTTTATGGATTCCTCTCCGCATAGTGTCGAGCTACCCAAATGGGTTACTTAAGTGAGCTACTCAAGTCAGTTACTCCAGTTATGGTACGGAAACGGATTCATGAATTAAGCGTATCATCAATACTTCGGCATAGAACCCAGTCAGACCCAGAATTTGACTTAATGGTTGAGAACGGCTTGGCTGCCTTCGAGCACAGTTTTAAAGAGTAACTCTCTTGGTTTGGGCAACTTAGTTGGGTTGAGCACTAAGGATAACTCGGTCGATTTGAGCAACTCACTTTACTCTTTCGGGGGCTTGCATTCAATTGCTAGCTTTTTTTAAGCATTACTGAAGCAGAGAGGGAAAGTAATTACTAAGTCGATATAGCTTTAACGGCATCCGAAATCGCCACTTTCAAATACGGCTCACAGGAACAGCTAGCCGCCTGGTACTCATATACGGCTTTGATATGGAGTATGAAGGGGCAAATGCTTTTCTTTTTCCACCGCTTAACGTATGTGTTCTGGATCTTCCCACATGTTCTCAGAACTGGAGAATTCTTTCAGGCTAACGTGTTCCAAGTCTGGGTCTTTGGCAACACCAATTTGTTAAGTGGCTCGGTCTTGTTTGTGGGCTGTCGTATATAGTTGTTGTTCTCACAGTAAGTGGGAATTCTTGTTGGTTGCTATCGGAACTTTGGACGAACACTAATATGCCGATTTTAGATTACTTTTGGATGCTTCCCGACGGATAAGAATTGGCAGTGAGTATCTCTTTACTCCTTTTCAATCTTCTGGAAAAATGTGTCCTTAATTTCAGCAACAGAGTCGTACCAGACCCAGGGAGTATGTATAGCCACAGAATATATTGAAGTGAGAAACTTCTGCTAATCACATACTAAAGAGACTTGCACTTTGAAGATCCAGAACTTCATTACTACTACCGTCTTAAATGTCCTGTAAGCTTCTCCCGCCGAACAATCTTGTCTAAAATAGTAGCTAATATAACCACAGTACAGACGTAGCCGTAAATATTTCTCCTTCATTACTCCCCTCGGATAGCTCTGACTATGTTGCTCAGATCTTGTCAATACCAGTGCCACTCCTTTGGAAACTGAGAATTGAGATAAAACGGTACGTATCCACTCCAAGTTCCATCGATAAAGATGTCAAGGGTGGTCTATTCAACCGCCCCGATACAAATTATAGCCATTGGTGATTCAATTGGCTCTGTACCGACGAGCTCTTCAATCGCTTAGTTCATGAATCCGTTCTTGAAGTCATGGATTCTAGCAAATAAACGTACTTAACTTGAGTCACTCACTTGACTTGAGTGATCTACTCAGCTTAAGTAAATCACAGTTGAGCAGGAAATTCATAAGAAAAGCGATGCATAGGCTCGTCGGCACAATTCCAGTCACTCAACCCAACTTGATAACCAAGCCAAGTACTGAAAAACTAACGCCATCCACCCTTCGTGTCTCTCTACATCAACTAAACTCGCATATGCTATGAGTAATCTTTACAGCACATAGCTAACAACATACCCTATCAAACAGAAAAATCATAATCTTCCTCCTACTCTGCTCCGGAGTATTCGTTATCACAGCAGCGATAATCCGAGTAGTTGTAACGCTAGGTACCCATCCTTCAGCACTCACTATAAACCGATGGTAAGCCACCGTCCCTCCCCCCTCACAACCCTTTCACTTCTTTAACCAATGACATGAACATGGTCAATAACTCTCCACCCAATAGGGGCGTCCGCGAAACCTTCATCGGAGTCCTCTGCATAACCCTCCCCATCCTCCCACCATTATTCAACCACAAATTCTGGACGCACTCGAAATATCAAATTCGAACTCTCTATCGCGATTCCACGGATAGGATTGATAAACATAGTCCTCATAAACCTTCTCCTTATAAACTCGTATCCGAATTCACTCTTTTGGATACCTATGCTTCTACGAATATATCCACTACTAACAACAATACGGAATTAATGTCGACGTCGAAATCGAAGTCGAGGTCAGAATTAAGATCGGAAGCGAAATCAACACCGAAAACCGAATCGAAAACCGAATCGAAATCAAATCTGAACATGAATTCTGATCCCTCCAATTCACCATCCTCATACATGACCAACCCCCAAACTATGAAACCATTACCACCGAATCCACAATCTCCCACCAACACGATCCAACAATCACAACAATCAAGTATTGGAAGGTCGAATCATAGTCTCGAAGATGGGCTAGGAACAGGAAGAACAGAAGGAGATTTAGAGGCTCAGCATCATGATGATGAAGAATTGATCGTGAGAGCTGCTCAGCCTGGTATAAGGGAGGGATTTTGGGTTCCTGTTGAGGGTACTGGTAATGCTGCGGATTTAGAAGTGGGTTTGAATGGTGGTGTTATTGTTCAGAAGAGTTATGAGGTTTCGAGTGTTGATGTTGGACGGTTGGAGGTGGAGAGGAATCGGAGTCGAGCGCTGAGTAAGGGTGGTGGTGGTGGTGGAGGTGGTGGGGGTAGTTGGGTTAGGGTTGGTAGAGGGAGTGGGAGTCGACGTAGTAATGAATTTGATGATGGGGAGGAGAGGTGGAGGTTTAGTGGTGGGATTAGTAGGGTTAGTGTTAGTGTTAGGGCTTTGGGGAAGGGGAAGGGGTAGAATTGGGTAGGGGGTTTTTGGTTTTGTGGAATGTGGGCTTTAGAAGATGGAGGATTGATGAGTGAAGATGGATTATGAAAGTGGGATATCCTTTTCGGATATGACATATGACGGGGAATGCATCTCAGAATGGAGTGTAATGATCTCCCAGTTGTTTTCGGATGGAGTAAGGAGCTTAGTTGGGTCAAGGTGCCTCGCTTCCTGAGGTTTAGAGGTGGATTTGAGAGAGTTGATGATGGAGATTGGAATATATTGCGCTCTTGTTCTTTTGAAGAAAAGAAAGGCTGCTGGTTGCTGGTTGTATTGGATTAGCGAGTTTTGTCTCATTAGCAAAGGACTGTTAATTGTCGCTTTGGCGTTGGAGTTAGGGCGTAGGCATGGGTAGACTTGAACTTGGACTTGTGTATACAGGGGGGACAAGTAAACGCAAGGCCCTCTGTAAAGATGAATGGCTGTTATGTAAATTATTCGATGGTTATAGGTCGTCGAAATTAACTGAACAAATTAAGTCGAGTATGCTAATTATGATAAGTGAGATACTTAAGCCAGGTGGGTTACTCAACTTCTAGTAAATTATTCAACTTTAGTAAGGTACCTAAATCACCAAAGTCAAGTACTTTGTAAAACACTTAAAGCCTATTGCTTGAACGACTTCATACGCAAACATAGAGCCTTCTTTTCCATTTCTGCTAAGCGAAATGAACTCTTGTTCATAGCAAGATATGAAGGTGATGCAGTTAGTGTACTTATAAGCCCTTCGGATAGTTATTAGTTTATTAGTATACAACTAGACCAATCTACTGTCTACAATTACAAGCAAGAAATTAAAGAGTCACCTACTGTACATAAAGCTTTAGAACTATTACCTATCCTTTGTATGTTTGTTGGATATAGGCTGCAGTGAAGAGCTGAAGCTTCAGAGTTTTAAGAGTTGATTTAGTAGTGTTGTTGATACTTTATTGTAGATGGCTAGTTAGCTATAGGGAGGTTTGTGGTGTTATTTATGTACTTGTTAGTTTTAGTGAATTAGTCGGGTTGCGTTGAGAGGACCAACGGGACAGTAAGAGATTGGGAAGTTGGAAAGGGGATGTAGTCTTTTATAGATAGAATCTGAAAAAGATAGGTTTATATCTTATACTTTACTTAGCCAAGATGTAGCTTTCGGAGTTGGTGATGGAATCACAAGATGTGACTCAATGTAGAGTTAAACCACTTAAGTTAACCTGGAGCTCAAAAGTTGCGCACAATGTAGCATTGCTTAGTTTATTTACTGTATGTAGGTCTCTCTTGCTTTTGATTGGAGGCTAGGGACCTATTAACCTTCAATATTGTAAAAACTTTTGTGTTTTAAACCTTGAAGAAATGCTGACAGCTATGAATTCTTACTATTCCTTATCTGAGTTTTTGATCGGATTTCAGTCACTCAAATACTATGAAGTCTTTTGAGTGAGTCGTTGAATTGCTTTGAGTCACTCAGACTCTAAGTTTTTAAGTCGCTGACTGATCGCTGGCTGACATAGTTCGAACGGATTAAAATTAAACCCGCTTTGCTTTAGACTTTGCAGAAATAGCTGAGGTCTCACCGCTATGAGTTAAAATCTGGAAATCTTTGTGTCCTCTCTCTGAGTCGTTGGGCTATTTTATGTCGCTTGAGTCACTCGGATTTTAAGCAACTCAAAACCAAGCCCTGGTTACTTTAGACTTTGGGAAAACAGCTGATAACGGACAAGATCATGTGTTGACAAACGGAGAAAGCACACAGGTGGTCTGATAAAAAAAAAAGCAATTATCTAGACCGTATAATTTTGCAAAAACTTCAAGGCTTCCAATTGATCTTTTTCAATAGTTTATGACTGTATGAAGTGACCCCTGTCAAAAAAGGGTGACTGAAACTAAGTGAATTATCAAAAGTTGGAGGATCCAAAACTGATTGTGATGCCCAAATTAAAGAAGCTACTTTGTACTTTGCCTACTCTCATGAACTGGTCAGCACAGCATCTAGCTACGGTACTACCTTTCTGGCCCGCCCAGCTGTTTGTAACCTTTGGACCATACAGCACTGATCACAACTCTGCAGTGAGCAGTGAGCAATGAGTATGATTTGGGTCTTTGGCACTGGCCTGAGAGTGCGTTCATGTGCGGCGGTCTCCCAGAAACCTGGGGTTATCGGTGTCAATTGACGTAACGAATACTGTACGAATTGGTTTATAAGAGATTATTTTCATTGGGGCAACTAAGTTACCTAGATCAAGTGAGTTATTACCTAGATCAAGTGAGTTACCTAAATCAAGTGAGTTATTACCTAGATCAAGTGAGTTACCAAGATCAAGTGAGTTACCTACATCAAGTGAGTTACCTACATTAAGTAAGTTACCTAAATTAAGTGAGTTACCTCGATTAAGTGAGTTACCTAAATCAAGTGAGTTACCTAGATCAAGTGAGTTATTACCCAGATCAAGTAGGTTACTTAAATCATCTAAATAAACATTCATTCAAAATAATCTCTTATAAACCAATTCGTACGGTAACAGGTTCTGGTATTACAAAAGAGGCTGCAACAGTTTCCCTCTTTTTCTCGTGACGTCTTTGGTGGGGCAGTCACGTGAATGACTTCACCGCCCAAACAATCAATCACAGTCGTCATCGTAAACATACTACAGCATCCTTATCGCAGGGATGTTGATGGAAGAGAAAAACAGAGACGAAGCGGGTTTCTACCCAGCAGAAGGAGAGTAGAGCAGCAACAGCATATTCAATTTTTAATGAATTGATTTTTTTCAAGTCAAAATTTCCAAAAAGTGAAGACGTTCATCGATCCCTCTAGATTCAGCGAGTGAATGCGCGCAGATTCTTGTTCTTGCCAGCGCTTTCTGCTGCCTTCCAACCTCGAACCAGTGAATTCGCTTCTAGCGCCTTCCTTCGATTTCCACACCCGGAAAGCTCTGATACAAAACGCAGCCTCCTCGCAGATTCTCAACTTTTTCTTTCTTCCTCATACCACTACAACCCCTTCCAAAAAATACCCCGAAAGTCTTCGAACAACTTCACGAAGCTCATCGCAATCACCTACGATATCAACAAACTCTTCTTTCTTCATCACATCACTCAAATAATTAGCCATCATGGCTCCCGCTATTGGTACGTCCCCATTTACCCCTCCAAACGCCCATGCCCATCCCCACCACAGTCACAATTACAACCACGCACCTGCTAACAGTCCCTCCATAGGTATTGATTTGGGTACCACCTACTCCTGTGTGGGTATCTTCCGAGATGATCGTATCGAAATCATCGCCAACGATCAAGGAAACCGCACAACACCTTCGTTCGTTGCCTTCACTGACACCGAGCGTCTGATCGGAGATGCCGCAAAGAACCAAGTCGCCATGAACCCTGTAAATACTGTCTTCGACGCCAAGAGATTGATCGGTCGCAAGTTCGCAGATGCAGAGGTTCAGGCAGATATGAAGCACTTCCCCTTCAAGGTCGTCGACCGTGCTGGAAAGCCAGTCGTCGAGGTTGAGTTCAAGGGTGAGGTCAAGCAGTTCACACCTGAGGAAATCTCCTCCATGATCTTGGTCAAGATGCGCGAGACTGCTGAGGCCTACCTTGGTGGAACCGTCAACAACGCCGTCGTTACCGTCCCCGCATATTTCACCGATTCGCAGAGACAGGCAACCAAGGATGCCGGTCTCATTGCTGGTCTTAACGTTCTGAGAATCATCAACGAGCCAACTGCCGCTGCTATCGCATACGGTCTGGACAAGAAGGTCGATGGTGAGCGCAACGTTCTGATCTTCGATCTGGGAGGAGGAACCTTCGATGTCTCTCTTCTTACCATTGAGGAGGGTATCTTCGAGGTCAAGTCCACCGCCGGTGACACTCACTTGGGAGGTGAGGATTTCGACAACCGTCTGGTCAACCATTTCGTAAACGAATTCAAGCGTAAACACAAGAAGGATCTCTCTTCCAACGCTCGTGCTCTCCGTCGTCTCCGCACAGCATGTGAACGTGCTAAGCGTACCCTCTCTTCTTCCGCTCAAACCTCCATCGAGATCGACTCTCTCTTTGAGGGTATTGATTTCTACACTTCCATCACCCGTGCTCGTTTCGAAGAGCTTTGCCAGGACCTTTTCAGATCGACTACCACACCAGTCGACCGTGTCCTCGCTGACGCCAAGATTGACAAGTCCAAGGTCCACGAGATCGTTCTTGTCGGAGGTTCCACCCGTATCCCACGTATCCAGAAGCTCATTACCGATTACTTCAACGGAAAGGAGCCAAACAAGTCTATCAACCCTGATGAGGCTGTCGCCTACGGTGCCGCCGTCCAGGCCGCCATTCTCTCCGGTGACACTTCATCTAAGTCCACTAACGAGATTCTCTTGCTCGATGTCGCGCCATTGTCCCTTGGTATCGAGACTGCCGGTGGTCAAATGACCAAGCTTATTCCCCGTAACACCACTATTCCTACCAAGAAGTCTGAGGTCTTCTCTACCTTCTCAGACAACCAACCTGGTGTGCTCATTCAAGTCTTCGAGGGTGAGCGTCAACGCACAAAGGACAACAACCTGTTGGGCAAGTTCGAGCTCACTGGTATCCCACCTGCGCCTCGTGGTGTCCCCCAGATCGAGGTTACCTTCGATGTTGATGCCAACGGTATCATGAACGTCTCTGCTCTTGAGAAGGGAACCGGAAAGTCCAACAAGATTGTCATCACCAACGACAAGGGACGTCTGTCCAAGGAGGAGATTGAGCGTATGTTGGCGGAGGCCGAAAAGTACAAGGAGGAGGATGAGGCAGAGGCTGGCCGTATCTCAGCAAAGAACGGTCTGGAGTCTTACGCATACTCGCTGAAGAATACCCTCTCTGACTCCAAGGTTGACGAGAAGTTGGAGCCAGCCGACAAGGAGGCCCTCAAGGCTGAGATTGACAAGACCGTTTCCTGGTTGGATGAGTCCCAGCAAGCCACCAAGGAGGAGTACGAGGAGCACCAGAAGGAATTGGAGGCTGTTGCCAACCCAATCATGATGAAGTTCTACGGTGCCGGTGGAGAGGGTGGTATGCCAGGTGGCATGCCTGGTGCTGGTGGACCTGGTGGATTCCCAGGTGCTGGTGGTGCTGGTGGAGCTACGCATGATGACGGACCAACTGTTGAGGAGGTCGACTAGATTGTTTCTTCACGAATCTCTTTGGTCGTTTCTTCTTAGCATGGGTTGGATGGACATCAATCTGTCTCAAAATTCACAGAGATAAAGTGATGATAGATCCCGGGTTTTTTCTTTTGCAGTACTTATGCTAGACTTTTGCGTGCGGTTTTGCGTTTCATATCCCTCGACAAAAAGATCAAAAGCATGGTGTTTTCCCCTGCATTGATTGTAATACATCAGGCGCCTCATATAGGAGCCATAAAATAAAAACGTAAAATTAAAAAAAAAAACAAAAAAAAACTACTTGGTCCCAATAAATTGATCGTTCACCGTGTAACGCGAGCACCCATTCCACCTCCTTCTCCCCTGATCCTTGATCGTCGCTCTGACGTGGTAGTGTGTGGTGTCAATTTCCCGTTTAGTGCGCCCGGCTGCGAGGCTACAAACAACCTATCTCAAGAATTCTTCACAGGACGTTTGAGACCGAACAACTACCAACATTTTCCAATTTTTCTCCCCAAGATGGCTTCCAAACCTACCCATCATGCGACGACAACGTCCTACTCCGAAAGAGCAGATACCTCCCCTCACCCGCTTACCGCCTACCTCCTACGGCTCATGACACTCAAAAAATCCAACCTCTGCCTCTCGGCCGACGTCGCAACCACCAATGCCCTCTTTTCCCTGGCCCAGACGTGCGGCCCTTCAATCGTGATTCTCAAGACCCACTACGATCTCATCTCCAACTGGGACTACCACCCCCTAACCGGCACGGGAGCCAAATTAGCCGTCCTCGCGCGCAAACACGGCTTTCTAATCTTCGAGGACCGGAAATTCGGGGATATTGGACATACGGTCCAATTGCAGTACTGCGAAGGGACCGCGAAGATTATCGAGTGGTCCCATATTACAAATGTGAATATGGTTCCGGGGAAGCTGGTCATAGGGGGCATGGCCGACGCGGCGGCCAGGTGGAGGGAAAGGAGGAGGTTCAGGGTTCGCACTGCTATTTCTGTGGGGACGCCCAGGGCGGAGAGTGAAGATGGGGATCTGGAAGAGGGAGGAGATAAGATGGAGGGGTTGATGCAGCCACCTAGGAGTGCTTCGGGCAGTCAATTTCAATCTGGTGGGAATGGGGTTTGGGATGCAGATTATAATCTGCAGAATTATAGGGCTGCGAATGCTGGACGGAAATCGAGTATTGTCAGCATTACCACTGTGTCTCAGCGTTACGAACCGTTTGATACAAAGGAGGAGCGGGATGCCAGTCCTTTTGGGGATGGTTGGGCTAGTATTGAGGAGGGCCCACCATTTCCTGGTATCGAAGAAGCTCCTCTTGAACGTGGACTTCTTATTCTGGCTCAGATGAGTTCGGTGGGCAATTTTATGACGGGTGCATATACGGCCGCTTGTGTAGAGGCTGCGAGGGAACACAAGGATTACGTGATGGGATTTATTTCTCAGGAGAGTTTAAATCAGCAGCCGGATGATCAGTTTGTGTCTATGACGCCTGGCTGTCAATTACCACCTGAGGGAGAGGAGGAGGAGGGAGAGGTGAAGGGAGAGGTGAAGGGAGATGGCTTGGGTCAGCAATACAATACACCTGAGAAAATTGTTGGTATTGCAGGCAATGATGTGGTTATTGTTGGTCGCGGCATCATTAAGGCTATTGATCCGCGAGCGGAGGCTGAGAGGTATCGAAAACAAGCTTGGGAGGCTTATGAAGCGAGAATTGGTGGGAAGTCATGATTACGTTTTGATTTGAAGCGCATTGAAAGAAACTTTTTATGAACAGAAAACGCTTTACTTGGGGGATTTAGTCTTTCCCCCTTTTTCTTGATTTTTTTCTACGGTCCGTTGTTGCTATTCATATTGCTAGGTATGATCCGGCTTGCAGATATGCGAAAACGAAACTTCTGCACTGCACTTGGGGTTGATTAGGAGTTTTGGGCACACACTTTATACGCATACGCATACGCATCATACATATATACATCCTCCATACGAGGGTGCTTTTGCTTGATTTGGTTTAGTTGATAGAATGGGGGAAGGAAAAAAATTTCTTGAAAATCTTTGAAAACTCTTCTTCTTTGGTTGGTTGGTTAGTTGGTTGGTTAGTTGGTTGGTTAGTTGGTTGGTTAGTTGGTTGGTTAGTTGGTTGGTTAGTTGGTTGGTTATTTAGTTGGTGGGTGCTTTGGTGTTTGTTTTGGTGTTTGCTTGGTGGATAGTTTTGATGAATGTTTAGGGCGTGAAATGGTGAAATGGTGAAATGGTTTAGATTCGATACGCTTCGTACACAGTATCTTCGTAGATCTTTTATTTTTTCGATGAATGAGAGAGATATTCTTAAATCATAGAGAGTTTTGATGTGTGTGATGGAGGTGATTTTTGGACTGTGATATATATACAAGTCTTAGTCTGATAACCTTCGATTTACAACTTAGGAAATAGTTAGGAAGTTATCGTGCTACCTGTAAAAAGCTTCCCAGCTTATTCCCTACATTACAGGGGGTTACTTTTTAAGAGGAAAGTTCTCCTTCGTATTCTGTGTGGAGTTATAGTTGTAGATGAGGGTTTGATGGTAGAAACCCCATAGGGTTGTTAGCAGAATCCATAGTTACTAGGGAATTATGAATGAACTGAAGCGAGCCATAGTTTGAGATTTAGTCACATGTTAATAATTGGTTGGGCTTTTTTAATAGGTGTATCGAGATGCTATACAGCCACCTGCAGAGCCTTATTGTTGTTACCCATCTAACTCATGCAGATGCCCTGCTGTTGCATACCTAAGCCTCTATTGGCGAATTTTTATTTTCAACCACGTTAGTGAATGCTTATTCAAATGCTGCGTCCCCTTAAGAGAAAAACTTTATCGGTAATACTAACACTCTTCTTTGAGCATGAACTACGATTTATAAAGCTTCTTCGAGCCACCAAGTTGTATTGCGTTCCTTGTAAGGACTCGACAATGTCTGGGCTTGAAGCTGTTGGTGCTGCACTTACAGTAACCGACAATTAGTAATAGCCGAAACGCGTAAAAACACGACTTTTCAGAACGCGACTTTTCGACTATCCTCCTTACAATACCATACTATGCCACCACAACGAGGCCCACTAACTCCTGCTTCTGGGAATGGGAAGCGCGGGCCTGAAATATCACCTTATATACGTAGGAAGATTATTGGAGAGTGGAATGGTGGGAAATCATAAGCCGAAATCGCAAGAGAATATAACCTATCTCGAGGTACTGTGAGGGGTACTATTGAGAATAACTACCTTAGAGTAGAGGGAGAGTCTCTACCTCGCCCTGGCCAACCAAAGCTCTATTCGAACCGGGACAATCGAATGATGTTACGTAATATTCGACTCTTTCCGAAATATATATTTAATGAGCGACGAGAGGCTACCGGGCTTGAAATAAGCAACTCTACAATTAAGAACCTTTGTCGCGTAAATGGTATCCACCACTAGCGCGCAAAGAAACACCCAGAGTTGACAGAGGAAGTAGCAGCTATAAGGCTTCTCTGGTGCCACTACCGGGTACATTGGGACGTAGAAAGGTGGAGGAAATACATATTCAGTGATGAGTATTCGGTAGAGCGAGGGTCTAGAAAATCGATCGAGTAGGTAATGGGTTTCCCGGTAGACAAATGGAAGCCAGAGATGGTTACAACCTATAAGAAGGGAAAGGATATATAGGTAATAGTCTAGGCAGCCTTTTAGGGAACTGGTAAGAGGTCAGAGTTGTATATAATAGACCGGGATTTCGAATCGAAGAAGCAAGGGTACTCGGCAGCCTCCTACCTCGAAGTTCTCGAAAACCAAGTACTAAAACACTACTACAACGGCCTTATATTCATACAGGACAATACCCCTATCCATACTATATATATTATTAGGGATTGGTTTGAGGCAAATGGGATAGATACAACAGATTGGCCTCCTTACTCGCCTGACCTTAACCCTATCGAAAATACCTGGTGGGCGCTTAAACGTCTAGCAATGGAGATGTTCCCGGAGGTTATGAAATCAATAGGGAAGACAGAGAAGGATATAAAGAACATTGAGGAAGCTTTAAAGGCAGCATAGGAGGCCTTGCCTGACTCTCTCTTTGAGTCTCTAATAGAGAGTATACCGAGGCGGGTTACAGCTTGTATTGAGGCTAAGGGATGGCATACAAAGTACTAGGTAGCTAGTTCTAGGCTGAAATTTGGGTAGATTTAGGAAGGCCCTTTTAACTCTCTATTCCTTTAATTATAGGCTATTTAGATGTGGTTTATATCTTCTAATTATAAGTGGTGTTCCTGGGTAAGAAAGTAATTTTCGCTTAAAACATGGCTCTGGCTTTTATTAATTGTCTAGTACTGTACAATCATCCCTCTTGCCTACCACATAAGTGGATCAATAAAGCAAGCAATAAGCAAGGAAGAGAAGTCGAGAGATTTAAAAGACTGTTTTTATCCTACTGTATAGAGACGTTTATTTATAGTGCTTATAGCAATATACCAGTACTGCTTGTCTAAACAAATCTCCACGCCAGCTTGACGGTAGAAGATTGTCACAAGGAGTACTAGACCAACATATCCGTCAGGGAGGCATTCGAGGCTCGGTTTGGAGCAGCGAAGGGAAATCATCTGCTTGCAGTATTGAAATCATGTCTAGAAGACATTCAATTTACGGGGGTGTTTATGGCCATCTTTGATCATGCAGACTTGTCCTCGGCGCGCTCTAAGGGCGAGGTAAGCACTAGAGCATCTACTACATCCTAGTACCTTCCTATCCTCAAGTCAATATTTTTCTTTACCACTTTCAGTGCTTCGCAACAAGCTTATGGCTTTTCTATTTAGATTGAGGATAAATTGGCAAAGCTTTACACAATATTACAAAGACGTGGTGTTTTTAAACAGTTTAAAGTCATCTTTAAAAAAGACATGAGGACGTTCTGCTTCTTTTCGAATAGTGCATCGCTAAAATTAGGACCACAAATGAAAGTATTTTAAGGCTCTTAATAGCGTAGACTTTTACAATCCACCAGATAACAGGATCATCTCCTGCTCTCCCATGGCCGTCCCCAAACACTCATTATCCCACCCTTCCCAGCAACACATATCCTATATACCTTGACGATACCAACAATACCAGAGCTATTCTCGATCTAGAAGCTCAAAACCAAGACCGAGAATTAGCACTTACACTCTCGGCCCGCTCTACTGCAACTCGACAACTTCATATTAATCAACTCCCTCCCCAGTTAAGCACCTGGAAAATTCCTATGTAGTCAGAAAACAGTTCTTATTTCTGTATTCGGTTTTCAGTAGTTGTTCTTGCTATGATTATCACTATCTTTTGGAGTATTGTGAAGGGGGGGTTGGGTACTGGGACTGGTCTTGGTGGTATGGTGTTTGGGATTGGGAGTAGGTTTTTTAAGCGACGTGGGCAGAAATGGGGGAAGAAGAAGAATGTGCCACTGAGGCTTTTGGAGTAGGTTAGAAGGGAGTTTTATTAGGCTTATATAAAGTTAAGTTTTTGCTTTAGTTGGTGTTAGGTGTTTAATTGTAGGGGGCTTGTATAGGATGTCCTTTGGTATTTCGCTAAGCTTGATAATTATCTTCTAGATAGGATCTAGGAATTATCTAAGAATTTAAATACCGTGTCAATTGCTTCCTAGGAGATTATTTTAAGTAGCTCACTTAATATGAGTAACCTACTTGACTTGAGGAACTGACTTAATTTAGGTAACTCAAATACTCGATTTGGGTAACTCACTTAATATACGGCCCTATTGAAAATGATCTCTTAAAAAGCAATTTTCACTGTAGTTAAAGTTACATGTTCCTTCTGGTAAGCACATTAAGAAAACTAGATTCATTTAAAAAGTAACCTTTAATTCCATTTTACAGATTATGAAACTACCTACTTAGTGCTTTACTATTAGCCGAAGTACAAATTTTCTTTCACATCCGCTCCTGCCCCTCAACACCTTCCCGCCATGAGTGATAGAAGGAGTGTATCATTCATGGCTCCTCTGCCTCATGGCTAGCAGTATATCTCAGTCAGTTTCGGACTTGACCTTCTTCTCGACATCACATTACATTACTACAATGACTCTCAGCGATGTCGTCGTCGGCCTCTTCATTGCTGCTTGCTGGGCTTGCATCGACACCAAGACATACATCAACCCCCACTTCAGAGTTGTACTTGACTCTCCTGCTACAATTGCTGCTCTGTTTGCTCTTGCCGAGCTGCAACCAGATAAGTCTTATATCCTAAACTCTATATCTACTATCAAGGTGGTACTCAAGCAGTAGTAACTGTGACAACAAATTTATAAATGACAGAACTTAAAAGTGCCTTTCACTAATCGTTTAAGGAAGCTTTGAATTACTAATCTAAGTTGGTTTTATGATAAATTGAGGCTTTGTATTGGATAAATCTCACTTCCGAAGATCTTGAACAACTCATGGCTTCTTCTGAGCTCCGCTCGGGGTCTAGCACTTACGGAAGAAAGGAGAGTGTTAAGGATTATACATTTGCAAAAGAGTCGAGATGGCCGTGAAATCCACTTAGCCATGGCTCACCACTAGTTCATAAAAGATCTAATCTATTAATTCTTCAGAGCTGCTATGAGTTTAAAGAGCTGAGAAATTGCCTTAGGCACCTAGGTGTTTAAATATTAAGCCTGAATCTATAAAACAAACACAAAGAACCGTTAACTAAAACAAGAGGGGGCGCAATGTGTGAATATACTCCAAATATATCGTAATACTTATAGATGCGAGAATAAAACTAGAATCCAACTAACCTAAATGAGCGAGCTTAAACATACCTTAATGGAAGTACAATACTAACTTCTATTTTCTTTTGAAAATGTTGATCAGCTACCACGTGTTGTTAACCTATTATTGAATTTATTCTTGAATATAATTGTTTGATTATGTTGATCTCAGCAAGGGCTGCTACTAGTAGGATTAAATCGACTACTAGGGCCCTTACTTGCGTAAAGTTCTTTACTAACAGGGCAATAATATAGGTAGCAAAAACATCTAAGCATACAATCAGCTATAGCGACGAGGTACCAAAAACGAAAACGATAGACTCCTATCTAAGTAATATATATTCGCTACTTTCTCCTTAATTCCACCGTCTCGAGTAATATTTGCCTCTTGAGGTTAATAAACGCAAGCTTCATACTAACACCAGGCCTTTGTTAAAAATACCTGGCCAATCCCTTAGCCTCCTTTATTCCTTTACTACATCTTTCAATCGAGCCTCTTAGATTAAGATAGATAGGTCTATTACTCACTCTTATCTCTATTAGAGCCTCATTCAGCAGCCTTAACATTAACACTTTCCTCGTCCTTCTCGTCTCCCTGAATCAGCTAACAAGCAAATGAGTTTTATTAAGAAACCTCTTAGCTCGTAGACCCTACGATAAACCACTACTTATACAGTCAAGAAATAACTTTAGTAGAAAGAAATAGGTTTACTTCTCCTAAAATTATTAATTCAGATTGTTGTTATTCGTTGCTTAACTGTTAATTTATTTATACTTTTTAACTTAAGTAGTTGAAATACAGTGTCTAGAAAGGGGAAAGATGCTCTTCCTGGGAATTGACACGTGATCTCGCTTCGGGAATTCTATTCTTCCGATTGGCTGTAGGATAGTTAATCCGGACCGGTCATTTCCCTGGGCCGCCGTGGGAAATAAGACGACACTCTTTATAGATTTAGTTCCTTAGTTCAATAGTTACAATTACACTCTTTTGGAACCACCTATTATTGTTTGCCACTGCCACTGATTCAGTTCAACAGAAATCAAAGCTGACATGTCTCTTGAATTCAGGTAGTCGGAGCTATATAAATACACAAAAACAGCCCACGGTACCCTTATGCCAGGTCACCTAATTTTCCTGTACCTACAAGTGTACATAAACGCTCGTTTAAGCAATTCTGAAATCATTTTTAGACTTCGAAGTATTTTCCTTTCAAAGTCTTTTAGGGACTTTCTTAGGGAGTAGTAGAGTCTATCTATTAGGATCTTCTATCTAATGTCATTTGTATCTTACGCTCCTAATATCTAAAGGAATTTTAGTTAGAGAAACTTCGAAAGTAACTTCCTAAAGAACTTGCTCTAAGTTTCTAGGTTACTTTATTTAACTAAAATGATAATTAAAAATAAGCTAGAGGCGTAGGGGTAAAATTTTAGTAGTTTACTTTCTTTTTTTGCTGGCTAGTTGTATTAGATACAATGCATTTATTGTGATAGAGATAGAACCATAGTGGAATCATAACAGAGAGCTGTGGGATCTCTACCAAAGCATCGTTAAGGTCTGTTGTTTAGGGACATCCTATTAGTATATCCACTCCCTTCTAGTCGCATTCTTAGCTTCTTAACGCTATCTTAGAAGAAAAAATAATGTACTAAGAAGTTTTGTCATTTGTACGTTTGCTGTTAAGTGCTTTTAAAATATATATCTAAGCTTAACGCCCTTAAATAAGGTACTGTATACGCAACACTGCTTTATAAACTACCAGATTCTAGCTCGAAGTAACATTCTATCTCAAAATGAAGATAAGGTTTACAGGTCTCCACCTATTTGGACTCTCACGCTTTCTTTCGTGTTTTCTGCAGGTTCACAAGATTCAAGAATTGAAAGGCGAGAGGAGTTTTCTTCTAGGGAGTCTATAAAATTTGATAGCGTCTACACACGTCCTCGGCTTTGTGAAATTGTAAAAATTCGATATAGGAAGAATAGGCATAAGAACTTGGTTAAGTGAAATACTCAAACACAAAGAGAATGGGAATATTCCTTTACTGCGTAAATCCTACCAAGCAAGCAAGCTCTCTACGGATGAAAATAATAAATATAAATATACCCTACCGAAAAATCCCAAGACTAGCAGCACCAGCTATAAACGTTAGGCAGGATGACTTTTTAAAAGTCTAAAGACGAGGACAATACTTTAATGCCCTTCCACTACATTCCGTTTAGGAAATCGAAAAGCAAAGTTTAGGAAGAGCAGGATAATTAATCCCGGTTCCAAACAGGGACTACAGATTTCCTTCCACGAAACAATTTGATTCAAAGCTACTGTAACAATATCCAGTTAGCACAAAAATCGTAGAAGCCGGGAAAGAAATTCCTCGACACTATTGTTGTGCTCAACAAGCTACAAGCACCCTGTAATAAACTAAGCATTTCTTCGTACTCACATTTCAAGTAGACAAAGATATATTTCGTAGAAGAAATGGTAAATTTTTTGATGCAAGTTATTTTACCATATTTGTTGTCATGTAGCTTTTAGTTGTCATTGTTCCTCTATGTCAAGTAATTCGGTTGGAATATACCTCGGGGGCTCAGTACACTTCTTCGTTGAGAACTCGGTCTAGAGCCTAGATACCATTTGATGCTGAGCAGCTGAGGTAACCATAGCGTCTGACGGGATCTTGAGCGAATGTGCATGTAGATCGTGCAACTGATTGGAAACTGTGCATAAGTGCTTAACATCGGAGGTGAGAGGTAAAAGGTAGTCGTTAAGCTACTGTAAGAAGCCAAGCTCATCGATAAGTTGACTAAATCCTTCTACCTATATTGTGTGGAACAAGTGATGTGCTATACGATGGAGGTAGACTCCAAACCCGAGAAATAGCTGCCAGGTGAAATTAATTTCTGAGTGTTTGACCTAGAGGATGTCTTCTACACTTGTAGAGAGCATTGCTTGGATGTAGCAAGGTGGTTAATAGATGTTTCGTGTGTTTAACCTCTTTTCTTCTTACCATACCCCTGAATGATGGTTCTCACAGTAAACCATCACTGTCCAGAACCATAATTGACCAGGAATCTCATGACGGTAAAGCTTGGGGGTAAATACAGTAATACCACTAGTACGACTTCCGATGCGACCTCTTCAATTCCAAACTCTCACTCACTCTTCCTCTCCCATTCTGTTCCTCCTTCTTCTTCGATTCTCGGTTCTCGTACGCCCTTTTCGTGTAGTAAAGTCGGAAATGCCGTGCTTAGTGAAATGATGTCAATCCTATCCAGAGGATGAAGGATACTTGTGGTTCCCTTGGATACCACAAGTAAAAAGAAACAAGAACTCCAAACACTATATCCCACGCATGACCGAAGCAACATCTCTGATAATCCAGGCAGGACGTCCCTCCTTATTCCTCTTCGGTTCTCGGTACGGGAATGACATCGCATCGCAATTCTTAAAAGTGAAAAATACTCTCGGCCCTCATTCCCTCATCGCCTCCAAAATGTCGGCAATCCTATTCATCGGTTTAGTCATACCTCCTCCGCAAGGCTGGACCATGAAGGAGTTCTATAATTTCCATCCTATCTCAGAATAGAATAAGAAAGGAACAAGAGATCTTGAAGCTCGCCTATGGGATGCATAAATGAATACCCAGTACAAATCTTGTCGGCCCTTCCTTCCTTTCGATAAAGCTCATCCTTCTATCTCGCCTATCGGAACGGCAAATTGATATGTAACAAACACTTGATGTTACAAAACTTTCACTCAGTTCCTTTCGGGACCACACACCTCACGGGCCACGGCTGGCGGCGTTACTCAGGCATTTTTGTACTAAATAGAAGAAACAGAGAGAAGAAAAGAATCCTTTCGGGCACAAAATAAGCTCATTTGTCGATCTCAATCTTAATTCCTTCAAGGCTCAAGTACCGGTGAAGATACACTTCCTGGCCAAGGCCTTTTCTTCTTGAGGACTAAACAGTGCCAATGCCAATGCCGACTCGGTCGGAAAAGGCGAGGGAAAGGATCAAGGGACTTGCCGCTATCGTAAATCGTGAAAGAAATGAGATTGTGTTTTGAAGGAAGAATCAGGGAAGCCGGGAAGACTGTTCGGATGAATGATGCAAGGCTGAGTGAGGCCGTGAGGGATCCCTTTAAGCTTCAATGATGATCATTTTTAAGCTTGGCCCACTCAAGCTCTGGCAGTGCAACGGTGCAGTGAGTGTCATATCATTTCTCATGATATTGGCAGTAGACCGAGGCAAGACTTGAGGATCAACAGCGGTGGACTGTGGCTGTCGCTTCCACAGCCGATGTGGAATATTGGTTTCCACTTAGAAATCCAATACGATTTGGACGATTCTCTCAGCATCAAATCATGGAATAACTAGCAAACGCCTTGAGTTGCAACCGTACAGCGGAGTAAGCTTGACCCCCGAGCGAGTTGAGTATTGATGTAAAAACGGAGTTAAGTCGAATATTGAGTTATACAACGGAGTATCGCAAGCAGCGACATACCGACAATATGACATCAAGCTTACTATATGGAAGTTCTAAAGCAGCCAAAGGGAGCCAAAACGAAAGTCAAGGGTAGCTAGCCCACGCTTCAGAACCCCTTAGCTAGCTCTAGCCAAACCTAGCGCACAGCCATCCATTGTTTGCATTCTCTTTTTCAACTCTCTCAAGTCGAAACAAAAGTTCCTCGATTTGGCAAAGCAAAAATGGGCGTCTCGCGGGAGTGACATCAAGATTACTATTTCCAGCAGTTCCCATTTCTCAAATTCTCACGGGCTCTGTGAATTGGGCCACGGACAATACAGTGCACGCACCATCATGAAAACTTTAAGCTGCTGAACGCTGCAGAAGCAGCCGCAGCGCAGCGCACAGCGACCGCCACCGACACGCTACATCTGAGCGCTGCACGCAGAACGCGTGGCATATGTTCGGTACTCGCTACAGATTGCAGAGATTTCCGGCTTCTAGTGGAAACCCGAATCTTGCATAACTTTTAGCGTAAAAGATTAAGCTTCGAAATGTGGACGTTCACCACCAGTCGTACCGGGAGTGGAGGGAGGATTGTCCCTGAGCGTTGAACTTTTGTCTTCTTGCACAGGAATGGTTGGCTGTAGATTTCGAGAGCACACTCCAAAGCTTGTCAATGTTGTGATGATAGAGGCATGGGATGAAGATGAGACACATAGTTCCAGACTGAGTCGTGTAGGTTCTGCTGTCTGTGGCGCCTTAGACTCTCGCCTGTCAACGGCTCTGGAGATCGTAGAATGAATTGGATCAGGATCTTCTGAAAATGGCGAGACGAACTGGAAGACAGCCAAAACTTGCCTCAACTTGAAGTCGTCTCCCAAAACGGACAACGCATAGAAGAACGAGCCGATTCTATGAAGCATGATAGCTTCCCCGCCTGGGTCGTTTAACTCTCAAACGAGACATCCGCTGTGCATCCCCGTGATCTTTGCCTGATCTTCGAGCCAGCTCACAGGTCGAGAAGGTTCGGGGAAGGGTTGTAGGAGAGAGTTGAGAACTCAGCCTTGAGCCCTCCGAGACACTGTTCTAATTTCTACGAGAGAGCCTTGAGCGATCGCTAGTTGAGGTCCACTTCAGGTCTTAAACGGAACGGTATATCTTCCCAGAGCGGACACACCCGTTGAGGGAAGCCAGGGACCTTGCCGCAACTTCAGTTTAGCTCCCTCCATTTTTATTAGACGGGTTCATGCCTTTGGATGGTTGTCTTACAACACACCACAACAAGAGCATTGTTGTTATGACCATAGCTTTGAAGTTATGGGAGTCGACCTCAGTCAAGATCTCCAACCGACTGCACCGACCAAAAGTCATGACGCCTTTCTAGGCGAAGGAGAATTGTCTGTCGCAGGATCATCCCAACGTCTGGGACAACAGGACGGGGTTTTGGTCTGGTTGGAGTCTGTTGAACCATTGGTGTTGTGAGATCTCTTCAATAACCGAGAGAAGTGGTCCCGATGTAATTACTCCCGGGGTGCCACCCATATGATTCTTTGATTGTGATACGGTGACAGGTTGACAGGCGAGCTGGCTACGGGGAAGAGGGTTGGCAGTATGGCCATCCTCGGCCAGGAATGGGTTGATGACCTGCAGAGCATGAAACCGCAACCGTTTGCTCTGACTCTCACAGGGCCATCACGAGTCTCCGAGCCTCCGATTGATAGCATAGCACTCATAGCACTCACTCACTGACAACTCTTGGGGAATAATTGAAGATGTGGACGGGACGGTGCTTTGGACCCGCGTGCGAGTGGCCCGTAGGTAAGTAGTATCTGGTATCTAGCAGAGCCAGGAGCCTCCACGGTAGTTGTCTAGTCGCTGCAATGGGTAAATCAACCTGTCGCTCGAAACCCTCAACCCCGTCGTTTACAGCAGTAGCTACTCGCTCTTGAGTCTTGCTTCTCAACGGAGGCTCCACGGCATCTTTCACATGGAATTATCGAATTTCTGATATTCTCCATTACCGGGAAATTCAGTAGCCTCCCCGTATGCCCATGACTGTATGGGTACTCTCCTGGGGGCCTTTTCTGGTGATCGGGAGAGGTTGTTTCAGAATCAAATCTCTCCAAAATAACGTGATGGAGAAACATTCAAACATGGGTAGTAGGGTGTGCTCTATTTTGAGAGCCTGGGGTGGTTGTACTCTTGATCTACCCACGATAGGAAATGGGCTAGAAGGATAATGGGCTTCGAGAAGGAAGGGCTCTCCACAAGTCACAGGAAAACACACTGGCGGCCCAATAAGACCAGGCGATGCCTTTTTCTGTATCGGCTACGGCTCATATCGCATTAATGCTTAACTTAGCTGAGCTTAGGCTTGCATAAAATGTCGGCGCCCCTTGCAAATTGAAGCCGTGAGTGGAGCGCTCCTCGAGAATCCCTGGAGGGAACTCCCATGTGGACGAGCCCAAGAGGGAAAGAGAGATGGTTGGTCAGACTCTGCTCTCCCCCGAAGTTCCCTGCTGAGAAGTGGCACTGCCCCCTTTTATGCGAGTTCCGGCTCCCTCATTAATCGTTATTACTTGTACCTGCGACTCTCCACCCAGAATTACCTCTTTATTCTTCCTCTTCTTCACCCAAATACCACCACTCCCTCACCTCACCCTCGATACCCATCAACAACTTCTAATCCTTATCTCATTTGTGTATACTTTCAGCGTTCTCCTTTTTGTACAACACACAACAACATATCATCGTCGCATTCCGAAGTTCAAAACCCAAACTCCGTGACACAGCGAGACGCCAGATACGAAGCCCACTAGCGTAAAATTTGGAAGCTGACGCGGCCTCACACCCTAGCCTCAATCACCCCAAGGCACCGAGTTTCCCTCATCAATACCTGAGGTTTCCCATCATCATCAACAACATCACCTCCCGCAACACTAAAACAAACATTCATCCACATCATACACACCCGACGACGACACTTCCATCCCTAGAGCCAACAATGTCGTCGCAAACTGAGTACAAGCACACTCCCTCCTCTTCCATGTCGCAGTCTTCACAACAATCCGGCTGCGTGGACCCCTTAGATTCCATGATCGATTTCTCAGAGTACGAGACTGTATCATACCAATCTCCATCCATCTCACCATCGCAATCAAAGAGCCAATTCCCCCGACCTCAATCAAAGACACCTACAGCACTCCCATCGAGCCAGCAACAGCCACTCTCCGGCCCGAGTCATCAATATGATCTCTACAAGCAACAGACCGGTATCCCACAAGGAGCCGTCGCAAACACCTTGGCTGTGAACGAGGCGAACATGCACATCAGCCAGTATGGTTTCTCAAACGAGTACCTCTCTGGCCTCAACCCAAACGACGACTTCGTTGATTTTGGCACTGCACCAACAAGAACGAGTCCTTACGGAGATATGGATATGGAGTTTGGATCACCAGAGCCAACCTTCTACTACCCAGAGCAGTCACAGCAATTCGTGAACCCATCTGCTATTGGAGCACCAGAGAACCGCCTCAATGTTCCCGCCGTCCTCCCAACTCAGACAAGCCATGTCGGTCGTCTCTGGCCTGGTATGCATCAGCAACAAGCCGCTCTCGCTAAGGCACAAGCACAGCAGAAGCAGCAGCAGCAGATCATTCAGCAGCAGCGACAGGCAGCTATGGGAGGACAGCAAAGACCACAACAACGACCAAGAGGATCCCACCCACCAGCTGATCCCATCGTCGAGGAGAAGATCTCTCAGCTACTCAACTCCATGAGACAGAGCAGCGTCGCTACCGATGAGGACTCCAACAGCCAGAACAACAACAACATGTCTCACGTCCATCGCATGCGTAAGGAAGAGGAAGACATGGATGAGGACGAGCGATTGTTGGCCAGCGAAGAAGGCAAGAAGCTTAGCAGCAAGGAACGCAGACAATTGAGAAACAAGGTCTCTGCACGAGCTTTCCGATCAAGACGCAAGGGTAAGCATCGTCAATCACTTACACATAAACATGCACTAACATGTCACAGAATACATTGGTCAACTTGAGGGCGAGATCGCAGCCAAGGTTAACGAGAACACTGATCTCCGCAACCAGAACCGTGCTTTGATGGAGGAGAACACTCGTCTCTCCGACCTCACTCGCATGCTTCTCTCTTCCCCCTCATTCTCTGGTTTCCTCGACACTCTCAGCACCAACCCAGCTGCCGCTCAACAGGCTGCACCAGCACCCCAGCAACAACCACAGGTCGAGCGTCAAATCCGCAAGGATGTCAACCCATACGCTCACGGTCACATGCAACAACAACACGTTGGCATGACCATGATCCCCGAACAATCCATGGACTTCTCCATGCTCGACATCAACACCGATGGTGGATACAGCTACCAACCCCAAGTCTTCTCTGTCCTCTCCATGCCTGAGACTCTCATTGATGCCTCTATCCTCTCGGGCAAGGCCTCCTACACTGTTGGTTTCACCAGTTCCGATGATGAGAAGGTTGAGCTCCCAACTGTCCAGCGCGCTCCAGTCAAGGAGGAGGTTGAGGCACCTGCCGCTCCCGTCGTTGATGAGGAGTTCGACAACGACCCTGCGTTCGCTCTCTTCGCTTACTCTACACCTGCCACCTCTTCTGTATCCACTCTCGAACACGCCGCACAACTCTTCGCCGGTATCTCTTGCGAAAAGCCATCTCAGTTCGAGCTTGTTGTTGCTCCTACTGTTGATTGCGAGGCTGTCATGGCCAGAGCACAACGTCTATTCTCGAGCATTGATGACGCCACTTCACGTCTTGATGCTCTCACCATGGGCTTGTAATCTTTCCATCAGTAATATGTTGTGATTTGGTGTCTGCGTTTTAGCGATGGGGATTGGCGTTAGGAATACTACTAAGCATACAATTACTGTGCACAATTGCACTTTTTCTATGTCCAAAACTTTTCTTTTCATATAGTGTTATCGAGGAGGAAATTGTAAGGAACATACAGGCAAAGAAGGAGAAAAGGAGGAACTTGATATGATGTTATGGTGCTATGATTGCGCTTGCTTTTTTTTTACTTCTTCATCTCTACCCTTATTGATCTTGACTTCACCACTTGCACCTGGGCTTGGTTGGGGGGTTAGGCGGTATTATAGAACATCACTCACAACCACTTTGAAAATTAAAAAACTTCAAAAATACTCATCTACTTCTCACTTTTGCCCACGTGGAAACTGCAGCTATAATTTTTGATTTCTGATATCTTATCTGCCTAGATCTCAAATCAAGTCTTACCCCTTGATGTCGTGTCCCAATCGGGAAGGTGAGGCCGCTGCCAAGAAGGGAGGACGCGACGCACTTTAAGGTGGACGTGTCATCATGCATCTTACTGTAATCTTTCCCCAATGCCTTGGACGACCCTCAACCAAACAAAAACGAAAACAAAATATTTATCATATTTCAGAAGGGGATAAAGCAGTATAGGTCAGGATTGAACTCTTAAACTTAATTTGTTATTGCAAACGTGTGGTACCTTTCGAACTTGTACTTGTACCAATATCCGAGTAAAAGTTAAGTGGTGAAAGTGCTACGTACTGTACGGAGACGGATGTACCTGTCCTAGTGTACGAAAGTACCCCCTTGAATTTACCTCGGTACTAAAAATAACTTGGGTGAGTGGCTTACTTGATGTGCACAAGTGATCTACGAAGAAGTTACTTGGTTTGGGGTAAGTAAGTTAGTTGTTTGGGAAAGGATGAAAGGGTTTGGGTAATTCAATTTCATTTTGAGTGAGTGAGTTGAGTTGACTGGATTGATATGAAGAATCTTTACTGTTTGTTTGAGTAAGTTTATTTGGTTTGAGTTACTTGGTTTTTTTTTAATTTAGTATGGAGGGAGTAGCTTAAGGTAGGTAGGTATTCATATTATATAGCTTGCATCAATTGAATTATCAATAGTTGTGCCGTATACGTATCAGGAGTTAGTTTTTTTTATGGATGGGTTTGTAAATGGGTATGTAAATGGGTACGGAACGTACGGACGGAAGTTACGGAGTGCACAATGGGTTACGGAAGGAAGTCGATGTTTATTTTGTATACGGGAATGCGAAGTTGTGGATGCCCTGCCGTACTTTACTTAAAAGGGGGTGTGAAGGGGCTGGAGCGTAGGAGCGTAGCAGGGTTTCGGATAATATTGTTTTGTTTTGTGCTGTGGAAGGTTTGTTTGGTGGAGTTTGGAGTTTGGAGTTTGAGATAGGGTGTTTGATGGGATGGAGGGTCTGGGTGTTCACTACGTATCTGTTCAGGAGTGAGATGTGGAGGTGATATGTGGGGAGAGGTTTTTTAAGGTTGCATAGTTTATGGGTGGCTTATAAGTTTTGAACCTTTTTAAGAGTTCTTGAAGGGGTTGCTGTTCTCTGGGAAGTGTGTTGCAATGGTGGGAACTTTGGAGATGTGAAATGTGGTTTGGAGGTTGTGGCTTGGGGATGGGGGTTTGGGATGTGGTTCGGTTTGGAGATTGCTTGTATAAGGTAGATAGGGACTATTTTGAAGTCTGATGGGTTTGGGTGGCTTTCTTAAGTTGAGTGGTTCATTTAGTTTAGGTAGGTATCTATTGGGTTTGACTTTGGTACGTCGAGGGAGCTTGAGTCTCTTGGTTTGAGGAATTGACTTGACTTGAGTAAGTGGCGAGCTGAGCAACTGACTTGACTCAAATTAACTCTTGATCTAAGCACTTCACCAACGTACCATTTTTCTTTAGCTCAAGGCTTACGCAACACAGTTTCAACAAATACAGCCTGTTCCTAGACGCTTAAACTAGTCATTACCACATATAATAATTCGATAAGAAATTAACTTTCAGCGTCTACTTCCTCGGCCGGCGTCCTCTATAAATTATGCTTAAGGACTCGAACGCCACATTGTCTCACGGTCTGTAATACAGCAACTCCCTATGTTTTACTTTTCCTGTCGCTCTATACCCAGACATATCCATACACCTTTCAGTCTTATCGACCTTCAGAAGAAACATTCGCTATACATCCCTTATATCCTGCGTAAGATCCTACGAAGAAAGACGAATGTGCTTCTACTGGCCCGTTACTAGTCAACTCGAATCATGATGGTACGAAGTATGTGGAAATGTTAGTCGATTTTGGTAGCGGAGTATTGAAATACCTTGGTTTTATGGGTGAAGAACCTTATGGATCTCTCGTATTCTAGGTTACATATGAAGCAGAGCTAACAATCGACATAGTTGACAACACAGATCACGAATATTTCATCGACTACTATCCTCATCACCGAAAGAGTACTACGGAACTACCTACCTCGAGCAGTTAAGACATCAACATATACAGTTCATATCAACAGATACAAATACCTAGTAGTTCATGTTAAAAACCATTTCGATATCGAGTTTTACACAAACAAGTTAATCAACGTCTACCTCAATCGACACTGGTCGTACTAGATGCAGCACAAGTGATAAGATTACTTTAGAATGTGATATCGGGATAGAGTCTGTATAAGCCTATATAAGTCTGTACAAGCTTGAATAAAAGGAGACTAAATGCTACTAAATAATGTATTACTTTATACAACCTTAGTATTATTTTATGCAATCTTTGTAATGGTGTTTAAAACTATTGCCTTTTACCTCTGTAAACGGTCTAGGCATAAAAAGCCTTAGCGTGATGCCAAGATTATTATATAAAACACCTTTTTGTTGTTGTTGTTGTTGTTATACGAATTATATAATTTACTCCCTAATTATATAATTATCCTATCCCTAACAGCAGTTTTGGAATATCCAGATTCTACCTACCAATAGAAGCGGTTGTAGCTAAGCGAAATTATGGGTCTTCCAAAACAGGAAACCAGGTCGTGAACAGAAGATAATTCTCCAGCCACCATACGAAAACGGAGTGGAGGAACTTCATCTTCCACACACCTCCATTTAAGGAAATCAACATGTCGAAGAAAAGCTATGTGGCTCTTCAAAATCGCAAATGCAACCTATCGTGAAGCCTGCCTCGCAGATTTTGCATTCCAGTCGGCTGGTTGTGGCTTTGTCCGTTACTTGGCATATTGTGAGTTGAGTATATAGGTAGGCAGTAAAGAACCGGAATTGTTCGATCAGCCATATCCTGCTATTTACTACATTCCCTTTTCCGGCTCGATATTTAGTCTAGTTAATATGAACTTTATCTATCTCCTTCACTTCTTATTTCGATAGTACTATCCTTCGAACCTTCATACTCTGTGACGGTATTGTATCACGAATCCACGATGGGTAAAGCAGTAATATCGCATTTCAACTACGATCCCTCAATCCCAGCAGCAGCAACAGTAGGAGCAGTATACTGTCTCTTCGCACTCGCCACAACCTTCCAATGGATTCGATATCGTGCTTGGGCATGGTTTGTGATGGTATTAGCAGCGTGGAGTATGTACCTTTCAAGATCTATTTTCCACGACTGAGTGGAACTGATATGATAACAGTGGAAGGCGTCGGATATCTATTACGGATTTGGTCTGCAACAGACGTAACGGATACATCACCATATGTATCGCAATTCGCTTTGATTGTACTGGCTCCTGTACTTATGGCTGCTGGATTCTACGTCTTATTCGTATGTATATGTACTGAGCGAGTCTCGATGTTGGTTTTGCTAATGTAATTATAGGGAAGAATTGTCTATCACGTTGTACCACCATCTGAAAGAACGACCAAAGTTCTATGGATCTCTCGTGAGTGATTCTGATACCGTTCTTATCGACTTCTATAGACTGACTTCATTTCATCTAGCTCGCTTCGTCACCCCCGTCTTCGTCTCAAGCGATATCCTCTGCCTGATTCTCCAACTTACTGGTGCTGTGATAGTCAGTTCCGTAGACCCCGACGATGCAAACGCAAAAGAGAGAGCCAATAAAGGAAGAGATATTGCACTAGTCGGTGTCATACTACAATTAGTCGTCTTTGGGTTCTTTTGCATCGCCGCTATCCGCTTCAACTTCACGTCCCGAAACTTCATCGCAGAATTCGAGAAACGGATCCATGAGCCGAAGGACCAGAAATATGTGCAGATTGATGAATATCCGAAAAAAGTGAAGAAGAATTGGCAACAATTGTTGCACTTGGTCAATCTTGGGTGTCTTCTTATTATGGTTAGGATTGACTCGAATACTGTTCAAGTTATTAAGATTAGCTGACGTTCTGAATAGATTCGAACGATATACCGTACCGTAGATTTTGCTATGGGTAGAGAAGGATATTTGGAAAGGCATGAATGGTGGTAAGTACCTAGTTGAAAACTTTGGTCCGCGATTCTACAAACTGACAGAAGTCCCATTATAGTGCGTACGTGCTCGACGCTCTACCAATCCTTCCTTGCGTCATTATGTTTACCATTTGGCACCCGGCTCAATACCTTCCATATCTTTCCTTCCGACTTCCGAAGGATGCTCAAGCATCAGTGCACGATAATATTGAAATGGTTCGGTCGAGTTGATTCGTAGAGGGTCAACAGAAGCATACTCGTCTCGCTTCGCAGGATACAGATATTGTATGAGATGCTGGTTAGCATTCTTTCTGGTGGTATACGTGATAGAGGGAGTATTTATGAGTACCGTACAAATTGGCTTATAAGAGATCATTTTGAATGGATGTCTATTCAGATGATCTGGGTAACTCAGTTGCCCTAATGAAAACGATCTCTTGTAACCAATTTGTACAGTACATCTATATATAGAGTAATAAGGAGACTAAGGGAGTGGAACTGCAGTACCGCAAACAATGAGATGGGCGATTGGCGACGGATACACACACATAAAAGAAAGAGAAGACACTCGCCGAGGGAAGCAAACGTTCGAGTCCTACAATATGTCTTTGGCCACTTTCATTGTAGTATATTATTATCCCTTATAATGTTTTATATGTGGTAATTCAGCAAACTTCAATTATGTTCAAACGTTCCAGGATTGGATTCTAAAAACAAAAGCAAAGACAGTAAAAAACACTCCATCACCCAACAGCAACCTGAAAAACCGCGAATTTCCAAACAAGAAGAATTCACCACAAGGAAGCAACGTATATATTTATATATTTTAAAATAAAACAAAAGATGGAAGGGATATAAGCACCATTACTAATTTCTCGAATCTCAACACCATCACCACCACCATATGAGTATAGAAAAAAAAGATTGCTTATGTTAAGGAAAGGGAGATGGGAGATTTTCATAGGGTGGATTTTCGCAGGGTTATTGTTTATTGTAGATATGATGGTGGCAGTGGTGAATTTGGGGATGAGGAGGATAGGAATGGGGATGGATGTATGAGGGTTTGACGAGAAGATCTGGATCGATTGGGCTGCTTAGACTAAGTGGGTCATTCGGATTAAGTGAGTAAATTAACACAATTCAAGTAAGTTGCTTAAATCAAGTCAGTTATCTATTTTAAGAACTCATCTGCACAATATTCCATTCAATGGTCTATGAAATAACATAACATCTCACTCACTTTTACACCTAATTACCACAAACTCGCTCAAGGTCTTCATCGCTAAGCTGCAGCGGATCATTGAGCACAAATGGCTTTGAAGCTGATACCTTGTACAATGGATGGTTTTCGTTTTCTGCAAGGCAACAAGGACCATGGCTGTAGCCATTGTTTCATAAGTACACTTTCTACGAAGTATAGATCCCAATATACCGCTTTGATTTTTCACTCCAAGTACTCCATTACGGAAATCGCCAATAAGAATTCCTTCTAACCCTTACATGCCAATATTTCCTCTCTTTCCACCTCTCTTACTCCTATTGATATGACCTTGTAAGACTCTCTTTGTCTGCACCAAACTTCTCTTCTGTTTGTACTTGGCCTTTCCAAGTGTCATCATGAAGTTCTTCTTGCGAGCCTTCTCCTGGTTCGTCGAACTCTTGCCCTCGGAATCCTTCTTCTCCCTTCTCAAAGCTTTGGTACTCTTGTGTTCACCACGCTCACCTTTACCCTCTCTACCCTTGGCAATCTTCTCCTCCTTTGTATCCTTTCGAAGCTTGGAGAAACCTTCGATTTGATCGGCTATTAAGGCATCGTCGGCATGCCGTGCTAGCAGTTCTTTCCGAGCGGCGGATTGTGATTTACTATTACCCATTACTTTATTTACGCTGGCTTCCAGGCGAAGCTCTTGAAGTTTGGCGAGATCGGCGGGTGTGAGAATTTTGGTTGTGGCGAGTTTGGAGATCTTCTGCTCAAGAGCTGCATCAGCGTTTTCCTTCTCTGCCTCCTTTGCTGGAGTATCTGCTTTTGCTTCGGTCTTGGCTTTCTTAACTGCGGGCTTTTCGTCCTCGCTGTCGCTAATCTCGATTTCAGCATCACTTTCAACATTGATCCATCCTCCAGAATCACTGCTGGCATCGGATTCAACATCCCATGCGTTCCATTCATCTTCATCTTCCTCCTCTTCGTCTGTGCCAAGGTCTTCTGGCAATCCTCTTTCGACTCGTTTCCGTTTTCTCTCGTTTTCTTTCCACTCTTCTAGCAGTTCCAAGCCCTCAATACCACCTGCTTCCTCTTCACCAAACCTTCTCTCCTTGATAGAACCGCTCTTAATGCCCATAGTTGCAGTCTTGCCTCTATCTCTCTTTCTCAACATATCAGCTCCGACCTCACGATACAACGACAGGAGACCCTTCGCAGCCATCATTGTGCCCTTATCTTTGCTTTTCCGGTACATGACCAAATCCTGTAGAAGAGTGTCATTCATAGCCAGCGGCTGACGAACACAGATTTCTCTGATCGCATTGAGACCGGCAGACGCAACTTCCGAAGCAGAAGCCTCGGACACGAATTCATTGGCAATCTTTTGCACAAGTGGTTCAAGGGCATCGGGAGGTACAAGACTGTGAGTTGCTTGTGCTAAGGATGCAAGAAACGACGTTACTGATGGCTGTCGTGGCGTGAGGTATTTTGTGAAGTAGGAGTATAGCGAAATTACGGTGAGCTTGTGCAGACCAACCAGTCGTGACACAAGCTGCAGGACTAGAAGCTTTTGCTCTAGGTTTAACTTGGATCTTGAGTTCTGCAAATGTTTTGAGAAGAGGGTTTCTGCAAAGCCCTGAGGATCGTGAAGGAGATGCAATGCAGAAAAGTTGAGAGGATGTGGCGCTTTCTTCTTCTTTTCGTGTTTGCGGACTTTCTCGACTGCTTTTTCGATTGTCTTGGCCTTCTTCTTCGTTTTCTTATTGATACCAGCCTGATGCTTGAGCTTGCCAATATCGATAGCATCGTCATCGCTACTCTCATCCTCAAGTTCTTCCCGCTCCTTATCACCGCCTAAAAAGAAACGCACACCACCACCAATAACCTTCTCGTTATCCGCTAAACTAGCCTCCTTCATGATTTCGACAGTCTTCGCATCCGTCCATATTTGTCGTTTCCACATCTCTCGGGTTATCTTGACAGCCCATATTCCTTTCTGCGATGTTGGATCGGCTGCGAGGAGGTTGAAAAGTGCAGTCTGGATTGTCCGGTTAAGCTTGTGGTTGGTTGTCTTCGAATTTGACGACCGTAGGTCTGAGAGAATCTTCGAAAACAAAAGAGCTCGCAGAGTCTTACTTGGCGTTGCTACTAATATTGGGAACAGCGTGTTGAGGAGCTCCGAAGAATCAATTACATCTTTCCGTCGCAGTAATACCAAACTTCCAACAATCTTTTCGCGAAGCTCGCTCTCCAAATCTGCATGATGCAGAGTCAATATGGTTTTGATATCCTGAGTGAACTCGACCGTATCTTCTGGGTAGCAGTCGGCGACATGGGATACAAAATCGATAAGGTCGCGGAAAGAGACTATGCCAGCAGACGTTGCAGTGCTAGGCGACGCCATGAAGATGTCGCGCTGGGATTTGTATTGGCCATACTGATTAACAAACTCCTCCTTATATGACCTGCAAGTTTGTATAAGCACATGGCCAGTCCGCAATTAAGAAAGAGCTTACCTTGGATCTCGGCGGATTTTGTATTGCAGATTAGGGCTATGTAAATTAGCATTGCGCAAAGAAAAGAGCAAGTAGGGTCACAAACAGATCTGCATCAACCTTTTCCAGGGCGCCAACTCTCTTCTTGGGCATTGTGAGTTGGGAGTATTGTCACTGGCAATATGGGACTTTCTCAACGCTGGAGGCAAGTGAGGGCATTCCAAAAATATTTCATTTTGCTATCGATTATCTTAGCGCCGATCTGATTTAGGTCACGTGGGGTTCCGCTTGGCACACCTTATTGAGACGACGTGAAGTGAACAGTGAACTCTCACAATCCATCCATCACACATCACTCCTGGCGCTCCATCTCATAATCCTCATTACCGATTTGGATCAGCTTGAAAGTAAGGTATTTGTGCAGGAATCCTTATCGGGACGTACTTCAATCCTCGATCATTTTTGTTCATCCATACAGCATCTAGCGCTCTCAGATCTGCAGAATCAACCATTCTTCCTTCGCCGTTAACGCCATTTTCGGCAGCTTCATGAAGTTTTTTAAGATGCCTCTCCTTCCTTTTTAAGAATCTGAGATTACTATTCATCTCTGCAATCTTCGTAGCTCGAGCAGTGCTAGCTCTGAGAGAACGTTGCCTTGTAACAGAGTTTCTGATATTCTCGGCTTCCATTGCTTCCCTTGTAAGCCAGTCTTCTCTAGCCCCAAGACGATTTATAGTAGCCTGAGGAGCTCCTGCCTGACGTGCGGCAGTATGGTCAAATGAGGCTAGGATAGCTCTTCTCCATGGCGCCTGGATATTATTCTGCGCTGCATGTTCATCTTGTTTTTGTATATCGCCCCTCAGTGTGGCCTCAGTACACGTCTGAACTGTGGTAATTCGCTGTTGAAAATACCGGATATCACCAGCGACAGCATCTAATTTTCTTTGCCACGTCCGTCGCATTCGCTCTACTCGATGATGCATTCTACGATATCTCCGAGCGAGTTCCAAATACTGCATGTAAACTCTCGCCTGACCATTAGGTCCAGGACCAATCATACTAATATTCCATGTATCTGTTTGAAGCTCACTTCTGCCATTCACATTATGTGGAGTCCATGGATTCCCGCCCAAACCCATCACCTCCTGACAAAGCGTTGTAGCAAGCGGCTGAAAATAAGCAGCATTAGTTGTCGTTGTGGTCTCAAAACGAAGCAAAGGTACTCGAAGTTGAAATAGATGAAATATACCAGGAGAATCAAGCATGATTCTATGTCGACCACCTGGTAGGAAATTAACAGCAGTTGGCCGATTTGTATTTGGAAAGTAAATTCGAACGAACTGTAATCCCGAAAGACGTTGTCTATTCTGGAGAAGAATTTGCATTGCTTCGAACGCAAACTCGCAATCAATGGAGGGCTGCCGACGTCTGCGTAATGTAGCTCTATCCATCCACGTCAAAATAATTATTCTCACTACTCTCAATCTAGTATCACCTGTGCCAGGAGCACCAGGTCCTCCAGGCCCGAAATAAGCAAGAAGACATTTGAGATCCGGAAAATCTAAAACCCATATTCTGCGAGGACGTCGAAGGTGTGGGATTGGGATGCTCATGGAATTGTCGAGGAGGATCGTATGGTTATCATAGCTTCTTCGAGTTCCTTGAGTGGCGTTGAATTGAGGTGGTACTGTTACGGCTGGTGAGCCTTCGAAAAAGTCATGCTGCCAGTTTTGAAGAATCATATCGTTAATTTCAGCAGGCACGGTTAAGAGGCTCGCCATTTTGGTTATTTTTCGCTTTTGATTTGCTTTTAGTACGATATAAAAGTGGTTCGATACTGTATAGATTTCATGTCACTTTTAATTGGGAACTTAAATCTTACTTGCGACAAAGAATTTTGCTGTACATATCCCTTCAAAGAAAGATTAGACCTTATTTGTTGACAGACAATCTAGACCCTCTTTGTTATATAAATAGCCTAGCATGACTTCTTAGTGTGCTAAATCAAGAAATTATCCGTTCACTTAATCCGACTGGTTGCTGGAGTGTAAACACTCAGTACCTTCTAGAGAACAAGGATAACACGAAAAAGAGGTCTCGACCATCGAAGGTTTTTGACAGACAATAAGCCGTGACTTTTTTTGTAACACAAACTGCTATTGTGCACTAGTAAAATGAGCCGCGTTCTGTTGTCGCAAATCCGAGGAGTGTTGTTCTTTCATGTGGTTGTGTGTCGAAATTTTGGTGTCGCAATTTCTGTATGATAAGTCCCTCGGTTACTATAGGAGTCGCTCACATCCATCTACAATCAGCGCCACGCTAACCCTGGGAACTCAGATGAAGAGAGTCACTCAAATCAAGAGAGTTACTCAAGTCAACTACCCTTCTAGAAAGATGCCTCGATCTAATATAGCAGCAGCCTTTAGTCTAAGACCTAGAAAGGTATCTACTATCTAGGGCTTTACTTTGTAGGAATCTGGACATTGGTACGTATTATTCTCGGCTCTTAGGTACAAAAACAGGGAATCGACTGCTATTATATTCCTATTTGGCGTATCTACTCTCTACTTCGCGAATACTTTGCTAATACTATCTTTCCATAAAAGCCACAAATGCTGAAATGCAATCAACAACTCTTCAGCAATGAAATCCAACATAATGAACGAATGAATATATGCTCGCTTCGCTCAAACAGGAAAAACATCAAAAGACTTTATACGACTAGAGAAATTTCGTTATCATGTCACCACATTCCAAGCCTCAAACTCAAGAATGTACATAAAGAACTCCGCTAACATCGCTTAAAAACCTTTAGATATGCACCCATCTCCCCAAAGTTATCTTCTTCTCTTCCTTCATATTTACTTACCAACTTGGACTCCGGTACGTCGCTGCTCCACACCCTTCTCCTTTACAATGGCATTCTTCTTTTGTACTTTCTTCTGCGTTGGGGGTTCGATGTGGAAGTGATCTTTATCGACAGGCTGCACCTCCTCTTCAGCGGGTATCTCGAGTTCAAATATCTCTCTCTCTGGAGTCGGGGAATCCGACATAACGGGGGTCTCCAGTCCAGATTCTTCTTCATCTTCCTTTACTGCTGCCGGTAGCTTTGGCTCAATATTTTTGGGAATTGGTTGAGTAGCAACCTTCTTTGGCATTTTTTTGACCTTCGGAATTTGACGTTCTTCAATCTCAACTTCCTCAGCAACTGGCACAGGAGGTGGGACCTGCTTAGCAGGCTTCTTTATAACCTTTTTAGGTTTAGGCGCCTCCTCCACGTCCACCTCAGTTTCCTCCTCCTCTTCCTCTTCAACTTCAACTTCCACCACAGGCTGAGCCTTCTTTTTAATAGTTTTCTTCACTTTTGGCGCCACAACCTGGTCGACCTTCGCCGTCATCTCCCCCATAGCCTCTAAGGGGTTGCCAATGACCTCCTTCGCACATCCAACCTGAGCTGTCTCAACATTCTTTTGAGGAATATATGCTTGTTGTTGCATAGCCCGATTTCCATCAGCAGCGATTGCTCCAGGCTTGAGAGCAAGTACCAAGATTATGATACTCAGAGCGCAGATAAGTATGCTCTTTTGGTCTCGAATAGCAAGTTTGAATGCGGCAAGTAGATGTCCAGAAAAGGACTCTGCGGGCTCGGGTACCGGTGTATGCGAGCGGCTGTGAGTTGAATACGTAGGAGATTGGGCTCGTGAGGGCCGGTTGGACGGCTGACAGTAGATGTCTCGCATACGCTCCTCTTCTAACACGTTTCTACGCGCTTCCTCCTCCTCAATCTGTCGATAATGTTCTTCCTGAGCCTGTTGGCGAAGATGCTCTTCTTCGATTTGCCGGCGATGTTCTTCCTCAACCTGTTGTCTAAGTTCTTCCTCGGCCTTTTGACGACTTTCAGCTTCAGCTTGCTGACGTTGTTCTTCTTCAGCTTGTTGGCGACGAATCTCTTGTTCAGCGTGACCGCCAGGAACTTCTCCGGCTTCATGCTGCTCCTCAAGATGTTCTTTGTCGTCGGTTTCAGCAACATGCTGCTGATACTGAAGAAGTAAGTTTTCTAGCTCTGGAAGCAAGTCAGCATGGACGAAGGGTTCGATCTCAACGTCCACCCTCTCCATTTCTCGCCAAGCGGCAGCCCAGGCACCAGCTTTCATCAGTCCGTTACTCGCGTAAATTTTAACGTTAAACTTCTTTTCCAATGAGCTCAGATCATTTCCTTCAAATTGAATATTGCGACAGCAAATATCACACCAAGCTTTTCCTCCTGTAGGTCGTTGACTACCAGTACCCCAAGATCTGTTAAGATCATCTTCAGATTCTTCTGCAGTTGATGGATCATCAGGCCCCATGTAGTGTCCACATTTCAAGATTTTAACCCGTGGACGGACTGGTAGCTCTAGAGTCTCCAGCAGGCGCTCTTCTAGAACTTCGTAAGAATCTTGGGGATGTGACAGCAATACTCCTCGCGCAAAAACCTGCTCCCCTAATTTTTCTTGTAACAGTCTCCAATTATCCTTGAGACTAAGCATGGTTCCAGGTATTTCATCGTCGCTCAAGGTCATTATGTCGGCGTATTGAAATCGCAAGGGTAGGACCGTAACGTGGAGAAGCACGAGTGGGTGCTCGACTTTCGTTTTAAAGACTCGTGTTGGAGTCTTGCTCTTCATTGAACTCGCCGAAGAGAAAGGTCGATTTTGTGAGAATTCGGAGTCGCGGCGAGAGCCTAGACGAGACACAGTTGGGTTTTGGGTTTGAGTTTGGCGTTTTGTAGAGCGAGGGGAAGCATATAGAGATGGCGTTGGAGAGGACATTTGCATTTTGCGGACATCTGAGGGAGTGCGGAATGGAGGACGAGACAGGACTTTGCTCTGAGTGGGTGTTTGGGGAGTGGAGTTCCGGAAGGAGATAATGCTAGGAAATGGCGATAATGATTCCTCAGGTGCCGCCTCTTCACCGACTTGTGGTGACACTAGGACCTTGCCCTGGTATGCTTCTTCGCCGCTGTGATGGCCTTCGCTTGAGTTTAAGCTGCTTCTCTTGCTTTGTCCAGATTCTTGGCTAAATACATCGTCCTCGTCAATATCACCATCGTGTTGAGAGCTACTATCGCCATGTTCAGAGTGGTGATCGGAGTGGTGATTAGAAAGGCAACCAGGGTGCTCTTCGGACTCTTCAGTGTTTGATTCAAAGGTTTCTCCTCCATCCGTACCCTCGTATGTCAATTCAGTTCCTTCACCGTATGTGAGTTCTGTGCTTTGGTCATAGGTCACTTCTGTTCCCTCGTCGTAAGTGAGTTCGGAGGGAGATTGATCGTAGCTCTCGTCCGTTTGTGTACTTAGTACAGAATCTTCGTTATTCGTGTCGTACTCCTGCTCAATGCTGGCAACGACATTACGGGCAGCTTCCTGAATGGCGGCCTCTACTCTCTCGGCTCGTCTCGCTTCTTTTTCTCGTCGCTTGATATCCTCTTCGTCTTCGTGTACTTCCTCCTCTGCTTCCTGTTCATGTACAATTTCTGTAGGCTTTTCCTCTTCAGGACTATTATCATCGTGTTCCTCCTGGATGGATTTAACCTCCTCGTGCATGGACTCGTCGTGCTCTGGTGCTTCTTGTGCAACATCACTAGGCTGCTCTCCTTGAAGGCCGTCATCATCGTGCTCCTGATTGCTGTGTTCGACCTCCACTACGACCTCCTCGTGCTCTTCTACTTCGTGGCCATCATCGGCGCCATCTTCAGCTTGTTTCTCTTCGTCCTGTGCCTCGTTCTGTAGCTCGTTCTGCTCATCATCCTCTCCCTCGTCCTCGTCCTCGTCCTCGCGCTTCTTTACAGCACGCTCCCACTCATCCTCCTCCTCCTCCTCCACTTTATGCTCTTCGTTATGTTCCTCCGCGGCAGGTATGTCTTGTTCACCATCTTCCTCGTTGTTGAGCTCCTCTTCGGACGGCATATTTATTTCACTTGCATTATCGTGTTGCGACAGCTCGTCAAGGAGCTCCTGTATCTCGTCCTTTTTTTCGGCCTGTTCCAACTCAGGCTCGTGTTGGTCCTCCTCCTCCTGCTCCTCCAGTAGCTCTGGTTCAGGATCGTGATGGACAATGGTCTCACTGCTTGCATTACGGTCTGAAGGCATCTCAGGGTCTGCAGATTCGGTATCGGTCAAACAAGAAGGATCAACATGGATTTCGAAGTCTGCAGGAGGAGATTTCCGCATCGCAAAGGCAGAGTAAATAAGGTTCGGGACGATGTGACGCGGCAGATAAAACAAACAACAGTCGATGCAGCAACCTAACTCTTGGTACTGATATCGGACGGATTATAGGTGTAAACAGAATCTGAAAAAGGGGCAATTATCATGTACAGTATTCGTAAAGTCGTTATGCACGTGAAGATGTCTTTGTTGAAGAAATTGACCTCTGCCACGCTTTTGCCAATCGAATGTTGATGCTGTTGATGGCGTTGCTCATGGCAACCTCAACCTTCCAAGTTTACCCCTGAATTAGCGACACACGGCTCGATCTGGTGGACAACAATCTACCTTCGTACCTGTAGCAGGTGACGATCTTGGCTCCATTATTCAATAATAAGACGGAATTGGGTTTTTATATCCTCATTTTTGACCTTCTAAAAGTACTTTAGTGATACCAATGCCTTCAGCTCTCAAGCCTTTTCTTGCTGTAACCCTGAAGCTGGCGATAACTATTGACGTCACCCTCGGCTCCCATGCGATACAGCGATACAGCCGATGCAGGGTCCAGACCCCTCCGTCACTCTGCCCTCCAAACCCAGTGGCGTGTGCTACACACCTTCTTCCTGCTTATCGTCGATTCTCATTCACCAGATTCAGCTCCAGAAGTTGGTCAGACAGCGCCTTCCTTGGAGAGGCTACGCTCAATTAACTTGGTTGACAAGCTTCTGACAGCCTTGGACAACAAGCTTCATTTTTCCTATTTCCTTTTCTTTTTCCTCTGCCTACACCCTAGATGCTTTTCTCTCTCCTAATCTTCTTCCTTCACTTTCTCATCTTTCTCGCCGTTCTTCTGCCCCTCTTCTCCCTCCATCTACTCTACAATCGCTGCAAGTCTTGCAGTGTAGCAGCTCTGCTTCCCCATCCTTCTCACTACCCCCATTACAGCTCCATAGCCCACCACTAAGATGGCTTCCAGTATGTCCTTACCTGCTACCTCCTGTCCAGCAATCCACTGACAGCGCCTAGACGATGTACCCACGGCCGAGAACATGACCATGATGCAAGCCTTCGAGTGGTACGTTCCCGATGATCACAAGCATTGGGTGCGCCTACGTGATGCAATTCCAAGCCTCAAAGCCACAGGCATCGACAACATGTGGATTCCACCTGCCTGTAAAGCATCATCACAGAGTGGGAACGGCTACGATGTCTACGATTTATATGACTTGGGCGAGTTCGACCAGAAGGGAGGCATTGGCACAAAATGGGGAACCAAGGATGACCTCCTGAAGATGGTGGAGGTAGCCAACAAGACTGGCATGGGAATTTACTGGGACGCTGGTGATATCTGGCCTGTCCAACACATGCGGCTCGAAGTGCTGACAATATGTAGTGCTGAACCACAAAGCTGCCGCAGATCACAAAGAGAAATGCGAAGCTCAGGAAGTTGACCCCAACGATCGTGAGAGAAACATCAGCGATCCATACGAGATTGATGCCTGGCTTGGCTTCGACTTCCCAGGCCGTGGTAACAAGTATTCTGCGATGAAGTACCATTGGTATCACTTCTCGGGAACCGATTACAGTGAGTTCATTCTTATTTCCAATGGAACCCTCTAATAAATACAAAAGATGCCGACAACAACAAGACGGCCATCTACAAGATTCTTGGTGACAAAAGTAAAGGCTGGGCGAAAGACGGCGACGTTGATACGGAGAAGGGCAATTACGACTACCTGATGTTCGCAGATCTCGACTATGCGCACCCAGAAGTCGAAAAGGATGTTCTGGACTGGGGCGTGTGGATGAGCAACCAAATTACCATCAGGGGCGTGAGATTTGACGCTGTTAAGCACTTTTCCGAAGATTTTCTAAGGAAATTCGTTGCACTGATGAATGAAACACACGGTGAAGGCTGGTTCTTCGTGGGCGAGTTCTGGAAGGACAGTCTAGAAGATATGAGCCGGTACTTGCAGAGAATGGGAAAGAAGTTCTCCCTGTTTGATGCGCCCCTAGTATATAACTTCAGCAAGCTTTCACAGACAGAGAGCGGAGATCTACGGTCAGTCTTTGACGGGACTCTAGTTCAAGCCGAGCCTGTCAACGCCGTTGTAAGTGCGCCCTCCAGCCATACTCTTGAATATATCTTGACGGAATCTTAGACGCTGGTCCAAAACCACGATACGCAACCATACCAAGCACTTGAGGCACGGATCGAACCTTTCTTCAAACCGCTTGCCTATGCCCTCATCCTCCTCCGTTTTGACGGGTATCCCTGCGTGTTCTACGGCGATCTTTATGGGATCAAAGGGGAGCATACTTTTCCTCCATCGTGCGGCGGTGCATTGCCAAGTCTGATTCTCGCAAGAAAATTGTACAGCTATGGTGTTCAGCATGATTACTTTGACTTTCCCACTTGTATCGGCTGGGTCCGATACGGAACCTGGGATAAGCAGTTTGGCTGTGCCGTAGTGATGTCAAATGCTGGTCCTGGGGAGAAGCGCATGCACGTTGGTGAGATCCATGCTGGCGAAGTCTGGACTGATGTTCTTGGTTGGCATACTTCTGAGGTTACTATTGGAGAAGATGGCTACGGAAATTTTTACTGTCCTGGAGTTAGTCTAAGTGTTTGGGTCAACAAAGATGCTGAGGGTCGTGACAAGTTTGGGAAATTGTAAGTGAATTTGCCTGCAGTGCTTCAAGGCCGGCTTACTGACTGAAAATCTAGTGATGACAACATCTACAAGGCTTGATGTGTTATGGAGAGACAATGAATGAATAGCACGCAAGACTGGCGAAGAAGGTGACGGATTATGAAGGCACTGGGGTTTTCCATAGACCGAGCGAGATATATTTATGAAGTTCCTTCGCAACACTAATAGATCACTTTAAAGACAGCCGTTCTGTCCAAGTTCCCAGATACCACAAATACCACAAATACCACAAGCTAGACTTCAAATGCGGTCCAACTTAAGTCTCATGAGCTCCAAGAAACCTCTCATAGCTTCGTCACGGACAATGTAACAGAGAGAGGGAGAGAACAATCCGATTATAATCCATACACAGCGTTCTTCTCCCTTGTGATCTTATCGGTATGTCAAGGCATGTTATATTGTTGGGTGGTTTAAACTGCTCAACATTGATAGGTGCTACCTTCTTCAAATATCTGGATAATGTGAAGCTTGTCCAATAATGTCAACAGAGTAATGCTACCAAATAGAGTGTGGTCATCCACACGTGCCCTGCCCTCTGCCCAGCATTTGAGCCGGTCTCCCGCGAACGAAGGCCGGGCGACCGTAAAACATTCGGAAAAAGACGGTCCGCCAAGGTAATGCCCTAGCGCCAAAATTTCGCAAGTCCAGCAATTGTCCTTTTCCCAACCTCACCGTCAACCTCTTACCTCTTCAACGAGCAGTATCATTCCATCTGCGCCTCAATCGCATCACCTAATTGATCCATCCTCTCATCTCCACTCCATCCTTTACTCATACACAATGGCTTCCACCACCGGTGCTACCAAGGTCGATGCGGTCGTTCAGACCCTCAAGGCCCAGACACCTGAGAAGCCAACTGGTATTGCGCTCTACTCCAGATTCGCATTGGCCGGTGCCATCTGCTGTTCTGTCACCCACGGAGGTCTCACACCTGTTGATGTGTAAGTTCTCGACTCAAATTCCCAGCCTCCCACTCCTGCGAACCTTTGTCGCGGAAGAGAGGGAAGATTCAAGATGAGGAATTCAACAGCTGACATTCCATCGCCTGCAGCGTCAAGACAAGAATACAACTCGACCCTGTCACATACAACAAGGGTCTCATTGGAGGTTTCCGCCAGGTCATCGCCAATGAGGGTGCCGGTGCTCTGTTAACTGGTTTCGGACCAACTGCTGCTGGTTATTTCCTCCAGGGGGCTTTCAAGTTCGGAGGTTACGAACTTTTCAAGCAACAGTCTATCTCCTTTCTTGGATATGAGACTGCCTCCAACAACCGCACCGCAGTCTACCTCGCCTCGGCTGCTCTCGCCGAATTCTTCGCTGATATTGCCCTCTGCCCTCTTGAGGCCACCCGTATCCGTCTCGTCTCTGAGCCAACATATGCTAATGGTCTTATCGGTGGATTCAGCAAGATGCTGAAGAACGAGGGTGTCGGTGCCTTCTACGCTGGTTTCGGTCCTATCTTATTCAAGCAGTAAGTCTCTTATGTCCATCTTAAGTCCGACAAGAAGAATGTCACTAACCAGTTATTCAGGATTCCCTATACCATGGCCAAGTTCGTCGTGTACGAGAAGGTCTCCGAGCTTGTCTACACCAAGGTTGATAAGGCCACCGCCTCCGACGGACTCCAGACCACCATCAACTTGGGCTCTGGTCTTATTGCTGGTTTCGCTGCTGCTATCATTTCACAACCCGCTGACACCATGCTGTCGAAGATCAACAAGACCAAGGGTCTCCCAGGAGAAGGTACCACCAGCCGTCTGATCAAGATTGCTAAGGAGCTTGGTATCAAGGGTTCCTACACCGGTATCGGTGCCCGTCTTTTCATGGGTAAGCCTCATAACACCAACCCCCCCCCCCTCTTTAAAAAAAAGCGAATTTGACGGCGGTAACTAACGTATCAATAGTGGGGACTCTGACTGCGGGCCAATTTGCGATATACGGTGATGTTAAGAAGGCTCTTGGTATGAATTTCCCATTTCCTCGTTAAAAATCCGCTTGTGCTAACGTTTTTGATTACAGGTGCCACCGCAGGTGTTGAGATCGCTAAGTAGAGGCACTTGACGCGGAGGTGTCTAGGCGAGTCGGGCGGGGTGAGCTGTTGTGTTGGTTCTTCGTTTTTTCGGATTTCTGCAATGCATGCATCATTAGGGCTGGTTCATAACGCATTCTTCCCTGGTACGCCACAAGAAGAAAAGAACCTCTAGAACTTCTAGATTATAGACGTTTTTCTTGGGTTGGAAGTAATAGAGAAGTGCTCTCGGCTCTTTCCAGACTACGAGTTCCGTGGTCTAATGGGATTGAGGCGAACTTGTCATTAGCGCTTGTATAATAGGTCCTTTATGAACGAATAGACTTGGGATTTGATTTGTGTAGATCTTGCTTCGCTGTCCTGGGAAATGTGTCGTTTGTGAGAATTTATTCCTGCTACTCATGGTTGTGATGTTGGTATTGGGTGTGAGTGATACATGGGTCTTTGCGTTGAACAATGAATTGTCAATGTAAATATCATCTCCAAGTCAGAGGTTGATGTTGGCTTACATGTTGGTCATAAAGAAGAATTGTACTATGGATTGGCTAGTCGCGGTATATAACATGCAGCTTAAAAGCGGTGACGGAAATACTGCATCGTCGGGAGAGCTGGGTTTACAATGATTCGCTGGAACGTTTACACAGAGTAAAGCGACCTGCAGCAGCTGAAATTGAGTAATCTAAATTATATCAGTTACTCAAGTTAAAGTCGAGCGAGTTACTCTGGTTAAATTAGTTATTCGAACTGAATTGAAGTAGTTGTCTATATGCAGTAGATTAAGTAAGTTACTCGGATTAAGTGAGTTACCTAGAGTGTATAAGTTATTCGGATCAAGTGAGTTACCCAGAATGTGTAAGTTACTCGGATCAAGTGAGTTACCCAGAATGTGTAAGTTACTCGGATCAAGTGAGTTACCCAGAATGTGTAAGTTACTCGGATTAAGTGAGTTACCTAGAGTGTGTAAGTTACTTGGATCAAGTGAGTTATTAAGTGAGTTACCCAGAGTGTATAAGTAGTCACCTAGATACCTAGGTAGAGCAAGTCAGTTGGTTGGTTAAAAACAGCTCATGTGTGAAGCAAGTGAGTTAAGTCACACCGCCTTTGTAGTGGTACACTATCATGCCACTATTACCGCAATGTAGCCGTATTTTGCGTAGCAGAAACCAAAGCGGTGTGTACACTGCAGCGTCTGCCGCTTTTACAATGTCGAAGCTCTCCTCGTCCATGCATTCGATCCACCACATCTTGCATGCTCCACCAGGTGCTCGAGACGTTTGAAAAGACGCAACTCCTATTATATTAAAAGGCCAATAACTCCATTTAACCGTGTACACGTTCTCAAGCAACGGTATATCAGCTCAGCTGTGCAGGGAGATAATACACACGGCATGAACTTCATCTGTCAAGGGGTTGTTTTCCCCAGACAAAGAAGCCACCCATCTCAGACGAAAGAGGCTGCGTCATCAAAGCAGAAAGCGCCTGGGAACCAGTCCTTGAACGGCCCCTTTTCAACAGCAGCGAATCACAGAGCTGCATTGCCTCGATCTCCCCCGTATTTTCTTGGAAGGCTAAGCTTTTCAATGCCAAGTCTCAAACGCAGCTGATCCCGGCCGTGCCTTTGATTGATGAAGCTTGATGGGAGGGAGAGAGGGGCAACAGCCAGCGAACAAACGTCTAGACCCCACCACGCTGCGAAGTAGGTAGGTACTTAAGATCAATTGACTCCGCCCCTTTTCATACCCTACTTTTCCCTTTTCTTCTCCTCTTCATATCGAACCAATCCTACCCCAAAACACAACAGTCAAATTGCAAAGATGGTCCATCTAGCTTCGATCCCCTCCGATCTGGAGAAGAGCCAGCCCCTTGTTGAGGGTATGGAGAAGCTCCAGATGGCTGCTCTTAATTCTCAGGATACCTTCACCAGCAGTGTTTATGGCTCCAAGTTTGCTGCGGAGGATCTGCCAAAGCATGAGATGCCAGAGAACGAGATGCCCAAGGAGGTGGCTTACCGCATGATCAAGGATGATTTGAGTCTCGATGGCAATCCAATGCTCAAGTATGTGCTTCCTCCCCTGGCGCCTTTGTATCACACATAAGAGAAGCTGACTAGAGTTTGCAATCAGCTTGGCCTCATTCGTTACAACCTACATGGTAAGTGATTACCCCTCTGTCTTACTCGTACCCCGTGGGCAGCCACTCATAGTAGAACAGGAAAAAGAAGTCGAAGACCTCATGTGCGAATCCTTCTCCAAGAATTTCATCGATTACGAAGAATACCCCCAGTCCGCGGACATCCAGAACCGATGTGTCTCTATGATTGGACGTTTGTTCAATGCCCCGGTTGATAGTGATGAAGCGGCCGCTGTTGGTACGAGCACGGTGGGAAGCTCTGAGGCTATTATGTTGGCTGTTCTAGCTATGAAGAAGAGGTGGCAGAATGCTCGCAAGGCTGCTGGTATGTTACATCTGTATATCTCTGAAACAGTGTCCACGCTGGTTGTGGACTTGACGTGGTTGCTTTCTAAAAGGATTATTCTGACAGTATACAGGCAAGCCATGGGACAAGCCAAATATTGTCATGTCATCTGCTGTGCAGGTCTGCTGGGAGAAGGCAGCTCGTTACTTTGAGGTTGAGGAGAAGTACGTCTATTGTACACCAGACCGATTCGTTATTGATCCGGAGGAAACCGTTTCCCTTGTTGACGAGAACACAATTGGTATTTGCATCATCCTTGGTACAACCTACACCGGAGAGTATGAGGACGCAAAGGCTGTCAACGATCTTCTCGTTGAGAAGGATATGGATACCGTTATTCACATCGATGCCGCCTCTGGTGGCTTCGTCGCTCCTTTTGTTTGCCCTGAACTTGAATGGGATTTCAGACTTGAGAGAGTTGTTTCTATCAACACATCTGGACACAAGTAAGTTTACATATTTTTCACTACAAGACATATCTTAACAAATTGCAGGTATGGACTTGTCTACCCAGGCGTAGGCTGGATCGTCTGGCGTGCTCCCGAATACCTTCCAAAAGAACTTGTTTTCAATATCAATTACCTCGGCGCCGACCAAGCGTCCTTCACTCTTAACTTCTCCAAAGGAGCCTCCCAAGTTATCGGCCAATACTACCAACTAATCCGTCTTGGAAAACACGGTTACCGCTCTATCATGACCAACCTCACTCGCACTGCAGACTACTTATCCGATTCCCTCGAACAACTCGGATTTACCATCATGTCCCAGAAGAATGGAAAAGGTCTCCCTCTTGTTGCTTTCCGCATCTCGGCAGAACAGAACAAGCACTATGACGAATTCGCTCTTGCACATCAACTCCGCCAACGATCTTGGGTTGTCCCAGCTTACACCATGGCACCCAAGACGGATAACCTTAAGATGTTGCGTGTTGTTGTACGAGAGGATTTCTCCAAGAGCAGATGTGACCAACTTCTGGGTGACATCAAGTTGTCTATGAGTGTACTGGATGAGATGGACAAGAAAACCATTAAGCAGAACCAAGAGTATATCAAGAAGCACGCCACGCATTCCGGTAAGGCGACACATAACCATCCTCATTACCAGAAGGAGAAACACTCGCTGCAGGGTAAAAGTGGAAAAACTCATGCAGTTTGCTAGATGGGTTTTACTGTTTATGGAAAGATATCATTGAGGAGTTGCTAGAGCTGGTGCTCTTAGATAGCTCTAGATGTATTGGAAATAAGAGAGAAAAGCGTGTATGCGATATGTCGGATGTTAGCGTGATCAATGAAATGAATATATGAATTACTCAATGCAAAGGCCCATGATACTTGTACGGTGCTAAAATGATACCTTGTCAAAGCGGACTAAATCAATTCAAGTGAGCTAGTCACAATTGCTTTAACAGAATGCACGCATTTCGCCACAAATTAAGCTTAAAAGAGTTCGATAAAAACCTACAGTGACAGGTATTACTTACTATCTAATGCCCTTTCCCTTCGTTAATCAACTCATTACCGCGTCTATAAGCAAAGGAATGATTTTCAATTCAGGACGTTACTATCACTAACGATTAAGACAGGAGTGTTCGGAGCCATATCACTACGAAAACTAACAGGATAGTTAGTAGAACCGAGAATTCGTATACGATTTCCAGGGAGTTTAGTTGGGATTGGAATACTAGCTCGGATTTAATTTAGGGGGTTTGAGTTTTGATTTGAGGGGATTGACAAGAGGAGGATGGGTGACAACAAAAAATGTGGATTAAGGGATTGGTTGGGCTAGGGTTATGGTCATGGTCCTGGACCTTCTTTTCCTAGACTAAGGCCGTGGCAGTATCAATGCTGTGGTGGCCAGAAAGGCTGAGAAAATGGTCGGAATGCTGGTGGGCATAGTAATGGAGAAGTTCGTCCGCAAGAAGGATTTATTTCGATGAATTGGACGTCCCCGACGGAAAGTTGGTTGAGCGGCTTAGCTGTCTGGGCGCGTGCTGCCTCCAGTCTAAGCTGGGAGAGCGATGTGCTATTGGTAGACCGAGGTAGATGCCTTAGTACGTCGAGAAGTTTTAACGGAGAGTTATCGCCATTGTCATTACCTGAGGACGAGTTAAGAATTTGGGAGTTTGGAGGAAGTGGGTTTAGGTGAATTAGTTGTTGAAGGGGTAGAGCTACTAACGACAGTGTTTTGATCACCTTGCTAGTGAACTTAATCAGGAAAGTGTTGTTGTGGTGTTGTTTGGTTGCAATAGTAGGAGGTAGATTTTAGGTAGATGGGCTTCGGTGGATGTGCTAAAAAATGCGAGGTAGGTTAGGTGGATTTGTTTGAGGATTCCTTTGAGTTGTGGTTTTGTTGGGGTTTTTTTGTTTTGTTAAATTAGGGTAGAAAGTATTGCATTTTGACTAGAGCTTACAAATTCAGCTAAGAAGGTTAAGAATTATTGGATTTGCTTGTGGCGGGTTTAAATTACTTGAAGATGTTTAGGTGAGACTCCTTGTAGTGTTAATATATACGGAAACGTTGAAGTCAAACCGCATTGAGTTAATAACAATATGTTGTTTTAAGGGTGGATGGAACTACCTTCTGTATTTAGAATTGAGTTGAGACAAAATAAACAGCTATCCTATAGAAATCTTATTCAAAGATTTCTATCTAAGATCTATAGAAGATAATTACTTTCTAAGGAGATTAACAAGACGGAAGTGAGTGACAACAAAAAGTATGGATTGAATTGTAAGGAAGTAAATTAGGCATAGGTTAGGAAGTAGGGAGTAGGGAGTAGGAAGATAAGTTAGAGGGTAGTAGAGCTACTAAGGTAGTCTTACTTAGGGGGTCCTTTGAGCTTGGTCTTCGGATAGATCTAGTCTGACTTGTGTAATTAGAAGAGAAGAGACGAGGTATTAGTATTAATTAATAAGGCTCTAAGTATAAGAACTCTAACTTCGAATTCTTAGTAAAGAAACAAAGACCAAATGACTACTTACTATTTCAAACTACAAATTCGGCAATTCCTTCTAAGTAAGAAAAAAAAACAAATATATAATGACAACAGAAAACCTGTTAACAAACAAGGACTTTATTCGCCGCCGTGAGATAAAATAGACTAGAGCAATCTACAGTCTTACTATAAACAAACCTAACTTTGAACTTTATGAGAAGGGAAGAGGAATATATTTTTATTAATTGAAATGAAAGTCTCTTGTGATATCCCTTGATTGCATTGTCATGGCAGTCTTTACTACTATATGTAAGGTCTCTACACTACTACTCTAGCGTCTTAATTACTGAAAACCTGTTACAACTAAGCTTATGCGATTCTTCTGTATGTAGGATTTAAGCATTTCTAAATAGGAAGTCTACGAGCGTATGATAATGTGTTTGCATAGCATTTTCGGGGCTTGTACTTTAAAGTATTTAGATTGGAGTATTTTAATTCTAGTGTACAAATCTAGCAAAAGCAACCAGGAGGGATAAAACATCTTTGTTTAGCAGTTACAAGTCTCTGCTAGGGATTTTACTAACTAGTAATACTGAGAGGAAGAGGAATAGAAACAGGCACTCTAAGTCTAAACCCCTTGTAAATGGGCAGACAGCCTTCAATCCAACGCAAGAAACGATCTTAGTAGCACAGGACTTATATTTTACAGGGACGGATTATATACATTGACTTTTGCTACGACACATGGCATACATTAATGCTGCGGACAGCATCTAGAGGGGAACCAGGTAGTGTTAGCCTAGTAACGGGACGGGACTATAGTGTACTTAAGCTGGAGCGCTTAGTAGTATAGAATCTTTAGACTTTCACACACTACGATTTGGGGCCCATATAGTAGTAACACTTATATAACTTAGTTGGCAATAAGATATTAATTGGCAATAGCATATTGTAAGTATAATTAGTAGTAGGTATAACTAAAACACTATCTGCCTCTTGCTTCTTCTATTACTTAAATTTAGCTAGTTAAGGATCTTAATTACTTCCTAGTAGAAGTATCCCTCTCCTAGCGTTGTTCAACATAATTATTTCTTTACTACATACTAGTATTCTGTATCTGTGTAATAACAGTAGGTACTAGTTATTCTATATCTGCAGCAGCTCTAGTAGTAGCATTCTACTTAACACTGTCTTCTGCAGCCTTGTTTCCCTTTTCAACTTCTCGAAGCACCTGTTCAATTCTTCAACCTCACTTCCCTACTCTCTACTCTATTTTGCTTTTGATATTATAGTTGTATATCCTATAGCTAGATCTATCTTGCTTTATTTAGAGGGTACATAATTTGTTTTAGCTCGCTGGGATAGTTACTTAGTTAGAAGGTAACCGTAAGGAAGAGGAATTTTTTGTTAAAGTAGGTTAATAGCTGAGTGGTTGGTTGTTAAATCTTGGGTAGAGGGAATAGAGATGGTAGAGATAGTGAAAATAGCAGAAAGTAAAAATGCTGCATATAGGAGAAAGATTAATGTGTAATATTAGTGCTGATTTAAGTAAACGCAGAGGAGGCTTAACAAGGACACGTAGAATACCTAGTCAAGAGAAGCGAAATGTAGATAATAAGTAGAAAGTAGTAAGATACATAAAGGCAACAAAGTAATTCTACTCGAATTTTTACATAAAGAAAAAGGCACTCGAAGAGCTTATTAGAGTTGCCATTTATATAACGTTCTAAGACCTTCGTTATATGTATACAGGATTAGTATAATAAGTGTAGAAGATTACCTCGTAAATACTCCAAGGAGTTTCATTTTGGGATCAATAGTCGCGATGAATAGAATGGACACTTGACTGAAGGACACGGACTCACTCCCTTGAAGGCAGGCTCTCTGATTCAGGCTATGCCTAGAAGGATCTATTTTTCTAGACCCTTAGTACCTGAAGCGGGGAGCTATTTTGTAGCTGTATAAAAACTATAAATATTAGCAAGACAGAATGGATTGACAGCAGTGCATTGAGGTAGATTTAATTTTAAAGAAGGGGGTTCATTTGTGCCTCGTCTCTTGCCGTCCAGGTCTTGCTTTTGCTATAACTACAAAGGTTTTATGTAGAGTATATACAGCTTCATCGTGAACACAGAATATACATGCCTAAGGTCACTCGTTGTGTATGTTTCATAATTGTAAACAGTTGTAGAACTGATTTAAGTAGGAAATATTGGTAAGTTTACTTGTTGAGTCTATACGATGTGTTGCTATTCTACCTCTTACAACCTCGCTTTCTCCTCCCTCTCAATGCCCTTCTCCTTGCCACTTTTTTGCCTATGACTTAACACCCTATCAATAAGCAACATAGCTTGTACTAATCTCCTCTCCTGTAATCTCGGAACAATGACTTGAATTGAAAGTGTAGTATCGAGGTATACTCTCCGATCAATAGTTTTAGGATTCCCTATTTATTTTTCTATTAGTATTGGAATCTACACCTATTTTAAAGTAGACAACTATAGGGGAAAATAAGGAGACTGAGATGTAGGGAGTAGTAGTAACTAAAGTAGAAATGTAGATTGCTAGATAAAGTACTGTAAATTAAACCATTGACAGGATAGAAAAGCAAGGGTAGGAAGGCGAGGATCTTAATAAGTATAGACAAGATTAAAACTCGAATAACAAGAAAACAACTGCTAGAATTTTCCTCAAAGAAATAAAGACAGGGAAGAGAAAGCTAAATTCTACTTCGGAAAAGCAATAACTTTATAGGACAATAACAAAAGCGTGATGCAAAATAGACCAGTAGCTAAGGTAAAATAATCTTGTACTTCGGAGGGCTAGCTAAAGCAAAAAAGTGCAAAATAGTGTCCTTGCTTAACTTCTGTCTCTTAGGTACACTTTCTACGAACATCCACTCTCTTAAGCTATGTGTTTGAAAGGCGAAAAAAGTGACAGTTAGAAGAATCTAGAAGAAATCTTCGAAATATTATAACTAAGGTAAAAGCAAAGTAGAAAAGCTCTTGTTTTCTTTGCTCGGGAATCACCTTGTAGCACTTGCCCTTTAGTGCACCTTGGGGAGAAAGCAACTAATAAGCAGTATAACTTGGAAGACTGGAATGTTCGAATCGACTAAGACTTTGTTGGTTGTCTTCAAGACCGCCCGATCTACCAACGCCACAGAGAAATCTGCGATTTCAAACCGACCCCATTTGCTAAGAGGTGGTTAGCATCTCAGTAGTAGCTAGCACTAGATTCCACTTGCAAGTGAGAGTGGCTACTTAAAGATTTTTTTAGAAGCAAGTCTGACATTACAGTAGTGAAACAAACAGAATATGCAAAACCCCCTCAAGTCATTACTAAAAGAGGTGTCTCACTTCCTCAATTACTGCTAAAAGTCCTTGACAGCAAGCTAGGTAATGGCAACAAGACACTGAGGCTACACCCAGCAGTAAAACTTCTTGTACCAATTGAGCTTGGTTGTATTCCTGCGCTCTCCGAAGCCCACTTTTTGTGGGTCTTCAGTTCTTTGGGGCTACGAGGTCTCTCCTGGCTACTCTTACGCATCAGCCTCATGATGAGATCTGTACAGAAGTACTTCCAAGGACTTCACTATTTGGCCCTTCGAAGTGGTGGTGTTTACATTTACGTAATATATGAACCCACTTCAGGTCCGTATTCCTGTTTTAATGGCTCTTTTACTGTTTTCATGGTTTCTTTTGTTTTCTGAATTTGGTTTTGTTATGACGGAAATGCATGTATCAACAAGATTTTATCTGCTAGTACATCGACTAAGTTGCTTGGATGTTTTCTAGTATAGGTGGGAAATGCTTTTCAATTCTATTTTGTCTCTATGCGTGTCTAGAAGATGACGGCCTCCAGGAGTGTTAAACTAATTGCAGAATACTCCTCCTGCTTATGCTACATTGACAACCCACTCGGTGACTACTGCATCTATACTAACATCCTTTCAGAGTATAAGCTCTGTTGTCTGAGACACTTGCCCCATGACGCACGCAAATTAAGAGGAGAATAAAACACGCAAACTTACAAAGCTCCTTGTTCACTTTATCCCAACTTCCAAGGACACTATCATTCTCCATTTCTCCATCCAAATCTGACTTGATGAAATCCCTCACAGGTAACGTGCCCGCGGGATAATCTAACAGCACAAAAGAGCTCGTATAAGACACACCATTCCAGCGATCGAGCGGCGGTACAGGATGTGGTGCCACAGGGCAAATGATAGCATCAACCGTCCGTCCGGTCTTGGGATCTTTCCAAATCTGCAGCATCTCGGTCTCTAGCTCGGTTCTTCTGGCGTGCAGATCTCTTAACATATCTAACGAGATCGGTTCCTTCCTGCGAAGCCGAGTAGAGAGCCATTTAGTTAGTGGCTCGCCTGTCTTTTCGAGAAGATCGAACATGAAATTCCCACCCTCAACTCCAAAGAGGCCATTAGCGAGCGATTGACAGCGTCTGAAAGCAGGTGCATCGATCTCGAGAACTTCGTATCCAGCGCTCCGCAGAGCTTGTACGCTCTCGTCAATTACAATGCTTACAGGTGGCAAAGGCATAATCAGTCCATCAGTCCTGATTACCCCGATCAACGGCTTCTTCCCTCCCAGACTAAGACCTCCCTGCTCTTCCCAAAGTCCGTACACAATAGCTGGGTCTCGTTCCCAAGACCTAGCATCCGCAACAGTCTCGAGAAACAGTTCACAGTCCCTTACACTTGTGGCAATAGGTCCAGCACTCGCTGGTAATGCAATTTTCGACGCGCCAGGTTGAGATCCACCTTCTTGTCCTACGTATGGTACGCGATGCGCGCTAGGTTTAATGCTGTACAAACCACCACACATAGCTGGAATCCTAATGCTGCCACCTACATCAGTCCCAACACCCAAGACACTTCCTCGAAACATAATCAGGGCACCCTCGCCTCCTGAACTCCCGCCAGCAGTTACAGCTCTATTCCTGGGGTTAAGAACTCGTCCGAACAGGTTGTTCTCACTGTCTAGAGCCATAAGCGTCTGTGGTATCCCAGTCTTACAGTATAGTACTGCTCCAGCTTCGAGTAGTATATCGACCAATAGAGCGTTTTCAGTTGCTGGGTTTTCAGCGAGAGAAGCGATACCAATTGAAGCATCATAGCCTTTGACTTTGAATGAATCCTTCAGACTAATCGGTACACCATGCAATGAGCCAACCACCTTCCCAGTCCTTGTAAACTCAGCATCCAATTCCCTTGCTCGTGCAATAGCATCGTCGAAAAAGATTTCCGTCAAGCAGTTACATACTTGTTGTGCTATGGCAGCACGCTTGCAGAATGCAGTTACTACTTCTTCGGCTGTGTAGATTTTTGAGCTGATGCAGGAGGTAAGGGATGTGGCATCATGAGAGGATGTTATGGTGAGTTCTTTAGAACTAAGAATTCCGCTGGTTTCTGCGACTGAGAGGACGTTCAATTGAGTTTCGGGAGGTGGGGTCGTAAGGAGCCATTCTTTGGGAATTAGAGCTTGTCGAGCTGCCTGTTTGCGTGCAGCAATCGCTTGCCAGGTTGAGTTGGATGTCATCGTGCTGCTTCACACCATACCTTCGCAGTTGAATTTTCAATAGATTGCTTAGATCGATGGCATTGTAATCTTACAAGGAGAAATAGCAAGGTGTTTGGGGCTTGGGGATGTTGGAACTTGGAAGCTGGGGGAAAGGTGGGGGAGGAGCTTCAAGCTCTAGCTTGCCGAGGTACAGCACTTGTCCTTGCATCCCTCGGTCTGTTTCTTATCTTCTTTTAACATCATCTTCAACAACTATCAAAAGTTACCTATCACTATGAACGCTCTACATACCGTACTTACTTCGCACTGCATGACCTCCGTAAGCTCACGAACCATGTTCAAACCAAGAACAAGAGGACATCGTGCCTCGAGGGCTTATTGACCGTTACTCCTTTACTACATTTGGTGATGGAGATCAGGCCATCCCGTATCGTCAGCGTGTCAGCATCAATTTCTTTTTGCTACGCAGCGGATTACGGATAGAATTCCGTCCATCTCCCAATGACAAGGGTAGGGAATCTCAAAATCCTATCAAATTGGCCTGTGTCCTCCTATGTGAGGCCAGAGACCTTCTGGCAGAAGTCTGCCTACGTACACAATACTAACAACCCAGCATTGACATCAAGCTCGACTATGTACTCCGTACCTTGAGCAAGTAACCATGGGATCCAACGATGCACCACCGCCTCATATTCCGAGCCATGTCAAGCCTGTCTGCGATGCCCTCCTCCAAATTGGCGGCAGCCTTTGGACTCTCTGCTACATCCTCCTCACTTGGTCCTCCATCCGTACTAAATCCTACGGAATGCCGCTCTTCGCGTTGGCCTTTAACTTTGCCTGGGAGCTTGTCTACACTCTGTACGTTGCAGAAGAACGCCTAGAACAAATCTGCTTTGGCATATGGCTCTTGATTGATTGTGGCATGGTATACGGACTTATAAAGTATGGACATAAAGAATGGGACCATGCGCCGGTTGTGAAGAGGAATCTGGGCAAGATATGGGGATGTATGCTTGTTGGATGTGTCCTTGCACACTGGGCATTTGCAAGGTGGTGGATTGAGAATGATGTAGGAGCCAAGCAAGGGAAGATTTATCGCGGCATGGAATTTAGGGCTGATACTTCGGAGTTGGGTTTCTGGACGGCGGTGCTAGCTCAGATGAATTTGTCTATTGCGAGTTTGTGTCAACTTGTTATAAGACAACATTCTGGTGGCGTGAGTTGGGGGATTTGGTAAGTATTCATATTCGTGGACTCGATAGATGTTTATGGCTTCAAGACTGACTTGTGTAAAGGACTACGAGATTCCTCGGAAGTGTCTTTGGGCTTTATGGCACCTATGCCTGGGCATGGTATTTTTGGAGAGAGGCTCATGAGTACTTCATATCACCGTTCGCCATCTTCCTCTGGGCAACAAGTTTGTTTTTCGACCTCATCTACCCGTTTGTTCTATGGCAAGTCCGGAAGACTGAACGAGTGCTATCAGATGGGAGGAAAGTCAGTGGAGAGGATGTGCATCCGAAAAATGACAAGGCCGCTTAGACCGTTATTCTTAGTTGCTATCAGCTGAATCTGTAAGCCATCTATAAAAACTGGAAAACTTTCTGTGGAATGCAGGCACTGTCATATGACTATAGTCACTCACTTATTTGAACTCAGTACCTCACTTGATTTAAGTAACTTACTTAATCCCGGTATTAGATTTAGAGTTCGTAAGAAAATTCTCGGCAAGAAGCTCAAATATGTGCATTCGAAGGACTCTCTACAGTAGAGGTCATCTTACCGCGATTTTGCAGCTGGTATTACGTGATACCTACTTTTGGCTATGGCTACGTTAAGGAACTTTGGTAAGTGCCTTTCGTCGATTCCCACCCCGTAAGCTTACCCGTAAGCTTACTAGCTACTCTTTACTATTAACTTCTCACCTCATATCCCTGACGGCCACTTGTTCCACTCTTATTGAGAGTATACACCTCTAACTCAGGTCACTTTGACAATATAGCTTCAAATCTTTGACGGACAGCCTGTGAGAAAAAAGAACGGCGCCTTTCGAGCATCCAATTGAAGGCACAGTCATTAGGCTATTAGAAACCTGCTTCCTTTTAACCACATCTCCCGCTCCGTAGATGCGGATTAGGGTAAGCCTTCTACAATATATAAAAAAATATATTCAAAATCTTATTTCCTCTTCTAGATTGACCTTAGGGTTATCAAAGCGACACTCGCTATCTGATGGAGCTCTTTTATACGCCTACCTATATTTCCAAGCCATTTCCAAGTCATCTTCAAGTCATCTCCAGGTCACCTCACAATTAGGCAGCCACAAGAGTAAGCTTCGTCAACATCAACTATACTTAGTTTCTAAACCGTTACCCACGTACCTCGATCTCCATTTCAGCTATCCAAGCAATCTGACTACATTTCAGGCAGTGGTTCATTTGCTTAGCCGGCTTCGAACTTCGTACAACGTACACGAGTAAAGCTGAAAAAAAAAATGGAGGCTGTGTATTCCCCACAAAGGGCACCTCAAGGATGGAAATCCTTCAGCTGACAAACTCTCCTTTAAGGATGGCCGGGTTTCGGGAAACCTAAGTTTTTTGTTTCCTTGTTTTGATTTTTCGCTGTTTATTGTTATGAGTTTTAGGAGGGCGCTAGATATCTGGTTCCGTAAGAGTCTAGTGAGTTAGACTAATTTTAAGTTTATTTGTCTAGTAAGTTACGTGAATTAAATGGGTTATTTAAATTAAGTAAAGTTACTTAAAGTAAGTTATATAGTTACTTAAGTCAAGTTAGTAGTCAAATTTAAATTAAGTCACTATAACCGCATATGACTAACATCTTCGTAGATATAGTAGTGCCTATATTTCACAGAACAGTTTCTAGTTTCGAAAGACTTTTTACTATATACTACTATTTATTTATTACTATTTCATATATATAGGGTTTATAATTAAGAGATAGTAAGCTTGATATAGGTTAGTTAGTCGCTAAGGTTACTCGAAATATCTAAGATATACGCCTCTATAGTTCTTTATAATATCTGCTAGTATAATAATACTATAAGTAAGTTTTATCTAGACTTTTTAGATTTCTTTTTAGTGGGTTTATAAAGAGACTTGGACTTTAGAAGATTTAGAGGAATTGTTTAAGTAGGGTGTTGGGTTTATATTGGTAAGGTATCTAGGTAGGAGAAGGATGGAGGTAGAGAGGAGGGTAGGGGGGTGGTGTATTACCTATATGAGGTAGGTAGGTAGGTATTCCATTTAAGAGATAGGAGGGGAAAGTTATTTTAACAGACAGAGAGAGTGTGTAGAAGAAGATAGAAGGCGCGTTTAGAGTAGGTAGAATATAGGGAGGAGGAGAAATGTTATAAAGTAAGAAGAGCAGCTTTACTGTTTATTTTGATTAACCGAGATCACAATATTTAAAAAATGATCTTCTTATAACCACTATACCAAATATTAACAAATGACTTAGTGTTCTAGAAACAGGAAAGTAAAGTCTTTGGGATCATTACTGGAGCTGCATGCCACTCAAATGGGGAAGAGAAAAAATTCTGTCAATAATTTCCTCCTATCATTTTCAACCGGGATATATACCTTATCTATAATATAAGGCCGTAAGGCTGTTGAAAGCCAATGCTACCCAACATACCCAACACCAACTCCTTCAATGCAACCTACAATATGATAAATGTAACGTCCCACCCATAAACATGAACAAGCCTTCCTTGTATCACATTACTTCAATTCCGGAAACTTGGCAACGCATTCATCAACCTTCTGCAACAACACCTTCTTCCTCTCATCGTTACACCAACTACCCTCAATAGCTGCAACCGCAATCCCCTTCCACTCAACCACACTTAGGCTAAAAGCATCCTGAACGGCCAAATAATTATCCAAAATGTACCCACCGAAATAAGCTGGATCATCGCTATTAATGCTGAAACGAACTCCCTCATCCAAAAATCTCCGTATAGGCAATTCCGCAACCTTGGTAACGCATCTGAGCCGGACGTTGGAGAGAGGACACATGGTAACGAGGGTCTTATCCTTGGCAACTCTCTTCATCAAAGCTTCATCATCAACAAGATGAATTCCATGATCGATACGCTCAACATAACAGAGATCAATGGCTCTCGAAATGTAAGAAGCATCACCTTCCTCACCCGCATGCGCAGTTCTCCGAATTCCAGCCGCTTTTGCAGAGGTATACACTTCTCTGAATATCTCGGGCGGGTTTCCCACTTCACTGCTATCCAGACCAATTCCGGCAAGTGTTCCATCCGAGAAGTGTCCTAGAGCTGATGCCTCCTTATACGTCTCACCAGCCTGATCTGCAGTCATATGGCGTAAGAAACACAAGATTAATTTACTTGTCATTCCGAAATCCTTCTCAGCTCTTCTTTGAGCTGCTGTTAATCCTTCTACTACCGTTGAATATGCAACACCTCGCTCCGTGTGGGCTTGAGGATCGAAGAAGATCTCGGCATGTTGTACTCCGTCTGAATGCGCGCGCGTGAAGTACTCGTAGCCTAGGGTTTCGAAGTCGCTGGTTGTGAGGAGTGCGGACATTCCGATGAAGTAGTAGCCAAGGAAGTCATCGAGGGAGGTGAATCGTTCATACCGGGCCTCGAGGGCTTCGGGTGATGCAAATGAAGGATCGTCTTTTGGGAGAGTTATGTTGTTTGATGCGGCGAGTTTGAAGAGGAGAGTGGGTGAGAGGGATCCTTCGATGTGGAGGTGGTGCTCGCATTTGGGGAGAGCTGAGAGGAAAGAATTGAAGGTTGATTGGCACATCTTGGCGTATGCTCTTAATTTGGTCCTAGGAAAAGAAGAATGATATTTCTGTGAATGAAGATATAATCTACAATTCTCGTCTTAAGTTGGGTACCTAAAGAATGAAGAGGATCTTGAAAATTGAAAAAGCAAAGCGCAGAAAACTTTAGGAGAGGAGAAAAAAAGACAAAGAGATTGAAGATGGCTCTTCGAGATATACTAATAATTGTGAAGCAAAAAAGATCCGGACTGTCGTCGGACAATTGACAATTGACAATTCGCAATTTTTCAGCGCTTTTCACGATGTTTTCTGCAAACGTCGAGGCGGTCTGAATCTTCGCCCCGCATTGTGATGACGATGACTGAAAGTACCGAAGGGGTCTGAGGGAGTCCACCGGCCGGTGCCTGCCGCCATTGTTCTGTACCAGGACTTAACCTACTACTACTGTATTTGTGCAGATGCACTACTTGGTAGATGCAGGTACAAGTGACAGAAATTATGACAGTTAACGGTACAAGGCGGCGGCGGGGGGCTGTCCAGTCCAACTTGGCTTGTTTCTTATCTGTTCTCTTTGGGTTTTTTATCTTATACAAATACATAGGTGTTGTCTGTCCGAAACAAAGTATATTGTTGTTGTTGTCATCATTGTCGAAAGCACCATGTCGAGTACCAGTGACAGATGTCTCGTGTAATAAGAATTCGGCATTGGCATATTGTCGTCCACCTGGTCATATCATTATTTGGTACATATCGAATCTATCTCCGCACCCTGTCTAGTACAGTAACCGTTAGCCGTTGGAACGAACCCTTACCTTACTACTGTACTCTAATTATTCTCCGTCCCATTGCAGCAGAAAGCGAAAGCCGTGTTAACCGTTATCCGCAACAGCTTATTTGTATTGTTAAACAGAGCCTATGGGCAATCATACGCAGACAGCCTTTTGGAAACTAAACAGGAAACCCTCCGATTCGCAAAGGTTGCCGGACACGTTCCCCACCCTCCGCTCGGTGAAGGGTTCTCCCATGTGTTTTAAAAGCAAGCACGCAAATATAGCCACGCCTATGAATGCTCTGTTTATTATTGCTCTACAGTACAAACAACACTTGCCTTGCTCAACGAGGGGGGGCATGCACCCATCCGGAGAAGACCCGATTTGACCCCTCGTGCCGTATCAGCTCTCTGCGGACTTACTATGCGGCATTTTTCTGCTGAACTCAAAATATGTTGTTTGGAGTTTGGCAAAGATCTGTTTGTGCGTCTTCTGAAGTGGTACCGCCGTGATGGGTCTATGCCTTTTCTCTCGCTACCACTCGCTTCCACTGTCCACGCCCAAGCTTGACAACAGATGCTTCAGAATTTCACTTCGCAATAATGGGACCTTTTCTCTGGCTCACCTTATTTCGAGCATGAATATCGCAATATTGCCAAAGGAAAGCATAGGCTCTTTTGGTTTCAGGTATCCTCGTCGGCTTGATCGACCGATAGAGAAGGTAAAAAGATCGTCATGATGGCACCTTCGAAAGTTCGACGGGACTAGAAACATTAATTCTAGAATACCCCTCTTCCAGGATTGGGCTGAGTCCCAAGATTAGGATCATCAGATAATACTCCGGAGTGTCTGGCAAAGTCGCAATGCTGTTGAGATCTAGGGACCCCTCGGCAAGCGTGCGCTATACTATGAGATCTTATTAATAACGGATCTTGATATACCTATATCACGATGTGTGGGCCGAAGTTCAAACCGCTCAGAATCGCAGATGCAAGTCGAGAGTCAAGGCCAAGTTGTGACGTCGGCTGTGGGTGATCTTCGTCCGCTTCTAAGAGGAATTCGACTCTTTGAAAGATTCGAGGATACACCCCATGTTCGCCAAGGGAATCGACACAGAGGTGACAGACAGGACGTCGCGGAAACAACCTACTCTTTTGGGCGACACCTCCGGCGCAAGAGACCATGGAGGAACTTGTTGTTTGACACTGCCGATGTTAAAGGAGAGGGCTTTGAAGGCATTATGCCTATTACGGAGTCCAGCATACTAGCATAGCGTTGACGCCACACGGCAATTCCACCTCTGGTCTTGGAGTGATGCGCATGCCTTTGCCGATGACTTGCGGAAAGGAGAAAGAAAGTATGTGCCCAACACACATCTGATCCAAACTTCAAAGATCAACACTTTTTAATCTTTCTTGGCATTTTACCTGTCAACCCAACTACGACGGTACTTTTGTACTACTACTTTGTACTACCTCCCGTCGCAGCCCAACAGGATCGTTTCGGGACCACCACTATCGCTTGTATGCTTCCATTCCTCAGACATTCTTCTGAGCCCTATCGGATTTTCGTACTCTCGTAGCCGATCTGGAATAGGGTTCTTTCCTGCGTGCCTACTGTAAGTACTAGTACTAATGTACTGCTTACTTTCGTACTTCCTACCCGTTCCCGAATTCGTTTCAGGGGATTAAAATGCATGGCTAGCTAGGGTAGCTGGATACCTGATCGGTTTGTATGATGATCATCCAACTGTGCAAAAAGATATTCTTAGGCGCATTCCGAGGCACTTCGGATTTCAGAGGGTCTGTCTCTCCTCCCCTGGCGCCCTGGAGGCCCTGGGGCGGGGGGGGCTTAGGGTTACATAAAGACGACCGTGACGACCAACCTCGGCCAAAGCGGTCACTGTAGTAAGTGGCGCTGTAGTTTGACAGATCTCAAACCCAGGCGAGCACAGGGATCATCAGCCCATGGTATCGGGGTCCGGGACTCCGGGGAGTAAATAAGTTAGATCTAATCATCTGTGCAGAAGAAGTGGGACAAGACCCTCACGAAATCAACGAACTTCTGGAATTCGTGTCGATCATATATATTAAAATTATTTTGAGCTATGGGGGAGGGGTCTACCTCGTCAAGGAAAAGCCCAGACTTGCCACCGCCGCAGCCGCAGCCCGGGATGTCGTTGAGTTGACCTTCTAAGTTAGCCTTCTTGACTCGCGGACACATACAAACCAAAGTCAACTACGAACTCGTTGATTTCGGCGATGCTACCTTAGGAATGGACAATCACGATGGGGCATGAGAGAGACATGGGTCTCTCCGAGAATCCTGTCTTCCTTTTCCCTTCTTTTAGACTCCAAAAAGCTTCTGTCTATCTTTGTAACATGGCCTTTTGTTCTTGCATTTACCCGAGATCAAAGATCGTCAAACGGCCGAAGTGAAGCAGAGCACAAGCTCCTCATGAGGCTGAAAATCCCTTGACGAGAGAACGCCAGTTCGAATATTCGAAACTTCACTCCACAAACGTTTCTGCCCTGGTTTCAAACCAGAATAGGCAGCTTGTAACTGGCTTTTGGCTCTTAAGCTTTGCTCAGGTCGAGCAAGAATAGCCTCGAGTAACAGCATCTTGACACCAAGCTTGTTCATCTGAAGGAATGTCCACAAAAAGCACGTGGGCACCTACTTTATCTCAACGCAGACTCGTACTTACAGTCCCTACACCACCACTGGGCCCCAACAGGCCCAACAACTCACGAGAACAAGGGCTTAGCGAAGTTAGCAGACGTATTATTACAGAGTAGTAGCGAGACCACAATTGGGAATGAGACTTTCAAATTTTCCGTTACGCGGCATCGGAAATCGCATACGACCGCCCCCCAGCTTTCGACACTAGCATTAGCACTGTGCTACTATTAGAACCAGACAAGCATGCCACGCGATTGAAGCACCCAGAGTCGCTATGGCTCCTTGGCTTGGCTAGGACTAGGTACGAAAGTACTTCCTTCCATTCCAGTTGGAACTAAGGAAGTCTAAATGGATTATGTGATACTGACAAAGTCGGGTGAGGCATCGACCGTGAGGCATCATGGTGACTGGTCCTGATGGAATGAATCTTCATGTTTGTTGTAACTTGTTGTGCGTGCTTGTGCAGTGCATTTTGCGATGTCTATTTCCCTGAAACGATGTATAGCCGGACGATATACTTCTAACACGCTCGAGATTATGGCTTGAGCTCACGGCTTATTCATAATTGCTGAATGGGCGAGCATAAGTGTAAGCGATGTTGACAGCTCGGGTCAGCCATTATGAAATGAGCAGCCCGTCGTCATCCGAAGCCAGGTCAGGCTACAAGAGAAGAAGAAAGAAACGGATACCAGAAGCTTGACTTGCATGCCGAAATTGAGTGTGGTGGCTCGCGCTTGTCTCACTGAAATATGAGGATTTAGTGATTAATTACAAGTCGTCATTATTCTGTCAGAGGCGTCGTTGAGAGTTCGTTCTGCTCGGGTCTTTACGATAGCATTATTCGCATTGGAGTAGCACAAGTTCCCCCCACACTTGCACGTTACCTCGCTTTCCGTTTAGCCACAGCGGCCCATCACCATCCTCTCGGAACCTGCCACGATGATCTACATACTGTACAGCACCAGCAGATTGCGGAAGCAGCTACTTTCAGCATTCAGGGCTGGTTTCAAAAACACGGCCGGCTGACGGCTGCAGCTAACTCCAAGCAGCCAAGCACCCGTCAGACGCCACAGATGGATGTTCGACCATGTATCCCTTCCAGGCGTCGGATCTCACCCACCTCCCTGGGTTGGCTTAGTTGCGCCTCTAGGCTCCCTCAAGCCCACCGCCTAGTACGGGAATCTTTTTAGCCCATACCTCGTCCTAAGAAGCAGATGGGTGTACAGCACACGGTAAAAGAGTAACGGCACACTCCTCCGACCTATCAAGAAGAGTACGGTAGTACAAGAGTAGTTTGAAACACTTTCCACTTCCTCAACCCTCCTCGGCTTCCTCCTTTGGAAGACGACCACAACTTAAATCGAGAGGAGTGGCTGCGGCAACCGGCTGAGACACATGACAGTACAGCCATTACAGCATCTTTCATATGCAAAATGCTAGAAGGCTCATGCAAAAGAAGAAAAGCCTTGTTCTGGTTTCGATATCGGATCATCTTAGCTGGCTTTCCAATGGCGCAGCCTTGTATGGATTGGTATCATGCATCTGTGCTGGTCCTGTCTTTTTGCACCCTGGATAGCTGGCTGATCTTCAACACGGACATGAAAATATATGAGCATGGCCCCTAGCACTTTTTCTAGTACGGGTATGGTTCGATTACCTACTTCGTACTTAGGAAAGGACTGTACGGTATTACATCGTCCACTGTGATGTGAAATGCAGCGTTTCCTGTGGCAAGGGTTGCAAGTACCACCTCTTATTATTATCTCCCATAATTATTCTGAGCAGCAAGAGGAAGACCATTTTGGGACCGCAAATTTCCTTTCTACTCTTATTAGTAGGGACCGCACTAGGAAAGCCACATTTCTGATCCTTCTCGCAACACTCCTATGTACCCAGACTTCTCGCCCTCGCAACCGACACAGCCAAGGACACATATACCCCGCCCGCCAGCCATTAAAACCACTCCATCTCAGTCTCTCCTGGTCTTATTACTACTACATATTTTAGGCCTAGAACCCCCAACTTGCCTTCTCCCGAAACCAACTACGCCTCCTCTCTACTTTAAGTACCTACCTATCGACGGGCCGACGCTGCCGGTGAGGTGTACCGGAAGCTTGACGCACCCCAGCCATACAAATCATACCTATCAAAGCCTACCAAGTACGAAAAAAAAAGTAGTGTAGTGTAAATTGCGCTGACGGTTGTAGGAACGCGCCACGACCCGAGTTCGTTTTCTACAAGGCCATCACCTGTTGACTGGCTTGTCAAACAACCCCCACCAACACCCTCGCTCACTCGCTCACTCGCTCACACAAACACACCACACTACTATACAGCAACACTTACCTTACAGTACTACTACAGGCCACACCTGCGTCGGCAGGAACCTGCAGAATAAAATTCCCCGGTATGTCTGTTAATATATCTGAGCATGTACCCCTACTTTGGCAAAGTGTTTCAAGAACGGCTCTTAGTACCGAGCTGCGTCTACTTCTGCGATCCCTTGCAAGCCCATGCACTAAGAAATTGCCCCTCTACTGTATCCTCGTCTGGCTCTCTGAATTGTTCTCTGCACATCATATCCCGAAGTATGACAGATCCTCTTCTGCCGGGCCCAGCGAGCCACTGGAGACTAAGTGGTCAACCAGCTACTTAGTTCGTACCCAACACAAAACAAGGCTAGAAGAATGCGAACCTGCAGGTCTCATGAGTTGGCAAACCTTGGATGAAATTTCTGCCTCTGTAACCCTGATCGGCCGAGAGGGGGGCTCAGAGAAGATCTTCTCTCTGTATTTTTTCGACTCGGTGTTATTCCCTTTAGCCCAGCTCTGAGCTCCATCGGCCTTGAAACATTTCCCCTCTAGCCCCCCTGGCTTCGATAGACAAGGCCCTTGGAGACTTCGGTAGCGAAGGTCAAACATGGTCATCGCTCCTTGAAGGATGGAGGCATGGGTGAAGGGTATGGGTGTTCGGGTAGACAGGGAAGGGCAAGGGGCAAGGGCTTACAACATGCCAGGCTTGGCAACGAATTACTCCAGACTTCCCAATCAGCCTTAAAGCGGAGTGGCTAATGCTTGCTGCTCCGTCATATACCCTCCTTTTCGAAGTCCACCTCTCGTCGCAGCAGCACCAGTTACTGTCCTCACTTAAAGTCACATCCCTCACCATCATCGGCCTTATTTTTCTCCCCTTCCCTTTCTCCAATATGCCTTTATTTAGCCTACCAATGTGCTTCCGTTGCGCTCACACTGTCTCTTGCTAACAGCCAACAATATCCTCTTTCTTAAGTGGTGCCTGTCACTGATGAACGCTTTCCATAGAGAACCACAACTTAGCCTGCCTACATTGCCTAGTACTTACCGACGATAACGGTTCAGCTGCCGAACACCTTTCAAGTACTGGTGTTGGTAGTACGGCAGTAGTACGGTAGCGGTTAGTGACTCTCGGTCACTGGGGGAAGGCTCTGACCCGCGAGCTACTGCAGGACTAGTTGGTTGCTTGCTTGCCTTGCCTTGCCTTGCCTGCGCCGGAGTTTTATCAATCCTTTAACTTGCCCCGGTGCGCAGCCCGCGGCGTATCACGGATCGGCCAGAACCTTGGATTGGAGGAGGGGTGCTTGATCGTCCATCAACGTTTTGTTGAATAATCCCATTTTCTGACTAAGAGCAACTCGTCGCCATACGCGCGTGGAGTACTTATATCTTCAACTTCCTCGACCGTCTTCCGAAAGCTTTGGCTCTCCATTTCCCTTTAGGTTGCAATACTACTTCTTCTTCTACATGGTTTTCGGGCAATGACGCTGGTCTCGACAAAGTTCCCTTCCACCGGTCCTCCATAGCACCAGGCCGTCTTTATCTATCATTACTTCTCTTCTGGATAATATATACTTTGTCTTCCAAAAATGCCGGAGTCATCTAATACATATCCACGGTCCCCCATACCATCTACAACTTCCCAAGACTCGTCATCTGTCTCTTCAGCTACATCACCACCTCCTCAGATGGTCTATGGAGGAGGTTTAATGGGGGCATCACCACGACCAATGAGTGGCCATCCGCAGCACCTGAACTTGTCATCTAGTTCACTTCAGAGCCCTTATCAACAACATCCTTATCAACCAACAACATCACCCGGTCCAAGTATGGATTCAATGGCTGCAGAGGATTCATCAGGAGGTACACCAGGTGCTTCCGGCCAAACGTCCACAGCTAATATGGCCGCAGCGAAGAGAGCTTACCGGCAGAGGAGAAAAGATCCTAGCTGCGATGCTTGCAGGGAACGCAAAGTTAAATGTGATGCGACTGAAACTACCAGTTGTTCAGAATGCACCAGCCGGAATGTCAAATGTCAATTCACCAAGGAGACAAATCGACGAATGTCTTCCATCAAGCAGGTGCAGGACTTGGAAAAGCAGATTGCGCAAGTGAAGCGAGAGAACATGCACTTGCGATCAATGCTAAACATAAGAGAAGGTCAAATGGACATGGAAGAAGCATCTTCGCAAGTGCCATTTCAGTTACCAGAAATAGGTGCGCCGCCAAAGAGAAGACAGCAGCCTCCGCCTCCTCACAACCTTTCCCAAGTCCGGCAGAATATTCGGAATTATGGCCGTGGAATCTTTAAACCCCCAGCTCCTTATCGGCAAATTGGTTCACAAACGCATTTCAGCCCACATCAGCCCGAACTACCACCAAAGCGTGTTGCAGATCACCTCCTTGCATCTTATTATGCCTCTGTACATATGGTGATACCTATACTTCATTGGCCAACATTCGAGCAAGAATATGATGCAGTCTATAAGGCTGGCTCACTGCAGGGCATACCTCCAGTATGGTCGTCACTTCTCTTTGCAGTATTTGCAGTAGGCGTTTTATTTGCAACTGAGCCGAACGTGCGGCGACCAGATAAGGGCAAGGAGTTCATTGAGACGTCACGAATACTGATTGATATGTGGAATGATGAATATGTTATTGATCATGCTAGAGCAGCACTTCTGCTCAGCATTTTCCTGAACGAGATGAACTTGAAGTCAGCAGCATGGACTTGGCTAGCAGCGTCAGTACGGATATCCCAAGACATCGGCCTTCACTGCGAGACTGGCCCATGGCCCATGATCGAAGGCGAGATGCGGAGACGAGTATGGTGGGGAGTATACGTCTGGGATAGACAAATATCCTTAGAACTCGGAAGACCTCTCCTAATCGAAGACGCAGACTGCGACGTAGCTCTTCCAGCGGCAATCGACGACCATTACATCCACGACGGGGGCATGCTAGTTCCAAATGGCGCCTCACCACTCACCAACTTCATTCTCCCCATAATACACGTCGTACGCTCCGTCTCACAACTTATCAAGACTCTCAAATCACCCATCATCTCGCCTACGACAATCGCGACGTTCGAGGGCCACTTCAGCTCTTGCATGTCCGCATTCCCTCCATCATGCCAATTATCCGCCTCAGAACCACTCGATCCACGAATTCTCACTCCAGTCTGTCATCTCATGAACGCACGACTAATTCTCCACCGCCACAATTTATCGACGTCCTGTCCGCCCGAAGTCCGCAGTCTCGCAGTAGAACAATGCATCCGTGCTTCTCTCGATAGCACGCATCTCATATCACGCGCAATGGCTTCATCCTCATCCTCCTCCATGCCTCCCTTTGGACCGACCGCAAACGCAATGACCTGTACACATATATGGCGTTGTACACTATTCCTTCTTTTCGGTGGACACTACGACGCAGCAACGACGTGTATCCGAGCCTCAGCATCCATCAGCACACTCCGGGACGTAAACGTAGCATGCGGGCGAAACATGGCCTTCTTCCTTGGAATCCTAATCGACAAAAAACGATCTGGAAAAGGGAGAGAATACGACCTCGATGAAGAATTAATGGCGTACGTCAGTGGAGATTTACAGGCCAGTACGGAAAATAGTTGGATTTGGCAAGGTAGTGAGACGGGCATGAATATTGGTGGAAATGGACCCAGCAGTCCAACATTACATGCTGGAAATTCCGATGGGACGACGGTTCTTACGGAGGCTGAAGCGAGGGATTGGGGTGGTTGGGATAAAGTTGAGTATCTTGTTGGTGTTTTGGCTAGGGAGGGTGGTTATGGTCAACAAGGTCCAATTTTAGGTGGTTCTACTGGTAGGGATCCTAGATTTGCTTCTTCTGGTCCTGGACCTAGTTCTTCTGGCGCTTCTTCGGTCACTTCTTCGGGGGCTCCACAGGATAGGAGGGCTGGGAATGAGAGGATGAGCATTACGAATATCATATAAGAGGGATTGAACCTCGAAGTTCGAAGTTCGAAGCGAGGTAGTTATGATTTGAAGGTTTGGAGAACTCATTCATGCCTTACGCGGATGGATACAAGATACGACCTGAACCATGACCACCAACAAAAGCAACAAATTACATCAATTATGTCGAAGCAAGCACGAAAGCATACGACCAAGCATTGAAGGGAGCAAAAGCAAGCAAGCATAATCGAAGCTAATTCTGGATAAGAAAAAAACCTTGTATTACTATTATCATCCTTTCTTCATCCGCTTCTAGGTACACTACCATTCTTGTATGGGAAAAGCCACTTAACACCGTTTAAAGCATAAAGCATATATACAGTAGCACAAATATGGCTAGTAAAGGAAGGATATCTAGTGGTCAAAAACGCGATGATATGATATACCATGCCATACCATGCCATGCCATGCCATGATGGGAATGGATTACATTTCTATGATTGTAAACAATTTGTTTTTAACCCTAAATTTAGTGGTCATCTTTGTATAGGAGTGAGGACGCGCTCCTCACCTCAGTATTTGGTTGACGCGAAGAAAGCAGAAACTGATTCAATGGTTTTTGTGTTATGCACACCCTCGCATACTTATCTGTAGTAGTAGTAGCAGTATACCCGTATTGGGGAGGCAAGCAAAGGAGACAACGAAGGAGCGGATTCGATTATTTGATCATTTGAGTTTGGAGCGGGCGTTTACTGTAGCATTGGGTTTTGTTTTGGTTTGCTTGTTTGCTGTTATTATTACTATTAAGTTTTTTTTTTCCTATTTGTTTTTGGTAACATGATGGGCATAGACAGGTATATCAAATAAAGTGGGGTTTCGGGTTTTGCTTTTTTGCTTTTTTGGTTTGCGGTATTTGCATTTGTTTCGTTGTATTTATTGTCCTTGTATGAATAGGGGCTGGTAGGAATGATACCTTTTTGCAGCAAATAGGGGCGTATAGACACCTCAGTACGAGAAGAACAAGAACCGCGTACCAAATAAATAAAAAGGGGTAAAATATCGCTTAAATTTAACTCACCAGAATGTGTTACAGCACAACCAACCTCTCTTGTGTCCATAATTTTACCTCAGTACTATATTACTCTGCACAATAAAAGAATAGAAAGATAAACTTCTTTTTATATATACGAAGTATGTATAATCTAAATACGCTTAAAAATAACCCCTAGCAAAAGAGAAAAACAGATCCACGCCACACTAAAGCACAAAATATCCCATATCCTTCCGCAGAAATGCTCAAAATTAACAAGTGCGCAAGCCAGGGAATCATTGAAGCTACGTAAAGCAATCTCTCAAAACAAAATAAACCACAAGATGAAATAAAACGAAAATCTCCAACGGAAGAACTCCAGCCGTCCCTCCATCCTTTCATTTTATCATAGCCTACCTATGCGTACCTAACCCTCTCTGAAAACTCCCTGAGCACGATCTCCTTATCTTCATCATCGGGCTTAACAGTCCTCGCCATATCTGTACCCTGAAGCTGGCGAGCTAGGAGAATCTTCGCTTCAGTCGGTGTTGAGTTCAAGGCTTGAATACTCTTGTATGCTCCCAGCATGGAGTATCCGACGAGTCCAAGCATTCCCGCGCCTGGCTTGACGACTACGCCGAGTGAACCTGCTACGAAGCCCTTTGCAAAGCCTTTTGGACCGTCGTTGATGGCACCCATAATGGGTTGAGTGACGATGCCTGTGAAACCGTAGAAGAAGCCTTTCCCTAATCCCTATGATTGAATACCTTTAGCACATGGCATACTTGTCACTAAAACCGCAGTCTCGGTCTAGTAAAAGAGCGGTGGGACACATACCTTAGTAGCAACCCAGCTACCAGTCTTCCAATCCGTAACCTTCTCCCTCTTCGGAAGCTTCTCCCCATACATACTTGGAATAGCATGAAAACCATCCGCCATCGCCACAGGGAGATCAACCGCGCCCTTCACAATACTTCCTCCAACTTTGCTCAGTCCTCTGCCAAAGGCATTTCCAGCTTCGGAGGCACCACTTGGGCCCCCACTACCTTCCTTTCGTAATGTTGATGCTTTCTTGAGTTCGGCAATGGGCTCGGTGAACATCTGCTTTCCGTCTGCAGCAACATCTACCACGGCTCCCATCAGAACAGAAGACCCAGCAGAGAGAGGTTCCCAGCGCTTGTGTTCAATTTCAATGGGCTTCGATTGGTACCTATGAAGATTCCGGTTTAGCTTGGAAACTTATTCGGGCCCTCAACAGGAAATGGAGGGGATCACGTACCGTTTCAATTTCTTCATGTCGATCTTCTGCTTGTCCATCAAAATAAACGCGGCTTTATCGGACAACTTCAAGATAGACTTGTCTGACATCTTGTACTGCCAAACCGCGGGTTTTCTTGGGAGGATATCGCAGCTCATGGCTTTGATGGGTAGGTTTCTATGAAACGACTTGACTGCTTCCTCGACACCATTTTCATAGGACATTTTCTTAGCAATTACCTGCGCTGCTTCAGCTGTCTCCGGGGCTAAAAGCTTTTGAATCGCGGCGATCAATGTGTCGGTATCTAGTTTCTTATGTTCAATGGGACGAGGCCCTGCACCGGCGACAGCAACCATGTTACCCCAAAAGGGTTGACTAGGTATGTCAGTAGAAGCTTCGGACGATGGAAATAAGGAAACCCACTCTCCAAAGAAGGGAACGACGCATGTTGGTCGGCCGTTTGCAAGTCCACAGGCTGTTGTTCCGGCTCCGCCGTGATGAATGACTGCTGATACTTGCTTGAATAGCCATTCTGCGGTAGACTTTTAGCATAAACTCGGTGAAATAAAAACATTGTTCGCGACAGAAACATAAATAAACTTACCATGAGGACAATCGTCGATGAAAAGTACGTTATCTCTCGGCTCATCTGGTAGATTGCTTCCTAGTTTACTCCAGCCTCTGGATACAATTGCTCTTACACCTGCGGTTTCAATAGCGGCTAAGATCATTTCAGTGACTTGTGCTGCGTTTTCCATAACGATACTCCCGAAGCCAATGTAAATTGGTGTGTCCCCTGCTGCAAGAAAATCGGCTATATATTCTGGCGGTGTGTACTCTGGAGCTGCACGGAAGAAGAATCCACAGACGTCTATAGGATTATGTCAGTTGTTGGAAGTGATTACACATGATATCAATGCAACCTACCAATATAATTTGGCCAATCCCTTGGCTTAGGTACAAGAGCTGGAGACCAGCAGTAAGTGAATGGTACTTTGAGGTATTCCGCAAGACCTGGTCCCATCAACGCTCGCACTGGCTCGAGATGCAACGATCTTCGCCGCCACAGATTGATTACATCTGATAATCTACCGAGATGTATTGTCAGCTTTTGGACAGTTATTTTGACTGCGTAAAGCTAAAGCCTGCCCCGATGAAAATATCAAATTCTTACCCTTGCCAAGTCATCATTTCTACCATGCCGTACGAAAGAAAGTTACTCGTCTTCGGATCAGTGGTCTCAGAACGCTGGATGTTAGCCAAAGGATGTGGGAAGGCTCTCGTCGGGGTCCAAGGCATCGTGAACATCAAATGTAAAGGTATTCCAAGCGCCTGAGCACAATGCATGTGAGCAAAACTAGGTGGGTTGGCAATGATTGCCTCAGCAACAAATGGACGATTATCTTTTGGTCCGGGTTCTATGCAAGACCTCCAGCAACCTTCTAGCATTTCGTATACCATTTTTCGTTTCTTCGTGATTTCGCCGGCTCGGATTGTGGAGAATTTTGGAATAATGCCTGGATTATTTACCATGTACTGCAATTTCAGTTAGTTCCGAAACTTTCAACTGGGGAACTAAGGAAATATTTACAGCCATCAGTTGTTCAGGATCTCCTCCAATAGGGAAGAACTCCAACCCAGACTTCCCCACGAAATCTTCAAAAGTATCGTGTATTGCTAGTCGTACCCTGTGCCCGGCACGTTTAAGTTCCTGCCCTAATGCTATGAAAGGCTGGACATCACCTATGTCGACCATTAGCATATACCACCAGTGCTCTTCCACATTAAGACTACGTACCTCGACTTCCAACAACCATGATGACGAGATTCAGAATGGGATATGAAGAGTATGAATAGTCCGGCGTGTGCTCTGTCGTTCTGTAATCAGACTCTTCGAGCTCGACGACGCATGGTAACTCGGGTTCCGGCTCTGGAAGGTATGGAATCTTTGCAGCAGAATCAAAGACCATGCTAAATCGGCCATTTTCTGTTCAAATAATCAGCAATATCATTTTATCCTCAATGAAATTAAAACCATACTTTCTACCTCAGCAGAAACTTGCCCACCTCTGCCTTGAAATCTGAGTTCATATGGCGGAGGCTCCTCCCAATCAATAGTCGAGGCCACGGGAGAATCGAGACCAGCGAGCGAGGAGCCGTCAAAATCATCTTCAGAATGGATCGTATTGTGTGTTGGACTTCTCAGGCCAGACTGCGCCGAGGCATTATCGGGGACATCACTCTCTGAGTGGACGGTATTGAAAGTTGAGCTCCTTGAGTTTGATTGGGTCGAAAAGCTGGTATTGTGACGGTGGACAGATGCAGATGAAGCTGAAGCATTCGAGGCATAGCTGTTCGAGCGAATAGCTGCTTTCTCGTCGGACATTTTTTCGTACCTCGTATCTGTCTCTGGTTATGGGTATGTTTGGACGTCGGTGAAAGAATGTGATGGGGTGATTGATTGCCCTAGGGATTAGCACGGCGGCGTACACAGACTCAAGTGATGGTGAAGAGATAAAGAGACAGACAGAAGAACAGATGAACTTTTGGAGAAGGAGGTCAAGAAAGATTGTGTAATAAAGTTCTACTTAGTGCTAAGTACTGGAGCAAAGGTGCCTCGACGGCGATGTCATCCCAGCAGGCCCCTGCCCATAGCAGTGGCTTCACTGATAGGCAGATCTGCTCAGGGGAGGTTGACAAATGAGGTTGTCAAGACTCGTATCCCCAGCTGGGCGTCGAATCAAAGAGCATGCTGCATTGAGGGTTAAAGTATTTTTGAGTTCTTTTGGGGTGTGTCTCGGTGGGGGCTCCGAGTACGATGAAGGAAGATGCGAAAGCGAACGCGAATTTGCAAAAACAATCCGAGAAGTGGAAGTGCTGCGCTAAGATTGCGCTAGCTCTTATCTTAGCTTCAAGCTCAGCCCTGTCTCGGTAAATCCCGCCTTGTCCAGAACCCCCTTTTCACTTCTTCTATTTCCTGGGCATCCGATTGACTTTATACACTACCTACGGGACATAATGCAACCCAGCAATTAAACCCAATTTAGCTCGAAATAGGCCTTGGCATCCAATGGTTTAGCAAACCTCAAGGTATCAGAAAAAGAAGATTTCAAATCTCAAGCAATACTGACAAAAGTTAAAACTTGTACCGTTGATAGGGGCAATAAGGACAACAATTTATCTCTTAATCGCTACTTATGAGTACCATCCAAATACCTCTCCACCTTCTTACTGCTTTCCACCAATTTCATCGGTCTACGTTTTGTATCATTATGATAGTCGATGAAGGCTTCAGCCCCTCCTCTCGCTGTGGAAATTGAAGTTGGGAACCTAGTGCCCCAAAGTACTAAAATACTTTGAGTAGCACACGTGAGTTTGAGTAATTCGCTCGATTTGAATAATTCACTTGATTTAAATCGTTCTCTTTATCTGAGTAACTCTTTTCACCTAAGTACCAGTAACTCACTTATATACCTAGTGTCCTTTTGGTGTTCCTCGATTTGCGCTTAGTTCGTTCCTCAGCGAGTCTCTTATTTCTTGTCATCGAAGCTTATTCCACTCAAGCATTCTGACCCTTTTTTCCATGCAATTACAAAGCACGTCATCATTGTATTGGGTGGGATGCAGTTCACGTTAGTAGTGCGTTTTAATCCTTTTCCAAACTCGATAGAACTTAGAAACCTTTGTGCCATATTTGGTAAGTTTGTAGATCAAGTGAATGAACCACTTCCCGGGTCCTGATATGTGTATAATGCTATACCTATTTGATATTTGATACATGTTGTAGCGCTGTAGGCTTACTACACTATTAGGTATCTAAATTAAGTAAGTTACCTACCTAAAGCAGGTTAGTTACCTAAATCAACATAGTTATTCAAGTCAAAAACAAGTCAGGAATCAATTCAGCTACCTAAATCAAGTCATTTACCTAAATCAATTCATTTACCTAAATCAAGTCAGTTACTTAATTCAACTTAGTTATTCAAATCAAGTGAATTCCCTTCAAGTGAGTTACTCAAATTAAAAAAAATACTAGCAGAACTCACCTAGCATTGTCCAAATATCAATTTTGGCATGGTACAATACACGTATCAGGACCCTAATGCTAGTTCTTCAACTAAAATGTTTGGTGGCACAGCATGGCTTACCTCCGTAAAGTAGGTAAGCCAGGTAGGTAGCTGTGGCTGTGTTGCTTCCTGCGCCCTAAGTGTACTTGTATAACACTGTACTTCTACAGTACATTAACTGATATTACCTGATCAACCTCACCATATTTCGGTTCGTTGGAGATCTTTTCCAGTACTGTCTTATGATCTAATTACGTCGGTTGTTCAACCTCTTGTTTATCTCACGATGGCGGAATCAGCTTCACAGCCACAAGCAAAAGGAAGAAAACAAGCATCTCCAAAACCGACATCCAACAAAGTCTCAACCTTACAAGATGATGATAATGACGGGCTAGAACTTCAAATTGCTCTCGATTCATTGGCTATAGGAAACCTAGAACCTTTGAAAAACCATCTCTCTCGGATTCAAGGATTAGATCCCCAGCAATACGCGATCCGGAGCAGTCCATTCACAGGTTTACAGCCTGATGCAAAATTATCCTTCATAGGCGAGATGGATCATATCGGAGAGCCCCAATCAGATATACCGACTTCACTACCCAAGCCGCCCAGAGTACAGTTAAACATTCCGAAGAAGATATACAAATATGGTTCTCTTCAACCTGATATAAAACAGATAAGACTAATGCGGCTTGGGCCTAAGGACAACGAAAACATTATTCATACGCTCAAGCTAAAGATCTTCGAATTGAGTCAAGCACCTCGGTTCTACGCACTATCGTATGTTTGGGGCCAACCTGACAAGATTATACCATTGTCATGTAATGGCGAGAGAATTATGATCACGCAGAACCTGTTTAGAGTTATCAATAAGTCATTCGAAAGATATCCAGATGTCTGGCTTTGGGCTGATGGGATCAGTATAAACCAGGATGACTTGATCGAACGTGGGCAACAGGTTGGCATGATGGGCGACATTTATAGTCGCGCTGCGCTTGTGATAGCACATACGGGTCACCATCGGTATAGGGTTCGCCATTACGATTACGATTCAGATCCAGACCCTGATTCAGAATTGACATCCTCGGCAGTAGAAACTAGAGAAACAACCCCGATTATCGGTATGGAGGATTTGCAACTGAACGGAGCATTTCCTAGTGCTCATATCGACAGTAATGATGAAGCAGAACCACCTATAAGTTCTGGAACAAACAATGATTTGGAGAACGCGAGTTTTCCTGACGAAGCACAACCAGCTATCAGTCTCATGAACTACCTCTCTAGAATCTGCGCCGTATGACGCTGAACGAGGTGATGTGGTAGTTATACTCGAAGGTTTTAGAATGCCCTTTGTTCTTAGGACGTCAGGCGACGATTGGAAGCTGGTAGGAGATTGTTATGTTCATGGTATAATGGATGGAGAATTGATCATGCCACTGAAAGACATTGAGGTAGGTACCGATTCCGAGGTAGCCTAATGTGGAATGATGGCTTCTATAAGAGACACAAGGCTCCTCGATTGTTTAAAGAAACCTACAACGCATTTATTGTCTAGTTGAAATATCAACATGGCGCTCATTACAAGAGCCTTTATCGGCTGCATGTCACTTCTTCTTTCTTTGATAGCATCAATTACGAGCGCAGCACCACTATCTATTTCACAATCATCATCATCAGGCTCGGTGGCACTATTAAATCGAGCTGTTGACTCAAGCTGCAGTTTCGAAGGCAACTCAGATCTTTACGGTTTAGGAATCCGTGCGGGAATATACTTACAGTGGCTGTCAAGTTTACTTGCAAACTGGTGGAGTGCAGATTCCGTACTCGATCTCCTAGCAACTAATACCATTTTCCTGCTTGCAATATTTGTAGCGCTGACCATCAGTACAGCTCAAGGACTATTAAGAGATGCAGAATTTGTTATTCTCTTGCAGATATGCTTTGGATTCTTGTTTTCGGTATCGACTACTTGGGGAGGGTACGAGCACGAACTGACGGTGGAAATTTTCTGCACTTTCCATTGTTTGCGACTACTTTCAGAGCCTGCCTTTCTACAGCAATTTACTTCTACAATATCTGGTTTTGGTTCCGAGGTGTTGACAACTTCGATACAACAACCTGCCATGCTTTAGGATTTTTGTTTTCGTCCGTGGATATTCACGCTCGTGCTAGGACATTTCTCCAAATAATGGCCGTTCTTTTCGCGACCTTCAATGGAATATCGACTCTAGCGGAGATCTTGTTGTGTTACTGGAACTGGTTTTTTTACACCGCGGTTGCCGCTACACTTGCATCATTCACTGTTCTGCATAAAGCTCTTCACTCAAATAGCAGCATTCTCGTTATGGATGGGCATATCTCCACTGTAATTTTATCCCTCTCCAGATATGGACTTGCTGTTATTGTTGGTACTCCTTGGCTTAATATGAACATGGACACCGGTGTTAGACTTACACGAGCACAATCTTGGATATTAATTGGACTCTCAGTGGTTTTATTTAATATGATACTTGTTGGTGGATGTTGGGCAGTTGCTTCAATCTGCTGGGATGTGATTGATCGTGTTTTTCAGAAATTGAAGGACCTCACTGAGGCACTTTCAAGGCACTCATAACTGGGCGGAGTAGGGTTCGCTACTCAAAAAAATATTCCGCCTTCGGAAACATTGAGGGGAGACCAAGAAGCGGCTACCTCAGTAATAGAAGAAAACAAAAAATGATCCAACCAGTTACAGATCCATCGTCAGGATGTATTCCCACGGCAGAGGCTGAAATGGGTAAAACTTCGGGAGACCCTGATTCGGAGCCCGATAAGAACGACCAAGATATCCAAGTGCAGTTAGACGCTATGGCTGAGCAAAAGGAGAAGGCCTCACCATCTCGACTTCAGAAGATTTTCGAGAACTTTAAAGTATCTATATGGATCTCGGCAGGAAAGAAAAGTAATTGGGTAGACGTCCATCACAATATGCGTTTTCTTCCGGTTGTAAACTTCGATTGTTTTTTCTGGTCCGTATTGGCCATTGAGCTTATGTTAAAATGGAATCATATTACCAACGTCTATACCATTAAGTCTGTTGGGTAGCTGATCCCTTTTGTCATCGGCGTTGTGGGATTCATCAACCTTCATAGAGCAATATCAGTTGAGCAAAGCCAGCAGTGGCTCTCAAAAATGGTTCTGGTAGGCGCCCTGTCTCAAATCTTAAGAGAAGAATCACAACTAATCATGTAATCTTCAGGACTCCTTCCAATTTGAGACGAGTGTGAGGGAGGATCTATCAAAAACACAAACACCAAGGCGGCAAATAATAGTGAGTTATATGTCTCAATTTTCGAGGTGTTCACTTTTAATAGCCTTCTTAGATTAGTGACTTCGATAGAGAAATGTACAAAGCTGGTGGATTATCAAGCTACAGTTCCATCAAAGCAGAATTAAGAGCGATAAAAGACACGCCTATGGGTCAGCAGTCGATTGGCCAACAGATGTTTTCTCTTATAGAAGAAGATGCAAATACTCCAGATACACCGTATGGTCCCTCTGACAAGAAAACAATAGCCAAAAAATCGTTGAGAGCAGTCCAGAACGCCTTTGCTGCTCGAGCCCAAGAATCAAGTGAACGCAGAAGTAACTCAGATAGATGTTGTTTTCTTAGACGAATTCGCAAAGAAGATATGAGCAAACCACAAGTCGCTTTATACGAGCAGCTTCATTCAAGTGGGCTCAATCCTCACGCACTGGAAATGCGATGGCTAAATTGGCAACTACAATCCTGGTGGAGGCACTTTGAAGAGCGGAGGATGATAAGAAAAGTGTTAAAGGCCAAGTCCAAGCTTACTATAGAGTAAGCTATCGTCTCGGAGAGTGTTAAATGAAATTTCCATTTCGTCGGCGAAGCACGTGGAAGAGGATGGTCACGTAAACTTTCATCACTAATATAAGTCGTATACTGGTATTATAGACTCAATTGCATAATAAGATTTCTCAATTGTCTAGTCGGGAAGGGACAACTTAAATCTTATGAAAAACATCTCCTAGATAATCAAGCGCTCCTATCGGTACCCCCAGATGCCTCAAAATGCAATACCCTGTGGTCAGATGAAAATGAAAGTTTGGAATTGCAAATTCAGTCAGATATGTCTGCCCACTCTCGAATAGAAAATTTCCCACCTTCGACTCCAATATAACTGAATCAGTAGCGACCTTATTCGCATCTAGGCTCGACTGGTCAACAGATCGGAGGATCTCGATTGTGCGGGTGATACGAGACTGAAGTTCGGGAAATGTTGTCTCATTGTCGTCGAGAGTAATGTCTGGGAGTGAGAGAACACGGACACAGAAAAACTTCGCGGTGTTGGACATCGATTGGACTTGGTAGGGAAGACTGGTCCAGGGAAGGAGTAATGTCAGTCTCGATGTAGCAGAATGAACAAAGGGATCCGAAGTATATCACAATAGTGGGTAGAATCTGTAAGCGAGGATATACTTACGGTTTCATGTCATCTCTCAACCTGAAGGCCAATATATCGTCATGCTTCATGCCGTTTTCATCGGCATAGGCAACAGCCTTGTCAAGGATTTTAGACATATTGTTGAGGTATTTGATCATTACAGGGATGGATTGATCATAAAGAGAAGACATTTTGGCGTTGATTGGGTGGGCTGGAATTGATGCAAAAGTTCGAATTGGTTGTAAAGATAAAAGTGTGGGAAGAGAAAGATTGCGGTGGCGTAGTGCTGTATAAACGAGTCGAGTTTGGACTTGAAAAGAGGTGCTTTTGTGAAGTATCATTTAACAGAACATAAAAGACTTGAGGGCAGACAGTGTAAATTTGGAAGTTGGCAAGAGCCTTTAATCACCAATATATACTACATAGCTAGATTGTCGGATGAGTGCTGGGCTGTTAGTGCTGATTAGGAGACATAGCTTGTCATCGCTAAATCAAGCTATGCCCGCTTGTGCATCCGCCCCTTGCATATAGTCTTACTGGTGGCTTACTGGTGGAACTTCATAAAACCGAACTGATTACTCACCCTATTTTTTTTTTTGGATTGGTAATGGTGGTTTCCAAAGGTGCCCGCCGTCGTCAGCCAAACGAATGTATCTTTTTTTCTGCACCGCTCACTAGACAGCGGCCGATCGGGTAGACAAACAGGACAATTTTTTTGTTACAATTTTGAGAAGTTCGAGCGCGGGAACGGATCTTGCCGTTTCCTCTCTAAATACGGCTATTGAAAGTGACTTCCGCAGATCCGTTGTCAACACTGAGTGTTCTGGCGGCATCCCCAGCCATACTAAGGGGTCCTGATACGCGTACAATGCTAAAATTGATATTTGAACAATGCTATATGAGTTCTGCCAGTATATTTTTTTTTAATTTGAGTAACTCGCATGATTTAGGTAATTCAATTCATTTAAATGACTGACTTGTTTTCGATTTGAGTAGCTTACTTGATCTGGGTAACAGACGTAAGTAACTTACTTGATTTAAGACGTGAGTAGTTCACCTGATTTAGATACCTAACAGGGCGGTAAGCCTAAAGCACTACAACGTGTGTCAATTATCAATTATAGCATTGTAAGACCTTACACGTATCAAGACCTATACTAAGACTGTCCTTGCAGTCCTCTAAATGCTTCCCATCATCCCAATCTCAAATTTTCGCTCCACAGAATATTGATAATATATAACACATCAACCCAAATGGCTCAACCATTAACTTTGCTAGCACAGAGTGCGTACAAGGTCTTGCCAACTACGAAGATACTACCATTGGTTTAGACCTTTAGACCAAGTCTATCTAGCATACCGGCATGTAAGATGGTCTCTCGTAACAGGGGCTTTTATCAAGGTATACGGCTGTAAAATTTGCACTGTATTCTGTTGTTGCTAGCCGTATAGTACTGAAATCGAGTTTATTCCATAGGAGTGAGAACTCCTAGCTAAAAACTACTTATCTACCTCGCCTCCCTTACCCACCTTAACCTGCCAGATATTAATAATAAATCAGCATTGCTCACCTCTCTGAACAAAACATAGTTTGTTGAAGCTGCTATTCAGGGATAATACAGGTTGTTCTATGTTTTAAAGTTTAGAGTGTGTTGTAAAGCTCTTATATAAAGTAGACTTTTCATTGCTAAATAGGTAGTACCGCATTTACTCGAGCGTACTAAGCTCTCTTATTTCACAACTACGTCCCTTTCATCATCAAGCGTGGCATTCGATTTTCAAGTTAGAACACTTTATATTAGAAGAGAAATCAATTAGAAATGGAGTTCAGAATTGTATTAGGCAGCTATTATTGCTTAAGCGAGGGTGAGGCTAAGTAGCGACACGTGCAGTCATCGACGCTTCTATTCGATATCCAAGTGTGTAATATTACCAGCGCCCTATTGAGGCTGTGCCTAGCTGCCTAAATCGCCAGAATTGCATGTACAGCCTGCTAAAATTATTGATAAAACAACGACCCATTTCCCACTCCCGAACTCACCGCACTATTACGTGATACATCCAAACCAGCGCTATTTCCCAAGACTTTATACTAGCCTTATCTACTTCATTGAACTAACTCTTCATACAATGCCCCTCTACACCATCAACACTACCATACGAGATGATCGTAATCTCGAGAGATCTCTGCATAAAGGACTCGCATCTTTACACGCACAGACGTTCGGTACAGATCCTGCCGCTGTACGGGTGCAATTTGTGATCTGGCCAGAAGTTGTTAGATATGTATGGAATTCACTTTCCTTTCATGCAACAACAAAAGTTTCAATCCCCCACACATCCTAACCAGAACCCAAAACTTAGGGAGGTTACGGATTCAAACCAGCAAAGGGTATATTTAGTGTCGAAAAAGCTACAGAGTATCTCGTAGCAGAAATTGCTTTTCATGGTACCGCTGAGGAATGGAAGAGTTATTGTAGGAAGATACTTCAGTTGTGGAGAAGTGTGTCGCATGTCAGGCTTAGATCTATTTATCTCCGCCGGTTGGAATTTGAATTTGAAGTTGTGGATGAAGCGGCTGAGCCGAATGGGAGGCTGATTGAGCAGCCCAGGACAAAAGGGGATGGGCATGAGAGTCTACCGAGTTATTAGGGTTGATTGGTTGAGTGGAGGACAAAAGGTTCTGTGGGAAGGTGGATGGATTTTCATTTTTAGTTTTGCTCACTAGTCAACGATCTATACCTTACATACTAACACCTTACGTTCTAACCTATATCTCATAGGAACATAAAAAATACCCTGAAATAGAGCCACTGCTACGTGAACCATACGGATTGTAACCCCCTTATTTGAGCAACTCATTTAATTTGAGTAACTGACTTATCTGAGCAACTTACTTGGCTAGAGTAACTCACGTGATTTTTGTATATGATTCAAAGCTTGTTTCTTCTTTCCTTTTTCTTTTGCAAAGTAATACTTTGAAGGCAATTATAGGACTGGATTTGCACCCCGGTACAAGTTTAGGCGAGATTGTTTGCATGTAAAATGCTTCCTAGGAGACTTCAACTAAACAATCCCAATTACCTCTCTAGTTTCACTTACATATTATGCTTTCCAAGTGCCTGTTACTTTTCACTAGAAATTCCCAATTGAAATTTAAGGATAGTACCTCAACCGCTTCTAGTTCTTTAGTTGACTATGGTGTATCCGTCAAACATCACAGCTCACAGGTTATACAATACCCAGGGTTTAAAGATGTATTATTGAACAATCGTCTCTGGATAGGACCAAGTAGTGTCAATGGAATAAATATTACTTGGACGCATTTTAGCCAGAGGGATGACTTGAGCTGTGATGCACCTGTATCTGAAATGACGCATAACAAATGGCACAACATGTCCAGCTGTGTCTCTTCTACTGCGGGCTGTCATTTAACATCGCTACCACAGCAGCTTTTATTCTGAGTCTATTTAATACCTAAATATACTCTGAGAAAATCCAATATGTTTATTTTTTGCAACACCTCTGGTGCCAACATTATTGTTGTTGCCATTCTACTAAATTTAGAACTAGTAAAACAATAGAAAATTTCTGTGCGCTGCTCTTCTGGCCGTGGAATACTTGCTATCACCCTTACACCAAGAAACAAGCGTTAAATAGTTAGCTCTTAAGGACTTACCATCAAACAACCACAGCAGAATTTGTCGTAGCCCAAAGGAAACCCCTCCTCTTATTTCCAAACATACCATCCTGCTATCTCCCATCTCCGACCCTATTCTTCTCCTTAACAATTCCCAGTCCTTCTAAATTCCCTCCTCTAACCGCCTCCTCTCCAAAGAAATACAGCATTCACCCTCAAAACCACCCCCGAAACCACTCCCAAATCCTCCAATCAACCCTCTTCCACCTCAGCAATCAAACATTTTTCCTACAGGCAAGCTTTAAACTACCTAAATAATTAACCCAAATAACTTATCTAGAAACCATACTACAGTGAGCTTATCAAATAAGTACTAGCTAGATGTTACTTAAAGTAAACATTTACCTACCTAAAAAGTTATATTATCTAAAGAGAGTATATAGGTAACTTAAGTTACTTTCTAAATCTAACTACTATAAGAATTAGTTTATAAGAGGCCATTTTAATTAGGGCAAGTGAATTACCTAAATTAACTAAGGTACTTAAACCTATCTCTTATATCTAAATAAAGATCTATATAAAAATAATCTCTTATAAACTAATTCGTACGGTACGTCTGTTGCTAGTGTAGTCACGTAGTGGTGCCTGCATTTTATAGAAGGGTGTCCGGTTTCTATGCTTTGCGGTTTCTATAGACTCGGATTATCAGATTACACAATTACCTAGACATGTCTTTCTCAAGTGCTTTATTAATAGAAAGCGGATGATAATTATAGATGATTACCCATGTTCACTAATTAGGTAGAAGTCCGCATAACACATAGAATGGCCTCAACTAGAATACCACCTTATATACACCTCTTTCATCCAATGTATCATAATCCTACCTCTATATTGCCAACTATTCCCTACCCAAAAACGATACACAAACCCCTCCCGTCACAGACATCCTTCCAATCCACCTCAACACCGTCGTCCTTTCCCTTCCAAACAACTTGCACAACCTCCCATGCCTTCCCAATATTGTTCATCCCCTGCCTCCTCTCCGTCCCCTCAAATGCTTTCCTCGCTAAACTCCTATCTTCCTCGTTAATAGCTTCACAGGCAGCTACGAAGAGAGGCCAGAGGAGAGCAGACATAGGACCACCATGTTTGACGACGTTGGAGCAAGCGATTAGGGAGAGGTGCGTGTGTTTTTGAACGTAGGAGTGCGTCGAGGGGTACGAGTTGATGGTACGGTAGAGGTAGATAAATGCTGAATGGCGGTAGGCTTCTGCGTTTGCGAGAATACTGAGGATACGTGCTTCTTCGACAGGATCTTCTTCCTTCAGAAGCACTCCATCTTCACCTATTCCAATTAGTGCTGTCTTTGACGCAATAGCTGGTTGCCAGTTTTTGAGCGCGTTTTTGATAGCTTGAGACGTGCTTTCAAGTTCTGTTCGGAGGACGGTGGCTTTGCTAGTTTCACCGCTGGCAATCGCTGCTTCAAGGGAAGTCTTAAATGACAGTAGATGCGAGAGGCGGTGGATTATTGGCCACAAGTCAGTAGACAGGCCGAGGAGTGTATCGACAGCACTGAGAGGGTTGTGGTCGGTGCCTTCCGAAGCCATTGGCAGGGGAAATGGCGTAGCTGTGGGTTGAGAATTGGCATTTGGAGATGTGCCAAGAGAAAGTGCTGCGATAACATCATAAAATCGGAACGCCTAAAAGTGTCAGGATTAAGTAATAGATTACGGACTCGGAAAGACTTACTCGCTCTAAGAAGAGACTAGTGGGAGAGGACGATACTTGGGGGTGAGATTTCATGATTGTCATCGCCCCTTTGAGATGCCCATTGACAATATTAGAATTCCCGCGTTGAACAAGCTAATTTCTAATTAGCCACTGTCACTGATACAGCATAGACTTCAACTTACTACTTCATAATAGACAAGTAACATGATAGCGCCAAGAACTTCTTCTCGATTCGACTGTTCATTTTGGTCGATGAGTTGTGCGAGTCCTTGTAGAGCTTTGTTATGAAAACCCAGAGATTTCTCTTCGTTTTCTATTCCTCTGTACTCTAGATGGGCACTCGAAAGTGCAAATATGGCATTCATGACTGGCGAGCTCGCGTGAGACAAAGGTAACACGAGTTGGCGAAAAGGATTCCCGGTATCTTCCTTGAAAACAATAAGATGCGACAAGACATTGCAGAAATGATCCACCAAAGCTCTTCTGTTTGTCTTCTGTGTAAATTCCTCAAAAACTGGTGCGCTGAACTCAAGGAGGGGGGATGCAACTGGGGAAGGCGCAATCATTGCTAGGTCTGGATATTGACTCCGTGACCGGACCATGGTTGTCACAGGAACTTGGCTTTGCGTCTGTTCGGCTCGAATGACTTCTTCAACCTCTTCGTCGTTCTCATAGGGAACGTCCCATCCAACTCCCGATATCTCAGATGCTGGATATTGATACAGCGAACCATCCTCCCATTTATCGATAACATTGAACTCGGACTCGATGGGCGATATTTGCGCGTATTGACTCGCCCATTGTTCATTATATATTTTCGGAGACCCGCCGTCGCGTGAGAGGGCTGATTCAAAGACTGAGGACCGTCTCCGCTTGCGCGGTTTTACTGCTTCGTATTCGCATTGTAAAGATCGTTCTGTGCACCGGTCGCATTGCGGGCGTTGTTCGTTACACTTCTTCTTCTGTGAGAATTGTTGTTAGGAGCGCTAAGGGTCTGTGATAGCGATATTTAATACCTTTTCTTTACTACTCTATGTTAGTATATACTCAATTTATGAAGTCGAACTACTTACCATCGAATACAGCCTTTCATAAGCCTTAGTGTCAGCATTTATCCTAACCTATGCCTTTTATTCGAAGCTTACCTGCTCTTGACCGCTTCTTCGGGGCCTTAGGAGCTGCGCGTCTTGTATAGAGGAGCATGCTGCCGTTGAAAGTCGTTCAATGCAACCATCCTGTCGTCACAATATAGTTGCAGCGCTATTGCATACTTCGTGGATGTCAGAGAAGCTCTAGATCTTGGGGAGAAGAAGTTTAAAAGTGCAATTCCGGAGATGCGGGGTGGCTACAGGGATACGAGTGCCTAATAATCCACGAAGCAGGCCACGCGATGATGAAAAAAACACCATAACCAAACAGGAAGCTACTCACGGTAACTGTGACCTGCTTGTGCCTTATATTATCCATCGGTCCGACAAGAAACCGGCGGTTTATCGACGAGAATCATGCTCTATTATTCTTGTAAAGAGAGAGAGACATAAAAAAGAGTACTTTGGAATGACTTCAGACGATTTCGCGATCCGTGGTGGCAATTGACATGGGGGCTGTTTTTACCCTCTACCAAGATATGGGGCGGATTCTTCCGCTGCTCCGTTTATTGGAGCGCAAACAACTTCCCCAGACTTTCCTTCCCAATTCCAGATATGATTATCTGCAGCCCAACCATACGGTATTATCCGTCTGTTCCTGGCTACTGTTGCATTACGTATGCCCAATTCTGGTGACGCAGCTTCAGAAGTAATCTCAAATTCCTGTTAGAATCCCCAGTGTACCAATCAACAGCTGCCCTCAACTACAGCCAATTCATCCAAGAACCCAGTCAAGCCGGTTTGTGACGCGCCAGCATCGACAGTATGTGGGGGATCTGTAAGCTGGGTTGCATTCTCGAAAATGCATCTCCTATTCGTTGGCCCTGCAAGTTGCATCTGATTTTCCGGATGATTTATAGGTGTGGGGATCGAGTTTGCACTGAAGTACCAGGTACACATAGCTCTAGTTCCTGTCATGGTGACAATGTTAGAGGATTGATGGTGCCGAAATATGCTATTAGACCAATCAAATGTGCATAATTGTAAAGATTATCAAGTGTTTTCACGTTGTTCCCTAAATGGCCCCGCTTCTGGAAATCCTGGGAGCTGGCTAAAAGAAATTCCAGCTCCATGAACAGAACCGTGTCTCAATTGTGCATTTGACATTTCAGTCAAAGGCACGTTCTCAAAGTCTCCTGATGGTTCCCGCTGTTCATCAATATAATCGAGTGGCTCGTCATGATAAGCCAGTGCTGCAGTACTAGGTGATTCGGACTTCCTCCGGAAAACATTCATCCCAAGGCTTTGCAGGGCAATTTGAAAACTTCGTCTTCTGTCACCATCCGGCCCGGCATCCAGCTCAGCAAGAACGCTTGAACCACGACTTCGCTGACTTTGCTCACTAACTTCGCTCAGGTTCCTAGTGTGTTGACTCGGTCTGCGTTGTTGCTGACTCTGATCACTTGCATCACTATAATTTCTGCTGTGTTGACTCGGTCGATGCCCAAAACGTAGATTCTGATCTCGTAAGTCTTCATGTGGCGGGATATCGAAATATCCTTGTCCTGAATTTCTTGATTCCGAATTCGCGATCGCTTTGTAACCTCGAGGGGAACGGTTGTGCGACGAGGGTGGAGAACGGGGTGAGAAGGGGGAGATAAAGGGTGGTGAGATCTCAGTGCTATCTAGTTCAGGGCTGTAGATGGTTGATGGGTGAGATATGCGCCGTTTGCTGCGTGGGTCACCGTCTTCAGATGGCGACATTAGGAAAGGATCGTGTGACATAGCGTCGAAGTCGGTAGTATCGCGAGACCTTTTCGTATACGACTTTTTTGTTTGATGTGTATGTGATTGTCCTGTGGAAGACTTTGATCTCTTCGACTTTGCTGATTCAGATGTTTTGATGGCTATATTGAGGCGTCGGAGAATTACGCAGGTTGCTATTAAAACAACTAAAAGGAGGGCTATAGCCCCGCCTATAATTCCGCCAATTTCTGGCGTAGTCAAACCATTTGTTGGTGTACTGCTTGCAGCGGTCTTTGGAATGGGCGTCGCCGACACTCCGACTTTGGGAAGTACTGACGGTGCGAAGGATGACGTTGCTGTTACAGTGGGTGCTTGTGGTCCCGCTGCAGTGACAACTGTACTTGTAAATGTGTATGTCTTGGAACTAGAAGTTGTCGTGAATGTCTCGGTCAGAGTGAAGGTTGTTATATCGGTTGAGTAGCAGTTATCAAGTCCACAAGCCAAGCCAACTTTGCAGCATCCGTAGTTGAGGGAGGCTGGACACAAGTATGAGTTTGCTCCACATGTTTCACTATAAGTCACTCCAGGCAGAGGACTGCAGCCATTTTTGTAACACGAATAGCTTGAGGGACAGCACCCACCTGCTAATGGTTAACCCGGGTCCAGTGTGCAGCGAGTACGTACTTACCTCCTTCATCAATACCACAACCGATATATCCTGATATTCCACAAGCTGTTGCTGTAGTAGTTGTTGTAGGATAACAGCTGCTAGTGCCGCACGAGCGGTCTGAAGGACAACAGCCCCCATTGAGCGATTGAGGGCATAGCTGATAATCAGTTGGACACTCAGACGCAGCTCTTTTCTGCCCTTGAATCGCCTCATGTATCCGATCCCATTTGTTGGATCCCAGTTTCCGTTTGAGTGACTGCGCTCGAATGGGCTCTACAGCAATCCACAGAAGCACCCAAGTTTGGGACTTCCATAGCCCACGCATTTTGGGCGACAGTCACACCTTGGTCGCGAACAACAGTAGTATTCGATTCCAGGTAATCAAGGCCACCGACAATTGCTGTCGCGAACTTGGTCTGTTCTCTCCATAGGCATGCTGTGTGCTGGGACTGTATCCTGCGCCCACACCTTCCGCACTGCGATTATTGCAGTGGTAATGTTTCTGTGTGATCCAGCTTCCAAACCACTAGGTACCAGACGTGTCTCGGGGAATAATAATAATTAATACCAGGCTGCGAAAGCCGTATATTATGATGAAAAGGGACGATAATGAAAAAAGAAAGGATAAGATCAAGAGGTCGCCGAAAGCCCACCTAAATGTAAGCCTAGGCCCCAATCTATTGACCCCAATAGCACATCACTGTACGTTACGACCATCGGGACGCAACTCAGCCTCATCGTGCATCCATTAAGCGCGATAGATATCGTCCGTTTTGCTTCATTGGATAGACCTCTTTGGAAGAAGCCGTATGGCACACCAATCTGGTCTGTAAGTTGCGCGAGAGGGCGCCATGAATAGTCTAGAATGTGTGGTACCGCTGTCAGCTGGAGCAAATACTTTGTGGCTGGAAGGATGAGATGATGTGGGATTGGTGAGATTGGTGAGATTGTGGATAGCGTATGCTTAGCGTTGTGGTGAATTCGACGTGGCGCGTCTAGCCAGGGGGTTGATACGGCACGTGATAGATAAAGAAGTGGTACCTAAGGTACTAAGTATCGGGACCCCTGAATGAACCTTATTTCCGGTGTGCGGTCACCACCAAGGAAAATAAGGTATTTATAGAGTTGTTTAAAGGCAAGTTTGTTAGGGCCTTGGAGGCCGAAGATACGATAGAGCACCTACCTAGCACCTACCTACCTACCTCCTTACTCCGTATTTTAGTATGTCTGCACAATCTAGTCCTAAGACCGAGTTCTACAGCTAGCAGTTAACTATCGTAATGTAAGATTATACTATCCCCCCCTGAATTGAGGTTTTTTTTTTTGCCCGTGAGCCCGCCAAAAAAAACCTCAATTCAGGGGGGGGGGGGGATTAGTAGGACACTTTAATATAGCAATTATTCGGTGCCTAACAAGATTTCTCTATTTTAAACTAGGTACGTACCACATCTGACATGTTACGTGATTGACATGTTATGTAAGCCCAGGCTTTCGGTGCTTTCGGTGAGTGTGCACGGGTAATACACGTACCAAAATTCAACATTAATTCAACATCAATTCAACAACAAATTGATATAACTTTAAATCAAACTCACGTAGCAAATGACAAAGTGTTGATTTTGTACTGAATTTGTATTGAATTAAATTCAAATATTTTGGCAGTGGTTTCGGTAGTACTTTAGTTATGTGGCCCGTGCACAAATCCCAATTGTCGTATCACCCACCTACAAAGTACGGCTAGCGAACGACTCGCTTTTCCGTCACTCCAAACAACCTCCCATCGCCACAACTCCAAATTCATCAACTTCATCACCACCACTTCCCATAAAACTACTTACATAAATCAATTAGTATTGATTGCAGAAGAGAAATAATTATTGTTTGCGCAATAGTAGCGTAGACTTACGGGATCTCTGGGATTTGGAACTGGTTTTGGTTTTGGTTGTTGTGATTGAGGATTGTCGTTGTTGAAGTTGACAGCGACGACGACCATGTTTTGGTGACGAAACATCGTGAGAACCTCAAGATGAACCGGATGATTGCGACCGAGAGTATCTACGCGAGAGGAACGTCAATATTTATTTATTTTACGATGAAAATTTTCCTCTGCCCAGAATTGGGTATCAATTGTCACAGTTCTGGAGTAACCGCTGCTCACCTTTGATGAGACAACGAGGAGAGTTCTTCGTAGATTATTAGTATAGTCTGAGCTGATGATATTGCTGTGATAGAGAAGAAAACAGAAGAGAGAGAAGGAGGTGAGCAGCTGGGACATCAGAGGGTTCTTATACGTACGTCCCATCTGAAGCCGGCGCTGCTTCAACAGTATTCCACACCGGTATAGGGCCACACAGCGTCAACGGCCAATAATCGGGAGCAGTCGACGGACACTTCCAATGATTCTTCGTGGCTGTTGTTACGGAATGGAGAGGGAGTCTCCCTCGGAAAGCAGGACTTAGAAGGCTCCGGGAACGATTCTGACGTCCATGCAATGTTGCAGCCACCCACAACCTCCCAGAAATGATATGCATGGTCATTTTGACTTGACACTCTCATTATGAGGCATAGCTGCATCAACTCGACCTGGATGAGAGTATCATGTTGGTCTTTGTTCTAGAAATCGGGACTTGTTCCCTCGGACGAGCTATGTAACACCTGATGGGCCAACGAGAGAGCAAACCTGCCACCCATGCGGTCTCATTATCGGGAAATGCATATAGATCACTGCAAAAACGCCTAACCAGAATTCAACCCGGTCAGAATCTGTCCGGTGAATCGGGAAGGCACAAGACGGTTGCCCGCATGTTATATGTGGTATATGTGGTATATGGGGTTTATGTGATATGTGTGATATGTGTTGTCACGTGCTCAAACAGGGAGTGATTTGCAACCAATGGACTTTCTTAGAACTATTCTTGCAGGTCGTGAGCCTTGATTTGAACAGATGCCTAGGTTAGCAATTTGTCTATTTATGCATTCAGTACAGCTGTTCAAGTTTCCGGCGACAGCCATAGTCCAGAGATACAGTTCTTACTTCATGTCCATGATTAGCGTATTTGATTCACGTACTGAGTTTGGCAGCAATTTATGATAATCCCATCCAAAATGGACCTACATCAGTTCCGATCCACTTTTCCTTCTGCTGACTTAAAGTACTCCAAGTTTTTAACAGTCCCTTCTAGCCTATTCTCATGCCTTGAACTTCAATGGCCCTTACAGATTGAAATGATCTACCAACAACTGTGGTTATGCCAATATTGTCTCTCACTATTCAATTCCTGAGCATACTCGTTTTCGAAAACCGTCTCTACCATCCTAAACCATCTTGTATTTGGGCCAACAACTTGCATTCTTCAAATAAATAGACCAGGAGATTCTGCCATTCTTTACAAGATATTTCTCATATTTACATCTAAAGGAGCTGCTTCCAAAACTTTATGCATCTGTAAACGGACCATATTGAGGGGTTGTAACCAGACTACGTGAAAACTTGTGCCATAGCTTGAGTGAAATTTGTACGAGTCAGCTTCTCAGTCCGTTATAGCTGAGGATTGCGCTTCATATTAGCAGCAATGACAGCCTGTTTAAGAACTTTTGAAAACCAATAGTGGATCCCATCAAGTTCTTGGTCAGGACTCTGAATAACGGTGTTTGATTTTGAAGTTACTGTGTTAAGTGCTCTTGAAGAGAAATTTTTGAATAGCTATCTATTGAGTTGCGTTGGTGGACTTGAATAACTCACCTGATTTGAGTGATCTACTTGATATATAGCCCTAGTCAAATAATTATTTACAGAGCAGTCTCTAAAATAATAACCAAATAACGTGAAATGGTGTTGAATCGAAATTTGGTTGTTTTGCACATCGTAGGAACAGACTGAGTCACTTCCGATTGGCTTGCTAGTTTAAACCAACCCCCCCTTTTTCAATCTGTAGCGGCTATTGTAATCGTTCGATGGTTAAGCCACTAGTACAGTAAGTTACAAGCGCAAGGCCTACATCCCTACAACTAGTTGGATTTTGTATCTTGCTCAATGCTGCAGAATGCTATTGTTGAATTAAAATAAGCGGAATTTTCAGGATTTTGAATTTTTGAAAATTTTGATAATCTACATGCTCAAGTTCTCTCTGTTGAGATTTTAGGTGAAATAACAAAAGGGGAAGGCTGCCTTGCCTGGTGAGAACGGATTGTCATGGGTCCAATATTAGCAGAATCCAGCATCATCCTGAAATATCAGCCCCATAAATCTTAATTCCTTTCTCGGGGTTTTGTTAGAGTTTCCAAGGCAGTCCTTACCCTCTTAACCTCCGAAACACATTGTTGGATTGTCTGACCTCCTGGTAATAATCACTCACCCTCCCCAAACTTATTTTCTCTTATTTTCTTCAGCACTACAAAAGTCTTGTCTTCATTCAACGTCAGCCTCATAACAAAGAAACCTTATTACAATGACGTCAAATCCATAAAATAACACCATATATATAACTCTCTCTTCAAAACTCATCCCAGGAAACTTCGTAAGATCCCTAATCCTTCCTACACCAACCAATACAAAACCAAACACAAATTCCTAACACCACCTTAGCACTGGGCAATATTCGTCTCATCAACAGCACCAAGCGGCGACATCTATCACGCCACCAAAGACAAACACGGAAAATAGAAATTATCAGTAGAATCAACACCAAACATCTTAAATCCCCTAACTACTTTAATAATCTACTATAAGATTAGACCGATATCAATAAAATATTCAAGAAGTTCTATGAACCCTCGACCACAATAGCGGTGATTTCAGTGAGAGTCTAAATTCTCTGATTTCTTAAATAAGTAGGAGGTAGTAGGCCTTTATATACAAGAGCTGAGCATCAAATTGGAGCCTGATTTCCATATAAAATAAGGCATTCCGGATGTAGCGGCATTGCGCGTAGAGTGCTACAATAGAAAATAAGGTTGTTGAGCAAAAGGCCTGAAAGAGAAAAAGCAATTATGGGTAGAATGAGAATATACTGACACGTTACAAAACGTGACAAAAATGGGCCTTAATGGCTGATAAGTTCACTTGGTGATGTTTTTGTAAGGTCCTGTTTGTCTTGTTGATGGAGGGAAATCTTCGAGGAGGGCGGCGGGAGAGTTTGATGATAGGGTTTGGTGTGTTGAAGCTAGTTCGGGTTTAAGGAGTTTGAGGCTTGTTAGTGTGTGCGCTAATGTTGGTAAGTTTTGTTGTCTTTTTTTCTTTTTTCTTTCTGTTTTTGTGAAGATGGTTTGTTTTTGCCGAGGTTTTTTTTTGATGTTGGTGTAAAGATACGATTGAGAGGAATGATGTTGAGGAGGTGATTCGTTATGCTCCGGGTGTTGAGACTGCTGTCCATGAAGTGGTGGTTGTGGGGACAGGTGTAGAGTGATTGAGGATTAGTTTTGAGACGAATCTGTTTTGGTGAAGGAGATATCTACTATAAGAGAGCAAATGGCTCTTCCTACGTTTTGCTCAATCGAAGTCTTCTAAGTATATTCTTTGTTTTGTAGCAGATTTTATACAAAGAGGTATTTAAGACAATCTTATTCCTTTTCTATTTTCCTAAACTATAAAGCAGTAATTCCGGTTTGTTTTCCTTACAAAGTAGGTACTTATGTTAGGGAGACAAGTACTGCAGGAAATGTTTGTTATGAAATGGCTAGTATTCCCAGTGTGGATCGCCTCATTGTACATCCTTTTCTAAGATTCCAGTGAGGCCACATAATGTTAATGTAACTAGTTGACGTACTAATAAGCTGTTTCGAAACCTTTTTTTTTTAGCACAGGATGTCTTTTGTGGAGCCGTGACGCTTAGAGCTTCCCAAATAGGCTTCCTAAATAGGCAATGAGCAAGGGAAGGTAACAAAAGACAGAAAGTCAAAACCTGAAAGGAAAAGAAGGAATAATAGAATACTCGAGATGGAAGTTGTAAGAGAACAGACGAATTCGACAGATTAGGAGCTTAGGTATAATCATTTGGGGCAGACCAAAGGAAGTACGACATACTCATTGAACCCTTCGCTACACTTGGGCCACAAAGTGGCTTAGCGACAGACAGCCTGCCGAAGTGTCGTTGCACAGATCAATCGGGTCGAAGATATCTTGAACTATCCCCAAAGAAGCTCAAAGCACTGTCTCTTATGCCTATATCTTACTGATTATTGCTGGGATAACGATTTGCGTACCTTAGTGAGCTATTGGTAATCTGTAAGCCTGTACCCTTTGCACACTCATGCAGAGTAAGTAATAAAAGCGAGAAACATGCCCCAAACATGTATTTTCTTGGGCTTGGAAGTTAAATATGACGGGGCTACTCTATGCTACTTATGCAAATTGGAAACTATCGGCCAAAAAAGCAAAAAAGAGTTGTTGGCCGCCTTAAGCCGATTCTTCCCCAAGGCCAATGGTAATGACGGATGTCAAGGCTCCCGTTCTCGGCAGTTCGTCAGATTATTTCAGATGCCCAGCAAGCCAGTTCGCTCTATCATTTTGGAGAACCGAAGTCTCGGGGCAAAACAAGAAGAACCATCCATTCATTGTTTGACATCATTTCGGCGCCTTTTGCATTAAAGAGCAAATGCACGACGAAATTAACCAAAAGATCAGACAAAGTTTCATGTCGGCTACAAGGTGAACCCCAATCCTTCAACGCGTTCCCCGTGGAGAAACCCACTGAATTAGCGGAATTAGCGGGGCTTAGCGCCTTATTGGAGTGTGGAGAAGTCAATAGCGAATCTGCGCCGCAAAAGATTCAAAGCTTTACGACAAACACCCAGAGGCTCATTTTGCAAGCTCGTCAAAGCAATATCACACCCCTTCACTGCGTATCATGAGCCAACTGTTGGTCTTTCACGCGTCGCAAATCACCAGAGAATAATGTCCTTGTCCTTGCGGTGCTCGATAACTTCAGCGCAAGCGCAGGCATGAGCTCGACCGAAGGCGCAACACCGACTGCGACTCCGCTGCCTCCCCCCAAGCAGATCCGCTTTGTCAATAATGAGGGCCAGCCGCCCGCAAAGAGGAGGAGGATAAATGCTGCGTATGTATCCTATTGGAATTCATATCGAGTTACTGCTCTTGCATATCCGGGAGCTTTATCGTGCATGATCGGCTTCTCCGGTAGTGATTTTGACGTATATGTGCTAATTCATGAGTTCCACAGGTGTCGAACATGTCGGAAGCGCAAGACTCGGTGCGATGGGGCGAGACCTCTCTGTTCGACATGTACAGAGGGTGGGCACGAGTGTCTCGGGTATGAAGCAGACGACCCGAAAGAGGGGAAGAAGGGCACTCGAGGATCAGATGCAAAGTTCGAGCTCGACGAAGAAGAAGATAAGAAACCCATCATGCACGACGTCCGCTTAGACAATGGCCAGAGAGAACCGGCCGATGTTTTTCGACCAGCGTCGTCGCATTCTCATTTCGACAACAGTGCACCAAGTAGTCGAGGCGAGATAGACCATGCAGATAGCAAGAATGCAGGAAGTCTCAGCAATGTACATAGTGACTACAGAGACAATCCCGTATTCTCCGACGACGGACCAAGTCCCAACACTCGACCATCCCTACACACCGAAAGCCACCGAGTTCCATACTTCAGGTACTTCGGTCCCACGGCGATTGTTCCAGGTTTCAAACAGATGGTAGTCTCAGTCAGAGGCCATCGTGGGAGCACAGGTGCTGGATCCGCAATTGGGATGTCCCCTGGTGGCTCTGGAGGATATAGTGGAGGTTCCGTCTATGGAAGTACCCCATCTCAAGCTGGGACGGAGCCGCGGTCATCTGTGGAGATGCCACTATACGATCCTTCGGACCATCTCCCAGTCAATCGATTGATCATCCATCTGGTTGAAATTTTCTTTGTTCATCTTGGATGTAATTATCCATTTCTACGACAAGACAAATTTGTGCGCATGGTTGAGGAGAAGAGGATCGAAGCTATACTTGTAGACGCCGTTTGCGCATTGGCCGCTCGTTTCTCCGATCATCCACTTCTCAATGTCTCCCATGATTCTAGCTATCCAAAATCAGAATATGGCCATGTTTTCGCACAACGAGCCAAGGCAGCGGTTGTGGATACATTTCCGGCTCCATCCGTTGCAGCTGTTCAGGCATGCTTATTGCTTGCGTACGAGGGATTTGGCGCTGGCCAGGATAGCGCGTTGTGGATGTATTTGGGGTGTGCAATCCGTATGGCTACAGATTTGGGTCTTCAAAAACTTGATGGCGTCAAGCACCAAGGTCAGAGAGACCCGCAAAATCATAGGGCCAATGTCGGAAATGACAATGTTTACGATAAAGCGTCCCCAGAAGAAAGGATTGCAATAGCTGACAAGGAGCGAGCAGAAGTCGAACAAGAGCGCATAGATACTCTATGGGCTGTGTTCATGCTCGATCGGGTCATCTCCAGTGGAACAGGAAGACCGGTCACTCTGAGGGATGAAGACTTTGAACTCAGCTTCCCTGCAGTAGTTGCAAATAAACAGAGTGGCTGGCCGAACCCATTTCCAGCTCTCATCCAGATCATTCATCTATATGGGCGAGTGTCTGATCTGTTGAACAACATAAGAGACGTGAAGGACGTCACCCCACAAAAGATGGAAGGTCTCTCTGGGATGGAGAAAGATCTAACACAATTATATCAGAGGCTTGATCATCGACTGACTTTTAATGCGACAAACTTTCAACACTACGTCAAGTCAGGAGAGGGTACAAACTTCATTTTAGTATGTTTTCTTGAATATTTGCTAGTTTCGAAGAGAAGGCTAATACTTTCAAGGTACATTTTTGGTTTCACACTCTCATAATGCTTCTGCATCAGCCGACCTTGATGCACTCGTTTGAGGGCCAGATACTTCAGCTTCTTCCTAATAGCCGCGAACTTAGCATGTCGTCCGCTAAAACTATCGCAGATATACTGGCATTTGCGGAACTTATAGATCCTCGGAGCTTCATCGGAAACCCATTTACGACTCAGCCTATGTATATCGCAGCCTGTGCATTCTTGATGGAACAAGCTGCACACACTTCCTCTCAGCCAACGTCTAGAGAAGACAGCCCGCAACGTCAAGTTGGTAGAGCTACGCAAAAGAAGGATACTAAAGAGGGTAATCAACTGGAGCAGAAACAAAAACATTCACTTCTAGCATCCGCAGCAAACCAGAACTATCAGCGATGTTACAAGTCACTCCAGCAATTGGAGGCGTATTGGGCTGGCGCACGGTATATTCTCGTTGCGCTTGACCAGAAGGCGAAGGGTATTTGGTGAGTACAGATTATTACGTTTTGCGATCAAAGGCTGACTACCTACCTTTCAGGGACCCTGAGACCTATACAGAACAGGAGATGGAAGCAACTAAGCATCCCAGGGCCGATATGATTCCTGGTTGGAGACGAAAGCTATCTGTCGCAGCTCCATCTCCAGGTCGGCACCTCGCCGATTTTACTCGTTCACCCCAGCAGAAAATACCTGGGTCCCCTGCTATCGATGCAGCTCAAGCCATTGGGTGGTCTTTGACAGGGATCACGAATTCTCCAAGCTCGAATCTTACATTTATGTATCAGAACATGAATGGCGGTGATCAGCCACCACCTCCGCCGCTGGGAGCAGGAAACATGATATACGATCCCATACGTCAAAGTCTTCCTGAAACAACCCCAGGGTCAACGTCTACTTCAGACTATCACACAAGATACCAATCCTTTCCACCGTCCCGGCAGATGCCTCCTCCAGCACCTAAATATGCGCCGATCACTTCCGAACCAGCAAGTACCTCTGACGCCGAAATGCTCCTGGGCCTACAAAGCTCTCCATTTGCCCAGACCCCAGGTTCTCAAAACTCGTTCGAACACACTCAAAACATGGCTTCTCCGAATACTCAGCACAATGCTGTGGACTTTGCTCACAACGGTAATGCGAACATGTTTGCCGGGGGCGCGAATGGATACATGGGAATTGGAGGGGTTAGCGATATGATGCTAGAGAGTCAGGAGATCGATATGTCTGCTCTTGGCGGTGATATGATGCCTTGGCTCGAATATTTACCACAGGATGTTCTGAATTTTTTCGATAATGGCCCTAGCACTACAAACAGTGGGACAGTGAGTGGAAATGTTGATATGAGCACCATGGGATCAAGTGGCGGATGAAGTTATGATACCCAGCCGAGAGACTCAGGCATAGAGACTGAGCTCATATTCCACACCAGTGCCCAGAAGTGTATCATGAGGTCAAGCAGACTGAAGGCCATTATAGGTCTGTATTCCTTGTTTGGTCCAGTCCCGCTGTAAAACTGACCGCAAAATCATGCAGAGCCTCATGCAATTCGCATCGCTATAGAGAATCCACAAACCTGGGACATGTTTATATACAAAGTGAAAGCAGCTCATTAGTGATGTGCATGCTTGTCACACTTTGGATGTATATTTCTTGCGCAGAATTTGCAATGGCTAGGGCAATATTTATATTTTCCTTTCGTGCCATTGCGTATATTTCGATCTCGAATTATATATCACATGGGCTTACTCTATTTTGGAAACTATGAGCAATGAAGAATATACCAGACGTCAAGATTGTCGGTCTCTGCAATGTACTAAAAGAATCAGTTGTGCCGTACTTCAAACAGAAGTTTCCGGTCACCACGTAGGTATAAATTGAGAAATTTAATCTTGGAGTTCCACATACCTCCTATATAGAGGTTTCTTTCTATCTACGCTTTAACTTATTTATTCAGCGACATCTCAAGGTCCACCAGAAAAACAAGGGATATTGTCGAAATCGTGGTTCAAGAGTGGTTGTGTTGCAGTTATTAAGTTCTATGGAATCAAGGTCTGGTTTTCATGTCCAAAATACCACTAAATAAAATCGGAAATAGTGCTAGTAAATTCCAGTCCCGATACGCACGAAAGGTACGAAAGTACAGTACAATGCCAAAATTGATATTTGAATAATACCACGTGAGTTCTGCCAGATTATTTTTGATTTAGGTAACTCACTTAATTTAAAGAGCTTGCTTAATTTAGATACCTAAATGGGCGGTAAGCTCGAAGCGTTACTATATGTGTCGGATATCAATTATAGCATTGTACACGCATCAGGATTTGGTAATTCACCTCCTTTTCACCACCGTCTATTACAACGAGTTCACAAATCGCTTAACTTCATGAATTCCACCTTAGCTAAGCGAAATTCTCCAGTCAAAAAGTTACTTAAGAAGTGAGTTACTATTGAATGGGAAGCAATATGGACAGCAATAGGTGGTGGTAATAATGGTAGATTCTATATTCTGTGTAGAAGCTAGAGTGCCAGAATGGGCCTACTTGTAGTGGGCAATCACATGACTATTCCCATATATTCAACAGTTACTAAAATCGAATCAGTTACTTTGCTTAAGTTTATGTCTTTGGGACCAAATTCCTGATTTAACAGATATATGAACTCGTCGGCATAGGTCTAATAGAATATATAACTTTATGCAATTTCACAATTAGCCGAGGGATTTCATAACTTTCTTCGTGGTCTGATTAGGAGGGGCCCTGGAAACCAGCTATACTGCTTTGTAAGAACATCTCCTAAGTTTGTAATCACACTATTGTGATTTCATAAGCTGCCAAGACAACTCAGAATGACGGACAATCACCAAGCTCCCCCACCGCCGCCTCATTCCAAAGTCTAACTTAATAGTCTTAAGCAAAAGTAACAAAGACGATTTTGCAACTAAACGAAGGTACATAGTACTAGCTGTACTGAGTTTTTTTTTTTTGGATTTGACTTGAAGTGAAGAAACAATGTCTATTATTCCTTCTACTCAAAAAGCATGGCGTCTTCAAACACAAGATGGTTGGGGAAAAGGGTTAGTATTAATTGAAAACGAGAGTGTTCCTCAAGTCTTGGGAAATGATGTCTTAGTAGGTACCTTTATCTCCTTCAACCTCCTTCAACCTTCCTCAGCCCCTCACCCTTCCCTATCCATTAAGTAAACTAACGAAAATCCACCCAAAAAGGTCAAATTCCACGCCGCCTCTCTGAACTATAGGGACCTTATCATCGCAAAAGGCACATCCGTAGTCTCTAAAGTGAGACCTGGTGTTGTTCCTGGTTCCGATGGTGCAGGTGAGGTTGTTGCTGTTGGGGAGAAGGTTAGTAGGTTTGTGGTTGGTGATAGAGTTGTCACGCTTTTTAATCAGGGACATTTTTCGGGGGAGTTGGATTCGGGGGCTGTTTTGACGGGGGTGGGAGGTATGGTTGATGGGTTTGTTTTCTTTCCCTCTTCCTTTCCCGCTTTTCTTCTCTATTGCGTTTTCGTAAGAAAGCAGGGGGTAGTGGTGTGGTAAATAATAATTGATTTGTATAGGACGTTACGCCAATATGGTATTTTCAATGAACAAGGTTTAGTTTCTATGCCGAAATCTTTGAATTACCTCGAAGCGTCAACTTTATCCTGTGCTGCGGTAACAGCTTGGAATGCGTTATTTGGGGGTGGAAAACAGGTCTGTTTATATCTCTACTATTTTATCTCTTATCTCCAACCCCTGTCCGCAAGTCTAAAACATTCAAATGAAAAACTAATTAAAAATTCCGTAACAAACAGCTCAAACCAGGCTCGACAATCTTAACCCAAGGAACTGGCGGTGTCTCCCTCTTCGCTCTTCAATTCGCACTCTTAGCAGGAGCTACTGTAATTGCTACAACCTCTTCCTCTTCAAAGACAACACTTTTGAAATCTCTCGGTGCAACTCATGTTATTAACTATAAGGAAACGCCGAATTGGGGTGATGTTGTTAAAGGTTTGACGTATAGGGGTGAAGGTGTTGATTTTGTTATTGAGGTTGGGGGTCCGAGTACTATGGGGGAGAGTTTGAAGGCTGTTAGGATTGGGGGTGTTGTTAATTTGATTGGTGTAGTTGCGGGGAGGGGAGGGGATGTTGCGGGGAGAGAGGTCGGGTTTTTGGATGTTTTGGCTAGGGGTGTTACTGTTAGGGGGATTATGGTTGGGGGAAGGGATTTGTTGGTTGATATGGTTAGTGTAATTTTTTTCTTTCTTGGTTTGGTATTTGAAAATCTGGAGGTGTTTGCTGATTGATGTGGTGTAGATTAGGGCTATTGATGAGAATCATGTTAGACCTGTGATTGATGAGAAGATCTTTGGATTGGAGGAGTTGAAGGAGTAAGTTTTGTTTGGCTGTTAGTTGGAAAGAATTGCTTTGCTGATATTTTTTTTCGATATAGGGCATACCAATATATGAGTGAGTCGAAGCATATTGGTAAGGTTGTTGTTAGGATTGTTTAGGTCTTGGTGTCGTTCTGTTGTATTTTTTTTCGATATAGGGCATACCAATATATGAGTGAGTCGAAGCATATTGGTAAGGTTGTTGTTAGGATTGTTTAGGTCTTGGTGTCGTTCTGTTGTATTTTTTTGATATGAAGTTTCCGGTCTATGTCGTGGGATCTGAATTCAGATTTTAATTCTGCTCTAATTGAATTGTGTATGATTTTTGGTGCTATATTTTGTAACTTCTTAATGAATGCTATTACGAGTTACTACTGTAGCTAAAGGCTAAGCGAGTATATAATTAGAGTAGTTCGAACATTTTTACTATACAAATTGGTTAAATTGGTTTCACCGGAATATTTTTGATTGGGGTAAGTGATTTACTTAACCTAAGAAGGTAACTCAAATCAAGTGAATTAATCAAGTTGCCTACCTATATAACCTTACCCTCGTTTAAGGCTAACAGACTAGAGCACTCATACTCAAAGTAGCAGCTGGGGAGGAACAGACAAAATGATTATAGTCAAAATAGTGGGGGTGGGGTTTAATTTCTTCTGTCAATGCATCTGCGTGACATGCTGTATATTGACGTGACTATCAACAGTGGGCAAGAAGTAGTCCACAGCTGATGTTCGATGGAAATTGAAATTCCGTCTATAATCTACTTCCCATTTATCACAGCATTCTTTTTAGAAATGTTCTCATATTGTGCTGTGCCCTGTGCAGAAATGAACAAAATCAGTAACTAAAAGTGGTCTGGTGGTAGCTAGTGTTGGGGGGGGGCTCACTTACGATTACCATGGCAAGAGACTTGCGATAATTCATCTATTCTGTATTAGAAGTGTCCTCATTTATTATCATTGACGAGGTTAAATTAATAGTAGAAGACTATTCACAATATTTCTGTTCGTTATAATGTTTGCACCAGAGAGTTATAATGGCTTGTGGTGCAGTACTTTTATTAGTCTTAAATCTAATCCTCTTGAGCTTGAAATTCAACTTCTCCCTTCAGTCTCACCTCACTATCAAGATAGCTTCTCAAAGAACAGAAGATACAAATGAAATGGTGCCATATTTAGTGGAGAACTGCCCCGGTAAAGAGAACACAGCACGGCACAGCAACAAATTTTGGCTTGGCGTGACAGACATGCCAAGCTGTACATTACAAGAAAATCTTGCATTTAAATCTCTGTGTTCTTCTGGGGCATTTTCAAACTGTTATCATATCGTGCACATAATTTTAGAGAGATCGCTGCCTATAGACTCATGGTAGGCCTCGCGGAAGGTAGATGATATCAATGCGTGGCTATGTTAGACCTATTTGTCCGCTGTATTCCTAACTCGATTTCAGGGCCTTTCTTTTGTTCAGTTCAGTATGTCTTCGGTAGCTGGTAAAGATTATCCAAATCAACCTTAGCACTTCGAAGGCTTCCCTGACTCTTGTATAGCTATCGTCCGGATGAGATTATACGCCGTGCCGGAATCTTTTATGTCGCATCTAGTGTTGGCTAGATAATCACCGGATTATTGGCTGCACATATCTACGCAGATCTTAACGGGGCTTTAGGACATCAAGGTTGGAGATGGATGCATTTGATAGCAGGTACCATGGCTCCCCCTGTGGCCGTATTTGGAGTCTGTACTTTCCCCAGCACTCCTCACCATGGGAAGAGGTGGATTTTAACCGACGATGAATTCGATCTTGCCAAGGAACGCATGGTGCTCTGTGGTCGAAAGGAGCCCCAAGGATTTGGTTGGTCGTCGATCAAACGTTTCGTAGGTCGTTGGCACTTCTGGTTTTTAGTCGCATGGAACGTTTCTTGGTTGATGGGATTTCTGTCCGAGACTCAAGGAGTGTATACTTTATGGCTGAAGAGCCATGAAGCGTATTCAACGCCAATGGTTAATAATTTGACGGTAAGCAGAATATTCAAAACAGATTAGAAGGAGACTGCTTACAATCCCCACAGTCCATAGCTCCAGCTATAGGAATTACTACAATCTTAGGGTTTTCATTCGCCGCCGACAGGTACGGGGATAAGGGAAGGGTGATAATAGTGTGCCTAGTCTGCGTACTTGGTGTTATTGCTAATATAGGATTCGCGCTATACGACCATACGTCCTTTGCATATAAATGGTAACTCACCGCCATAAGCCAGTTCTATATTCCCATGCTTACGCTTCTTTTTTTTAAGGTTCACCTACGCTGAGAATTACACCGAAGTCTCACTCTCCTCCTTACAATATTCCTGGGCGAATCTTATTTGTAGCGATGATGCAGAGGAGAGAGCATTTATTGTCAGCGCAATGCTTGCTGTTGGGTCGGCATGTGATGCATGGGTACCCAATGTATTTTTCAAGACCACTGACTCTCCGAAATGGGTCAACGGTCACATATTCCAAGCCATCACAATGCCAGTATACTTCAGTCTAACACTTGCTGTATACTTCGCCGTTCAACGCGTCTCAGAAATGGCAACAGCCAACGTTTAGTGCACTTGAGGCCTTGGCTATAGTCCTTGAGAAAGCAAGGGAGGGAAATTATATAAAGGTGTTTATTAATACCTTTGTGGAAATCTCTTAAAATTTTAGGTTGCTGCAGCTACTTAGGTGTATAAAGTTGATTAAAAGTAGGCCTCAGCCAAACAATATAATTTTAAAAGTCTAAGACTGGTGTCTTCGTCTATAGAAACTAGAAAACTTTTTATGGAATATACGTATTACCACGTGACTATATGGACTTACTTATTTATATCACTTATGGGAATTTAGTAGCTCACTCGACTTAAGTAACCCACTTAATTTGAGTAACTAACTTGGTTCCGGCATTAGATTTAAAGCTTGTTTAATATACGTTCCATTTATTCAAGACTAAAATTTCCTTGTTGATACCTGTTGCTAAATCTGGTATTACTAAAATAGGCTACTCCGAGCTATTACTACAATAGGAAATACCCTACCCCCCCCAGCCTACAGATGTATATATATACTACCTCTAGACCTTACTTTATTCTACAATCGAGTCCATTTCTACTTTCTAACAATACCTTACCTATCAACCAGTTTTTTGTACTGTCCTCTTTTCAAATCCGAGTTGCGTTGTACAGAAAGGGTAAGAAGTAGCAATATAAGCAGGCTGGAAAGCAAGAATATCACACCAAGTGACGGGGATGACCATGAGAATCCACACCAGCCCCGACAAGACCCAGATAACCTATTTTCTCCCCCACACTCTCCTTTTTCCTTGAACATATTGTCGATATCAAAAGGACAACTACCGGTATTGGTCTCTAAAGACTCACCCGGATCTGGAAACATGATACAGCTTCCTTCCTGCTTTGTCCAGCAGCCGTTCCCATTGTTAGCCTCAAATAAATCCGGTAATTGAAGCTCGGCATTTCCTTCCGAGATGGCGACGCTATGTAATGACGGATTTATCTGACCACCTGTGATGACGACAGGTGCACAGTTCATGAACATCTCGGGTACGCTCCATCTACCAAACCAAGTCCTATTTATTATCACTCATCAGTGAGATTTTCAGATGGATAAAAAGGGTCAACTAACCATGCCATCACTGCCGGGCCCAAAGGGAGGAAATCGGGAATGGTGAAATTGTAGACGTCCGATAAGAGTGTTGTTGATGAGTACCCAAGATTTCCTTCCTCATGCCTCGCTGGACAGCCTCCGTGGATAGAGTGAATGACCTTCCATTGGCTTTTCCTTGTTGGCTTCTTGTCATATGTAATAGATATTTGACATGAACCTCCGCCATGTACAGCCTCTCCTATTGCACTGCTACAGATCAATCTCCGCTCATCTCTCCAGCCTTTTCTTGAGGGCCAACTTACTGTAGTTGCTGTGTAGATCCAAGAGGCCAGACATTTATGACTCCATATGTATCATATTCGGTCTCTCCTTTGCACGGCCAGTCAGATCCGTCTTTAGCTACTGGCCCGTTATCAAATAATTGACTTGGAAACGGAACAGGATTGTACAAATACGTATGCGCATCTACGATAGAGACTAGGAGACTTGTTGCGAATATGATGCTGGTTGTCATCTGGATATACTGTGAAAACATCATGCTGAACATGAATCAGATTGAAAATTCAACTTTCTCCTAAAAGAAATGGTGAAGCTGCCTCGGGAGCATAACTCAGAGCAACTTAAGATAGCGAAAGCGCAGCTACAGAGAAATAATGGGCTGTACACGGACCTGTATTTTTGCGCAGTATAAGGTTCATCGTACTTAAACTCTCGCTTCGGATTTATCCTAGTAAGATACTCTATGAGTATCTATCAACTGTACTAATTTATCGATATTTGGAAAGTTCCATGTCAGAAAAGTGGTACTTTACATGCATAGAAACCTGCTAGGATCTACTTGATCCTTCTACACAGCAAACATGGATGGAAATCTAGCTTGATAGGCTAAGTATATCGCCGCCACCAACTGATTGCTCTCCCTTTCAAACGTATGCATACTCCGTAGAAATCTTCCAAGGAAGAAATAGAAGGATATATCGAAGTTAAGAATATGCCAGCTTCATGCGAAAGTCTGCGGAGTAAGAATACCGGTGACAAATACACAATGCACGGCTCTTTCAGCCAATGCGGGGTCTAAAGCTTTGCCTCGGATACTCTAGAGAAGGAGTCTAGAATTTGAAAAGAGAAAGTAGCTTAGCTCTAAGTGACATCTCAAACCAGAACCTATTGATAAACTTGGTTTACCAGAAGCTAGATCAAGGTTGTAGTTAGTAATATTTTACCGAGGCATATTGTTCGAGTGTGTTAGTATGTAATGTTACCACAGCTTAAACTTCTGTTCTAACATTTCAGGGCCCAAGCTTCATCCGGGGGCACCTCCGTAGCTCCAAACAATCTGATATGCATTGCGCGGATGTAAGCCGATTTGAAGAAGTATGTGCCATCTTCGCCACGTCGGTTAATATGAATCCCCCAATTGTTGTCGGCAAAAGATTTATGAATTTAGCACTAGAAGGAATTGATAACTTTGTCCGCACAATGTGCACATATTTACGCTCTCACCAGGTGATTTATTGCTTGGTCAGAACCTGGCCAGAGGTATAGGATAGTTTTTTTTTAAAAAAAAATCTCGAATTAGCCAATAGTTGGAACGACCAGAACAAGGACGAGAGCGATACAAGGTTATCATACCCTAAGCGAGGCAACCGGATGGTTTTCCGTGTCGGGTAAATGTGTCACTAAGTACGCCCTGACAGTATTCAGAAAGCTACCGTACTAGTTAAAAGAAAACAAAATCAGTTATTGCCTCGGTTGTGGTATTGAAACTCTTGATAGGGATTTTATTTGTTATAATTGACATAAGTAAATGCTACTGTATCACCGCGAAGCGAGTACCGTACATATGGCACTAACTTAATAAATCTGGATTTCGCTTAGAGGTTTGCTACTTCATGCAAGAGAGCTACCTAGCATGCCTAGTTAGATGGTTTGAAGGATCTATGAGGATCTGGAGGATTTGATTTATTAATCAAATCTCTTATCTACGGAGGTACACGGGGAAGTATTGTTCCCTACCAAGTCAGTGCTAGATTATGCGCGCTATTTATCCTAGAAATACAGGTTGTTATTGGCCATTTTTGGTCGTTTACGCTCCAAAAAGTACTCACAGATGTCGCAAGGCACAATACTTTCCCCATGTACCTCCGTAAGCAAACCGGATTTGTTGCGGAATACCTACCTATGGGCTTCCCATGTGCTCTAGGTGTAAATACCAACTACTACCTGCATTGTCTTATCTCGGACTCTGATACGAGGCTCTAGCTTTGGATTCTGCTGATAGCTGGCAGTGCTTCCTTAACAGGTCGAAGATTATAAGTGAGGCTGTTTTGCGTTATTCTTATTACTAATACTAATTTCGGTGTTTCCGTTGAATATTTTCTTTGTGTGATTAAATTTTTACAATCGTACTGACTCAAGAAACTGGAATTTTGGGTACTTGAAGTGCACCTGAACTAAGCGATTTAGTAGGAGAGGGCTCTTCAGAGAAGTTCAGACTGTCTCTTACAGGTTTTAATTCTCGCAAACGATCAATCCTCGTAAGCGAGTGCCAAATCAAGTCTTGGCGTGTAAGAGCCCTCGGGAGCCCAAAGCTAAGTAGTATTTCCAAGGGAGACTCTCGGTAAGCAAAATCCCGATTGTTGGGTTAGTATGGTGTCTCGACCTCGCCCATAATTTACTCACGCGATGAACTTAGTTGTCACCTTCTGGGGGGCTATTAAGCTTCCCGTGGCTTGGCGCTAAAAGTGTAGGACGAATGGCTTAATAAGTCGAGAAGTAAGATAAAACTTGCTTAAAAAGTTTGCTTATACGAGTATCTCCTGTTGCTGGTTTAAATCTATGGTCCTTTTCTTTGCGGTATCACATACAAGCGGGGTACTGCTGTTTTACATGAGCTAGCCGGACAGTATCTGAGGCGATTTACATTTTGAGGCCGTGCGATGACTTGCTTAAACGAGGGCGATTATTACACTAGCTAGCCAGTGCGACTTCCATACTCTGTAGAATCTCAGCTTTGGTAACTCCGTATAAATGAAATATACAATACTTAATGTGTAAGGGTTAATCGGCAAATTGCAGTAGCGGAAATCTTTGGCCGTTTCTAAACAATTTATTGACGTTCCTGTATTTCCTTCTCACCGACCTTTGTATAAATTCGTAGACACGATAGGTTTGCAGTCTTTTTATGCTAGTGGTGAAGACAGCCTCTTTGCAGGGACTAGAAGAGTCTATGCTAGCGGTACGGAAAGTACCTTTACTGACTCTACTCAGTATCAAGAAGGCTGGTTTCATATCATGCCCCACAACCAATAAGTAAGGTATCATCACTGAGTAAGTCATGTATCACATTGGATACTCGCGTCTGGTTGACATGAGAATATATAAGTGAGTGATCCGCTTTACCGAAATTGGACGCTACATCATATCATTTACCACACAAAATATTTTACAAGTATGGATACTCTTCATGCTCAATCGAGTATATTTCTTAATTTCATCGGATGTGCAGCTCTTCTCTTCATCGCCTACCTCCCTTGGAAAAAGTTCAATTATGTTTTAACCGTCGACATCCTCATTCAACTCATCGTAGCGACAATCTACGAGCAGCAAGTCAGATTATGCAGAAAGAAGCCGGATTACGAGATGGGTAATCCGCAATTGGAATCCCTGGACACGAGCAAAACCACCGGGGACCAAGGTAGCGTGCCATTAAACGTAGCATCGATAGTTGTTGGATGGAGGGAAGAAGAAGAACTTTTCCGGGCATGCTTAGAAAGTTATAAACATCCAGCCGAAAGTAGCTTCATGATCGTGGGCGTTGATGGAGACGAGCCGGCCGATTACCCAATGATAGATGTCTTTAAGAAGGTAATATTTTAAATCGCAAAGGCGAACATTTAGTCTTGCTAACAAATTTGTAGACATTCCCTAGCGATGCTTGCACCATACATTTTCGTCAACCACTTGGATCATTACTCCACGGTGCCCGCAAAACACCAGTTCTATTGAAGGAGTTACCGGAGAATACATTGAAATCACTGTGCGTGACTGTGAAAGGCATGATTGAGGAACAAATTTTTCCACGGACGCTTCGGAACATCAAGCGCCTTTGCGTATATCAGCCTCACCAGTGCAAGAAAGATATATTGTTCTCCGCATTGGTAGTTGGCCTCATTGTGGGAGAGGAACTTGGGGTCGAGTTCATCTGGTCTAGCGATTCCGACTCGATTGCTGAGCCACTGGCGCTCCAAAAGACACTTAGGATGGTGCAGTCTAATGAGCGCGTTGGAGGAGCTTGTTGTCGATTGCGGTTTCAAAATAAGGTGAATTCAGTGATGTCGAAGATGGAAGGTGCTCGCTACTGGTTCAATCAAGATACACCTCGTACACAAGTTGCAATATGCAAAGCAACGGAATGTCAGCCTGGACCATGCGCCGTGTTTCGAAACAAGGCATTGTCGGAAGTCCTCTTGAAGTGGTACGGTCAAACTGTCTGGGGGAAACGGATGGTCAGTTCTCCAAACACACGAAATGGGGGATGCTAACATCCATCAAACAGATTACAAATGAAGATCGCCATCTTACTACGAGCTTACTACGCCATCAGTGGGAAGTCTTGTATGCTCCAGATGCAATCGTAATTACTGATACTCCTGGAACTTTGTCGGGATGGATCAAACAACAAGTACGTACAAACTGCTAGGGTTCCTTTGGTAGGAAAAACAACTTTACTGACAGCTAGTTTCAGGTTCGATGGTCACGAGGCACCTATGTTGAAACCTTTTATCGCCCAATATTTTATCTGCAAAAGAATCCCTGGTTCTTCTTCAGTGTCTTCAGGGATCGTGCTGTCCCCATTGTCCAATTCGTTCTTACTTTGTGCTTTGTTTTCAAAGTCCGACATATCAATCTCGCGGTCTTAAGCACGGATTTGACACTCCGAGTTGCATGCCAATTCTTATATACTCTCAGACGCTGCCATGAAAAACCCAACGTCCATGATCTAATATGGTTCATTCCTTCGATTATATTTAATATGGCAATGGGTCCTGGAATCGCCATCTGGGCTCTGGCTACAATCTTTGAGTCGTCTTGGGGAACAACCATGAGAAGCAGTTTGACGTCCAACCAGAAGGAACGCATCTCGGAAAGACTCTTCCAATTAGGCTTTCAGATACTATGGATTGGGGTTTTAGGAGGTGCCATTGTGAGATGCTTAGAGGCCTCGGACTTTTACCAATTCAACACTACCACGTGGAACTTTCTAGTGGCCTTGGTGTCGGCATTCACGTCGTTTGTTACGTTTGGCTTTCTTTTCGTAGACCTATATTACGAAGAATCAAAATCTTGAACCCCGTCTCTCTTTACGTGAGATGTAAACTTTCTCCTGACGTGTGCCAAGTATTTCCAGGAGCATCAGATAAGATTATCTTTTTTCTAACATGTTCTTAGAAAAAGAAAATTCTTGACAGCTAGATGAAGCAAATTTTCACGACCTACCCACTTGACTTGAGTAATTGACTTGATTTAATTTAATTACTCTTACTTAAAGACCGAGTGAGAGTAAATTTAAAGGGTTAGCGAGATAGACACGGGATCAAGTACAAGCTAAACCCATTTCGTATTGACCAACGAACGAAAGCACCAGATCAATCATAATGCCTTCATCTTAGTTCAAGTCAACGTATTTTTCTTCAATTTATTCTTCATAATTTCTATTCAAACAAAGACTTTTGAAATACTTAAGTGTGCTCAAGAACAATCTTATGACTACTCACTCTCTATTTACTTTTACCTACAAATGAATCCATTTATAGATTATTTCTCTCTGCAAACCCCTTTGGCAGTGGTCCTCCCAAGCCATTCAGCATAACATTACATCATTACTGATGCATCAACACGGATTCTTCTTTTCTGGAATGATCTTCATTAGTTTGTGTAACATGAGTTTCCCTTGCAGGAATCTGGCGCGTCGAGCGTAAATACTGTTGGCTAGACGCGTTTTGGAGTTGCTTTTACTGGGCCGATCAGTTCAAAACAATTGGCATAAAAGTCTGATCTGCACCATCTTCCTCTTCCCCCCATCATATGTCTTGTTGACCAGTGAGCGACATTTTGTCTTTTCCCAAATCCTTTGAACAATTAATACGTGGTCATTTGTTGAGCAAAGTGGCAGCGACAATACCATAAAAAATGTCCTTTGGGGACTTTCCACTAGACAGGCCCAAGTACGTTGTCGAATATCCATGGCAGAAACCTCTTCTGCACCGAGCCTGGCCAGCCCCCGAATACTACCTCGATATCGCATCCGACCAACACGAAAATGTTTTTCTCAATGGTCTTGAAATAGGCACAAATCTAGGAGCAACAGCCTACGTAGGCATTGTGTATATGCGACATTCACAAAGTTGTGTCGACCAGAAAATCAACCTTGGACAAGCGTTCCGTTACGGACTTTTTGAACCATTCAAGCTTGAGAATATTGGCCGCTTTTGTCGCTTTGTTGGAGTCGGACAAGTCATCGGTATTGGCATTGTTGCTGCTATGTGTGTTTGGAAGCCACAAGAGGTAGATAAGGCACGAGTTGAGCATAAGGCCCTTATAAAAGCTGAGAAGAAAGGAGACATTGAAGATTTGAAGCATTCTTTTGGAATTCAGGACTTTGAAAAGTTCCGGTCGGGGCCCAGCCTGGATACTACGACTCGTACCTGTCTTGTTCTCTCGGCTTCATGTCTGTTAGCAATATCTGTTGCAGGGTTTCCAAAGTCTCTGACACGGGAACTCTATCTACAGGGACTGTCGTTGAAGATTTTCGTTCCTACCACAGCCTGCGCTTTAGGGATTTGGGGTGGGAATATTGTACATCGCCGGAAGACTGGAAGCTTGGAGGCAAGAAGATTATTGGGAATAACAAGAAATCAGAAATGGAAAAATAGCAGGGACGCCATTGGAATTGAGAAGATGTATAATGGAGGCGACCACATGACATGGATTGAGAAATATCGCCAGGAGAGGGAGAAGGATACTGCACAATGGGACAATGTCAAAATTTTGTAAGGTAAAGCAGTGTGGAAGAGGTATCTGTAAATTAATAGAAGCAATTGACACCTGATCAGCAGGGGGAGAAACTTATAACGAAAGGATGTTGATGTGTAGTGTAGCTTTCCGCAGTAAACTATGCACACATGAGCCTTGGTTGCTAGTGAGGACCCTTCCGTTCTGTTCCTGTGCTTGCTGTTAATAGTGCACCGTACAGCACACAACTACATATACTAACAGTTTCCGACAAGAATCCGGAAAGGGCTCCTTCCTCCCCACGACAGGGTCGCAGCTTCCGCAGATTGAGCTTTGGTGCAGAAAGTTGTTACGTTATGAATTCCTCCATAGCATCGTCTTCTGCAAACTACCAAACCATAAGTAATTCTTTTACCATTCGTATTATCAACATCGAGGATATATATTTTTGATCGACAAACACCCACCCATTATTTTAATGCCACGAGGACGTGATCGAAACGGATGCATCATGCCGTATCCCTGTCGATTCCTATCTGCTGTTACAACGCCAAAGCCCACCTCCGTTAAGTTGTTTGACCTTCCTCTCGAGCTCCGAGAGTACATTTATGGGTATTCACTCCCAGGTCCTCGTCTGATCGAAGTATACGCCCGACCCGTCCGTCCAAGTGATTATGATAATATCGATATCTCGCATGTCGAATACAAATGGAAAGCGGTACGATGTGCGTGCAAGAGACGATGCTACGCGCTACCAGCCGTAACCCAAATCAACCGCGAAGCAAGAGCATACTGTCAGAAGCGGGTACAGTACGGTCGGTGTTTTGGTACCTATGTCAATTGGAAGCTTGACACGATATACATTGGAGACAGAGTAGAACACCTACACAGCCTACAATTTTTGGACGCTGTTGAGAGAGGTGGAGGGCTCGATCAGCTGTACAATTTAGCTTTAGGTCACGACTTATGGAGTAAAACAGACCGTATTCATCTCCACAGAAACGCATTCAAACGCTGCAGTTCCTTAGGCCTCCTTGAACGATTGTTAGCTTTACGAAACCTCACTATCGTAGGAATAGATCTTGATGGCTACGGTGAGGAGAATGAGGATGAGATTTCAATCGAATTGTCATGTCCTACTATGGGAGATAACTTGAGTGAGGAGGAACTGGTGGAATTTCGAATGGTCGTAAAAGATGAGTTTTCTGAATATGAACATTGGGTAAGAAGAGAAATCACCCGACTCCAGTTGAATGCTAACATGTGCTGGGTTATATAGAAAACCCAACAAAGAGCTGAAAGGAAAGCCACGAATATATTCAGGAGACAACGTCACAATACATATGACAATGATGACCAAGAAAAAAATTCTGACCCGACCTGGTCATCTTCTAGATTGTCATTAAGTCCATACCATTGCCACGGTCCTGTATTATACGACCTATTCCCGTATAAACCCTATGCGACGGATGATTCAGAACGTCAGTATGCCAAAAATGGAGCTTGCGGCTTGGCAATAGTGGATCTCGATACTATCAGGAACAGTCGCGCCCTCACTATCAGGCTCATGGCCAACTCTCTTATTAAGTCTGACATGGAAAAGTTGTGTGAAGACAAGACAGTGCAGTATTTTGACGTTGTTAGTCAAGACGAGTATGACCCTGAAAGATATAAGTATCAGCCTGATTATAATTCATTGAAGTTTCGCTTGCGAAAGATCAGTTTAGCTGTATTGAGGAAGTCTGCACCGAGTTGTTTCCAAGCTGAGTGGGGGGATTTGGGAGAGGGCTTATTCCCATAAAAATTTCGACTCTGGGTAGAAAGTTTGCCATTATTCAAAGCCCTACATCAGTTAAATTTGTATTCCATAAGGCTAGTGGTCTGCAGGCAAAGTTGTAGTCTAAGAAGTTAAGACTATTCTGTGATGGCTACTGAGTTTGGAATCACTCGATACGTCTAATTGGAAGTCTATAGGGTCACAGTCATTTTAAGGAACTTGCTCATGAACTTTGGCTTCATTGGTGAATTATTTGATTAGCATGAGTCATATATTTGCAGTAGATTCCCAGAAGGTCTCTTGCGTAACCGCACCCCCCACTGGCCTGTATTCAGCACACATACTCAATGCACAAGTGTTCCCAAAATTATCTTACTGTGGTACCTTTGTTCTTGGTCGATGACTCCATTGAAGGAAACCTAAGACCTGGCGACTACTTTTACTGGTAGGCAGTCTTCATAATTAGTGTCATTGATAGTGCTGAATGAATAATAATATGCACAATGCATTCACCTTTGTCAAAGTTACCTTATCATCTTAAAGTTTCCTGCCTACTATGTCTCTGCTTCAATACTCTTCGCTTGTGTCTAAACTACTAGTCTTGGTAAGGATTACTAGAAGTGCTGATGGGACTGTAAGCCTCTGTATAGCACAGAACTTCATTTTAGTAGAATGTTACATATTTTCGTTATAGGCTAATATGTCTTGTCATTTTCAGTTTTCCAGAAAGTGTATTATGTAACGATTACCTTGCCTATATTACCAAGCAGGCGTATCATGCGATTTTATATGTTACCATAAATCCTCTCCCCAAGGGACATATCGCGAATCCCCCAGAGCCCCTCTTCTGGATAAAGTTGGTAATTATTTCACGCTTGGCTCCGGCTTTTAACACCATAGCATTTAAGAATGTGGCTGAGACTAATTTTACTTGGCTTTTAACGCTCTAGATGAATTTCAGGCTAAAGAGCTTATTTGTCGATCTTGCCTATTTTAGTGTTGTGTTGTGCTTTTAACATTGCCTCCTCTTCCTACAATAAGTACTATAGGTCAGGAGACATGTCTATATCAAGAAGACATATACATTTTGGGAGATATATCCATATAGAGGACATATATCCATATGGACGTTCTTTCTCGCCTGAAGAAGGACGAAGGGATCTCTTCTTGTAAGGAAATTTTGACTTTACATCGTAGCGCTTGGAGAACAGCATCATGTATATCGTGTGTATATAGGATTGTGCCAGGACCTACTTTGCTAAGATGCCAATTCTTCAATACAATCCCAGCTATTTATCTAAAAAGAAGTCAAATTCACTCCACGATGAAGCTCTGTTCAGCATTCTTTCTGTTCTTCGCTGCTACTCTTACACTTCAAGGTTAGTTACTTTCCTTCAACTCTTAAAAATCCTTAGTAACAGTTTAAAATTAGCATGCGCTCCTCTTCCCTCCCAAACATCCTTCCCAGCAATTGCCAAACTCCCAAATCCGTTTCAACATCAAAACGGAACCCTCGTCACCTCGAAAGATGATTGGAACTGTCGTCAATCCGAAATCTCCTCGCTCTTCCAAAACTACGAGCTGGGAACCAAACCTGCTGCACCTTCTAGCGTGACAGCATCATTCAGCTCCTCAACACTTACAATCACTGCGAGTGATTCTGGAAAATCAATCTCCTTCTCCGTGACAATCACATACCCGAGCAGCGGGACCGCTCCTTACCCAGCCTTCATTGCTTATGCCGGGGGTAGTCTCCCTCAACCGCCCGGGGTAGCTATCATTAATTTCAACAACGACGACATTGCAGCGCAAAATTCAGCTTCCTCCCGCGGACAAGGAAAGTTCTATACTCTATATGGTACTAGTGCAACTGCTGGTGCAATGTCAGCCTGGGCTTGGGGAGTATCCCGCATTATCGACGCTCTCGAACTCGTCCCAGCATCTTCTCACAAAATTGACGTTTCTCACCTTGGCGTGACAGGATGTTCACGAAATGGAAAGGGAGCTCTGGTAGCGGGTGCCTTTGATGATCGAATCGCACTCACAATTCCTCAGGAGAGTGGCAGTGGTGGCTCAGCATGTTGGCGCTTAAGCGACTACTCTCTCGCTCATCCCGAACTCGCCGATAACCAAGCCGTCCAAACAGCTAGCGAAATAGTCCAAGAAAATGTCTGGTTCTCACAAGTTTTCGGTTCTCAATTCGCAAATAATATCCCGACCCTTCCAGTCGACCATCACGAACTTGTTGGTCTTGTTGCTCCTAGAGGTCTATTCGTCATCGAGAATACGGATTACGAATGGCTTGGCCCATGGAGTTCTTTCGGTTGTATGACTGCTGCTAGGGAGATATACAATGCTCTAAGTGTTACTGATAATTTTGGCTTTAGTCAGATTGGTGGTCATTCGCATTGTGCTTTCCCGTCTAGTCAGCAGTCAGATTTGGATGCGTATGTTGGGAAATTTTTGTTGAATAAGACGGGTAGTGCTGTTTGGAGATCAGATTTGCCGAGTAATGAGCCTTTTAATAAGGGTGATTGGGTGAATTGGACAACGCCGGTTTTGACTTGAGAAGAAAAAAAAAAGACGAAGGAGGAATTAAAAATTGATTTCCTTTTTTTTTTTGGCTTGGGCGGGTTTTAGGTTACTTTTGGAAATGTTGGTTCCGTCTATGTCGTTTAGTCTCTCGCTCCAAACCTGTATCAAATTTAACCTCGTACATATTGTCGCACCTATTCTACTGGTTGACACCTAGTTTCCCCAATTTATCGCTCTTGATTTACATCAAGTGACCATCATCAGCACGTGTCCTTATGACTCCGAAAACCACAGATCGATTGGTTAGAACCATATAGTGGTAGCCGTTTGCCTAGAGATTTCCCCTTTCAATCATGAATCGTCATTTATATATAAGCCGGGGGAAAAAAGCATCCCTGGGTTGGTGCTGAGAGGCTTTGACTGGTTAAGAGCACAGCTGCTCTTGAATTTTGGAAATAAAATTGTTTGAGGCACACTTTAAAGAGATAATAGTGAAAGATCTAGGCAGGCTATAGGCAGCAGTCTTCGATGTATTTGATATTCATATGCAATTCTGAGTACGTAGATTCAGAAATGGACGATATTTTATAGGAAAAGTTGGGCAAAGATATTGCTCTAATATTGCTCGCTCACAGCACGAATTCCATAAAATACTTACAAAGCTATGCCATAATGCTCCTCGAAATAATTCGTTGTCGCCATGAAAACGCTTGTCAAGTTATCCGAAGCTTAAATCCTGATCATACTAGGTAAGGAACTAATATCTTTATTATAGAAGACTATTAAGCTTCGGAATACTGAATCCCACGGAGGAAAATATATAGCACATCGCAATATGTCATTTAGAGTAGATACAAAGAGTATTTTTTTCATAACTCGTCTCAATCTTTCATGGTTTCTGGAGCATATCGCCGTGTCGGTCTTGGTTTGTTCCTGCTTGAGATTGATCTTACTGTACTCCGTAATTGACCTGGCTACGTCCACCTTAATAAGATTTGAATTTCATTCAGACCTGCCCTCTGATGAGGAAGTGTTTTCGTGTCCAAGTTTGCCTGATTGATGCACTCTGCTTCACTACTTTTCGTCCTCGCTACCCCTGAGTCGCTAGAAAAGGGGAAATGTGTCGTCTCGGTTGCGAGGCGAGCGATTTACCGGCCCGGTCGGCAAATTGTTGACCACTACTGCAAGGATAGTGAGACTTACACCGCCATTCTTCCAGCCTCTTGAATAAAAATGGTCGAGACCTTTTCCTCTTGCATCTTCATGCCTCGTCCCCTCGTTTCCATTCATTATTCCTCCAATTGTTCCTGCATTCGCACACGCACAAATATTGTTTTTCTAGTGTTGACCTGAGTATAACGATTAATTGATTTTGTATCGTTATCTCGAGTCCACACCTGTCTCCTAGACTCCACTGTCTACCTCTCACGTGTTTTATCGGACCATCCTGACATAAATGCAAAGCATGGGATATCCGACACCTCCTCTATCCAGTGGAAGACACTCTCCAAAGACGTCCACTGTTCCTCCTTACGCCTCCCAATTGACCCAAGGCCAATACAATGTCGAAGTGCAACGTCCAGGCCATAACAGTCGCACTCATAGCTACAATCGCAATCAGCGACAGCTTGGCTTGATTGGCGACGCACCACATGACGAAACAAAAACCTATTACCAAGGTTCTTATGAAGCAGAAACCAGAACCTACGCTGAAACAGCATATGATGAAGAAAACCGCACCTACGTTGGTCAATCTTCACCTACCTACACCAAACCTTATTATCCATCCTCGCCAACCCACACCTACCGTAGTCCTCGCAGTAGAACCGGATCCCCAATACTCCATCGGATTCCTAGCCCGTACAATGCTTCACGGCCGAAACCGAGAAAGGGTTTTGTGAAGCGAGTAATTAGCAAGTTTAGGGAATGGGTTAGGCAGATTGCGAGGTATGCGGCAAGGCATCCTTTAAAAATGGGTTTGATGAGTCTATTGCCTGTTGCGGCTATTGGAGGAATGGTGAAAGGTCTAGTGAGTGCTGGACGGGGTTTGATGAAGTTGCTTGGTGAGGAGGGAAAGCGGGAGAAAAAAGGTATGCTTTTATTTCGACTCCAAGAAAGTTCTTTTTTTTTGGAAGCTAACTTGCTATAGGCGGGAAAGAAAGTGAATCTGACGCTAAGAAGCCATCTGGTGATGGCATCTTTGACCAGTTCGTCAAGTTCGGAGGCTCTAAAGGTGGAGCACTAGATGGAATCCTGAAGATCATGCAGATGCTTGTGTATGTATTTCGTTGCCTTTTCTTTCTTTCTTTCCCCGGAGGTTTTGACTAATGTGCTTCTAGAAATCATTATTGCAAGCTTACACCACACGCTTTCCCAAGAGCTGCAAGTATTATCCTTGAACTGTACTTTTTGGAGCCTTGGAAGCTATGAGAAATGATATCGGGTAGAGTAGAGTAAAATAGATAGGTAACGGTAACGGTTTGTACATATTACGGAAATACGAATTATGATTATGGGTCTCCTCAGGTTCCAAGCCATGCTTACAACATCGTCGAGTACCAGACCAAGCGTCTGCTTAGAATCAAGTTGGTTGTCTCTCAGTAAGATTTGAAAGTGCTGGTGTGATTGGCGGGCACATATATAGGTAAATTAAATATGATTGAGTGGGGGATTTGAAATCCTGATATCTATAGTAGGCCCAACCTTAAGGAATATACGGTTAATATTTATCCAATTCCTAGGATTCTCTACGCGTTTCTGTCCCGTCTAGCCCTCCGCCTCCCGAAATTTACAAAGAAACAACAATCTTCTTCGCCGAAACGCCCTTCTTCTGAAGCTCAAAAGCCTCTTGTATAGACTCCAATCCCTTCCCAGCAACCACCGGATCCGGTGCAGCAATATACTTCCCCTCAGCAAGTGCCTTCGGCAAGAAATCCTCAAAGATAACCTTTCTTTCATCTTTATCTTTAAGGGATCCGAAGAGGAACTTGGCTTCGATTCCATCCGGCATCTCCTTGGGAAGATGCATACATGTAGCAATGAACTTTCGGCCTTGAGTTTTCAAAAGAACAGCAGCACAAGATTGAAAAGCACCGTTTATACCGATGGAATCAAAGGCACCCGCGACTGTCTTGTCTTTGAATGCATCGATCAGATCGTCGACGATACTTTCACTGTTGTAGTCGAAGACTTGGCTAGCACGAAGATTTTTGACGTACTCGAAATTCTTTGGCGAAGCGGTGGTAACCACTTCATAGCCGGCAGCAACAGCAAGTTGAATAGCATTACTCCCAACACTAGTAGCGCCACCCCAAATAAGCAAAGCTTTACCAGTCGGCTTAGGAGAAAGAGTAGGAAGCTCAAGAGCCAAAACGTCCTTCGGGAAGAGTCCACAAGCCGCAGTTGAAAGGCCAAGAGGTAAAACTGCAGCCTGTTCATAAGACAAAGTGTCTGGAATCTTACAGGCCAAATCTTCAAGCAGCACAGTATAATGTTGAAACGCAGAAGCAGCTGGAATATTTGCAGTGATTCCTTCAGCACCGCTCAAGACTCGGTCTCCAATTTTGAAACGGGTGACACTGCTGCCGATTTCGACTACTTCGCCTGCCGTGTCGATACCTAGGATGGTAGGGTATTTGATCCATGCGAAGAGGTCTTCGCCCTTTTCTTGGAGGACTCGATCGACTGGGTTAATTGCTACGGCGTGGTTTCTGATGGTTATTTCGTTGGGGAGGGGGGATGTGTAGGGTGCTGATTTTATTTCGAAAGGTGCGGCTTTGGGGGCTGTTTGCCAGGCTGCTTTGTTGGTTGGTGGCATGGTGGTATGGGGCAAAGTGTAATTCTTGGGGTTGTATTGAGGTTGTTTTGAGGAATTTGAAGAATGTGATGAGAATTGAAATGTTACTTTGAGGGATAAAGCTGACTTTATATAAGTTGTTAAGACCTATTACATATCGACTTCATTGGAGAAGAGGACTTAATAGTGTACGTATACAACAAACTACATTGTTTCCGATATCTCCATAGATACTAATGTTAAAGCCATAATCTCCTATATCCAAGTTGTGATTATAATATCCGTTTAGTATTCGTGGAGTACGAATTCTGGTTAGCATGAAAAGAATACGAGTCGAGGTTAGCGTAGTGCGGGCCCATCAAGCATTGTGTATCTTTTGTACTACATGCGAAGGTACAGGTTTGTAAAATTTACAGTTCATACCGAGCTTCCAAAATTCAAATAAAACCCTTTTCTTTTACAACAAACACTTCTTTACATAGAAATAATGTTGAGAGTATGCTATTGGTCCACGTGATACCCCTTTCATAAGCGAGGATATTCAAGTCCACTTTAAGTACCTAGGTACCGTGTTAATTACTTTGTGGGAGCTCATTTTGAATTGCTACCTAATTGAGATGTAAGAGGTAAACTTGAGTAACTCACTTGTCGTGGGTGGCCTACCTGATTTGAGCAACTCAATTTGGTTGTCAATATAGTTTGGTGTCGGTCGTTCTATTTGTTGTGCAAGGCGCACTTTGAATATAACAAAGTTGCTATACTTAGGCTACTAGAAATCGGAATTTTCGGGTGCAAAATTTGGAAAGGAAGCATGCCTAAAACCTGATATAAAAAGAAAGAATGCTGTAGGTTTTGTAACTAGGCAAGGTCACGGTATAAAGGCACCTAACAATCAAAGAATCCACATAAAGGCCAATAAGTTGCTTAGATAGATTATCACTAGAACTCCAGACAAGGGATACATAACTATAAATGCAAACATATGCTAGATGAAGATGTTGCAAGCCGGAGAGAGCTTCCCTTGAAATGATCCATACCATGTTACTAGATTAATTCTAGCGTCTAGCCAAGCGATACTAAAGAAAATCTTTATCCAACCTCCTTTTCAAATAATTCTTTAGAATGCAAGCGTTGCGTTTGATCTAACAAGCCACCATTGAATAACAACTAACGAATAAAATTGTGGCTGCTTAGAAAGCTGCTATGGTAAGACAGATAAAGCAGCTGTCTAAACTTTCAGTCGTATTAGCATTGTGTTACACATTTGTGCTTCCCTTGAGCTCAGCACTCTTTAGGTACACCAAGCATCGTTTGCTTTTGTGTGAATACAAGTCTTGTTCCCCTGACATATTTTCAGAATTTCTCAGGAGTATCCTAACTAGCATGCTATACATGCTACAACAAATTACGCGAGACGTGAGTCTATTATCCTCTCCTTTACTGAGCTAATTCTGCAATACCTTATTGTGTTGTTTTCCTTTTTAAGGCAACGCAATATCCATATATTTTTTGGTGGTAAAATTCCCGGGATGTCCCTGTACTGTACAAAAAGCTGTTTGACACACAAAGGGATAGCGCTACAGCTGCATAGACCATCAAGGCATGCTGTGACACGCTGCTAGATTACATCGTCTCGTCCATCATCTAAGATGTAAGTTTACCACTCTTCATCCTATTCACTAGACTGAATTGGCGTTCTCTTTTCTCCGCCAAGCTAATGCGTACTGTGCAGTACTATAGTTCTAATTTCTTGTTCATTTCTTATACTACGCTGGCAACAGAGTGAACAGCGCCGAAACAATTCAAAATAACAACAAATTTCAAGTTTTTTTAACCTTAAGAGAGCAGAAATAGTTTACTGTCTGTATTAGCAAAAACATATTTGTAAACCTCTTCACAAACTCCCTTGTATTTGAACGCTATTGGCGAGTGAACCTACCAGGGATGAAAGTTCTTTCCAAACGGTATTCCTAAGTAGTCTATCTCATAAAACCCTGATATTTTCTAGTTTTATCAACATGCTTCCTCCTATGTATATGATGCTCAACGCCATCCCTTATTATGTCAACAATACTCCAATGCCAGCCCCCACAGCCAATACCCCCCAGAGCCCAGAAAGTAACTACATAACAACCCTTTTAAACGCATCCCCCAAACCCCTCTCAACCAACCATGCCTCCAAAGCCTGCATATCCCCCCTATTGCCCCTCGCCCCACCCCTGTCTCCAAGCGAACTCGTAATCTCCACCATCCCCTCAAAAACCCTCAAAACACTACCTCCCTCCTCCCTGTACCTCTCACTAACCTTCTTCTGATAGCTCGGAATATCGCCCCAAGATTCCGTCTTGATGAACTTCATATACGCATCCACATCCCCAGAAGCTCCTTCTAAACACAAGACCCCAGGTTTGCCAGCCAGTACAAAACCAGTCAGATTATATCCAGGTGCGTGGTTTACTAGATCATCTCGTTTCTCTCGGGTGCTGAGGGATGGGAAATAGAACCATACTCGAGAAAGTGGTTCTGCTTTTCCATTACTTGTGGTACTAGTAGGTATTTGTTGGAGATTTGACTTGATATATTTTGGTGTTTCATCCCGGATATATTCGATGGCGGAGAATACATCATCAGTAGGCATACAAGCAGAAAGTTCGGCCACTTCAGCCCTGGACATCCAATCTGGCTGTCTAACAACAACTTTCATAGGCGGCGCTTCAAGTACATCCACCTCGTCTGATCGTAATGGAATTGAGATGTTTAATTGGATTGAATTTGGATTTGTTGATTCCGACTCGATTGATAGATGTAACGCTATTGATAAATTAGGAGGGATAGTGGAGAGTGGGGGCTTTTCTGGATCTTCGTTATTGCACCAGTTCCGTAACTGTTCCATTAGGTTGTGGGTTTCGGGGTTAATGGTGAGTTCGTGACTTTCGGGGAACATAGCTGTTAGGAGGTCGATCATTGAAAGTTGAGATTCCATTATTTCGCGGGGAAGTGGGGGTGATGGATCTTCCATTTTGAGAAATCCAGATCGGGTAAGAGATTATAGATCGCGTATGTTTCTTTTGTATAGATAGGTTTGTTTTGTTCAAGAGGAGGCAGATTTCCAGGTCTGTTGTTGGGTTGTTGCTCTTGAGATGTTGTTGACCCTCGTAGGTAGACAAGAATCTTCGGAAATTTTAAGTTCAGAGAAATTAAACACGTGATCTCGGCTATCAAATCCACCCCCCTTTTACGTCTTGTATCGTACGAATTGATATATAAGAGATGGGCTTGAGCAACCTAATTGACCTGAGTAATTTACTTGACTTAAGTAACTTACTTGCTTCAATCAAAATGACCTCTTATAAATCAATTCATATGGTATCACATCGTCACCTTTAACTGGGGAATTGTTTACAAAAAAGTAAACTTGCTTAGTGAAAAGGACTATGGGAAAGTCTAGAGCGCTGAACCTCGTAAATGGATGATACTAATCAGAAACAGAGATTGGAAGGGTAAACACCATGTCTGATAGAAGCTGACATGCATGGTTCAAGGTAAGATATATTGAACAATTGGCTCCAAAGATCTAGGGACCTCAATCTCTGCTCACAATTTCTTTCCTAGCCATCATCTTCGCAACGAGAGCCTATGGGCAGTCTCAATTTCGATTATAGAAGTTAAAAAGGGTTAACAGCTCTGAGCAGTTGCGACTCAATGAAGGTTATCTATCTGCAATGATAACTATCAAACGAGCTACACCTGATGACTGACTAATTAGAACTTCTAATGTAGATTTTGATGGATCTCACATAACGCTAGGGCTTTAGTAGTTCATGGGCATTCAGAATGGATCAATTACCATACAATTCTGGGCCTTTCGAATGCTCTTTCATTTGCCCATCCACACAGAAACACAGAACATAATACAAACCCCATTGCCACCACATGTTGCTGCCCACTTATATTGCGCCTATTCAACAAAAACTAAGCCCCATGACTGGCTGGTCGGTAGAGTATTCCGTTAGATCTCACGTAATATTACAACATTCACCCTCCTTCCGCCCCTATTACTGCTTTAAATAAAATTTTATCCCGGGCATACAGGGGGCTTTTAGCGAGTAGAATATAGTGTTCTTAGGGGCTACAATAGCAGGTCTTTGCGAGCTTTTAGTTACTGGGCTCTTGAAACATGTATTGCTAAAAATTATATTTAATACAAACTACGTGAATTCTACCGAAGTCGTGACTTAGAAGTAACTCACTTACCTGGTTTGAATAATTTACTTAAAGTGGTTTGCGTAACTAACTTAGCTTGAGTAACTCGCTTAGTTAAGTCCATTTTAAGTGAGTTTTCCACTTGGTTTGCCATTTAAAAGTTGTTGAAAGCCAGCAATCTTTAAGCGCGTTATACCTTCCATAGTTGTAATTAAGCATGTAAAGCTCTGTCACGGAAGAATATATTAAGCTACCAAACTTCCTAAGTTTAGTTAGTTGATCAAATAAAGTCATATAGCATTGCATAAGGTATGTTCCTAGGTCATTTTCCATTATCTGAGATTGAGTAGACTTCCTTAACCACAAGCGGTGGACTTACACTAGGACATGGCTCTAGGACCAACAGAACAAACCCAGTGCAATGTACACTATCCTTAAGGCCAACTATTTCCTCTCGCCAACCTCCCAAACATTTAAATCTCTGTCCCTCTCTATCCCCCCTCTCTCCTACAGTTCTCCCCTCTGAAACATAATACCACCAAAAACCTACATTAGAATCCCATTACAGGACAGAACACAACCAACATACATCCTATACTCACTCCTCCTCCCCTCCCTTCCCCCAAAAACCCTAAGCCAGGAAATTTTAAACACATCCGATACCTACGCCTAAAACTAATACATAACATTTTACTGTCATCTCCTACAGAGTTATCACTTCCCTTCTAATCTACTCCTCTAATTATCCTAAACTCTCCTTCAAACCCAAACCCCCAAATTTAACATAAGTAAAAAGAAGGCCAAAAAATCACATTCTTCTCCTTCTCCTTCCCGTCTGTTGTTTCGCTCTATAGCCCGATCTTAAGGGCCTCATCCCGCCCCTAACCTTCATTACATTCCCCATCTCCGTCCGCAGCTCCTATATTTCTAATACAGCATTCTTAGCTAATCCAGTTTTCTCCTTCTACAACGTCACAGAGAATTAATTAAAGAATTCAAATAAGAATTAGTCCTTACCCGAAGACTGTTAGGATCGAGCTATAGTTTTCATAATTATATCGTCTAAATTTAGGGTATAATAATAACAAAGTTCCGTCTTTGTAATAGGAAATATTTCCTATTCTTACAGTAACAAAAATAATCAAACTCCATTTCCTCTAATCCTCTTTCCTACTTTCTAGAAGAAAAGAGCAAGGGTACTATACTACATGGAGTCTTGAGGCAACATCAGGGTATAGATGTAGACCAATCTCAGTATACCAAACAAGTAGTATATTTAACAAATCAGAAACCCAACGATTCTTAATTCTAAAAATTTAGACTTTAGGTATATATCCTATACTTAAGCTAAGAAATTATTTTCAGCATGTTGTTATCTTATAGGCAGTTGTCACTTTGATTTCGAAACTTTAGTGCTGATATTTTAAATGTGCTATTGCGCCTAGTGCTAGACGCTCACTTGTACTTAATGTTTCGCTGGATTTAAGGCCCTTTAGCTTAATCCTCTTCCCTCCACGGATTTTGTTCTTCGTTTGCGATCTCATAGCCAGCTAGTGCTTCGTAGGCGGCCTCTTTTTGTTCTTGTTCTTCTTCCTATTCTTGTCCTTCTTCTGTGGTATCATTTAGGGCTAAGAGGGCTACTAGTTTTAGGTGTTCATAGACATACCGGCCTATACGCCTTGAGCTACCGCCGCAGAGATCAATGAGGTTAACTTCGACGTAGACATCTTGAGTTCATTATCCGTATAGCTGGCCGAGGATCTGCAAGATGTCAGTGTTACCACTGCTCTTGTAGGCCATGAAATGCAAGGTGTAGTAAACCACAACCAAGATTCCAGCCTTAAATTATCACCTTGAGATTCTCATTGCGTTCAATTGTCTACACACTGATGAATTTTTTTTGTCTTGACCAAAAAGACAATTGGTACGTTTGAAGATTATAGTCTCTACGCTGTTTTCATGACAGAAGATATTCATCCATTACCAACTACAGATTTTCAAATTTCGTACACAAAACCCAACCGAAGCCCACCAATACAAGCCGTAGATTCGTAAATCATCAACGCTAAAAACTCATTCAACAACTTAGTAATTCTGAGAAGGGTTCACTCCATCGTTCCTTCCCGCAGCGTGTCCCACTCCAGTGTCTTGATCAAGTCTACCCTCTCCCTGATCAACCAATCTTTCTCTCTCGGACGAAGAACCAGGAATATGCGAGCTAGTGGTTTCACTTCCAAGTCCAGAAGTTTGGCCGTAGCCAGACTGCGCGGCTAGGTGAGAAGCAGGTGGGTCCTTGTGCAACTTGTTGCGTCCATCGGAGCCGGTATACCCAGCATCATGGGTTGTAATACCTCTTCCGGCCCTAGTACTACCTGAAGTCTGATCATAGGCGCCAGTACCGGTACCTGTCTGGCCGTAACCCTGGGAAATTCCAGCATTTGATGGGAGACCAGTTCCTGATGTTTGTCCTTGTCCGTATCCCGTCCCAGTAGTTTCGGTTCCAGGATGGGTGCCTTCTAAACCGTATTGATTGCCGGTTCCAGAGATGCCTGAGGTTTTACCGTACCCTGCACCAGTTGAGGTTTCCGTTCCAGCGTATTGACCTTCATGTTTGTGATGTTCATCCTCAGCTAATCCAATTCCGCCGGCGCCCACAGCTGCATCTCTCCCCAAATGGTGTTGACCTTGGCTAGAGTAGGCATCCTCGTGACCGTATCCTTGACCGGTGGAGGTAGTTCCTGCCATTATGTGTTAGCTAGAATCTATACAAGATGAGGCTTCGCCAATCAACAAAATGAAATCAATAATCGAGATGTCGAAAGTCCTGCTAACCTTACTTAAGATTATCCAACTCAACCATTGGCCTCAAGGTATGTAGGATCCGAACGAATGCCAAGTGAAGCGCCGCTTACCTTGAACGTCACTGTTTCTGTCAACACCGTGCAACTTATCACCAAGATCGGTTCCTGGGGGCTTCTCGTCCAATGGGACTGCGCCTCGGTGTTTGTCGTGTTCATAAATGCTGACTCCTACGGACCCCGCGCCCAATGCCGCATCATGTCCGTAGTGATGGCTAGAATCTGTCTGGCCATGTTCACCAGCCAAGGCGTTCCCAGGGCCAGCTCCAGTACCTACTCCATAGTTACCCGGTGCAGTTGGAAGCGGTTTGTTGTCCAAAGACTCATTAGCGCCGTGATGCTTGTCAACTTCATAGGCTCCAGCGCCAAGAGCCCCAACGCCTGCTGCACCCACAGCCGTATCACGGCCTGCATGGCTGTTATGTTCACGTTCTTGGCGATCAAACTCGGCTTCTTCTTCTGGAGTGTATTTCTTGCTCTTGTCACGGTCTAAGCGACGACGAAATTAGCGATGATCACATGATACGGAGACGTAACAACTTACGCAAGAAGCTAAAAAGACCACCGCTCTTATGCTCCTTCTTCTCTTCCTTCAACTCCTTCTTCTGCTCCTTCTCGACAGCCTTCGAATCTTTGTCATTTTTATGGGGTTTGTCTGCTTCATACACCGCACCACCGACAAGCCCAGCCCCTGCGGCCTTTTCACCGTAGTGATGATCTTTGGATCTGTTGTCATCAATATTAGAGGTGTGAGGTCCTGTGGTTGTTGTAGTTGTAGTTCCGGTTGTGGAAGAGTATGGCTCGTTGACATTTTCTTTCTTGTGATGATGCCTCTCAGCCTCGTATGCGCCTGCTCCTAAACCGGCCCCGGCAAGACCTACATCTCTACCAGTATGATGATCTTTATGTTCCTTCTTCTCCTCCTTGAGCTCCTGCTTATGCTCCTTTTTCTCTTCCTTGACTTCTTTCTTGTGCACTTTCTTAGCCTCTTTCTCAGCATGAGACAAATCTTTGTCGTTTTTGCGATGCTTGTCCGCCTCATATGCACCAGCCCCAAGTGCGCCAACTACTGCAGTATCTCGTCCCTTGTGCGAGTCATGCGAGTCATGTGAAGTTCCTGTGCCAGTAGTGGTCTTATCTCCCTTGGACTTAACTCTAGGATCCAGCTTGTTCATCCAGTCCTTGCTGTGTGGCCCAGCCGTGTTGGGGGCTGGTCCTGGGAGAGAAGATGTATCTGTCCCACCAGTTGTCGTGCCAGAGGTAGACGAGTAACCTGGCTCATTTTGGCTGCTTTTGTGAGATTTTTCTGCCTCGTATGCTCCTGCCCCGAGTACGCCAACTCCTGCAACTCCTGCGGCATCTCGTCCTTTGTGCGAGTCATGTGTAGTTCCTGTGGTATGGTCTTTTGTAGTACCACTAGTTCCTGATTGGCTCACTGGAAATGTCTGGTGGCCTGTGCCTGGCTGATGGGTTCCAGAAGATTGGTTGTACGCTGATTGACCGACGCTCGAAGTTGGTGCTGATGCAGAATGAGAACCTTCATGCTGGCGACGTTCATGCTCTGCCAGCCCAATTGTGCCAGCGCCAATAGCCGCGTCTCTACTAGTATGATGGCTATCCCTGCTAGTATGGTGGGTATTAGCTTCTTCTACTCCACCGCCATGATGCTTTGAGTGATGAAGGGCATCCTCAAGACCAGTGATGGAGCTTTTGTTGACATGTGGGTCAAGACGATTAGCTGTATCTGTAGAGTGTGGGCCACTAACAGCAGTCCCTATCGGGGTGCCGTAGTACGCACCGCTCTGACCAGACGGCGTTGCACCAGCATAACCGCCTTGCGTAGTGGTTCCAAGGTTATCCCGTTCATTCTCGCGGTGGTGATAAATACCCCCGCCCGCCAGCCCAGCAGCTCCTGCCCCTAAAGCAAATTCGCGTCCTGTATGGCTCCCTGAAGATGTATTTGTGTCATAAGGAACTTCTGGTGAGCCGGTTGTTGAAGTCCCAGTGGTGGTAGAATCAACTCGTGGATCAACTTTGTTCAAGAGATTTGCACTGTGCACTGGCTGCTGGCTAGTTGTATTGGAAGAGATTCCTGAACTGTATCCTGGTTGCGATGTAGGTTCTGAGCCGTACCCGGGTTGCCCAGTTGTGTTTGAAGTGATTTCTGAACCGTAATTCGATTGACCTGTAGTTCCCGAGCCGTATTCTGCACCGGTTCCAGTACCCTCGTGCTTTCTATGTTCACGCTCGGCTAAGCCTACAGCCCCTAAGCCAGTAGTTTCAATACCAGTATCCCGTCCTAGGTTATGTCGCGTGCCAGTGCCAGTGCCAGTAGTATCTGTTGTATGACCTGTACTTTGGCCAACATTTGAGGTAAAGCCTGTATTTGTATTATCGGCTCTTGGGTCTGCCTTGTTCGCAAGATTGGAGCTGTGAATTGGTTGACCTTCTGTGTTTGATATATTGCTTAGGCCTTGCCCAGTACTTCCTATGTTCGAGAGGCCTGTACCTGCTCCCTGTTCATGGGTGTATGTAGGAGAGGTCGGGGATTGGTCGAAACCAGTTGTTCCCGACTCATGTTGGGCAGTCTGTTGTCCAATCCCGCTGGTTCCAGCATCTCCACCGGTGTGTGAACCAGTGTTTGTAGTATCTGATACATCGAAGGCACCTGGGATGTGGGGCGTGTCAATAGTTCGTGGTGTATCGTGGGTTTTGGCGAGATGGCTTCCTTCGCCAGTCAAGCCCCCAGTGTGTCCAGTCGTGGTACTTGTTCCCGAATTGACGGGGTCTGCAGATGTGCCAGAGCCGTGTTGTTTCTGGTCATCGGTCGACTTTCTTGAGGAACTAAGGCTATTAGCATTACTCGACGACAGATGGGCAATTGAAAACGTACAGAATGTTTCTGAGCGTCTCCATGATTAACAGTTATGAGTAACAAGTTAAATGGAAAAATGACAAAAATACTGGGGTGGTGTGATCGTGATTGGGTATAAGAGAGGGGTGAAGAGGTGAGTGTGGAAAAGTGAAGTGTAGCAGAATATGGGTGGGAAGTATATAAGAGGCATGTGTAGATGAGGTAGATACTTCCAAACGCAGCTAAGCTTCAGACCCTCCCCTAACAAACAGGGTAATAGAGGGGTACCAAAAAATTATGATGATGTTGTGGCGTAAGCTATCGAGATGCAAAGTGCCATTGGATATGGAGCTCAAAGCTGGAGGATGACCAGTTCTAGCCGCATGCTTTGGTGCCAACCTCCTCTAAAAACCTGCATACTCCTAGTATTCGTGCTCTGCTTTGCTTCGTATGAGAACAATGCTGCCATATTCTGCCAGCATGTCGCCATAGCAGCTCGACAAATGGCTCCCGGTACGGAGAAGTGCTATCGAAATCTAACAATTGCTATCAACGGCAAATAAATTGAGGACAGGCCTTCTGCCATGAATGTCCAATGCCAATGCCAATGCCAACTTCCAAGTCCAACAAAATATGAAGACGGCAGCTCCCAAAGGATTAGAGAGCTATGGGAAGTGGCATCGTGTAAGCGCATGCATGGGGTTGATATTGGTGGATTGGATGCAGTTGGGTTAGGATCAGCTCTTAGATGGAGATTTCTTCCCTGCATGCAAATCATGCGATGGGGAAATGATGAGAACCTGCAGCACAACCCCGCAGTTTTTTGCCTTTGATCCAATGTGGAGTACGCTGTCATCGTGGCGGCTTCTTGGCTTATGGTGCTTCAGCCACGTATGAAGATATGGTGTGGCGCAGCAAGCACCAAAGACAAGAAACACGAGAAAGAAGCAAAAAGATCGGATCAATAATGACGTGCTCGTCTATGATGATTGTTGTGAAACTTGCTCTGCCCTAAAGTTTGATGCAACTTTTGGTAAGAGTCTCGCCATTTTTACTTTTCCATTCGCATGTCCACCTCCTACGAAATACAGGGTCGAAAATAGACCAAGTCTTCCACCACCAGTTGTTCTGAAGATTCAAACGCACTGACTCGATGTTACAGGTAGTCACTCGGGGATTGGCTGGTTTTCAGCATACGCTTGTGCACTCAAGCTTAAATCCCTCTAGAAATTTAGCCCTCCATAACTGCTAGCGTGTAATCTGCTGGTGGAAAAGACCATGTTGTAGTGACATGTGTCGAGCTGAGAGCTGAACAGGTGATAGGCGGCAGCGGCGTGAGTAACGACACAGTAATTCACGTGCTGACGCCGATCAACTCCCCTACCGGTAAGCGAATGTCGTTGAAGAAAATGTACTCAATTGGTAACTCCCGAGGGCTCTGCATGCCACGTTAGGTAGGTCCGTACAAAGGCACACTGGACTGGATTCCAGTCCGAGCCATACTGATATTTGGTCTGGGAAAGGAAGCTGTCAGGATGAGTGAAACATCGCCTAAATGAGAAAGACTGCCGGGCGGAATTACAATATGGCAGGAGGTCCAGAATATGAGGCAGTTACGCGACGAGCAGCGCAGTACTTCCTCTACTTCCTTCCATTTTCTTCGCTTCCAAAAAAAAATCCGAAGCCTAAAAGGTAAGATGCAGTCCAGCGACATCTACGTGACGTAGCGAATATTCCTCTCCGACTCTGAAGATTTAGTTTTTTGATAAGTACGTTAATTGATGTGACCGGATTTCCGTGCAAAGTGAGGGTGGGAATAAGAGCTGAATCTGAGGAAAGAAACTTGCAACCAGCAGCACCAAATCGAAGGCTCAATTGGACGTAGTTGGTGCTGGGCATCAAAAGACACCAGGGAACACAAATATTTCCTGCTGACCCGGTCTGTACTATCTATTATAACGGATAAGATCGCCCAATAGCTGTATTTGACGTTCAAGCCTTGGGCTGCCGTAGAGACAGTTGGTTACCTTGATATACCTCCAAATGCTCTTGTGGTCGTGAAGGGACTGATGAGCTCAGTCACGGTGTCTCCAAAACCTACACTGAACACCCTAATCTTCCCCAGTCGTACAACAGACCAAGACATCAGTACAAGCTTTGAATGGTTCACAGGTAGGTGGTGTGCTCCGCAACTGCTTGGTGCTTCTCAACTCGCGATATTGGATGGCGGCCATCGGACCAGAGAATACGGATTGAATGAAACATTGCAACTCCATCCTGATTTGAAGTTATGTCCCTCTCCTTGGGATTTCATATTGAGAATTTGCTGGAACACCTGCAGACTGCTGGTGACGAGCTACGCACGAGAGCTAATACTATACTAGAACGAGCCGTCGCGGGCGCTTGCAACAACTTGTCATTCACTAAAGCTAGCCGAAGAAAACCAACGTTGCTATCGCCATGAAACAAATAGGGTAAAACGATGAGCTTGAAAGGTTAATTAGAGAAACGGAGAGTAGGACGAGGTTGGAATTAAGCTGGGACCCTCCATGTCCACGTGATCTTCAACTAAGCCCTTTGCGGATGATAGCTTGCGGCGGGTGAAATCATGCCAAGGTCGTCATCTCGAACACCTCTCGGTCACAAAGCTGAAGGTGCCTAATTCCACTCACTACTATCAGGCGACCTCCCTTTGCATCTGGACCTTTACTTCTTCCGCTTGTACTTTAACCAACGCCTTCTTGTATATCCTCATCTTCTTGCCTTTCGCTGTATCCTCCTGAGTCATGCGAGGCCCGCTGGCATACCCGGTCGATGCGGCCTTTCTGTCTACTCTCCTCTTCCCACTTCTCGCAACAGCAGTAGGCAATTTTAACTGCGAGCACATACGCGTGGATAAGACGTCCTTTGATCTTAGCGCCCTCGGTGGTCCACGATCAGTCCTCAATAGTGTCGACCAAGGAATCAGTTTCAAGAACACAACCTACACAATCGACCTATGCGCTCCATTACGCCGCGCAAAGGAGGTACCAAAGACAGAGCAGTGTCCTGGCGGGACAAGAGGTATGATTACCCTGTGCCACAGAGAAAGTAACGGATACGGAACACCAGCTGATTCAAGTCCTTAGTCTGCGGGATTGAGCGAATAATCAACAAGGAAGAGGATAAGAGTGTGATCGATAAAATCATTCCCATCGCCGGCGAACTTAAAGACCAAGGGGGCGGCTACCTAGATGCGCTTTCGACACTCCTCAGTAATTCACCCTCCCATGCCGATTCCCAGAAGGAAGGATTACGAGTAGAGATGAATGGGGGGTTTTTTGGGAGTGGGAAGGACAAAAGGAAGCAGAGAGCAGTCATAGAATTTCTGTGCGAGCCAGAACGTACAGGCCTGGAGAACCTCTGGGATCCCTCGGAAGATAAATACTCACCTTCAGAGATGAGGAAGCGGGCAGAGGATGGCGAGAAGGAGACGCCGGTTGAGGATAAAGACATGCCGAGTTTGACATTCTTTTCTTACGACTCAGCTGATGATGTTGATACGCTACGACTAGAGTGGCGGACGAAATATGCTTGCGAGGATACGAAGAAGAAAATAGATGCTGAGAAGGGTAACCGTTGGGGATTCTTTACATGGTTCATTATCATGTAAGTTCGCACCACAAGCCCCTCAATCCCGCATAATTTTACAATCAACTAACAACTCACTCTCATACAGCGCATTCCTCTCAACAGCCACCTACCTCATTTTCGGGTCCTGGCTTAATTATAACCGTTACGGCGCCCGCGGCTGGGATTTACTTCCCCACGGCGACACAATTCGCGATGTACCATATCTTCTCAAAGACTGGATTAGACGGGTTGCCAACACTGTACAAGGGGGCGGAAGTAGAGGAGGCTATGCGGCTGTATAGTTAATTCCACGCTAGCAACGGCGCGGAGGGACCGAAGATGCGTGTAAAGAGGGAAGATGCAGACGAAGCTGCACAGGTAAAAATTGGTTGATTGATCAAATGATCCGGTTGAGCTGGAGTTTTAGGATGGAGTACTGGTTGCCAGCTCTTGGAGTTTGGCATCGCGATATGCATATGCCGGGTTGTTGTACCATACATTACATAGGCTTCGGAGATTCGATGCGTTCGATAATACGAACAATTATGCTTCACGATTGCAATTCTCAGTTTTGGATGTGCCATGCCAGTTGGGTACAAAGAAAGCGAAGGAATGACTATGGCTGCTAATTATCCCAAAGACAAAGGGAGGGTGTAAGCAGTAGTAGGAAGAGCTTATTTTAGCTATGATTTTGATTGCCTTTTACCTTTTAAGCTACTAAGAAGGGAACATCGTTAACACAAGCATCAACCCTTTTAAGGTGAAATGACGAAAGGAGACTACAAGCAAGTGCGAAGTGATACAGGTCTACCTACCTTGTATAATTGTGTGGTTAAGCTGGTAGTAGAATTTGAAGGTTCCTTAGTGTGTTGGTTTTGTTTGGATTTATTTGAGTCGTTATGATGATTTGAGTCGTTATAATAATTTGAGTCGCTAAGATGATTTGAGTCGCTCAGATGATGTGAATCCATTGTTCTTTAACAGGCAGCTTCTTTTCTATTACCTCCCCAAAACAATTGCGCTAGGCCTCCACCTTGCAATTCAGTGAGTCCAGTCTATCCTACAACCGACATTCAATGCTGCCAATGCGAGGCATCGAACTACTCACTAGATTTGCTTTGTGGATTAATTCGTTCACACAGGTTTAGTAGCTCAAAGATAACCCATGGATTTTGTTGTCAGTGTCATCGTCCCTGTCAGCTGATGCTTTGTTGTTATATTTAAGGTTTGAAAATATGGAGCACTTCTCTTGTTTCTGGGAAAAGGTTGTTCATTCTGGTTGCTCATATAACATATTACAACCGTGACAGCCCTAACTCTAATCCAACTACCAGCTACCTCTATCGCTCGCTGTTTGTAAGATAGCTCGAGTGGTGCTGGGACGTAGCGGGTGAATCCGCAGATGGCGCTGTCTGCGATTGATGGTTGGGTGGTACTATTGTCATAAGATAGAGAGGGAGTAGTTGGTAGGATTGAAGGCGTAGGGCTTACCGGCAGGATAGAGGGAATCTTAGCGACGTCTGCCTTTGATGCAACGCTAGACTCTGTTGTACTTATACTTAATTACCCTCCACCAACCCCTACTACCTCTCAACCTTATCGGAAAACTCACCTAATATATCAAACCTCCATCCAAATCCTACATCCCCCTCTCAATCATTTCCAAACTACTCATCCTATCACCCCCAAAACCACCACTACTACTACTAGTCCCAGCACCCCTCCTAGAAATCCAAACACTATTCAACCCCAACCTCTTACAAGGTCCATGATCATGCCACAAACTCTGCGCAACATATAAAGGTTCCAATCCCCTTCCCACTTATTCCCTGAATCAAAATCTCAAAATTTCTCAAAGCAGGTTCACAACTTCAAATTTCTTCAGCCGTATAAACCTTCTAAAACTTGATTTCGTTTTTTGAAGGTCCGGAAAGAGTAAGTGAGAAAGAAAAAGAACCTACATTCGAGAGTGCTATTATTTTATAATATTTACTTGTTTTTTTATTGCTTGGATCATGTCTGGATAAGCTGGCCATTCTCCTATGGAATTTCCGAAATTCTGAGCTTGTTTTTTTTTTTTGAGATGAGAGTCTTCGTTGATGGGGATTAGAGGGTTCGGGATTAAATCGGTTGCGAGGAGTAGATATGCTTTTTCTAATATTTCGGGATATTTTAGACTTGGGGATGAGTTTTGGAGATTTGATTCGTGTTTTGCAAAGTGTGACTGTGTAGATATCTGTGTAGGGGTTGTTTGGGTGTAGGTGAAGGAGTAGTTAGGTGAGATGGGTGAGGAATGAGGATTCCCATTCTATTAGTGATTCGCAGATGTCAAAGGAGAGGGATTTGAAGGCCAGGAGGGGTTTTGGTTGGTGCGTTGGTTTGGGCGTTGGATATTGCGTTGTACTGTTCATTTTGGGTGTAGACAGTTTTGGCTTGAAGAGGCTGGTTGGTTTGGTGGTGGTTTGGATGGGTTTGTATGCTTGTGTTTGCTTCTAAGATGTTAGTTGAGAAAGATGTTCGGTGGTAATAATAATAGAAATACCTTCGGTGAAAGTTAAGATGTGAAAGAAAGTCTGATATTAAGATGATTGTCAATTTTTTGGTACGAATGTACGGAGTGGATGCAAGATCGCGGCGGGTAAGCGAAGAATTGGGTAGGTAAGATAGATTGATTCCTCGTCCTTCTATGGAGTTCAAGGGCTCTATATGTACAGAAGGTCTCCCAACACCTTGATCTATAGTACGGCACAGTACTTTAGCACATCTAGCTAAGTCTACACTACATAAGCAAAGCAGTACCCTTTCTCACATCATGAATAGTAGAGCTCTAAGCGAGGTAAAAGGGGTTCTCGCATACAGCCAATCATAAGCGATATGAAGCTCGTTCTCATTTAACTTGCTTCATCTGGATAAGCGCAAGTTTGAAAGTGGCCTACCTTGAGAGTAGTAGCTATACAAACAGTACAAGCTCAGAGAATGGAACAAGAGGACTTTTATCTTAGATTGCAGCCTTGGTAACTTGTGCTTAACAATCCCCCAAAAACCTGTGCTAGTGGACGAAAATGAAAGTCGAAATCGTATATGAAATAACAGAGAAGTTAAGTGACATTATCTTATTGGCTTGCCTAACAACATCCAACAGTTCAGTATCAAAGAGTTCTAGAAGTGACAGCGAAGCAGGAGATGCAGGGCGCGTGAATCATTCAGCTACTTAGAAATAAGTGCATACAACGACCAGATCAATTTTATTATTGCCAAAGTAAGATCTAACATATCTATGGAAGCAACCATCTAACTCCTTGTAATTTCTGGTGTAGTTTTTCGTCTGAATCTAATTAGACTAAAAGTTAAGAAAGTTGTGTAGGAGATCGGTTCCATGTTGCTGAATGTGATTGGGAAAGATTTATAATCTTACCTAGTTCGACATGCTTGCATTAGAAATGCACTGTACCAATCAGCCTATTGAATCCTATTTGTCGCATAGTACGATGTATACCCGAGAACTTACTTGTTTGTATTATAGTTGCACAGGTGTCAGCTAAGTCAAATTTAGTAGCTCATCTAAGAGAAAGCTAATTATATTTCAACACATGCAAAACTTCATCTTAAATATAATAATAAAGCTTAGATTAATTTCCAATGCTTCTAGGACCTTGTTTTATCTATTTTCCTTTTCAGAAAACAATTAATTGTAATTAAAGGAAGGAAAGAATGATATAGTAGAACTTGCTTGTCAATAATTTCGTTGTGTTACCTAGCATTTGCTTGTCATTCCTCACTATCTTTTTTGTCTTTACTCGTTAAAACACTGTGTTGTACAGGCAATTCACAGAAGATCACTTGACTAAGGTTTGGAGTATAAGCCGCTGTGGTAGGAAGGAATAAAACTCACGAATGCCTTGGTACTTATTTTCGAACTTAGTTTTGATGCCTGTGTAGCGCAGTCTAAGCGTTTTGTCATCTATATTTAGAGAAACATACAAGTTAAGCTTTAGTATCACATGCTAATGCAGAATTTAAGCCGAAGAGAATTTTACCAAGTGAATATTAAGAACTGCCAAGATTTTGCTACTAATATCATATTTATAGAAGGGACTAACTTAAGCCTATTTGCAACTTATCTCTCTACCTATGTTTAAGCAAAATGTACACTACTTAATACATTAATTACTAAGCACCTACTTTAGTCTAGCACGTAGATGATACGATAGGCTTGATCATGCTAGCATAAGTTTAGGTATGCTAAGTTTCTATAACTTCACAAAGTCTTACAAAATAACACATAGTCTTAATATTAAAGCTTGAAGTGTAATACAAGTTATATATACCGTAGGAGGGAAAAGGTAAAGAAAAAAACAACAATATTCAGAAATGAGAAATTATATCACAGCAACCAAGGCTTTTTAGTTTGATATCTGTCTTAGTTAAAAGGATAATCGGCTAATAAAACAGAGTTTACTTGTTAGCTATTTTGCCGTCTTAATTTGTATTCGCTTGCCATTCCTTAATACTGTTCTTATCTTTATTTGTTAGAAACTATACTATATAGGCTATTTAGAGAAGACAACTTGTACAATATTTAGGGTACATGCCCTTATACTCGTTCTCTTATTTTGTCTTAAGACGTGTCCAGCAGCAAGTGGATCTTAAGGACCACAAAGAAAATACATCCATGTTCCTGTCGCTCGCTTAGCATTAAGGAGGCCACTTTTACTAAATCACATGGTGTCGCTAATAAGTACGTCTCTCTATATTGAAACACAATTTACTTGGTAACTAAATAACTAAGGTATTAAATAAGTTACAATTTTTCCAGGTTGTTAATTAACATGTTGCTGTAGAAGGAAGATACTAGCAGTGGAGGAATATGCTAGGTATGCACATGCCCCATATATTGATTTTGGAGAAAGTTTGAAGAACGCCGTCAGTTCTGGTGGTTTACCTAAGAAATTCCGGTTCATTTACAACAAGGGTGGAGCACTTAGACATGTATGGTGGAAAATTCGTGGAAAATTCGTGGAAAATTTTGGGGAAGTCGGGGAGTGTCGGCCGGAAAGAAAAAGATGTCGCAATTATAGGTGGGGAAGGTGGGATGGGAAAATTCCATTGTAAAAAATCATAGGCGCGGGTGTCGGGTTTCCAAATTGAGTATAGTATATCTGGGCACAGTATCAACCCCTCATTGAGGGGTCGTTCTTTCCTTCAAAGTGCGCAATCATACAAACATTCTGACAATTCTCGAGTTTGATAACAGTTGCAGTAGTGTTTTTCAACATTGAACGATTTGGATCTCTTTCAACCCCGCTCTCTTTACCGAGGAAATCACAGCTTGTACTCTGTAGTATCAGCTCATTATGTCTCTTGGAAGAAAGGCAACTCTTAGCTCGGGCCATGAGATCCCGTGAGTAGACGTGTCCAATTCTGTACCTTATTGAATATGGCCTAATTTTGGATTTACCTGTAGGCTCTTGGGATATGGCACCTGGCAATCTGCTCCAGGTGAGGTTTCTATTGGAGTCTATGAGGCCTTGAAGGCTGGCTACAAGCATCTTGTAAGTCTCTTTGCAGAATGAACTTTGGGGAGACTATGCTAATCATCCACGGATAGGATCTTGCAAAGATGTAAGCTTCCACACAGACTATTCTTCATATCTAGCGGACTTGATGGAGACATAGCGACAATTTATCAGAGGCATTAGCTAATGTGATGTCACGGTTTTAGTTATGAGAATCAGAAAGAAGTTGCTGTTGGATTGAAGAAAGCCTTCAAGGAGATTCCTGGTCTGAAACGGGAGGATATCTTCATTGTACGTCTCCACTTATACTTTGCCCAGTATTATACTGACTAGACATACTTCTCTTTAGACCTCAAAGCTCTGGAATACGTATGCATTTAACATGTTTTTATTCACCTGGCTTTACTAAATACTCCACAGTCAACACCGTCCCGAGGCTGTTGAAGCCGCACTGGATGACTGTTTGCAAGAGCTTGAGCTCGACTATCTTGATGTAAGCTTTCTCAATGCAATAAACGCTTCGTTATATTTGTCTTAACTGTTCCGTAGCTTTACCTTGTTCACTGGCCTGTCGCTTTCAAGAAGGGAGACAATCTTTTCCCCCTCGTTGAAGGAAGCACCGTGGAAGGTGGAGACATTGCAATTGATGACGACGTATCTATCTCTGATACTTGGAAAGGTGGGTAAAATTTGACGCGAACGTGTGCCAATTATTTCAATTAACAGGTGTACAGCGGTCACCAAGCTTCCAAAGACCAAAGCGAGATCAGTTGGTGTATCCAATCATACTATCGAGCAGGTATGTTTAATTCTAAATAAAATGTCCAATGATTGTTGGTGCCTTCTATTCCTAACACTAACAATTTCCATTGTAATTAGCTGGAAACCATCATCAAAGCTACTGGTGTCGTTCCCGCAGTCAACCAAGTCGAAAGACACCCACTTCTTCCAGATCTTCCTCTCGTAAAATACTGCAATGAGAAGAACATCCATATTACTGCCTACTCGGTAAGTTGCGTTCTACTACCGAAGACCGCTGAAGGGACAATACAATTCCTAATCTTGATACTTCTAGGCCTTCGGCAACAACGCATACGGATTACCACTCCTCATTAACCGACCTGAAATCGTCGCTATCGCAGAGAAGCTTTCCCAAAAGACAGGTCAAAAGGTCACTGGCGCGCACGTCATGTAAGTAACCTCTCGCCATCTACTCATACCATACAGAAGAAATATCTCTGACTCATTTCAAACAAATAGTCTTGCTTGGTCTCAAGTAGGAGGACACAGCGTGATTCCCAAATCTGTAACCCCTTCACGTATCCAAGATAACTTCCGAGAAGTTGAGCTTTCTCCTGAAGATATAACTGCTATTGATGCTCTTGCGAAGGAACCAAAGCGCTTTAATGTTCCTTACGTCGCCAGTAAGTTCTATCTTCATTCTTATCTGGTGGATTTGAATCTTCATTTTGCTAATGCGCAATCTTTTAGACAAGCCACGTTGGGATATCAACATTTTTGGCGACAAGGACGAGACACCTGCTTCTCACAAGGTTGTATTGGCTTAAATACCCAAGGGGTGGCGGTTTGTAGTTTGGCAAAGTAGTTAGGAGAGACAAATATACATACGCTCCTTTACAAAGTTAGCACTATAGCCTGATTCCTCTCGGACGGACTAATATTCACTACAGATGTCTGGACTACAAATCCGTATGTACCTACTATACTGACCTTCAATACCCGCAGGAGATATCTTAAACTTCGGATTTTTTTTTCTCAAGTTTCAGATCCGCCTTAGCCACTACAGATATCTGGTCTACAAATCTATACAAAGTTGAAGGCCTTGCCCCGAGCCCACTTAATCATAAATTAGGTAACTGACAGCACTTTGGATGTTCAAGACAGTAACCAGCTCTTGTGAATGATATGTTCTAAAATCTTCTAAAAGCCTCTGCTTGATATTTCGTTATATATTACAGCCACTAAGATAAATTTGAGTTTTATTCGCTGAACGAGAAAGCCTTTCCTAGAAGTATTGCTATTGATATCAGATGAGTGCCTGTACAAGAGTTCTAAGGACTAAGTGCCTTTAGCGAGGAGTTGGTAGCTACTTTAACAGCTGGGAGACTGGATATCCATGGCTCAGCATTCTTGCCCGTCTCGAGATAGATAGTTTTCGATCAACTCGACTGGAATATTTGAAAAGGATAGCGGAAGTTCTGCGAAATTATCAGCAAAGGTGTTTTCTAAAAGTACCTCGCGGTCACGTGTTAGGGATGGTGGAAGTTGCTTAGTCAGCTTTAAAAGTCGCGTTAAAAGCACCGCGTCTCGCTGAGACTCGACCGAAGCATATTGATACAGCTTGTTTTGGAAACGCCCAAATCCAGATGAAGCTGCAGCTCTCCGGCGACTACATCCGCCTAGAGTGAGGTTTGCAGATACTCTCAGGCTCGGGATCAGAATAGGCTGAGGAGACGCGGAGGAGAAACACAGGCCAGCCTGCTCTTTCTTGTCCCACATGTCAGCATTCTTCTATATCAATCAATACTAACAATATCGCAGACCACAAGCATCAACTAAGCAATGATCTTCTTCAAACCAAGAAGGCCCGATTCCTCGGCTCGGAACTGCGCGAGCTATGTTGCCATGGATACAAGTCGGCGGTATTAAAGTAGAGATACACAAACCAGTAGGGACGAGCCAATGCATTGCATATTGAAACTGTACCTGGGCAGGACTGCACCGACGGAATTACATTCTGATTAGTGCTTTTGTATCAACTGAATCTCCACCCAACTAAGAATACTACCAACTTCAAATATTGATGCCCGCCAAGTTGAAAAGAACGAGATGTCCGGTGCATACATTATGTAGGCCGTTTGACTACAATTTAGATACCTGGTCCATCCGATACGAGTTCGATTGCCGTACAGTTTGTTATAACTCCGCCAGTGATAGTGTTCTCCAAACCTCCGTTGATCAATGCAGCAAGACCATCATCGAAATCGTTAACCAAGAAGATCTTACCCTGTTGGTTTTGCAACGCGCAGAAGACTGAAGTAGACGTTGCTGGACGTATCCACAGCAACATACGTCCCGGCGGTATTTGAGAAGCCGTCATCATTTATTGGGGCGAGAGTGATAAAATCTGCAGTGACTGGAATCCTGCTGTAGTCGCCCATGCGGAACCGCGAAACATCATATTTCGCCATCTCATCGGGATAGTAGAACAAGGCGCGCCCATCCTCATCCGATACCGTGATATTCTCGTACGATGCGAATTCGAGCCTGTAGGACACAGCATCTGGAGTTGTCAATCCGAAATTGCCATCTTCGTTGTTGAAAAGAACAAATTCTCCACTTGCGTCATAAATGGGGGCGTATGTGAAGCTGTAGTCGTTATAATCCGCATCGTCGTCAGCATCTTTAGATGAAATGACTAGTGCCTCATCACTCGAATAGTTCTCATCAGCAGCAGCGTCAAAGATAGTATCACTTAATACAGAGCTTAGAACTTTGGTCGCACTGACAGAAAGAACTGTTGTTTAAACTGAGTTCTCGCTGGTATCAAGCTGTCGCGCAAATCGGAAACTATGCTTCGCTCCCGATCTCTGAATGCTTTTTTCGACCCCAGCGGACCCAGGCACTTCACCATCCAAAGCTGTGCCATTTGATCCCGTGGTATCATCACCTCCGGTAGAGTAAATCACACCAGTTCCATTGTCGGTGGCGGCAGAAATTGCACTGGCAATGGCTGCAGCTGCCTCATGGGTTCTGGCTGCGGCTACCTGAGTCCTGGCCGCAGCTACCTGAGTACTGGCTGCAACTGTCTGAGCCTTGTCACTGGGAGCTGGTCCAAGTATATGTTTTATCAGTAAAATGACACTAGAATTACCCAAAGACTTCAACATACGTCTTGCAACCAGTGCTTGGCGCGACAGCGGGATTCGGGAACTTGTTCAGGGGAATATCTACTTTTGCGATAGTCAAGTTTGTGATATCTGCAAAGTCAACGTTGTATGCTACACCATTATTGCAAGCGACCTCTGTGGTAGTATCATAAGTATCATTCGACCGTACCGTGATGCTTGGTTTGTTGACGAGCTCAACGAAAAGGGGTGGTACTGCACCACGCAGAGCTGTGTAGTTGAACCTCAAGCCAATCTAAGAGATTAGTAGGTTTGACAAAGTAGACAATGGGAGTACTCGCCCTGATTGGAAGTGAGAGTCTAGCAAGTGCTGTGATCTGACTAGTTGGAACAACGTCGGCTGTGAAAGCAGGAATGTAACCTGCAGAGTTCGAGTTTTGGAACTTGAGGAGATCAAGATTCGCTGCAAAGTTTGGAATATTAAGCGAGCCAGTTGTTTGAAGTTGGCTAGCTGATTGAATGTCCAGATCAACTTTAGCCGAAAAGCTAGCAACTGGGGTGAAGGAAAACATTTCCTTGAGTACCCATCCGTCAAATGACGTCTCCCCGAGCTTTTGGGGGAAGCTTTTTGTGAAAGATCCCGGGCATTGATTCCCAGGTTTATATTTGCAGCAAGATTGCCATTTACATTGGCAGTTACTGAGTTCACCTTTGGGGGGGCTAGGTTTTGTTAGTATCTACAGTCGATGCTACAAAAAAGTTTCTGGGCACTTACCTAGACTAAATCGACCTTTCCCTTCAAGTTGAGTTTCCCTGTCACATCACAGCTAATACAGTAGGCTTCAACATTATCTTCCCGCAACAGGGGAATACCTTCTCCAAAACGATTGGTTACAGTTTGTTGTTGTTGTTGTTGTTGTTGTTGTTGTTAAGGCCACCAGCAGCCTTGGCCGCGGCCATGTCTTTAATAGGTTGGTTTTTGTTGTTGTTATTGACAGTACTGCCTTGCTTCTGCTGCAAAGGGATCGCAGCAGCTGATTGCCCGTTACTGGGAACCTTTTTGGTATTAGCGTTCTGTTGCTGTTTGTTAGATGAGCCGCCCCCCTTGGTTACTCTTTTTCTGATCTCACGATGCTCATCACGACGCTCGACAGCGGTGTTGTTATCCCCAACAATGTCATCATCCTGGTAGTCATTGATGTCGTAATCGCCAAGGCCAGGATCAGGAGCCTCGAGGTAAGCCGAAAAGTCCGCTGTACTGAAATTCAGGAACCCCAATGCCTCGTCGAGTAATGTGTCGAAGTCAGCTCCACAAGCCGCTGTCGGAAATCCATCTTCTTTAGTCGATGCAGGTGCTCCACATCTAAGATCCTCGTCTTCTGAGCCACTACCGCTCCCACTTCCTGCACCACTTCCTGCTGATGAAGTGTACGTACCATAATTAATGGTGACACTAGTAGCAGCGCCATCTAGATCAACCTCCGTAAGGGATAAGCTAGCCGACAAAGAGATGCGGTCAAATTTCACATTTGTGACAATAAAGAAGGACCGGACATCAGTGTTATTAGCCGCAGAACAACCCGAGGTATGTGTGACGAGGATGAAGGTGCCATTCCATGATCCCTGGGCTGTTGAAAATGCATTCAGGTCGGTAAAGGATACGGACAGCCCAATATCAATGCACTGAACGCCGGTGATATAATCGGAGTGCTCAAGGACCACTGCTGGGTACACATGACTGACGTTCAGCAGCGCGAATTGATGCTCGGCATTCAGATCTACGATTTGTCAGTAGATGCGTTGTCTTCCCTTTAGCTATAAAGGGAGCACTAGCCTGTCCCAGAGGGTGCGTAATACAATTCGGTGTTATCCGAAGGTACAAGATGGCTCAGATTCGATGTAGCGATGTTGTGATAAGTCGTCGGGGTAAGAGTAGGGTATGGATCGTAGCTGCTAACTCCGCTAGCATAGCCACCGGATCCAGGAGCAACAGGAATACACCCAACTTCGGAAACACTACTCACATATCCAGCAGAGCCAGGAGTAATGGAAACTGAAGTTGGAACAAGTGTTGGCTCTGGAGAACCACAGACGTCAGGCATATAGATGGTGGTCACCTTCGGCTCCATCAGATCGCTGTAGCCGCTTCGAACGAGTGCAGATGCAAGCCCAGCACCCAGAAGGCCCGTCCAAAGGATTCTTACCATGGCTAATGTCCCTATGACAGAGAAAGATGAGCGGAGGGCGAAGACGAAGGCCTTACTCGAAGTGAATGAATGCAACGAGGAAATTTTACGATGGGGACTTAGGCAAGTATATACTTATCTGTTTGACAGCCCATACGCTTGTAAATTTGGCTTACCAGTAGCAGATCGAGGAGCAACCTCCTATTCCCTTGGAATTGAGGTTGAATCTCCCCATAACGCCCCACAAACTTTGTCGAAGTAGATTGGACTGGGGTTGTTGCTGTCTACAACCGCGAATTCTCGTTACAATTTATTCCTACACTGGTAAGTGAGATCCTACATGCAACTCCTATACCTCAATCTTGAAATGCCATCTTTACTGGAAGTTTCTCTTTGGCATCTCCACTTTTCTCATATGTCTAGCCGCAATGTGGACGTCAGCTTGAGGCTTGCTTGAATTAAGGCTACGTTTAGAGTTTTGGCGAAGCTTGTACACAGTAGAAGCTTTTACGAAGTTTCTTAGGGTACTGTATGATAAGCATTCCTGCCAAGCAACCAACGTCATGCGACTGCTACCTCAGTGGCTCGCTTATTAGCGACGTGGCCAAGGAAGATTGTTCTTGGAAGTTTCTGTAACAATCTTACATTGTATCTTCCATGGACGTCTACAGTAGATTAGCACTAGCCCGGTACATGCTCCGATATACAAGTCTATGCATTCGGGTTTTTGATTCGCGGCAAGGACATGTGCAGAGATTTGCTTTCGGAATCTATCACGTGCCAGCAGGCTTCTTCATCTTTTTCAATCACAAAGCTAACTGATCTATGGCATATGCTGTGACGTCTATATCTTCGACGAAGCATATCAAATTCTGGAAATATTGTTTTGTTAGCAGTACTTTGAGCAGTAAAGATCGTGGCAAGCATGTGGCTGTAGTCCATTTTTGAAAATGCGCTAAGGCTCAAATGCCGTTTGCAGGACTTCGCTGTGTCATAACGATACTTCGTAGAAGTCATTGGCCCAGGGACAGCTTCTCTAGCCTTGGTTTACATTCCCTATAGAAATATTGTTTGAGGCTGGACAATATGTTGTCATTTGTGGTTTCGTAGAGTGGCCCATTGTTTTCCTTGAGAAGCTGAGAGAGGCAATCTCCAATAGCGACATTACATCAAGCCATTCCTCAATAATCGTTAGCAACTCTTGCCTTGCTCTACTTTTGCTCCTAGCCCCTTCGTTCGTTCTACTCCTTCCTGCAAAGGACCTTGCTAGTCGATACCCTCGTTGTTCCTGATGGCCACAACTGTGTGATATATCACCATTCTCAATTTAAGTCACTATTGTCGTGATATTGCCTTCTGTTAGGCTTGATTTTAAACTCACATCGACCAAGAAATCAGCAAATACTCCTTTCAGAAAGCCGGATGTATTATTGCAAGCATTACATTCAATTCAAACACCATTTTAAAACTCAAGGTTACTGCTGATCTTTCTTCCTTCCACTATATTAAGTGTGGTGTAACAGGAGCAATTAGTATCATATTGAAAACGAGATCTGAAATTGTTTTTCAGAATGGTGTCATTGCAAATGGTAAATATTCACAAAGGTTCGACTTCGAGATTGATGACTTGGTTCTTCCTGGTCTTAGTTTTAGAGTAGTAACAATGGGCACACAAGTTAGCGTTGGTACAGATGTGGCCTTTATTTCTGAAGCCAATGACTAGCTTCTGACGGGTGTCAGGGGTGCCAGAGTTGGCTTCCAGAGCGCGAAAGCTCTGATCAAGTCTGTTGACGGGTTCAAAGAGCTCTATGACTTACAATGAAGTACTGATAAGTAGCTGCTCACTTTCTATAGTTACGTAGACGATTCAATTTATTTACTTTACAACGCTCGCTCGCTCTTCCATCTTCCATACTCAGCTATTCGAGCTATGCCAGTGACCCATACGGTAGCTTTCTTGAAACATGAGCGAGATGATAATCCTACAAGACCGTACCCCAGAGATACAGGTTTCGACCAGTAAGTAATCAACATGTTTCTCCAGAGGGGTTCATCCATTCAAGCCCAATGCCAACTGGTACTTAGCCAACTTAGTCCTCAAGCTCTTCTCCAATGCTTCATATTCCGTCTCACTCAATCTGCCAAAGGCCAGTGTTTGGTGCTTTCCAGCATGCCACTCCCATCTTTCAAATTGACTGGGTCGTTGCTCCGGACTAGACTGACTCCGAGCATGCGGGTGGTCCTGTTGCCATGTACAATCGGCAACAACTCTTGCAAGCCTTCCCTTCACTCCAAGAAAAATGTTCATTGCATCTATACCTGCAGGCATATCGCGTGTCAAGGCAGTTGCATTCAATTCTGGTCTGAGTATTAAATCAGAAGGCAAAGTAACGTTTAGTCTCTTCAATTTCTTGAAACCTTTGAGCCATTGCGGGATAACCAATAACAGTCGTCTCCAGAATTGTCTACTCTTTTTCTCGGCATCATTCTCGCAGGCATAATGGTCGACATCAAGTCCGATCGTAATTTCTCGCAGATCAACCAATCCTTGAATGACTGGTAATACAAGGGAGCTCGCAGACACCAGGAACCGCGCAGCTACTGGATGGGAATATCTCAAACTACCGTTCCAGTCTTCGACACTGAGTATCCTATTAGCCCAAGTCCCTTAAAAACATTCTTTATAACACAGGTTCACAACTTACGGATATCCAATGGTCAAGTGTCGAATGATAGGAAGCCACTTGTCAACAATTTTCCGATGATCTGATCCCAAGCTGTGAAATTGAGGTCGTAATGTGACGTTCCAACCGTTATTACGGGGATTAATCGGTTCAGGCTGTGTAAGGTAGAACTGGGCGAGATGGTAGAAAAGCTCAAGAGCCTCATAATACAATTCATTCTCCGATCGCAGCGCAATTATCAATGCTGGAAAGTCATTGCGCGCAACAGGCCTCACTAACACTAACTTGAAGATCATTTGTCGGAGTTCTGGGGAGAGTTTGTGGAAGTCGGAGGTCCTTGTGTACTTCTTGGCTATCTTCTTGGGATTTGGCTTGGATGCTTCCTTGCGTGGCCGTCGAGTGCGGCGCGTGCCACGTCGTCGAGGTTTTGGGGATCGCATGACTGGTCAACTGTTGAAGGTGAGTTACTAAACACAAATTGATATTGGACAGATATTGGACTACTTACTGCCGCCGCGCTGATAGATGTTGTTGCAGAAGAAAGTGACTGTGTCTCAGTCTGTGGAATGATTGTTGGAAAGTGGAGAAAATGTGTGGTGGATGAATAAGTTGAAAAATGAGAACTTGTTGAAGGTGATAGATTGTTGAAGAGCGTGGATGTGGTTTACAACGTGCCCTGATACTGCAGAGAATGTGATTATTTCTTAGTCTGTGGGGTCATTTGAAGGGGAAAGTGAAAAGGTGGGAAAGATATGCGGCGGGTGAATAAGTTGATTGAAGCGGACGTGTTGAAAGTGATACACGTTTGGAAAATGTAGAAGTGGTCTACAACGTGCCCTGATACTGCAGATGACGTGACTGCCTCTCAACCTGCTGGATGATTTGAGTTGGAGAGGGGAGGAAGGTGCGGTTGATGAACGAGTTGACTGTGGTAGATGATTGAAAAACGTGGAAGTGTGATCTACAAGTGTCCTAATGCTGCAGAGAATGTGATTGTCTCTCTCAGTTTGTAGGGTCATTTAATGCGGAAAGTGAAAAGGTGGGAATAGGTGCAGCGAGTGAACGACTTGATCAACGAGGACATGTTGAAAGTGATAGATGGCTGAAAAACGTGGAAGTAGTCTGCATCGTGCCCTAATTCTGGCATGGTCACGTGCTATTCGTAATAATTCTGAGAATTAATTACGCGACCGAAGCGAGGTGAAAGGGGGCGTAATCCAGCTGGTACTGGTTTAGGTTGTTACCGAAGAGCAAATTTTCAAGTCAGCGAGCACCATGTTTATTCACTAAGGTCTTATTGTAGTTGGTGCCACTTATGGTACAACGTTTTAACCCTATTTCGAGTCTCGAGTCTCGTTTCAACACGTGCAATACATCGATTTCGTTTCGGTAGCCCAAGCAAAGTTTTCTGCTAAATTTTGTATAGGCTTTATGATACTAGGAGCGTAGAGGCTAGGCACTTTCAGAGAAAGAAATTGAGCGCCGAGGTTGGTGTTAAACGCTGAAGTGCTCCTAGGAATAGTCATGTGATTATTCCTCTTAAATAGAACGTACAGAACCAAATATTACTACGGGCTTCACATGTTGCTCCCAATAATCGTTCAACAGGTTCCCTATCAAGACCGTTACTCCGTTTTTCACTGTGAAAATCTAAGGACAAGAAAGAGAGACGCAATTCACTGTTTGGGATGCTGGCACGTTTTCACTTCCTTCTTGCGGAGCCCCATTTTGAGTGACGTCTGGGCGCAATATCATCCTTTCTCAACGTGGTTGCAATAGACATAAGGAATAATTATGAGGAGGCCTCTTGAAAAAGGCAAAGGCTAAGCAAGCCACCTTCACCGACAGATGTGCACCTACTGTGTCGACTTGCGCGGATTCCAAATCTTAGAAGCGCTCGGGGTATTATTTCTTACATATCTATGATTTTATACATTATTACATAAATTTCTTCTTGTTGTTTTCTTGTTATGTCACCCAACTGTAGAATTGTATGGTACTCAGCTTTGGCACAATTAAATACCTCCTCGCTCGCTTAATAAAGAAAGTTTCGAAAGAGGGCGCCAAGCTCGCCTCGCACCAGATACGAAGTAGTGGGTATTTTATACAAGCTTAGTAATACATCATCACCACAAGCATTAAATTTGCACAAAAAAGGTATGAAACACATGCCAACAAGGACACGAATCTTACCCCCACCAAAAAAGAGCGAACTTGCCGACAAACAGCCCTTTAACAAGGACAACTCTCTTCGATCGCTTTGAACATAGGTACGCAGATATGAACCGATGAAACATAACTCTTAAGGTTAGCCGATCCAGACGATGAATACAGGCAGCCATGGTTATGTCGCTGTGGAGAGTGGAGAAGCCCATGGTCTCGGGATTGGGGGCCAACATGAGGCTCTTCTCATGCGGGACATGAGTAAACTTGGACAGGAGGAGGAGGAGGATGAGGAGGAGGATGATGATGATGATGATGATGATAATCAGAGTCTTCATGGAAATGATCCTGAAGCTGAAGAAGAGTTGAAGGATGTTGATCCGGTGGTTGAGGCTGCTGTTGGCCATATTGAGGAGGCGGGGTTGGGAAGACATTTAGGTGTAACTTCTGCTACGCTCTTGGGGTATGTTTATTACTTTCTTTATCAATATCGTAGAAGGTGGTTTTGAGCAAGAGCAAGTTGCTATTTGCACTTGGTATATTCATCCTAGTCGGAGTATCGGCCTCATAGTTACCGGCGCTGTTGTATAACGGTCAACCCCTGTCCCTCCTCGGTTTATCTTTGTACGAGTACCTGCATTAGTATTATGAGCTAAGAATTTCTTTTCTACTTCTAGAATATCTCAGATGGTCGGAACAGGGATCTTCTCAACTCCATCGTCAATAACCATGAGTGTTGGGTCCGTCGGCGCATCTCTACTCCTCTGGGCATTAGGCTTCCTTCTCTCCTTCTGCGGGCTACTAGTCTGGCTGGAACTAGCTTGCATTTTCCCTATGTCGGGTGGTGAGAAAGTTTACCTCGAGAGAGCATATCCTAAGCCTAAGTATTTGACTTCAATTGTCTTTGCTGTCTATGCTGTGGTGCTGAGTAGTTCTGGTGAGTTTGAACATCCATGTTGAATTATTTGTAAAGAAAGTAGATGCTAACGAGTGCCGCTCGAAGCCGGTGGCTGTATTGTCTTTGCTGAAAATATTGTCATTACTGCTGGCTATGAACCCAGAGAATCCATAATGAAGATTATTGCGATCTTAGCGATGATCAGTGTAACAACAATGCATGCTCTCGTTCCCCGCTCGGGTGTTCTAATCATGGTTCGTCCTCCCTAAATCCATCCAGCCACTCATACTTACCACAAAGTCCAGAATTCCTTAGCTCTCGTCAAAATCCTCATTCTCGTCTTCATAATCGTCGTGGGAATAATTCTTTTCGTCCCAGGCATAGCGACCGTTCCTCAACCAAGCTTGAGCTTCGTATCTCCCTTTGCGAACTCTTCATCCTCTATTTACGACTACACCATTGCGCTTTTCAAAGTTCTCTCTTCATTCGGTGGTTGGACGGGCTGTACATCTGTTATGAGCGAAGTTCGGAACCCAGTACGAACTGTTAAAATCGCAGGACCACTCTCGCTTTCTATCGTAGGAATCCTGTACATGCTCGCAAATATTTCATATTTCGCCGCAGCAACACCAGATGAATTATCATCATCAGGCGTCACAGTCGCCGCCCATTTCATGGGCAAGGTGTTTGGTGCTACGGCTAGAAGGAGTGCAGCCGGATTTGTAGCTCTCAGTGCGCTAGGAAATGTAATGTCAGGAAGCTTTGGAATGGCAAGAGTAGATCAGGAGTTAGCGAAAGAGGGTATGTTGCCAGCAAGTTGGCTATGGGCTGGAAATTTGAAAAGAAACCGGAGTCCTGCTGCTGCATTAGGTTTGGTGTGTTTATGCACATCACTCACAGTTGGCATTGTGCCCTTTGGAGACGCTTATAACTTCATGCTTGATGTTAGTGGCTACCCTAATGCTCTTGTCGGGCTCCTTGTCACACTCGGTCTGTTTCTTCTTCGCTCGAGAGCACCTTACAGCAATCTTCCTCGGCCATTCAAAGCTAAGGAGTCACTTGCGGTTTTATTTATTCTTGCTCAGGTCTTCCTCCTTGCTACTCCTTTTATTCCTCCCAAGGATGGAAAGGGTGATACTGCGTTACCATATTGGGCTGCACCATTGGTGAGTGTATTTGTGTTAGGTAGCGGTGTGTTGTATTGGGCCATTTGGCAGGTACTCATGCCGAGACTCGGCGGGTTTGTATGGGCTAGGACAGAGCAGAAGCTGGGTGATGGGACGGGGGTTACTGTTTGGATTAGAAAAAAGGTAGAGGATGGGATGAGGTATGAACTGATTTAATTGAAGAGTTGCGTGTGTGTTAATATAGATAGACTGTAGTTTATAGAATAGATGTATGGTCATGGCATTGGCCAAGTATAGAGAAAGAATGCCAACCACCAGAACCTCAATTTCTCGACCCTTTTTTAAAGTCTTAAACCACCTAAACAACTGCCCATCAAAAATCTCACTGACTACTAAAAGTCAAAATCGCAGCCGACGAATCCAACAAATCAACCTTCACAGTCCCATTCTCAACCCCCAAACTCTCCCCAACAGTAACATTATCCAACCTAACCGGCCTCCCCAAATCCAACTCCCAATTAAAACTGAACCCGTCCCAACTAATGCCCGTAATAGCATCACTTCCATTAGCAAGCAACCTCTGCACAGAAACAGTCCCCTCAAAATCCCCAGGAACCGCAAATTCAAAACTCCTACTAGGTCTCTGCTCAGTACTAACAACATCACTAGTCCCATTAACAGTATAATTCCAAGCATGCATATTAACAACGGCAACCCTTTCCAAACCACCATCAACATAAGCAGCATAAACACTCTCCCTCTCATCCTCAACCACCAAATTCGAAATCTGAACATCACCAGCCGTTAAATCACCTAACATAGCAGCAACAACTATATTACCATAATAAGGAGGTTTGGTACCAATGCTTGTAATATTAGTAGAGATAGGTTGCCAAGAAGCGTAACGAAAATTAGTTCCTTGATGCATATGTACGCGTCGGATTCCTACACTTGCGCACCAGAGATTGAAATCTATACCCCAGAGTGCTGCTCCGAAGGAATTGGATAATCCGGGTGCTCCTTCGTTATAGAGACTATTTGTTTCGCCTATGATGAATGGGATTCCTGTATAGGCGAGTTGGGAGGAGAGGTTTGTTTGTAGGGATATTGATGTAACTGTGCTGGTATGATTCATTAATGTTCCTTGGAGTGTAACACCTGGTTGAGTTGCTCCTCCAATATAACTATTTTCCTGGTTAGCCTCGTTTTTTTACTACTTCATTATAGAAGGGGTGGTGAAATATACTTATGCGAAGAAATAAGTTTGATATCTTCATCACTATCCAAACCATCCTCCCAAGTAATAACCGGTTTCAAGTGATTATTCGTCCCAGCAAAAGAAGGAGCCATATATCCATAACTCTCATTCGAAACCAAATCAGGACAAGACTCTTCCAGACCCTTCTTAATAGCTCTAGTCCCATTCAACCATTGATCAACATACGTACTCTCATTCCAAGTAGGCAATCTAACAGGACCCTGCGCAGAAGTAGAAAATAAATCAGGTTCATTCCCATATTCCCACATTAATAATTTTCCATCCCCAAGAGCTTTACAAGCTAATGGAATAGTCTCGATCAACGTTTCCCAACCTGCTGCTCCGAATACACTACTACTATTACCACCTAAACCAAGATTAAATCCATGACTGTATTTGGTATCGGGCCATGTTGAATAGGATTCGAAAAATGAGGGTCCAAAGTATAAGATTGTTGGATAATCGGATGATTTGGATGGGATTATTGTTCCGTTTGTTGCTACTTGGAGACTAGAGTTGTAGAGGGCGTAATCTTGTGTGTTTCCTCCTACTCTTATGTAGGGTTTTGTTCCGGTTAGGTTTCCTAAGTTGTTGAGGAGGTTGTTGGAGAATGTATTTGGGTTTGAGATATTTCCTGATTTAATGGTTACTTCTTGTGTGTTTTTTGTGTTGGAATTTTTGAGGGGGTTTAGGTCCGTACCTGCAAAATCGGGAAAAAAGGCAAATTCGATCGAGTAACTGACAAAGGCTTCTGGAATTGATGCACTTGCATTTGTAGGAGGCGTTTCGCTGAGTTGAATGATCGTCCCTTCTATATTATGGAACTGAAAAAATAGAGCCAATACTAGCAATAAGATTGAGGGAAACATTTTCAATCAATTAGACCATTGATATCAAGCAGTGATGAAAAAAAAAGAACTATTAGAAAATTCGAGCCGTGTGTACTTGGATGGGGGTCTTTATACCCATGGCACACCGGAGTATTGTCCACTTCCCGTTCATCTCGTATTATGTGTCACCGAAGAGGTGCTGGCGGTGGATAGTACGACAAGGTGTTAGTGATGATGAGTCCCCTGATGGAGATGCGGGGATGATGGCGGGGAAAGGTACCTTTCGTACTTAGCCTATGCATGGTGATGTGATCTACACCCCAGCGAAGAAATTATACTCTAAGCAAGCAGTACTTAAACTATTTAAATCATAGTATCAAACTTGCAAAACGGTCCCTCTAATTTTGATAGTTAATTAGAAGGTTTTGGACCTCCTGATATCTATTTGCTACAATTCTTACAAGTACGGAGTACTTATTGCAGAGTCTAAGTCAAACCTTTCCTACTTGTTCCTAAGCGACAGTGCCCCTGAAATTGCCGAGTGTCCCCGACGGGGAGACGCGGTCCGAGATCGTAGGAAGTTATTCAAGATAATGTAACCAATTGAAGGCTCATGTGTTTAATTTATAGAAGCTAGCTAGTTCCCTAATAGTCTATTAGGTTGTGCGAACAGTATTAATAGTATTTGTTAACTTTATAATAGAAAAAGTATCTAGGGCAGGAGCGAATATCGTGGCTATAAGAGCCGACAAGTGCAAAGTAGGAATAGTAGATAGCGGGTAGAGCCTCAACTAGTGATACTAAGCTACTCAGAGGAGGTCAGTTCCTCGAATAAGTGAGTTACTCAAGTGATTTACGATGTTGTTATGTGGCTTCCCGAGTCACTTATTTTTGAGCAACCCACAACTTCAATATCCACCTAAATAAGCCACGTCCTTCATAATGATTCATTCGATTCAACTACCTCACTATTCATATCGAACCCCTTTCCCAGTATCTACCATCAGCGTCCCATTATGACATGTCCCTCAACACCTCTCTCAACATCATCTCCTTAACTTCAACCCCGGCCCACTCCAGCAATCCCCTCATTCCCTCCTCCAAGATATCTTCGCCCAAATTTCCTGGTTCCTCATCGCTAATCTCCAGATGTGTCCTCACTCCAGCAAGTGTATCTCTGTAACCCCGAGTGTTCGTGATTGCGAGAAAACTACTATATCCAAAGTAAGTCTCGCTGATCTTCTTGATTGCAGAACGAAACCCGATAACAACATCGACGTAGTGAACGAAAGTAGGAAAGAGGCTTATAGCGAAAGGTGTGTTGAGGAGAGAAACAATATTGTAGAGGGTTGTCAGCCGTTCGTCTGCGGATAATGGAGGGATTTGGTAGGGTTCGACAGCGTATGAGAGATTCAAGGCGGCTTTGAGGGCGATGGACTCGTTTCCGAGGAGGATTGCTGAACGGTACATTCGCATGTGGAGTTTGCGGAGTGTTAGCATGCCTTTCTGTCCCTGTCTGCCAACCTTCTTCATCGCTAATAGTTCTTCCTCAAGTCCATCATCAGTCTCTGATATGTCTTTGGTTATGATTTGCGCTATGCGAGTCTTAAGCGGCTCATCAAGTCCAATATGGCCTTTCTTACACAACGGGCACTTGCACGGAATCTCCCATTGACGCATTAATATTTCTTGACGCTCGGCATACTCGCCTGGAGATGCATAACTGAGAGTGATCTCTTCACCTGCTGTAATAGCATCACGGGCTCGAATACGCAGTTCGCTTCCCTCCCAGATCCAGAGGGCATTGGGAATACAAGAGTGATTGAGAAGAGCGGCGAAAGGTTCGAGGCAGGAGCCGCAACCTACAACAGCTGTTGCATCGTAGACTGCACCGAAATTTTGGTCGTATAAGATTGGTTGGTAGAGGGATAAAGAGTTGGTGGTTGCCTTTGTGGGTTTGTTAGCATCGTGGAAGTCAACAACTGTGCCATACTCGATGTGAGTTCCTCAAGCCAAGTGAATTATGCAGTTGGTCTAGGCCATCCACTTGGCTTGAGTAACTCAAACCTATTAGAAAGAACAAGTCCAACTTACCGCACAAATCAAATCAACAATCTCCTCAAACCCCAAACTTGTCCTAACAAACCCTTTTATAATTCCCGCCAACTTATCAGTAGACTCCGCAAACGACTCATTCCTATAATGAAACTCCTTCTTGGTCTGCAAGCGCAAATACTCCTTCCACTCCTCATCATCAATCATACCCCTATTCCGCGTTGTCAAAAGCCGAATAATAGTACGAAGTTCCCTCTGATGAACCATCGGACCACTCCTCTCGAAAACAGCATCAGGATCTTCATATGGATCGTTATTCTTAGCATTAGATCCCTCCGCAGGATCGATCTGATATTTATACCCAGTAGCATGAATAGCACCAAGGACTTTACATTCAGCCTTATGATGACGAGACCAAGCTTCCTTCTGACACTCCTTACTGCAATAACGATAGACTCCACAACCCGTACAGGCTTTAAGCTTGAGGTTCTCTGCACCGGGGGCTGTTGCCATGTCTTGTACTTTGGAAGCGAGACAGTTGTCGCAGGTATTTTCGAGCGCTATTGCTGATTGATCGATTATGTTGAGGGGTGGGTATTTGATGCTGAAGAGGAGATCTCCCGGTGAGGCGTCTTCTTCTGCTATGAGACCGCGACCTGCGCCTGGGATTTGGGAGGGGGCTATCTTGATGGTGATTGCGCAGTCTACTCGGGAGGGGATGGTGGTTTCTGGAGTGGGTTTTGGACCTTCTGCTGGCTTGGATTCTTCCATCTTGAGGTCATGGGAAGTCATGATTGTGGTGAGGTATTGAGCTTGGTTGCTGAAGTTGATGAGGACGATGGAACGAAGTTGAGGATTGTGAGTAACCTAGATCAGGTTGATCATTCCCTTCGAGGTTTGATCTTTAAGGAAGGAACGAAGCAAACAAACAAAGTCGGACAGTATCCACCACGCTCCTTCCTTTCTTTGCGGCTTTCTTTGCCCCTTCCCCCTGAGCACTTGCCGCAATACTTTGCTTTCTTCGTGAAGCAAACTTGCATATGTATCCAACTAAGAAATCTCTTCCATCTCTTTCGGTTTCTTCGTTTAAGTGGTCCTGCTCTTGCTCTAACTCAATCTGATCTGAAAATCTGAGTGCCTAACTTCACTTTAAGTGATCAATTTATATCTCATCAGCAACCTCAAGTGCCTAGAATCACTGGAGACCGAAACTAATTCCTCCAACAACCATGATGATACTCTAGCTACCAAACATCAGCAGAGCCTGAACATACTTTACATCAGCGAAAGAAAATAGCTGGGAAATATTTAGCCACGAACAACTAACTAGCCGCAATCCTCACAGCAGATAAGAGATGGAAGCAGAGAATAAACAACATCACGAAGAATTACAAAAAGATAATGTTTGTTCCTCAGGTTGTTTGCAGTAGCTTCATCTAAGACTGTAAACGAACCTGTTGTCTACCTCTTTGAAAACGTTCCTTCAACAAGACAAATACTTTGTGTGTATGTATGGATGGATGGATTTATGTGTCATATCTCATCCTATTTTTTTAAACAGCCTTAATCGCCGACATATCTCATTGCCCTTGTCAAGAGTGTCGTATCTGAACCATCCAAAACGCCGCCATCAGTCACCACCCCTTAAGGGTTGTAAGTATTCATAAATCCCCAAAAGCTATCACTCCCAAAATCACCCTCAAATTGCCAATTATTTATTGGAGACAAACTATCATTAACAATACCGCGCAAATTTGGATCATACATCTCAAGGCCAGCACTAGTATTTGCAGCGTCAATTGCTCCTAGCTGTGGATCAAATGCTACACTTGTCAGATCATTGTAGAAGAGATCGTGCATTGGTTGCAGAGGTGCTAGACCGCTGAAGTCCAGATCGGTGGGAATGATGTTCGTATTCCACGAAGTGTCGTTTGTCTGTCCTGGGGAAGGAATGGAGTTGGACGAATTGGAGGGCGGTGTGGGGTTGTTGAGATAAGAGCTGGAATTAGGGACGGAAGCGTTAGTTGAGAAAGAAGAGCGAGATGAGCTTTCAGGATGGAGAGGTTGATAAGAAGTCATGTTGGCTAGGTCATTAGACATATTGGAAGGAGGAGTTGGCAGAGGTAGTGTTCTGGAATGGGAAGGTTTTGTGAGACCCAGTGCTTTCTTCATGCGGACATGAATAGCTTTCACAACTCCCAAGGCTGCTTTTGCCATGACGTTGCGTTCGGATATTATCTGGAAACGTTCCTTAGCCCAGTCGAAATGTTGCAAGGTGCCATCCAAGAATTCTCTATTATCGCCGGGATGCAATATATAGATCGCAGCCACAAGGACGATGGCATCAAATGTATTAAGTACAATACTAAACATTTTGTAGTGCTTGACTTTTAAATGTTGGAAGTAAACTCGCTGGGCCCGAAGGATATCAAGGGCGGCTTTCAATGCAGCGGTTCGACTTTTAGCGTTAGTAAATATGTAGGGACGATGAAGAACCATGATAGTAAAAGCGGCAGAATTTTCGAACTGAGGCCTGGTGCCACGAAGCCATTGGCACTCGGGATGGTCATCAAAAGTCGTATCAGGGTTCTCGGTTCGGAAGAAAGCTGGGCAATGCTCGTATATTTGGAGAATTTGATGGTGCATCTTCTCGACTTTGGAAGAGTCTTTTGGATGTGGGCCTTCTTTCTCCAGTATTAGAATATCACGTAATGGAGCAGCAATCTCAGCATTCCACAGAAGGGCAGTCAGGGGAGTCGGACGATCCGTTGAGGATCTTGGTTGCGGTGCTACCTCTCTTCGGTTTTTGGGGATAGGAGCATCAATGGGAAATGTAGCCCACGCGTCCCGCAAGTCAATTGTTGTTGGTCTCCCCAGCACCAACGCCATGTGCACATCCCATATCGAAAGAAGCAGCCACATTCTTCTCTGTATCTGAACAATCCATAGGTTTTCCAAAGCCTGCGGTGCGTCGCGTGGATGGTGGTCTACAATATCCTTGTGAAGGCCGATCTCCTGGGCATCCCGAATGGTTTGCGAGAGAGAGTGCCAGCTTTCTGGAACCATTCCACAATTTTTCAGATATGATGTCCTCAAGAAGCCAGCCTGGACGGTGACCAGGGTTGTGCTACGCTTTCCAAGCAAGCATAGGATCGACTGCCCAGATTCGCTGTAATCACTAGCAAGATCATCAAAGGTCATCGCGGCGGCATATTTAATTGCATCGAGGCTTGGGTCGTAATCTGGAGGTTGAAATTGTAAAGCGAGAGCGAGAGCCTGGAAAAGAAGGGCAGGAAAGAACCGCAAATCTGCAGTCAACTCCAAGGGGCCTTTATTGAGGACGGAGAATGACAAATTGCTCCAGTCAGCCCAGAGATCTCGAAACATTGATTCGTCTATGGAGAAGTACGTCGGATTCACATCTTGGAAAAATGTCTCAAGGAGTTTTTCGATATGCGGCTTCGACGGCAGTTGTCTTATTAGGCTCTTGTACTTCTCCCGCAGGCCGTTGATATTCGCGCCGGATGATGTCAGATTGGATGGAAAGGAGTCGCCACCATAATCCTCAATTTTCTTGAATATTCCAAGCGTGTTGTTCCCATTCTCTTTGGCATAACCAAGGGCTGCAACCTGGGTGGCAGAGCTCGTTTCGAGTTTGGAAGCAGAATTGATCCCGTTGTTGGACGATGCCGCCGCATCTTCCTCCAGCTGTTGTTTCCTCGCAGACTCATTCTCGTAATGGCAAGCAGATTGCTTTCCTCGGGTGACACAATTAGAACAGGGAGAAGCTCGATCACACTGCATGGCATTAGTCGGAGGATAGGAAAAGAGCTTCTTGCGACGACGAGGGATCTCGATATACCTTTTGCTTACGCCTGTGGCATTCTGTACACGATATGACGATGCGTTTGCGTTTCCTTGGTGGCTTTACCTGGTCGCTGGCTGGAGGCCTCTTGAGATTATCGGTCGCACTTGGAGTCATGGCAAATAATTGAACTGGTGATCACACAGACTGCTGGCGATGATTCGGGGGGATGGATAAGAGAATGATGTTGAATTACTATGCGCTTGAGCCTCAAAGGCCCCGCCAAAGATTTGAGCGTCGTCAAGGGGCCGAAGCTTCTCCTGCCTATGATGGTAGAGGTTGGTATTCCGAAGCAACGGGACCGCTTCATTTGTTTCGGATGGACTTACTGCGCTGCTTGCCTCTTATCACGGTAGTTTGTGATTATGGCAGATGGATGGTTGAGGCGGTAGTATTGATTACTGCATCATACGGCATTAGCGTGGTGAGGGTGAGATGCCCTTCGGTGTCGAATGAATAAACTCCGGCTCCCCAGACAAAACTCCTGTACGACTGCAACGTAAAATTTGTTCTTGTGCTTGCGCTAGAAAGAAACAACAATGTAAAGATTTATTAGGCTTTCAACATATGAGACTAAACAAAATAAAGTTTATGTACCGTAGCTCTTGGTAGTTCTAGGTGCAAACCTTTCACTCCAATCAATTGGGCTCTTATTCTTACTGTAGGTACCTTTTCGTACCGATATCACTTCCTATTAAGGAGGGAATTGCACTCTAGACCCCAAGGAAGCAGATTTAAGTGTGCAGTACTGTACAGTACCAACTGACAAAATGCAGTTTTTAACTGCACGATCACTTGAACTCTGTTCCTGGGCTATAAGCTCCCGACTATAAATCATACGACTTCTGTATAGTGCGGAGCAGAACGAAAGTTACAGACTTTTCGGTAGTCTCCATGGTCAACCCCTCCAGTCAAACCAACGCTGACTCGTTCTAACTTACGCAAGGTTCCCCAATGTTTATTTTGTCCAAGGCAGGCCTTTGGAGGTTGGGACTTTGTGACTTAGGTACGGTAATACGGTAATAGCCATTTGTACTTTGTACCACCAAATAAATGTCTTCTTAGATATCTTCTTAGACTAAAAGTAAGTCCCTGGGCACAAGCAGAAAGCGAGGGAAACACGCTACGAGGCCCGTTAGGCTGTTTAGAGGGGGGCTGAGAAAACGCCACCGGGGCATCGAGATCTTCGTCGCAGATAGTCAGATTCAAGAGATCTTCGCTACCAGAAAGTCAGAACAGTTGTAAATATACTGTCATTTCCCCAGTGAATTCACGATACCACTGACTTCTACTCTAGCCCTCTAGTGGATTCTCTGCCACAGCCAGATGTACAGTACCGAAGTCTATCAGCTTGCCGTGCACGCCGTGCTCGCCGAGTGCTGACCCTATGTTTTTTTGCAGACCTCAGGGCTCAATCGCTAATGCACAGTGACGTCGGTGCCGGTCTTCCAAGGCTGTCTTTGCTGATGCTCCCCTATGTCCCTGTAGTCCCCGATATACGTGCCCTACAACCTGATCCCTCTTCCCACATCACCTCAAACCCACTGTCGGACGACCTACATACTGTACCGTGACTGCCACCCAAAAATTCCAGGTTAAATTCACAAGTTCAGCCTCTCCAGCAAGTTGTGCTTGGATTCGCTCTGTACCCGTAGCGAGTAATGTCGACCCATCCTGTAAGTGTCTTTCTCTTTACATCCACCTCAAGTTTCAAGCATAAACAATCAGTCAATCAATCAATCAATCAATCAATACCTTAGGTATCCACCAATCCTAATGCTTCTCTTACGCAGCTTGAATTCTCTTCAAGAACAAGCCGTCTTCCATTCACGCAGTACTACATCATCGTCCTGGCATCGCTACGAGGTTGAAGAGGGGCCCCATGGCGCCCGTAGCTGCCACTGTCGCGCTGTCGCACGTAGACGGCGTGTCTGACAGTGCAAGGGCACGCGAGTTATACAAGTAAGGATGCAATTGCTCGTTGACGTGGTGTACAAGCACAAAATGGATCATGCTGATCTCGTCACAGATACTACCAGCCAAATACACCCGGATCAGCAGCACCACTAAGCCTTATAGTACCTTCACGGGCCTCAACGGCCAACGACGATGACCAGCGCGAGCTACTGGTCAGCTCTAATGTTAGCTCCTCAAAGACATCTTCGCCCGATACGGCCCTGACAGCATTCGCCCAACTGGTATCATGGAGGACGAAGGCGCAAAGGGCAATGATTAGCGTGATTGATGCCGAGACACAATATTTCATCGCCGAGAGTACGAAAACTGTTGACTTACTCGACAATACGAAACATGAGCCTGGAGACGAAATTTGGATAGGCTGCAGTGCAGTGAGCAAGGCGGGAAGGCTGTGCGAGAGAACGATTGCTGTTGCGCCCACAGCACGAGGAGAATACCCGTCTTTCATAGTCAATGATTTGAGATTGGATGAGCGCTTCTGTGAGCTTTCACTCGTGCAGGGCCCTCCATATCTGAAGTTCTATGCCGGTGTGCCTCTGATAACGAAACGTGGAATCCCCATTGGGAGCCTTTTCATAGTTGATGACCGGGTACGAAATGGCCTCAGCAAGGACGAGATATATTTTATGGGTACAATGGCCAGCACGATTATGAGACACATGGAGATGGTTCGAGAGGTTGAAGAGCACCGACGGGGCATGAAAATGAGCCGTGGTCTAGCCTCGTTTGTCGAAGGCCGTTCGGAACTTATTGAAGCAGAAGCTGACACGGAGGAAGGTGAAGGAACGCGGATTGCCGGCCAGTTTGAGACTGATAGTGGAATTGGAACCAGTAAGACAAAGTCTAAAGCCGGTTCTACACGAGGTTCCCATGCTGGATCTGTTGGCAGTATAGAGCGCAAGGAGAGGGAATACTCTAATGCTATGTTCAAAACCGAGGAGACCCTATTTGCAAGCCGCGAGAAGTCAGAAACACCAAGTACAAGAGGAGAACATGGAACCGACTTGCCCACAGGTACGGACTTATCGCCCGCCAGCCAGAGTGTATCATCACCCCCCGCCGATCCATTGGATAAGGGTACAACACCCAGCGATGATATATCGGAAGAATCTACAATGAAGATCGTATTCTCACGCGCTGCAAATCTTATACGAGAGGCTTTCGAAATTGATGGTGGCACAGTTTTCTATGATGCGCAGAGGGGATTCAACACTGATTTTGAACCGAAGCCTCCGAATTTGTCACATATGGAAAGCGCAAGCAGTAGTGACGAATTACAAACAATTGACAGTTTGGATACTGGGGATGGCAGTGTTCCTAGTAGGTTCGCATCTTCTCCCAATTCATCATCACCCATATCGCCAATGGATCCGAAGTCCCCCAGGCAGAGAGAAGGCATGTTTTCGCGATCATCTATTCCGAATCGCAAACCAGTGGAAATACTAGGGTTCTCATCAGCAGCCGCATCCTCTATCGATGGTGATGAGTACCCAGGCCCACATTCTTTTGTGCCATTTGATGAGAAATCACTTCACACCCTTCTTCGTCGCTTCCCTCGTGGCAAGTTGTGGACGTTCGACGTGGGTGGGGCTGTCTCGTCCTCGTCAGAAGAAGAGAGCTTTCGACCTTACGAGAAGCTGGATCCGTTGCAGCGAGCAAGAGACACTAAACGACACAAGAAACAAGCTGCTCGAAATCAATCCGATGCTAAGTTCCTGCTTAGGCATTTTCCCGGTGTTCGCCAACTCCTTTTTGTTCCCCTTTGGGATGCCTCCCGTTCACGATGGCTTAGTGCATGCTGCGCATGGTCAAGAGAGCCAACTCGCGTCTTATCGAAGCAAAGTGAATTGGGATTTTTGAGCGCCTTTGGAAATTCTGTGATGGCTGAATGCTCCCGGATTGACACGGAAATTGCTGATCAAAAGAAAGGGGATTTTATTGGTAGCATCTCTCACGAGCTTCGATCACCGCTTCATGGAATTCTAGCAAGTGCCGAGTTCCTAAGTGAAGAGGTAACCGACGGCTTCTCGAAAGGCTTGGTTGAGACAATAGACAGTTGCGGGCGGACGTTGCTTGATACTATTGTAAGTCATTTGCATCACATAGCAGAATCAACGTGGCTTCACTCATTATTTCTCGATATTTTGGCTTTTCCTCGCTAATCGATCTTGTCTCACAGAACCACATTCTTGACTTCTCAAAAATCAACCATTTCGAAAAGAACTGGCGAAGAACTAAGCGTTCTTCCCGGCCAAACGCTCACCAAACACCCAGTGCTCTTAACATGCGCCAATCTGATATGCCCATGATCAATCTTTGTGCTGAGGTTGACGTGTCGGTAGTCTGCGAAGAGATAGTTGAAGGTGTTTTTGCAGGCCACGTCTTCCAGAATGTCACAGCAAAGTCATTCGATATGGTGCCTGATGCACGAGGGAAAATGTCAGATCCAAGAAAGCTCAGTTCAGAACGACCAGATGAAGGATCAGAGCGTGTGCAACATCAAGATGTTGCTGTCATTCTTGATGTGGATGTTCAGAACTATCATTTTACGACACAACCCGGTGCCTTCCGCCGAGTCATTATGAACCTTCTTGGGAATGCGTTGAAATATACTTCGCATGGTTATGTACAGATCAAATTGGAATCTAGAGAGATGGATGATCTGATAACTAGTGCAGATACCATACCGAGGTCTATGGTCACACTAACAGTGCAAGACACAGGTAGGGGAATTTCTGCGGAGTTCCTTCGCTCGAAGCTGTTTACTCCTTTTGCACAGGAAAACTCCCTATCAAGCGGAACAGGACTTGGCCTATCGATTGTTCGCAGTATCGTTGCTCTGCTCGAAGGAGAGATTAAGATTGATAGTGAGCTTGGTCGTGGTACTCGTAAGTTATTACCCATTTCATTCTACTAAACTTGCAAAGCGTAATGCAGTATTTGAGGTACTAATAATTTTCAGAGGTCCGAGTGACTTTTCCACTCCTACGAGAAATGCCAAAGACTGCTGATTCTGGGGGCAGCGCAAACACGCCAAAGTCCAATACCTCGATGACACGGGAGACTGACGAATCTATATCCTTGCTACGTACTCGTGTCGTCGGTCAGAAGGTGTCCCTATATGGCTTCGACCTTGATACTAAAGACCCAATAAATTACCAAGCGGACCAACTACTTAAAGCATCCGTCACAAACTTTCTAACCAATTGGTATGGATTACAGGTTGTACCTCTCGGCCAAAGAGTAAATATGATTGTCGCAAACGAAGCCGACCCATCTACCATCTCCAGACTAACCCGCCCATCGAAAAATCATAGCAAAAGTCCATCAATTCTAGTTCTCTGCTCCCACTCCTCCCGTTTCGATCGATCCCTCTCCCAGTCCAAGAGCAATGGGAATTGCGGTTTTGTAGCTAAGCCCGTTGGACCCCTCAAACTGGCCCGCGCGCTGCTCCAAGTTCTTGAAGGCGCACCAGTCACCCCAGGTTTCGTGTCCGATCCCAAAAGAGACTCGTCGAACCTCAATCCAAATGATCTGAGCAATGTGTTTGAAGAGCTTTCTATGTCACCCGAGATGCTAGACAATAGTCGCATGGCTGCAGATAGCGAGAACGCAAGAAAGGCCATTGAGAGCCCAACTCCTAATGCTGCTGATGATAAGAATAAGGAGTTTCCATTCCCAGTTGATTCTAAGCCACCTCTTCCACAGAGTCATAGTGTGCCGGGTGATGCGAATAGTTTGGTAGCAAAGGGACTTGTCACAAACAAGAATGTGCCCAATCCAAAACTCGCTTCCGTCGCTCTCTCATCTATGGAAGCAGCCACTAGCTCCAGCTCGTCTACTGGATCTACCTCTACTCCAAAAGGACCGCAAATCAATGTCAATCTCCCCACGCCCAGCCTACATGCCTCCGGAATAAAAGCCAAGCCCGCATTTCCTTCTCCGCGCTTGTTGCTTGTAGATGATAACAAGATCAACTTGAAGTTGCTACATACCTATATGCGGAAACGCAAATATGATGTTGTGGATGAGGCGGAGAATGGGCTGGAAGCTGTAGATAAGGCGAAAGCGAGATTTGAGAGTGGTGATGTTGGGTATGACATTATCTTTATGGATGTTAGGTAAGTATCTTCTCCTTCTCTTAATAATTGCCCCTGTTTTATATCTATTAATGGACGCTAACTTCCAAAATAGTATGCCAGTCCTCGACGGCTTCGGTGCCACCCGTCAAATTCGTGCGCTAGAAGAATCTAAACGGAAAAAGATGGCCGTAAAAGAGAAAGACAATCCACAAAGCAAACAAAAAGCAGAGGTAGTCATACCAGCACTGGTGATTGCATTAACCGGCTTAGCGAGTTCTAGAGACCAGAGCGAAGCGTTTAGTAGTGGTATTGATCTCTTCCTCACTAAACCGGTCTCGTTCAAGGAGGTAGGCAAGATGTTAGATAATTGGGAAGCTAATCGCGAGAGGGAAGGGTTATTGAGAGCTGAGGAATGAAAGAAAGAAAGAAAGAAAGAAAGAAAGATGGTGGGTATGCAAGAGATGAGATGTAGTTCTTGCATATAATTTGCAGCGGATTAACGTGAAAGTATTGGTAATTTTGCTTCTTCGATTTCTCTTTTTCTGGCTCGTTTTACTTTGGTTTCGTAGGACGGGTTTATGGCTGGCGTTTTTGGGGTTGTGGGTTCCATTAATGAATTAGTACTAGGGTTAGATACTTATACCTAAGGGTAGGTAGGTGTATTTGGCGTGATATGAAGAGATGGGTGGAATGGATAGATTGATGGAATGATTATGATATGACTCTTTCCTATTGTGAGGTGGAAGGGAAAGGAGGGGGGAGGGGAAGTGTACAATAAGTGGCTTTGAGAATGAGCATTGGGGTGTGTTGATGTGTGTTGATAGACAGGGGCTGCTAGGGTGATGAGAGGGGAGTTGCTGGGGAAGAGCGATGGATGGATGGCATGAGAGAGGGGATGGTATGAAGATAGCTAAATAGCTTGGTAGGTAGCTAGGTAGGTTATGTAGTGGAAAATTACGAATGAATGAATTAGATAATGAATAGATAGCTTGTCTGTGTGTGTGTGTGTTGTGATACGGTACGATACGGTATGCTTTGCTGTATTGAGTAGTGAGATAAGTAAGGATTATGTGAGTGAGACAGGTGAGTAGTGCAAGTGCAAGTGGTAGTTATGTGAGTATATTATATTACTGGGTACTGCCGTATCTTAACTGTTGTAAGATTGTTAGGTCTAGTTGAAGTTTTCAGTGAGAATGTTGTGTTTTATAGGAAGTTAGTTTGTGGTATTTTAATTTGATTCTTATTTAAGAGAGAGAGAAGCGGGATATAGGATTAGGGGAATAGAGAAGTAATGAGAGATAGGTAGGGGATAGGAGACAGATTTTAGTTATTGTTAGTGTAAAAGTAGGTCAGTTATAGAGGGAGATAAGGTAGAATATAAACAGGTGCTTAGTAACTTAGTTTTGGTTGTTCGAATGGTTTACTTGTTTTGAGTAACTCTCTTAATCTGGGTAACTCATTTGATGCAGCTATTTGTTTCAAAGCTTGTATTGTACAGTACAAGCAACGCTAAAGTCGATAGTATCATCCCTCTACACAAATATCCGGTCCAGCCCAAACAACGCGTCCACCAACATCCCTATATTCATCATCACCATACTCCCTAAACCTCATCTCTAACCTCCCACCCCATTCTCTTCCACCACCCCAAAGTCTCCAAGCCTGTAGTTCTTGAGCTACATTTCTGCTTGCTGCTAGTGTTCTCGGAATCTTGGTTGGAGGAGAGGTTGATGACGATTTGGTACGGCGAGGACGATCATTATCGCTAGATGACGAGAAGAACGAGAAATCGTTCTGTGATTGCGCGATAAACTCGTCGGCATCGGGATCCCCTGACACTGAGGAGCCACTGCCGTATGAGGTGAAAAAGTTGTTGCTTGACCTATTATTGTGGATATGATATTGTTTTTGATCTAGCTCTTGAAATTCGAGACGTAGAATCTGGAGACCGGGAAGGATTTGGGGGGAGCGGCGTGTGAGGGGACCATTTGCTTTTATTACCGTTGCAATTTCTTGCTCCTGGATGACGCAGGCGGTAATGAAAGTCTTTAGACGGTCGATTACTGGGCCTCGTGTACGTCTTGGTACATCGGTGAGGATTAGAGTGTGGATGCGTGGATTGGTGTCTGGAGAGGATAGGGGAGAGACACGTTGGTCAATGATATCTGGTTGGAATTCGGCTACATATGGTAGTTCCCCAGGCGGAATCCTGGGATTGCCGATACTGCTGACATTCGTGATGATTGAATGGTGTATACGGAGTACTTCAAGACGCATGGCGCAAGATCTTGCGAGGTATTCGACTCCGACAGTTTGAGAATATAGCATCGAGGCACCCCACGGCTTATGTGATAATTGGCTGGTCGTCCCTGTGACACTTCCTACATCGAGATATTGAAGCCGGCTACCAAGTTTGCTCCTTAAGATTGATGAAACGCCATACTGCGAGAAACAATTGCCCGAGATATAGAGATGCGTGAGTCCAGTCAGTCTGATGATGGGGTCGCTGATTTCGATAGGCGTTTGAGATAGCATGTCTCCATGTAGGTTAAGGTACTTCATGAAGGTATCCTCCTCATCTGGTCGGAAAGATACCACGTCCTGCATGGTCCTCAAAACTTCTGGGTCGAAGCCATCTTCACTATATCGGGGTGGGTCGTCATCATACTTGTTGTCAGGGGAAATATCTTCGTACGACTGCCGGCATTCAAGCTTGTTCGCTGACATGCCGATTAGTGCTGGGATGACTCCATCCGTGAAGTTGTTGTCTCTCAAGTCAACGCTCCAGATTTGGGTGGCTTCAAATGTTAAGATAGGGGGAATATTTCCGTCGTTCAAGTTCGTGTTTCTCAACTTGAGGACTCTAAGTCTGGGAAGTAACTCCGGGACCAAATATGTACGCCAGGCGTCGTTGGCTCTTGCGCCACTGAGATCCAGGTAAAGAACAGAGAGTAGGTGCCGTGAAGTAAGGAGTCGAATTGGGTATAGGCTAAAACAGTTCGCCGCGGATATCATAAGTGGGTATACTCTGCTCCTCTCTGCCTCCTGATCCGGGACAAAGCTGGCAAACTCTGTGTTCCGAAAGCCAGTCAATCCGTCGAGCAGCAGGAAGCGTAGGTTCGGGAATAGGTATAATTTCTGACAAACCCAAACTCCGTTTATGGTCATTTCGCACGTTTCCCGAAAATGCTTGCCTCTGCATTGTTGTCTCATAAGAGAACTTGCACCTAACTTTCTCAAGTCCAAGGTCCGTACTTGATTACGGATCTTTTGTCTAACTAGAAGAGCATGGTCGAAGAAGTAAATGATGCGGACTATTATGCACACGGGAAAATTAGTTCAGGCTTGATGCATAGGTATTCTTCCCACTTACCACATGACTTGGGAAGGTCGAGGATCTTAGGAATAGGATTGGACCATAGTTCTCTCGTTGCTGGCTCGTTAATGTAACTGCATACTCGACAAAGATTCCTCAAACTGCTTGTGTCGCAATGTCGTACAACAAGCTCCCATACAGAAGGCACGGTGACGGCTGCCGAATAACTTGGTAATCGCATCTTGGTGTTATTACCAGAGTTCTAAAGTGTCACAAACTTAACTTCAGTAGCCCTATAAAAAGACCTCTGAGTAAGGACTACTAACGAGGAGGCGATTGAGGTCGCGTAACTGGAGAGGTGAACTGTATATAGAATTAGTATTGAACCTTCGAATACAATTGAGTTGAGAGACCCAAAGAATACCTATATTAAAGTAGCACACCATATGGTATAGTATCAGACAATGGTACTGTGTGATGTGTCGAAGAGATGAACGCGTTGGGACCAAATTGAAAGAATAAGAGCGCGAACCAGCTCTGCTTTAAGTCGCGAGGCTGGACAGATTCTACTCCGGTATCTTGTTTAAAGCCAAACTTCTCTCACCAACAAACAACAATAACAGTAAGCCTTTGAGCAGGTACGTATGAATGCCTTGATATCTCCCTGAATCTCTGAACTGCTTTGAGTAACTCGAATAGGTCCTGGACAACACCACGACCGCTAGCAAAAGACCTCTGGTCTATGGGATACTTGTTGAATAACACACTTGATCGCGTATGGATGCTTTGTACCACCTTCTGCCAGTCATTGGGTCTGTTCGAGCAGTTCGACGAGAAGTTCTTGGCGTCAGTTCAACGACTTCTGAATGCCTTCAATCTCAGATCTCCGAGTGATAAAATACTCCGTAATTTCCGCATCCTCTCGGTCCTTGCATAGTACTCTTTCTTCCATCCAGATGTTCCTTTTCTTCAGTTACCTACCCAAACAGCCTTGGTGATATGGGATGAATTTCTTGGCACAAGGGACAAGTGGCAACGATTTTCACGGCACCAAATCAACTACCTCAATAGGCGGACGATGTCGGACTCCGAGCAACGTATACTAGAACGAAGATAGATACCAGAAATACAGCGTGGAAGATGAGGATATAAAGACGTTGAAGAGCAAGTATGTATCTTGGCACGCGATGAGTATGATGGTGGGAGGCTGTGCAGCCGGTTATGAAGTCGTCAATCCACTACGAACATAGCCAATGAGCGACAGCGACGCCGTCGGCATAACCCGGCATCATGGCTAGTGACGACGATGATAGCAAACATAGCAAACCGAACTTTAAGCCCCAGAGGGCTATCCAAAATCATTCCTCCCGTCGAATTGTTGCACAATCATCACTCATTTCGGAACATTTCCACGCTCCTGTCTTTCGTACAATACGAGAAAACGGGCAGTGCAATATGAGCTTGTGCTTTGCCTCATCGAACAATTGAGAAGAGAGCGACATGATGAGAATTATCGGAATGCTGGATACGTCGCAGAATAGGGGCTGTGTCTTCTCTCCGTCTTTGACTGCCGTGACACGAAAGCATTGCTCTGAGAGGGATTAATTTCTAATCGGATACTTCATGCATATGTGGAAATTGATAGGAAATAAGATTCAGGATAATCTCCACGAGACGCTCCTTTCTCGTATAGTGGAAGTACATGGTGGAATATGTTGCAGAAGGCTGCAAGCCTGCATAAGTCGTCTCCTCAGCCAGCGACTTCGCCTTGGAATGTGAGCAAGGCTTGCAGTCTCAAATTTTCGATTTCTGAATCCTGCGGATCTGACATACTAGGAATAGTTGTGTGTTGGTCTGGAATCCTTTCGAGCACTCAAGGTTCACTTCCCTTCCCCAGGGCAAGTCTCTCTCCCAGGTGGAGTTTGAATCTGCCTTTGTCAACTTGTCCTTCGGCACTTATTTCTTCCCCAGCATACAGTAAGTGCGCTGCGATGACTTACTTCTGTTGCAGAGGAGAAGGGTAGCTGCTATTTGTTTTCGGCACTGTAAGCAGGGTTGTGTTCTGTGTTCTATTGGGGTTTGTCAAAATATTCTCCCTTCGATGAGCTGGAGGAGTTATATGGATTTTAACTGCACACTCCGTGTAACAATTTGTTCTCACCCTTGGAGTGCTGGTGGTGGTATCGATCTGCAACTATGACAGAAACTCGACAACAATCACTTTGTGCGAAGCGTACTGTCGGCCTCTTTAGTAATAGCTACACGGTTTCCCCTGTCTCATGATTCTACCTACCTCTTCGGCGTTTGTTCCCCAACGGATCCTACTACTTTTCCCACGAGGTGGTCTAGCAGAGTGTCCATTTAGGCTTTTGGAATTGCTTTTATGTTCACTACCGAGCGCAGCGCCTGAGATGATCAATGCTGGGATCTATCTATAAGGTGTCAAGTCCGAAAATGTGTTGTAAGAGTTTTGATTTCGAAACTAGAAAGAAGTCTGTATGGAAGGTATATATACTGTCTAGGCAATCACATATTTCCAGCATTCGCTCCTCCTTCTTATCCCATCACACTATCATGTCTCACTCGAGCGCTCTAAATTGTGACATTAGGTTTAGACTCTCGTCTTTTTCTCTTGAAAAAAAAAGGAACGGGGGGGTATCTACTCCTATCAGGCTGCCTTGAATTTGTTTACATTGCGCCACGCAGAAAACCTCTGGTTCTTCAGGATAGCGGTTATTTCGGACTTCGCCCTGTCTAACTTGCAACAAGAGGCTACCCTTAATCGCCATCGGTGGCTGCGAAGCTCTACATGAAGGACCTTCGTCTGTTAGGACTACTGGCTTGGCTTCTGGAGCCAAAAGTCTTGTTCAAAACGCCCAGATCTCTGCAAAAATGCACATAGCAACCCCGAAAGGTTTTTAATTGACTTATTGCGACAAATGAGAACTTTAAGACCCATATTACCCATAAGATCGTCCCAACCAGACCAAATCTATCATCAACTAACTGTTCATTATTGAAGATTCGAGAGGCTACACCTATTTCCTCATCTAGCATCAACTCTCCCCGCAAAGATAAGCCCCGAGGTGGACGGAATAGGTCGCACTAGGGATTGTTTGTTTGCATACGCTCATACGGCATCGCATCCAATCAAAATGGTAGACGTCCATGACTGTATTTTTAGGCTAGTAAGATTTTAGTAAGGTACTGTACCACTGCATGGGTTATATCTCAACCTCAACATGCATTCACGATTACCATATTGCAGAGGACAACGGAAGATGGGGTTGCTGCATGACATGACAGCAAGATAACAATTCTATTACTCCATACTCCGTACTCGAGTATACCTCATTAACAATTGAGAGCTGCTGAAGAGACAATCACTTCTTGACCTCAACAGACCACACTGCAAGAACATGGACGAATATGATCTCGTAGTCGTCGGCGCTGGTAAGTAATTCGACAGGTCTTGAGGAATATCCTAACAGTGATAGGGGTATTCGGACTTCCAGTAGCCAAAACATTCTTGGAAGTCCATCCTTCAAGACGATTGTTGGTACTGGATGCCGGCGAGACAATTGGGGGGACGTGGTCCACCGAGAGATTGTACGATGGCCTACACACCAACAATCTAGTCGGCATGCTTGAATTCAGCGACTTCCCTATGGATTTTGAAACTTTCGGGGTACCGACTGGATCACACGTTCCAGGAACCGTGATGCACGATTACCTTGAGGCGTATGCAAAGCACTTCGGAGTTTTCGACAAGATCAAATTTCGTGCTACTGTGCAATTGAGTGAATTGAAGAACGACGGCACTTGGACTCTATCATATAATATTCACAATCCCCAAGATCCAAAATCAGAGCAACAGCACGTAAAGGTAGCTGCGAAGAAATTGGTATTAGCAACCGGCACAACATCACTACCAAACATACCATCGATAAAAGGATCCGAGACCTTCAACGGTGCAATAATCCACACCAAAGACCTATCCATTCAAAACCAAAAGGTCAGTGATGAAATGAATGAAGCAAAGAACATCGTCGTACTCGGTGGCTCCAAGTCAGCTGCAGATACAATATACATGAATGCAACCCAAGGACGACACGTCGACTGGGTAATCCGCTCTTCAGGGAAAGGACCATCATGGCTCTCACCAGCCTACGTATCACCCCTCCAACTCCAATTCGAAAAACTAGGAACAACACGCTTCATGACATTTTTGAGTCCAGTATTTGACAACGACAACTACACCTGGATACGAACCCTCCTCCACCACACCAAAATTGGCCGAGCTCTCCTCCGAGGCTTCTTCAACATCATAAACAGCGATGTAATTACAAGTGGAAAATTCAACGATCATCCAGAAACGAAGAAATTGATACCGAGGAGTAATATTTATTGGTGCGGTACTTCTGTAGGAATTTTCAATTATCCTACCGATTTCTTTGAATTATTTCGGAAGGGACTTGTGAATGTCCATCTTGAAGATATCGATTCTTTATCTTCACATGCAGTTCATCTCTCAAATGGTCAAGATATACAAGCAGATATGTTAATCTGTGCCACGGGATGGAAACATACACCAACAGTAAACTTCTCACCAAGCAACATCACCGATAAAATAGGTCTCAGTACACTACCCCCAACCGATCCAAAAGTAAGAGCAGCAGATGCAGAAATAATGCGTCGACACCCAGAACTCAAAAATCAACCATCAACATTCGGAGAAAACGGTTCAAGAAATCTAGAACAACCTTCTTGGTCATTATATCGAGGTACAATACCACCGGCATTTTTGCAATCTCGAAATCTAGCCTACTGTGGAATGACAATCGGGCTCCGAGGTTTCCTAATCGCTGAAATAACTGCGTTATGGATTATTGCATTTTTTGATGAGAAAATGAGTATGGAGATACCGAGTGAGGAGGAAGCGGAATGGGAGGCTTTGTTGCAGAATAGGTTTTATAGGTATAGAGCGCCTACTGGACTTGGTCCTAAGGGTTCGGATATGGTGTTTGAGATTGTGCCTTTTGTGGATACTTTGATGGGAGATCTTGGGTTGAGGGCTAGGAGGAAGGGGGGTTGGATCAGGGAGATTTTTGAGTGGTATGGTGTTGGTGATTATAATGGGGTTGTGGGGGAGTGGATGGGGAGGGAGAGGAAGAGTCTGTGATTTATTTGTTTGTTGGGTTTGTTGGTTAGTTGAATGAAATAATCTATATGAAATATATAACACAAACCCTTACAAGCAACAAATAGCATTTCATATCATCATATATCATAACCACAAGACGTAATCCAATCCACCCTAAAAACGCCAACCAATCCTACCTAAGTAGTAAAAGGACAATCAATATCAGAATAATAAACCGTAGAAACAGAGACCACACACACCCAATACTGATAACGGAGGAGTATAAGCCTGGGAAGCAGAACCAGCATACAGAGTACAACTACCAGCAACAAAGCCCGCTAAACCACCCATGACAACATAAGCTGTACTTTCGCAGCTACTCCTAGCTGCACATGCTTGTGTACAGAGTGCCATTGATGAATAACTCTTTGCTAGGAGTGTACCCGCGAGTCCAGATACGGTATTGGAAATTCCACCTCTTACACAGGTTAATCCTGATATACTGACGTGTACAGTAGAAAATGCACTACTCGTTTAAATGTTGTAGACTATGGATGGGATTGTGGTTGCTATGATGTTGTATATAGTTGATATTGAGACTGAAATACTCGTAATCATAGATATGGAGACTAATAGAGAGATTGCTATTGTTCTTAAAGTTGAAGCTGGGTTACTGATCGTGGAAATCAAGATTGATGGAGTGAGTGAATATAGTGCTGTAGACGATTGATGGCGTGGTTATTGTACTATAAGCGACAGACACGCTCGTAGAAATGGGGAGTGATGTCGACGTAAAGGTTATTGTGATTGTGCTGGCAGGAGACTGAGATAACAACTGGGTAATAGTCTGGGTATAATGACTAGTTTTAATTGGGGCTTGCTCCCCATTATCAGATCCTAAATTCACGGATGAGATTTCACCGGCGAGAGAGATAGTGGCATATTCGGTGAAAGTGATGTTTTGCGGGCTGTACCGGGTGATTGTTGCTACTCCTTGGGAGTTCATTTGGATAATAGTGGAGTATACTGTAGAGCCAGCCAGAGTAACGGGATCGCAACGTCCAACTTGTTGAGTTTGTACAGATATTGTAACGTAGTCTGTTGTTGTTGTTGTTGGGTCACCAGATATCGTGATGGTGTTTGCTGCAAGTGTTATATAAGAAATGGATATGGAAGCACAAGGCTGAGAAAAAGGCCCAGAAGAAGACCCGAGATTATTCTGAAGACTCGACGAGGATGGATTTGAAGGCAGGTCTGCTGTTTTAGTTACTAGGAGGCCACTGGGTAACAAATTATTAGGCTCATCTGTACTCGAAGATGCAAATGTAGCTGTTTTTGAGGTAATACCGTTGGCTTCCGCTGGAAACCTTGATGATTCCACAGTATTAGCATCGTTGGTGTTCGCAAAAAAAAAAAAGTCCAGCGCCGACTGGGAAGCTTGGATGGAATTCAAGATCGACGCCACTTCAGGCGGAAGAGGATTAGATGATATATTCGAAGCAGTCGTAGATAGACAGTTATCCAATGTAGACACAACCAGATTTACCCATTTACAGCCCGACTCCCTTGCTAAGTCCTGGCCTGAAACCGTGAAGCTAATGAATAATCTTTTGTCAACCACACAAAACCACGCATAGCCGCCATCAAAGGGCTGATGTTGCCACAGAAGCTCCTCTTCAGCCGTAAAAATCTTGTAAATTTGCTGCCTTGAAAAACCTAGGTAGACTGGTTCAATTCCGAAGTAACTGAAAGCGAAAACCTAATAAACGAGGACTCTTAAGTTAAGACTGACGCATATCGAATGAGCACAGCTAGATCCGTTGAATCTTGCGCAAGAGGTGCACATATACACAAGCTACAGTTGGCCACAACCTAAGAGAGTCTTTTTTGAGCCTTGAAAATATCTCAAGCATACTGTATGCTGGTGATGACACCGTTTTAGCGCTCCTTGGGTTGCTCCACGATACTTAGTCGATGTAACATTAGATTCATATCCAAGGTCGAGAATATTATACTCAACGTACTCGTACTCATGCTAATAAATTTTAGTTCTTCCCTCACAATATTTAATTCCCACTGTAGAATGGGGATAGAGGACGTCTCGGCCAAGAAAGTCACCTAAGGCTGACATAGCCAAATCGAAGTTCATTACTCTTAAATGTGCTGCTGGAGGAGAGAGGATGTGGTGAATGGAGACTCTAGTTAATTGCTTCCATTAAATTTTGTCAGTGAAGTAGACATTCTGAAGAAGCAGCAACGCGAGCATACCTTAAATATATGTTATATGATTCCAGTTTTACTTTGTCACATACGGGACAAAAGTGCCTTTGTAGCGTGCAAAAATTATTAGCAGTTAGAAGATATACAGCTATAGCTACCTAATAGCCGCATCGTCTAGTATACCCGCGCTCTTTCTCCTCTAGCCAGAATTTATGAGCGAGAAATCGACCTTTTCAGATGCATTTCCTCACATGTAGCCACAAAGTAGCTCTTAGAAAAGTCCATCATCCTCAGGACTGTTCTCACTTTTTCTTTTTCTTATCCTTCTTCTCCTTTTTGGGTTCAACAGCCGCACCTGCACCACTCCCGCCGGCCGCTGCCATCATACTTTCCATACCTGGTGGCATACCAGCCATACCGGCACCTTGCATTTCTGCCATCATGTCACGGAACATATTATCAGAGACACCTCCACCGCTCATCGCAGGACTATAGTACGGAACAATAGATCCAACTTTCCAACCCTTGGGCACAGCTGGGTGTGGGAATGGTTTCTTGGGATCAGGAGGAGGAACACCAGGCATTTTGATGATACTGCTACTTGCGATCGTGGCCGGATTCGCTTTAAGGTGTTGTGCGATGAGTATGTAGAGATGATGTTCTGCTCACAATCGTATCTTAGCATTCAATCTACATTTATACAACAAGGATGCCGCAGAAATTGAAATTGTTAGAGCTAAGTGAAGGGGCAGCAGGCATACTGTTCTTGACCATTTTATTGTTTCCACCCTTTAGCTGAACCTTTACTCGGCCCGGGTTGCCCCAGTCCTTTGGATGCGTCTTCATAATCTCAAAACAACTCTGCAGATTCAGCCTCGAGCAAGCATTGGCGATTTCCCGCGCAATTGGATTCTCCACGGCGAGTTCCTTGCTAACCCTTCGCCCTTCTGCTCTGGTGCGGTTCACATCAAAGTAGACCGGATAGATGCACTGGAAATCCTTGTACTTGGATTCATCCTCCTGGCTGACGAATTGGCGGGCATCTTGGAATTGATTTGGAAACGGTGCTCTTGCGTTGGTAGGAATGCTCGAGGGATTGGTTTGGGAAGCTTTCGCAGCTGCGGGAGTGGGTTTTGAGGAGGGCGCAGAGCGTGCTTTCAAAATTTCGCGCTCATCGAAGTCGGAATTCACATCTGAAATGTCACCTTCGGAGGGATCACTGGCGTCCAGGTCACTGTCGCTGACCTCCTCTATACGTGCGTGAGACATGGTGCGGATGTCGTTGGAGGATGGTGGGGTTCTGGCGAGGCTGCGACTGATCGAGAACCGTGAACCAAGCTGGCCAACCTGATCGGGTGTAATTTAGTGTGTGCCACGTGACGTGACAAGACCCAAGGTCAACAAAGACAACCTCCAGATGTTAAGAATGCGAAGAACTTTTTGATAGTAGCCGCGAATGATCGATCTTCTTGATCTGAATCCTGTGAATTTCGAGAGTCGGAGGATTGAATCCTGCGTAGTTCCATTTCCGCCATTGGAAAGCCGTCTCGCTAATGTAGGTACAAACTCTCTATGGACAAGATGGGCGGGAACGAAGAAAATATATTCATGTTTGGGTCTTGTGAACAGGTGCCACTACCTCAGGTAGGTTGCAAGTAATAGGATAAGCTCAAAGACTAATGTGCTTAGATACCACCTGAATGTAAGCATGCGGCGTGGAAATTGGCCAAAAGTGATTTTTGATGTCAACGGTAGATATGGAATACGGTTTTCGTGGCGGAGCAAGTGCTGCGGATGTCAATATTCAGATGGTGGGATACACAACTTCCTAGTCTAGTAGTTTTCGAGGTCACAATGTTACAATCCTTCAAAACGCTTGGGGCTTAGGCCTATGGCTTCCGCATTATTTCGCCGAGTGGCATTTGCGCTGTTGTTCAACTTATTACAATAAATTGTAGTCTGTTGTGTCATTGATGAGGAGCCATTACTCACATATACCTAAAATCCCAAATAAGTGAGCGCATGTCGCAGAGCTTACAAATGCATCTTTTCCTCGCTTGCAAGATCAATCAAGAAAATTCCCAGGTATAATATCGCTGCCAAACGCCCTGGCAGTATATCCTTCCTTCACTACCGAATTAATCATTCCCTATTTTCAACCCTTCTTGCCCAATCATCACCTACTCTCAGACCCTCAACAACTACAACTCCTCTTCCACGCCCGACTCTTTCTTCTCTTTCCCACCAGTGCTCTTTTTTATCTGCTTGTTCGGCCTCGGATTCGCTGTCTGCTAGGCCACCATGTCCACCATCGGCACCAACAACTAGAATAACGTCTTGTCGGAGCCAGCTTTGTAATTGTGTGATTACGTCGCCTTGGTCGCCTGAGAGAGACTCTTGTAGATAGACGACTTCGGGGCCAAGGTGGCGGAGAATGTGGACGTGCCCAGTTGGAGTTGTGAAGGGGAGAACCATTGTTTCCTTTTCAACCAGGCCGAGAGCTTCTGAGTAGACAGCGTTAAAGGCAGGGCTTGGAGAAGATGATGTTCTATTCGTGTTAGAGAAAGGTAGCACTGACGGACAGGCATTTATTAACTTACAGCGACCGCTCAAGCTCTTGAGTTGGAGTTTGACCCTGCTCGTAACCAATATTTTCGAAAGACGAGCCAAGAGATCCTCCAGGTGGACGAGAAGTTTGGGCATCTAGTGGATGTTCTTTTAAACCCGGTGCGTATATAAGAACAAAAAGCCGTATTTTTGAAAAGTCGGTATTGTGAGGTAGATAGGAAAGGATAGACTGTGTAATATCAGATTAGCAGAGGCCTCCGAGCAACGGTCATTGGGACCATACAGCATGCTCATGATGATAACCTTCATTGTCGCCCATGTCTCCCAGGCCTGTATCCGCAGACACCACAACTGCCACTGTCTTCCTCCGCCCATTGCCAGTTGCAGGTGCTCTCTGAGTAGGCAGAACGCCCGCTTGTGAGGACATGTTTTGAGGGGGGCCTGGACTTGCCCCAGGTCTGCGAGTATCTGCTTCCTCCGACCAGGTTTCATGATCTTTATAAGCATGCTCGTCCTTCTCCCTAATACTTGCCAAAGCACTTCCAACGACAGCGCCTGCAGCAGCAACCCCTGCAACGGCACTCCTACTCACACCGTCAAAGAACTGCTGCGGGCTTGGGGTCCTGCGCAAAGCTCCCGACATGCGCGCCATATAGCTTGCTGACTCTTCGGTTTGCATCTGCTCTGCTGTGCCATAGGCAGCTTCTCCAGGCCGTAAGTTAGCATATGAGGGAGGCCCTGTGCGGATGCTGCCATCGGGGTTGCGACCATAGTCAGGCCTAACATGATCACCAGTGTATTCTGGTCCTTGTTCTGGTTCTGGCCCTAGGCCGTCTTTATCTTCGTCTTCGTCATTCCTCTCGCTCCATATCCATGCTACGATTCCAACGGTCGCGATAGTTACTGTCAAGGCCAAAGGTAGCCAATATGTGAATGTGCCTCGGCGAGAGCTCCCAGCTGTGCGCTGACGCTCGTATCGATCGTATGAGTATGACATTTAGTTGGGAGGAATCATTTATTCCATTTGTTGCATACTCCCTCCTGCCAGCCTGCGTTTGAGTATGGTAAAAGGGCAGCAGTTGTACGAAATAACAGTGTCAACGAATGTGGGAATGGCACAGTACCGGTAGTGATAGCCATCACAACAAATGTCGAGGCTGGGATTAAACCATGCCCTGATGAGTTGTTGATCCAATTGGGCCTAGCGCGTACTATTCTGGAATGACACGTGACATACCGAGTAGCCTTAGGTGAGTAATAATTTTGGTGTGACTTTCGAACCTTTGGGATTTCGAGCTCAGCTATATCACCACTTCTACAACACCCAAGGGCGTATACGGTTCGCAAGTTAAGCGACGCCAAATCTCCTTTCATCGGGCGTTCTCCCCATACCAGTTTCAGTCACAAAACGCCAGAGCGAGACCATATTCTTCACTACCAAATACCGCCCCTCCAACCCCACCAAGGCGTACTGCCTTCCATCATCACGATGCCTCACGCCGTCTCGATGCCAGCGCCGGGTTTTCAAGCCATAATTCTTTGCGGTCCAGGATCATCTTTTCCGACATTTACAGCAAACGCCGATGAGAACCCCAAGGCACTCCTTCCAATTGCAAACCGGCCGATGGTCTGGTATCCAATCGATTTCTGCTACCGCATGGGCATCACTAGTATGTCAATTAGTTCCTATGTTTCGTTTGGCTTTTAGGAGCTGTGCAAATATGTTCTTCACTGGTTTCTCGTCAGTCCGTATGAGAGGCACAACCACTCAAGCTTTAGCGAGCTTTGGTCGCCTTGGATTCGTAGAGAAATGAGGGTTTTTCGACTTTCTTCATGGCAAGCAAGTTCTTCCTGAATTCGTAGGGTTGCTTTGTATTGAGTGGAGGTGGATTTGGTTCGTACATATTTGAAACGGGAAGCTACGTTGGGTCTAAGTTGAGAAGCAAGTGCTATATATCGTTCTCAGTTTCCTCTGCCAGAAAGTCTTGGCATGTCGAGTATTAAGGTAAGAAGGAACTATATATCTATTGAAATACAAAGTTTCCTGTCACATACGACCATAGACTGAGGAGAACTGGGCATCCCGTCCGCTCTGCCATACATAAGCCTCAGATCGGTAGATTAGTAGTTGGGTGGGTGACCACCAGCGAATACCTACTGTTGTATGTTTTTTTTTTGGAATTTTTGTTTTAATGTTGTGTTTTAGAAATTTTTTGTAGAGAAGTGGGTTTTCATGTCAGAAAGTTTCTTGTTCGGTCAATTCATAGTTTCATTTTTGATAAATGTTTTGGCATGGTAGCTAGCTCTTTCCACTTTTGTATGTTCACGTATGTTTTAATGTGCTTCGTTGCTAAGACTAAGGCTAATATCTCGCTCAGATATCACACTCATTGCACCACCATCTTCAGCACCTGCAATCAGAACTGCGATGAACACAAATCCTCATCTCACTGGACTCCCTGTACCAAAACCAAACATTCTCGCCCCGGAAGGCCTAGATCAGAATACCGGCACTGCACAGATATTCCGTCTCCCAGAAGTCCGTGCTCTTATCACCAGTGATTTTGTAGTGCTTCCCTGCGACCTTGTCTGCGAACTAGGTGGCGAGGCTTTACTAGAAACATGGATGATAAAAGAGGCAGGTCTTGGTGGTGCGACTGGTGGTGGGCCTGAATTCACCGGTCCCAAGATGGCTCTTGGAGGGGAGAAAGGTGGGCGAAGAGGTGGTCTGGGAGTATGGTACGAGACGAAGGGCGGGCCCAAGGGAGAAGAGACTGACTTCATTGCTACATCGCCATTACAACAAGGTGCAGTACCGCCGTCCAAGACTTCGCTGCTGCCACATCTGTCAAATCTCGTCTACTCTGTCCCAACAGATACCCTTAACGACATTACTGAAGAGAAGAAAAGCTTGCCTATCCGCCACAGCTTGATAAATAGCCACCCACGGGTAAGGATGTTATCTACTCATCGGGATGCTCATATCTATGTCTTCCCTGCTTGGGTCATCGACATGATCAATGCCAACGAACACATGGATAGTGTTGGCGAAGATGTTATTGGTTGGTGGGCAAAAGCTGGCTGGCAAGAGGGCTTGGGTGATAAATTAGGCCTTCGAGAAATACTTCAGCCTTCGAAGCCCATCGATAGTGACGATAACATGCTAGATAATAGCCACGAGAGTGCTGATGTTGATTTTGGAGCTCTCAGCACTACCTGGACATCGCAACTTGCCACATCGTTACCTGAGACTGGAAGCACAGAAAGCGAGAAACCTAAGATCGTCATACCACCTATCCTTGCGTATGTACATCCATCAACAACCGTGGCTCCAAAATCTGCAATCATTCGCCGTGTCGATACTGCACCTCTCCTTCTAGAGATTTCTCTGCAGTTAGCAAAGCTGGAGTCCATAAAAGATGTCGAGTTTAAAAAATTACCGCGAGAATCAGCGTCACCATTTGCACACCCAGAGAAGGTCGCATACCCAGATGGTCTTCCCAGAAAACTTTGCACCCTCACTCGGCAAGACTGCCTTTTGGCAGAAAACGTTACTGTGGAAGAGAAGACACTCATAAAAGAATGCGTCATTGGAGCCAACTGCCAAATCAAGACAGGGGCCAAACTAACCCGCTGCTTACTTATGGATGGCGTCGTAGTGGGAAAGAACTGCAGATTGACTAATTGTGTGCTTGGTCGGCGCAGCGAGATTGGGGAGGATTCGGTTCTGCAGGATTGTGAAGTTCAAGAGAACCTTATGGTTGAAGCTGGAAGTATGTTGACCTTACTCCATCTCTACCATCAACTTCGTTCGCTTTCGCTTGCAATTTAATGCACCCATGCTAACCAAATAACTTTTATCATTATAGCCGAGGAGAAGAAGAACAAACTCATGTCATCGGAAGGAATGGAAGCAACCGAAGAGGACCTCCAAGAGGCCTTTGATGACGAAGACCTCATGGAGCCCTCGGAATCCCAAGATCTCGAGATGGATCCACTGTCTTCTTAGAACTTCCTCATCCCCACTCCACCTGGTATCCTAGCAGACGGTTCCGCTGAAACCTCTATCACAATGTTAGTCAGTTTGTCCTGTAGAAAGACGAAATGGAGTCCACCTTTTGTTTAAAGTTTAAATGGGACGTTAGTGAGCTGCAACTAACATATCTGCAGTGGCTTATATTTTCTTTTTCTCTTCAACGCTATACGAGCCGGTACCCAATAGACATGTCCGAGAGTCTGGATTGAACCCAGAGATCGGGAATCAATGTAAAAGAAACATACAGATGACGAGTTTCTAGTCATGGATTGCAGAAGATGTGGACGTCTGGTGGGGTTGACATGGTGTGATCTTTCCCGCATACACGACCCTGGGCCGAGCCGCCACTCGGAAACCTTAAGCGCGAGGACACATCGGGCGTCATTTTAGGTCATACTCGAAATCCAAATACTGTGCATATATCTGTAATTGCAGCTGAGCCGAATCACAAGCTCTCTTTACTTCTTCAGCATACGAAATACCACCCGAAGTTGTTTGTGAGGTGAGTTGAGATAGAGAAGTCCAGCGGCGAGATAATTCTCAAATCGTCTTCCTCGTCCTCCTCGTATAGTCCTATTCATTATGCAAGACCTGACTTGTCGACTTTCTCTATCATCTGCTTTTACGCCAATTTTATTTTCAGCTTCAGCATCAAAAGCTAGCTACGGCACAACGTTTCATCCAATTCCCGAACCAACCTGGCTTCATAGCCACCCACCCACTAAAGCCAAATGCAACTTACTCATCATTTACACAATGCACTTTTACCTTTCTACTTCTCTTCTCTTTAAAAGTATCTTGCATATGCAAGTCATGATGCATAGCATAGCATAGCATAGCATTACATACAATACAGTCCAGTACCTGCGTTACAATACAAAACAAATAATTTGACTTTCAAATCATCATTTACAATTGCATACGGAGATATAATAGATACTTTTATGCAGTTAGTCATTCTACATCTAGTGCATGATGTACTAGGGTGTTTGTTAGGGAGCACGATCGAGTTGTGGGTTTGAGTTGCACGTGTTGAGTATAGTTTAGAGGTTTAGGGAGTGAAGTGTGTTAGTATGTTAGGTTCGCCTTTTTTTTTAGCTTTAGTAGGTTTAGTTTGTGATTTATGGTTTCTTATGGGAGGTTGCTGTTGAATCATTAAGGGTGTTGATTTGTGTATGGCAGGCCTTTACATGAGTTGGGTGAATAATTGAACGGTATAGTGGGACTAGGAAATATGTTTTTTACCGTGTTAAGCTTATATGTGTAATTCACTGCGTAGCATACAAGTAGTAGCGAGGTGTAGCTTAAGGTCATATAGGAGAATAGTTCCAACCTTTATAAACATATTCTGGTACGTCGCTCAAATCAAGGTTTACTTGAATCAAGTAAGTTAATGAAGACAAATTGGTCATAATTTTCAAGTCAAGTGAGCTACTTATTGTTGCTAAATTTGAAGAAGTCCTATGCGACGAAGTCGCTAAAACTAAGGGGGTTATTCTATCTTTCAAATTGTCTCTTCCAAAGCGGTGAATTTGGCTACTTTATATAATTCAACGCACACTGAACTACCTATAAAGACAAAGAACATGCACACTTAAATACACCATCAAAACATCAAGGAAATCCATATCAGCAAATCCCGTCTCCCAATATGGCCATCTAAAATAATCTATGCACCACACTCCTCCCCCAGCACCTCCAACTTCACCAACCTCACTAATAGAACCAAGTCCCAAAACCAAACCCACTACCAAACCCAACACCAAACACCGCTCAGAATCCCGAACAATCGGCAAGAACTCGACTCTCGGCTCAAGTATCGTGCCGGAAAAAAAAGGTATCCCGACCGACCAGTAACCACGATCCTGAAAACGGGCGGTTCAACCGTTCAAGGCTTATTTACGTAGATGGAACAGTGCGGTACGGTAGTTCTTCGTGTAACCACATTGTTGCCACACATAAAGTTAAAGAATGTAAGACCATCCCGTACTGTGCAACCATACTACCGTTATACCAGCCGTGTCCGTTGTCCCGTTCCGAACCATGGCACCTTCGGTACCACCACACCTCCGTTTCAAATTCGGTGTGCCGCGTGCGGGATGTATTGACATATCGGAAGCGTGTCGAGAATGATACGTGGTACAAGTGGCACAGTATATGCAAGTATCTCCGTCCTCCTCTCCGTACCGCTTCTGCGAACCTTCTGTTTTGTATTCTGGATGTGGAGGTATCCGTTATGGTGTGTGGTATGTAGGTCGTCTTTAGTGTAGTATCTGGTATTGGGTATATATATGCGTTGTGGTGCGTAGCAAATTAAGTATGAGATCCTCGTTATTCTTACGGAGGTATGTTTGTATCCATCTGATCGTCATGGAATAGTAGGGAATCCATGATCGTTTATGGTGGTGTGTAGCACAGCGGTGCAGCAAAGACAAGGAGAGAAAAGACGCTCGCTATACGGAGGAAGTGTCGAACGAACTACGGCCGTTGAGATGTTGCGTTATATATAGTACGACGGATTGCGATCTATCGGGTGGGTAGATTGTGAGGTGTGAGGGAATGTGAGGAGAAAAAGGCGACGACCACCATGGCTTTCGAATTTGAAGCTGGATGACTGAAAAGAAGGAATAGATGGGATGTAGTTGAATTATTGTTGTCGAAGAAAAATAAATAACTGAAAGTTTAAACTTTTGGGTATTTTCGTTTTCGGAGGACCTTATGTTCGTATTGGAAAGATGGCCTTTGTACAGAGAGAGTATAAGGTGGAAGGAGTTCGTGTTAATGACGCTGTCGTCTTAATTTATACTCTTTTTCTTCCTTCTCCCTTTTTAATCGTTTCTCTTCTTGGTCTCGCACTATCCTAGATAGAGAACGCTGGATTAACCTCTAATCTCCATTTAATCCAAAAAGAAAAAAAAAGAAGTCAACCTCTTGTCCGTGTCAATATTTTAACATGTAGTTACTTACCTCTCAGGAAGTTTCTCCGGTGGCAAAATGATACTACTGGAGGAATAGTATATGGTATTTTCATTCTGCTTTTCGTGCTTGGGACACATGCCATCCTGGATTATTTCTTGTAGGTAGAGTCCTCCTTGCTCATATGGAATACGCCTCTTCGAGTGTCCACATACAGGGTAGTAGTTGCAGTTATTAATCCAAGGTTTTAACGAGCAAGGGCAATTATGAAACTTCTCCTTAACAAGAAAGCACATATTCGTCGGATAGGTAATATGGAGAGTCAGAAAGGGTAGTTACCAAATGTAAGCACAAGAAGACTTAGATGGGAAAGATTGGTATAGAAAGAGCGAACTGGTGGTCTGTTGGTTTAGATAGTAAGAACCACTTGTTGGTCAACAGCACAATATAAGAAAATGCCCATCTTCTCCCTGTGGAGCATTTCTCTACTCTCAAATTTCTTCACATTCTACTAACAGACAACGTCGCCACCAACTCATCTCACATCAGGAAGCCAACTTCGGTGTAGATTTTCCAATTCTAGCAATGACCCCCCGCCCCCACTGCAGTCTCCCGATTGACATAGCCTGAAAGAGATGTTCACATGGCTATTCCTTCAACTGCAGAGTTATCATACTGGTTCCACCGCATTTTCCCCGACTACCAGCATTGCGGCGAGCATAGAATCAACGACTATTTTCACAAGTTTGAAGCCACATTCCACTTAGTAAGTGGAGGTTTCTTCGCTTCGTATCACTCAAATCCTGAGAATAACGGCGGTCTTCATGGGTACTCTCGGTTTAGACAATGGACAGGTGGAAGAAACCTCAAGAACCAACTTGAGAGGCACGATACTACGCAGATCATGCGAGTGCGCTTGTTCTTAGACCGCTTGTGCTACAAGGGGCGGGAAAGAGCTCGTGATGATTGAGTGTTTATAGGCCACAGAACACTCGAAATCCTTTACCGCTGAGTGTTGTGGCGCCTGAGTTCTCCAAAGGCCTGGTAAAGAGCTGAGCTAGGTGAAGTAGAAGATCCAAAGGATCTGTGCCACACGCGCGGGCGTTAAGTAGACCCTCCCCGGCGTTGTTTGCTGCCAATAGGTACTGAGATTCAGATCCATCAATGCTAGTAGGATCAGGGTACACAACAATATCTGCATATAAATCTGGCACTTTAACAAGCTCGAGGGAAATTGGGCGTCGGTACCTCCAAAGTACGGCTCTGGGCTTTCTGCCCAGAACGTGTAGCTGAAGATCTTCTGCAAATTTTTACAGTCACTTGACGACTTTTTCGCTGTAATATCATCGTGCCGTCTCTGTAATAAGCAACACAGTGGGCAGCAGTGACTAGTCAAATTTGTTGGGGAAAGGAAAACGGGACGGAGCCCATATTTATATTTGCGTGTTGCCAAGTACTTATACTTGGACATCATAAAGGCATCTCAAATATCTTGACAATCTCGCATAGATAGACGTTAGGCCAAACTCTCTTTCAGTCCTGTCCAGAAACTGGGGATGAAACAAGGACGCCCCGAAACTCTCAGGGTCTTTAGGTTGTCGGGAAGCAAGTTTTACCCCAGTTCATACAGTAGTGATAACTTTCGAGATCGTTTTGTTCGCCTTCTCTTCCGATTGAAGCGCTATAATCTCAATACCTGAATTTGCAGACAGGGACGCAGCGGCTTACTGCACGCTCTAAAGTGCTTACCGGAAATTGGAGAAGAGGGGGCTGCTTTCGCAATTCCTAGGGTTTTGACCACTTGATGTTAACAGGCGCCGGAATTGGGAACCTTTTGTCCAACGCTTGGTGGACGACGGATGAGAATCCCGGCATCGTACAGTACTTGAGTAAAGGGTCCAGGCACATCCTTGAGCAAAAGAAATAATAAGATACCCCGCAGTACATAAACCAACCACTTCTCTTTCCCCCATAGGCGCCGGAAAAGATATGCGGACAAGTTATTCTCCGCGCCTATTCTCAAAGCGTTGTCTCCATAGTCCAGGAACTGCAACATATCTAGCCCATCCAGGACTTCCTCTGCCTCCAGAAAAAGTAACAATAGACAGTTAACAAGGGGTACAAACACAACGGTCGCTGGTAATACCACCGAATAAGAACGTGCCTTTTGTCTTTCGGGTCCTAGATCCGACATTTCTTGTCTCGATGGAATCTATTGATCTATTTCCAACAGATCTAGATATATGAAGGACCGTTCGCTGAAATGTCTCGGACAACACTCTGTCTCTGAATCTCAAATACCAAACATCCACGACGACGGATCAATGAGGCTTCGAAGTGGGCAGTCCGCTTTGCACCAGTTGCATAATTCATGGTGAGGGGATGTGGAGGCACAGAGAGTATCGCAATTTCGAAATGAACGAGCAATCCTGGCCCCAAAAATGTGAATTACTGATAGTGTAGTAAATAATGATTCGGTAGAAGCATGATAGCGAAATGCACTTTCCTTGTTCAGTATGTGCGACCACACCAATGCTCCTCCTTGGCGAATGACAACTTCCGAGTAGCAAAGGCAAGAACGAACACTCCTGCCATATGATGAAATAAAGCAATATGAATGGATATGAGAGGAGATCTTATCTCGAATCAGAGAACTTCAAAACTCGTAAAATGCAAAGAGCTCAATGTGGGAAGAAAAACAGGAAAATGCCTCTGCCGTCTCGCATCGACGCACCACCAAAAGTCAAGACCATTTGTAATTGTTGGATTTAGCCACACATGCTACTGGCACGTACAGTACGTTCAATGCAGAGTTCAACATACCCTTCATATCTCTGTCTTCATGTGCTTGACTCTTAAAACTTGAGTGTAAGTTGGAAGTGGAGCATAAACTTCTCGGAATACGGCAACAGGTCCGCTGTTGAGAGTTCTATCTATCGAGTAATATTGATGGTATTAACCTTTCATGCCGTCAAGAGGGGGGCTGTCAAATCTCAATACTCCTCTCAGGATCCAGCAGAGACTCTTACGGAAAGTTGGGAGATGGTTGGTGGAAGAGGCGAGAGCTTCTATCATTTGTGATAATATGATAGTAAGCCGGATATGGTAAGGTGGCATTCTGTGCCTGCAGCTGGTCATAAAACTAAAGTGAGAGGATTTGGGGACCTCTGAGACCCTGACAGCCCCTATTTCAAAAGCCCAAATCCAAAATGGGTTTTCAAGACCTCGGGACGTTGTTCTTTGTCTTGGTCTTGTGTGACACTTCGAAGTTCGTGACGATAGAGTAAAGTGTTTCCTGTATTTGGCGGAGCTGGCGCTTGTTGTCTGTGAAACATCCGAATTCTTCTGGAAGTGTGGCTTGAGACAATTTTTAGCAGTGTTGACTGGCTCCAATAGACGCCGTCGTACGATTTTCGGCAATACGATCCGGTGGTATCTGCAATAAGTGGCGTTACATTTTTTATCCCCTCCACAATCTATCAGCGGGAGTTACTCTACGACGTACGAACAGCTTGACAACTTACAAGTCTAATATGCACTCTATACGAATAGACTCTATTAGACTCGACTCGAACCACCGCGGGCTACGCACACTGAAGCACTTATTATTCATGGTTCATGCAACGGGGCATAAAAGTAGTATGACAACCCAGTGGACTGTACCGTCGCTAACTTCCTCAGAGCGCCATCATATCAGCAGTACTCCGTAGATTCAAATCTAATATTCAAAATGTGGAGTCGTTACTTGACAACTTCATTGGTAGCTGTCCCTCTGGCACTAACTTGCAGATTCTAAGAAAAGTGGCCTATGAGGGTCTAATGAACTTGAAGGAGGCTCTTATTGGTAAGCCACCGCAGTGATTAGTCAAACGTCTTATTCTCTAGATTCAGCAGCTGCGGTTCTCCTCTCGGGGGCTTTAACCAACAACCATTCTTTACTTCGTATTGTTTGGTCTGATGTTGGACGCTGGTTTACTTTTACGCCTCAAATAAGTCCAGTACGATTAGGCACAATGCTGTAGAGTCCGTGGGTCGTTCCGCTGGAGAAAACATTAACAACTTGCTTCTCAGGTACACCCGCCTCGGAATTTCCAATAATAATACTCCTTTTCGCTTCTAATTTTCCCTCCCACTTTCCATCTGCGGGATTTCTCAGTAGTCCATTGAGCTGCGTTGTTTGCTCGAGTCTTTGTTGAGCATTCCAGAGCATCATCATTTCCATTCTTCGTGTCCTCGGAAACTTCCTTGAGCCAATCATCTGGGCAACCGTTTTTGTCAGCCTCCATTTGAGAAGAATGCGACATAGATTAAAATTCATGCACGATCATAGATCGAGGTTAAGCCAAGGCTACCCCTGCGCAGCTCAAGATCTGTCAGAGTTTCTTCTCCTTCAGCCAAAACTGCCAACCCTGTTGAATGAGTGGATGCTGCTAAACGTTTCACTTTTTGACTCACAAATCATCTTTGCAGTGCTTTCTGATGTGCCTGATGCACCTTCTCGGACCTGCTTCTATCTATCTGCAGAATATTGTATCTCTGCTCGGTAGTTGGCCCGAATCCTGAGTCTTGAGCCTGTAATATTTGATGGGTTCCTGACATGACGACTAAGGGGGGCTGTGGGGCAGTACGGTAGGGTCTCCCGAGACTAGGTAGTAGTTGTAGTATGGACGTCGGAGTTGGGGACTGCGATATGCAGCTTCGCAGATCTGGAAGACCAACCCAGTAACATGTCATATCTATTTTAGAGGGAGATAATATGTAATGGTGAGACTTTCTCAACGCCAAAGACTAGCTTCTTTCGTCCCGCCATCTTGGGGAGTTCAGCAAGACTGTGCCTGCGCTGGGCTCCTGCAGGTGGTCTTTCATGCTTTGATCGACTATGACCAACCCCACAGTTCGGCAACTAAGCTGTTCGTGGGCTGGGCTGGTCTGTCAGAGGCCTGCCTGCCCGTGGAATTGCTATCGCCATCTATCGTAATTTAGATACGCCATGGAGGCGAGGGACATCCGCTGGTATCTGCTTAAGATGGGGTTAAACCTCCCCTCAAGGGATTCAAGAGACTTCTCTGCAAGGTACTCGACCATCGAACCGATAGATCCCCCCCAACCTCACCTGTACCATAGTGTGAATCCTGAATAATCTCCGTATCTGGATCTGGAAGCTGTTAGGAAAGGGCATTGACAGGTAGGGTTCGATCAAACTGGAAATTCCGAGAATACACACACTAATACTACCATCCTGAGTAGTGTTTTCTGCTTATCCTCCTCCTCGTCCTCCTCCTCGAGTCCTCTTTCGTTACATCACGTCGCGCTCCACATTCCATTCTAAGACCTTGCGTAACAAGAGAACGCGGCTCGTGTCGGTCAATCTGTGGTGAGTCTAGCCAACTTTCTCCAACCCTAAGTGATTCAGTGAGCCAAGCGGCCATTTCCATGTCTGAGGTATTGTTCTCAACGTTCACCACGTACCTGATATATGGAGGCACATACCTCGCACTCAATCCATCGATAACTTCATAGAGGCCCATCCACTCATTACATTGTTCCAGCCTCTCATTCATTCATATATACATACCTGTCTTCCACTTCTGTCCATCCCTCAAAGCAAAGAGTTTGTTCCCCCTCCTACCTTGTCCCTCGATCTGCACCACGTCACTACTTTGGGGTCAGTCCCAAAAGCTAATCACCTGTCCAGACTCACTTGACCCCGTTCGAAAACTCATATACCATAATTGATACCTTTCGCCGCTCGTCTTTGACCATGGACTTGTACGAGGAACACGGCGGGCACTTCGACTCCAGTAATTCCGCATCAAGCCTTCCAGACTTGACCCATTCCATGAACTCTTCCCTTTCCTCTACTTCATCCTGGGACTGCTCAGTTATAGGAACACCTCCATCAACTCGACGACCATCGTTTGATTCCGTCAAACTTGAGGATATGTCCGTTTCCTGCCACACGCCAACACCATCAAGAACACCAGAACGATACGGAAGCGCCACCGGTTTCTACCAAGTTCCAAATATGGGCCAAAAGACAATTAACAACTTCCAGGACCAGGATATGATGTTTGGAAGAGCTTTATCAAATCAGTCTTTCCTGGGTTGCCAGCAGACAAGTTACTCAGGGCCAATGTACAGCTCATTTGGATCGAGCGACGGTCTCTCAAGTCAATATTATTCCTTCTCGGCTCAGGGCATTTCCACTTCTCAACCACAAGCAATCTCATTCCATGGCTTTTCAAGTTCTACTCCTTCACTTGAGATAGACCTGTACTCGCCAGCTTCGGCAATGAGCTCTTCTCCAGTCTCCGGTGGCTATGTAGAACCCTCACAAACGACCTTTGTTGATACTTTCGACATGTCCTCGCCGATGGGCCAAGTCCGGTCTCTTCAGTTCGAAAGCCCCCTCTCAGAGCCATATGGTTCGTCACCACCAGGCCGCCAAAGCCAACTACAATATTTCATGTCTCCTTCAGACTCAAGCGAGCACCACTCATCGCCTACTTCAACACCCTCCCGCGAGCCCACACAACGACAGCGTACCTTTCAACCACTTTCTTCGGCCACTGCACTACATCGTATACAAGCATCTCGAGGTTCCGAGCCACGCGTCTCTCGCGAGTCCCGCCGCCGAACAGGCCAAAAGACTAGCGACCGAGTGGTTCTACCGGCCAACGTATCGATTCAAAACAAAGCAAAAAGGCATTGCACGTGGCCGGGCTGCCAGGGTCGTTTCCAAAGACAAGAGCATCTGAAAAGACATATGAAGACTCACGAAGATGCGCCGAAGGTAGCTTGTCAGTTCTGTAGCAAAGCCTTCGGAAGGGCAGACAATCTGAAGTCGCACATCAAACTGCACGCAGACCCGAACAAGAAGTCGTCTCGAACAGACTACTTCCCAAAAGCTCAGGAGGTATGGGAGGAGATGTCGCGGAAATCGAGGAAGCTTGGTTCCCAACAGTAAACCTAATAATCGAACTGGAGTTGACTTGTTTTGTTTTGATTACGCCCTTTGGATGATCGATGATTGAAGATTTCGATAACGAATCGATGACAAACAAAGATTCAAGACCTGGATACGATACGATACCAAACAGAACGTACGAAGACCCACGAATATATTATGAATATCACTAGCCACGATCTGGAACGATGAGAGACTTTGCTTTAGCCAAATCTCTACGACCCCTGGATGAATATTGTTAACGAAAAGAGAAATGATGGGATGTAAATGTAACACCGTACACGGCTTCGTGTACAAAAGGAGAGAGAGTTCTGCTACTTTTTTTTTGGCTTTTCTGCTTGTTGTTTTTATGTTTTTGACTTTAAGCGATCGAGTTTATCTGTCTGCTTGCAGTCGGTTCTTCAACACTTCTCATAAAAACACCGAAAACATGGCGGCTAAAGGGAAAGGAAAGGGAAAAGCGAGATTTTTTTGGGAGAAGAGTTAGTAGAATTTTGCTTAGATGGGAACAACTAAACAAACGGGGGGTGTTTTAAATTTCCTTTGTTAGTGTGCAACATGTCATTAATGTATTTTAATCCTCTACTGTGCTACCTTCCTTTGTCAGATTCTCGGATTCTATTTTATTTTGCATGCTGCATTGGGAGGTAGTTGGGGATCGGGGACTCGCTCGGGAGGGGACTTGGCTGCTTTTTGTTGTATTATTCATCGGAGGATTGCGGCTTCAGAATTGAAGGTTGTATTGTCCCAGGATGAGAGAAGCTGGACGAAAGAGAGAGAACTAGTAGATTTTAGAGGGGAAAGATTGAGGAAAGATTGCCGAGTCAATGCTAAACGCTCGTTTCTTGATGCTAGTCTCTTTCTCGTACACTTTTTAACAGACGTGCCGGTGAATTTTGAAATGAAGATATATGTCCATAAGCGCTTTTTCAGTGTCATATCCCACACCGCAGTCACTTCTCCTTGTATTTACCATAACTAGAATCGAGCAGGTATGACGATACTTGTCTCAAGAACAACTTCATTCCTTAAGGCCTTACGAAGTTCTCCAAAAGCCACGCATCATCGCACGAAGCCCATCCTCAAAAGCCTCAATACACAATGAAATATCACGTGTATCTCAAGCTATCATGATTCTCACAAGCGTACATATACACACTGCACCGTGATATACAACCTACATAAATCGTGAACCATCCGACATCCGATCCCCAGACGCCGAAAAAATGCGCCACCAACAATTCCAAATGTCCAATAATAACACAATTTTGGATGTAACCCACAGTCTAGAGATTCCTGGGATTACCCACACCCAAGCAAGTCCAGATGATTATGCAATGCAAGTTCCGATTACACGCATATGTAACCTACTGTACATACCTACAATCAAGACTAGTCTAAAAATTACGTTTACCAGTTACATTTTTAACCTCATCTCTTCTCAACTTTTCCACTTCCAGGTCCCCAAAAGTTTCCAACCCTCCGTGCCCTCTACCTTCATAAAATATCTCTCCTGAAAACTTCCCTCTATACGATATATCATCTGCATATAACATTTAACTAGATCCTTCATCTTACCCACGGCCCCCAAAACAAATCCATCATTCATACCAATCATCTCTCAAAATTCCACTCTAGTAGTAAGTTTCAGGAAACGAGTTAACTGATCAGATAGATATTTCCCCGCTCTCACATTTGCAAGCTAGCAGCCAGCCTGCAGTATCAAGTAATTCAAGTCTGGAAAAATCTAGAGAGGAGGCAGATGCACGATCTCGTTAATCACGTCGCCTCATTCCAGGCATTTCAAGGTTCATCCTTGCCTTTCCCCCTTATCAACAAAAACAGAACATTTCGAACAGAACCCCTTACTTGAAATCTTATCAAATTCATGGCAGATGTTCGAGAAATCTTTTGTGCTATTTTATGAATGTGGGATCATCGTTTATACCAGTTTCTTGCAATGATATTTTTGTGGTCGATCGAGATGGGTAGTTAGGGCATCGAAGGATCGAAGTGAGATGGATCGTGTAACTCCAACAGTACCAAGATTTCTTCTCTCCCTCTTTCTCTCCAGCCATCTTTCGGCATCGGCGAGTTAGTAACTTTACTATAATACGAGAATACTACATATGACTACTCTCCACCAACAGGCTGGCTGCATATATAGAATAATATCCGAACCATCCAACAAAACGAACACTTCCTCATTCCCGGAATCATCTTTTCCAGGCGTTCGGGTTCAATATGCATGAACTGGAGGGGTTTGTCAAGGAGGTTGGAGAAATGACCAAGTCAAATAATCTTATCTCTCCGTCTTACATTCCTGAAGAATAAAGCTCTTTCCTGTTTACAACTTAGCACCTATCTGCCTAGCACTTAAATGAAGACCTCATGATGCGACCGCAAACAACAGTGAGGCAGGGCCACCGATAGCACGTCGCACATGGCCAGATTCTAAAAGGCTAAAAATACGCAAAAGAATAGAGTTTTCTACAGTACTTCTAAGTATAGCGAGTGTTGGTAATGACATGTGCTTTCGGACTACTTGATGCAGTATACCATAACTTTGGATTGCCAAGTAACTCAGTTGTTAAAGGTGCAGGTCTACTATGGAAAGTTAGAAAGATACTCCGAGAGCAATGGAAGGAAATATTAACCAGTGCTTCCGTTCTCTGGAAAGTACGAAGGTACAGCGTATAAGTATTCTAAATTCTAGACTGGTGACTAATGTGGAAAGAGAAGAGTTTATGGGATTTGTATATATAGAATTGCCAGAACTAGTTAGTTTATGTCCATTCCAGAGTAGTAACTAAGTTGGGGTTTAGAATACTTATGCGCTTTCCCCTCGTAGGAAGACATATGCGGCTTGCTTTGAATTGTTATACACGTGGTGAGCAGCATTTGAAGTGTGGCATATGATGAAAAGCGTTGTATTCTACTAGAATCAGGTGAGTTACTCAAACCAGGTAAGTTAAGCAAGTTAAATATAGCGCGATGTAATTATTCTTTTAGACTTTAACATACTGTCACGCGGCGTAGATTGCAAGTCACGGAACGAGGTACAGTATCTGTAGATACAAAAAAAAGAGTGTCGAAAACATGCCTATTTTTAAGAAAAAGGGGGCGAATCACATGACCAGTTCAAACACCCTTCACAATTCACGTAATAGCCTAACTATTCTGCCATAGCAGACTAGTCACATCATTTAAAATATGTCTTACCTCTGTACAGTATCAAAGCTTCAAAAGTCGTTGACTTTAATAACAGTTGACCTATACCTCGCTAATATCAGGGGCTCGGCTACCAATAAACCCCTATGTATAGCCGAGCCGAGCGACTATCCCTCCCACTTCCATTAAAACTATCTACCCATGTATCAACAACTATTATTCCCTCCATAATAACACCAGGTATCCCGTACACTGCAATTAACATTAAACCTTCTAAAGATCTAGCTCAACAAAATCGTACGTTAGTCCTCGCTTCCTATTATCCATAGAGATCTTCGTATTCCAATACCCCGCACCGTAAGGTCCGTAACTCGTAATAAATGCCTGCTCGTTGCGGATCCGCATACAGCGGAACTAATGTGAATACAAGATGCGGAGAGGTATTGCGGAGATACAGTTTAGAATGCGGAGAACAGATTGTGGGGATGGAAACGCGGAGATTGGATTTGGTTATTGGCTATTGTTGTGGTGCTAAGTTTTGTCATCTTCTTGTTGTGTTGTTGTACAGGAGTTGTTGGGATGTCCCTGGTTTCTTGTAAGGATTGTGTGGATTACGGTACTGGAAAGCTAGGTACCGGTACTATGAAGGTCGTTCCGCTATATAGTGCTAGCCTAAGATCCTAGGCTATTATACTTCGTAATTGGTTTAAATGCGTTGTTTATGTTATCATATTTACCGTAGAATTTATGTGATATGTGGTAGGAACCTCACTTTATAAGGTTAAGTATGTACTTGCAGAGGTATGACTTAGTTCGAATGCCCAAATCGATTCAATGATTTAGATCGAAATGATGATATGAATGCTTGTAATAGTGACGGCAATTCCTTACTAAGTACTTTCATCTACATGTAAATGTTATTTGATAATAAGAAATTGAGAATCTCTTCCTAGTAACTCGACTATAGAAATAATATTTCGTATAAAACTTACCACTAAAACCAGGTATAAACTTTTTGGCCAACTTCCATGTCTTGGACCTTGGTATATGCAAAGCCTTATGTCTATGCGGAACCGCTATTCTACTGTAAGGTAAATGGTACTGCGGAGCTGGTAATGAAACGTTGCCGGTGGATGAGAGTACCCAAGAAAAGAAGTAAACTTCTATAAAAGTTAAGTACTTTCGCCTCCAGGTTTATTTGGTTTCTTCAATCTCTCAAGAGGTTATCAGACGATCTTGTATCACAGAATATTTCGCCAAACTTTCCATCATCTTTTCATATCGAAGGAACTTCCAAACCACTTCAACATCTATCACCAAAACGAAATTATTTCAACTCAGTCATAATGGCAACGAACAACGCAACCCATACCACCACCAGAAACCTGAAGTACGAACTCAAAGAATACGCTCGACGCAGAGGAACCGAAGGACCTTATGCCGATAACCTAGACATCGACGTCTTAATCGTAGGCGCCGGATTCGGAGGAGTGTACCTTCTCTACGAACTCCGCAAACGGGGATACAAAGCCGTAATCTACGAAGCAGGAACCGGTCTAGGCGGAACCTGGCGCTGGAATCGCTACCCCGGAGCACGAGTAGATTCCGAAGTACCAGAATACGAATATTCGATCCCGGAAGTCTGGAAAGATTGGACTTGGAATACGAATTATCCAAATTATGAACAATTGAGAGAATATTTCGATCATGTTGATGAGGTTTTGAATATCAAGAAGGATTGTGCTTTTGAGAGTGTGGTTGTTGACGCACAGTTTAATACTGATGAGGGTAAGTGGAATGTTAGGACTGAGGATGGGAGGTTGGCTAAGAGTAAGTATTTCATTGTTGCCGCTGGGTTTGCTGCCAAGAGATATATTCCTGATTTTAAGGGCTTGAATGATTTTAAGGGTGTTATTCATCATTCTTCTTTTTGGCCGGAGGAAGGTGTTGATGCTCGTGGTAAACGTTGCGCTGTTATTGGTACTGGTGCTTCTGGGGTTCAAATCGCTCAGGAATGGGGTCCCGTTGTTGGTGACCTCAAAGTCTTTCAGAGGACTCCGAATTTGGCTATTCCGATGGGGAAACGTCCTTTAACTCGCGAGGAACAACAAGGTGCTAAGGTTCATTATCCTCGACTTTTCGAATTACGCGAGAAGTGTTTCGGTGGTTTCTTATTCAGCTTTTCGGAGAAGAATACTTTTGATGATACGGAGGAGGAACGAGATGCTTTCTATCACAAACTTTGGGATCATGGCGGGTTTTCCTTTTGGCTTGGGACGTACAAAGATATGTTGTTTGATTCCAAGGCCAACAGAGAAGCCTACGACTTTTGGGCACGAAATCAGCGTGTACGTATTGGCGACCCACGAAAACGAGATCTACTCGCTCCACTAGAACCACCTCATCCATTTGGAGTCAAACGACCATGTCTGGAACAAAACTACTACGAGCAATTCAACAGGCCTAATGTTGATGTCATCGATATCAAAACAAATCCAATTGCTGAGTTCACGGAAACGGGCATTCGACTCCAGGATGGCACCCATCATGAATTCGACATAATTGCCGTAGCTACAGGTTTCGATATCACAACCGGCGGTATGACCAGCATGGGCCTAAAAAGTATTCATGGAACCACACTTCAAGACGAATGGAAGAGCGCCGCTAATACGTATCTCGGAACTACTGTCAGCGGATATCCCAACATGTTCCATCTCTATGGACCTCACGGCCCAACATTACTCAGTAACGGACCAACAAGTGTCGAAGTTCAAGGACGATGGATCGTCGATACAATCAAGAAGATGGAGGCGGAGAAGATTAAGTATATTAATCCTGAACCTGAGGCTTCTAAGGAGTGGAAAAAGAAGATCAATCATCTCTCTGATATTTCGCTTTTCCCAACTACTAAGTCTACGTATATGGGTGGTAGTTTGCCTGGTAAGGCTTTTGAGCAGGTTAATTGGGCTGGTGGGATTCCAGCTTATGCTGTGGAGATTAGGGATGCTCTTAATGGATGGAAAGGATTCAACGTTGTAAAGTGAAGACTTTGTAGCTTTTGTATCTTGGTTATTATTGACAGTTTTTTTTCCTTCTCTCTTCGAGTTCTTTGTATTTATGGAACTTGCAATTGATATGCCGGAAGGGTGGTGATTTCGTATAAAATATATGGGTTTGATGGCTACTTTTGAAGATTTAACGGAGACGTTGTTTAGGCGGTAAAATATTCTCATTTTCAGCATAGAGAAAATGTTGAATTCAGTGAATATATGGGAATAGTCATGTAATTGCCCACTATAAGTAGGCTCTTCTCCCACACACTAGCTTCCACACAGAACACTGAATATAATACAACCACATTGCTACCACATGTTGCTGTTGTCCAAATAGCCTTCCCATTCAACAGAAAAAGTACCTCATAATCACTGTTAACAGTCAAGAAGTTATTAGAGAATAAATCGCATAATATGTTGTTAAGGTGGCTTGAAAATCGTAAGCCAAGTGAATATTGCTACATAAATTCAAGTTCGCGAATTATTGAGATTATTTAAGATTATTTTATGTTAAACGGAATGACCATTGGGAGCAACATGTTGGTAGGCAAAGGTGTTGTATTCTGTGAGGAACTAACCTTTTAGTGTACTGAAATGGGCGTCCTTGTTGGGGGGCAGGGTCACATGACCTATTCCCATTTGAGTTAACGTTTTACTACAAAGTGCTACAAGATATACCTATAGACTCAGGTTCGTAAATTATTAAGATTATTTGAGATTGTTTTACTACAAAGTGCTACGAGAAATGACAACCATCTTTATCAAAGAACATCATCGCAAACTATGTTCCAATATTGGATTATGGCAACCTAACAATATTATCAATCCATCCATAGAACAGTATCTGCCTGGTTCACGACTCCTGGGTAAGGTTGGCCTGAATCCATGAAAGCAAAATCCAAGTCAAAAGGTTCTGGCATCATCCACCCACTAGCCTCAGTATTATCCCAGACAAATCCAGCCATCTCGGTATCGGATTCTCTACCCGGAACACAGCAATCAGTATATAGGGAGTTCGTTTTCTCCTGAAGGGCGTCGGAAAGAGCGGTTGCAGCCAAGAATGCCATATCAGACTTTTTGCCTAGATGCCACAGAGCCCTTAAGCAATGTCCACAAGCAGTATGAACTTTCTGGAAGTCATTGCTATTTCTTGAGGGCATCGATTGGAGTAGTAAAGTGCCAGCTTTTCCAAAAGCGCGTATAAGTACCACAGTCCACGGCTCAGTTAACAAAGCCCCCTTATTTACTGCGAAATGAAAGTCGGGACCGTCTGGAAAAGAAGCGTCTTCGTGTGGAGATGAACATCTAGCTAGCTCGGCTAAGGCATATATATCTTGACGGCGCAATTTTTTTACTAGGTCAGACGAAAGTCGAAGGTCGCGTTGGGTTTCAGAGCCTAGTCTTCCGTCGTCAATGATTTCTATTAGGTCGGCTAATAGTAAAGCTCCGAGGTGCCAGTGTCCGGCTAATATAACGTACCAGGATTGAATGCGCGGTGGGAGATTGTCGTGATGGGAAGTACAATCGAGGATAAATTGGCCGTAAACTTTGTTCCAGTGTTGGTAGACTTTCAGTGCTTCATGTATTGCTTCCTCCAGAGATTTAATACCGGAGCGTCGTGTGAGCAGTGACTGCAAAAATGTCACTTTCCTGAATAGAAGTACCTTAACGGGAGCTGCATCACATAGTACTGCTGCGGCTTCCTCGTATGAACATGGCCAACGCGCTCTAGATTGGATCTGTTTCGTGTGTGTCCCATTCAGAAAAAATTTACCCCAAATGTCAGCACCTTCACTCTCGCATGGTACATCGTCAGGCATGGTGTAGGTCTTGTCATGATAAGTATCTTTTGAGATCGGTGCTATTGAAGACCTGTCCTCAAGGTTTTTTTGCTGGATGGGTGCACTGTCTACATCGGACACAACTAACGGGCGTTGGTGCATTGCAGCGGACAAAGTATCAAACATGATACCAAGCCAATATAGGAGATTAAAGGTTTCACGATCATCCGAATCGAGAGGATCAGAGCGTTCTAGTAATAAGGATGAGGGATTCGTTTTCTTCAATTTGGCTGCCCTTTCCCGTTCTATTCTTTCCAATTTGCAACGATATGAGAGAAGCTGTCGAAGAGCCGTTTCTAGGGAGATTGGCGGACCTTCTGCCTGAAATATATTATCGAGCTCGCTTGTATCGTCGTGGAGGTCGGCTGAAAATGTAGACTGGCTGGAAGATCGCCGGCGTCTTCTTGTTTTCATATTTCGAATTTGGTGGTCAATATCAAGTGGTCGCTGTGTTAAGGAGAAGATGATGTGCGCGAAAATTACTCGGAAGGACTCGATTTCTGCAGATTCTTGAAGAGCTTTCCTTGCTTGGTGCCAGGTCATCTCTTGGATCGACCGGTCAAATTCAGCGTGGAAAAAAGAATTGGTGTCGTTCGCATAAGGACTTGGGACCGTACGATATGGAGAATCTTCTTCACTTGGAGTTTCAGGACTACCGGAAGCAGTGGTGCTGGCCATAAAAGACGGGAACTCGCTTCTACTTCGTTGACTAGACTGAGCCCATTGAGTAGCAAAAGACATAATAGCAGTATGCAACGCATTTGATGCTGCCCGGTCCTGTGCTTTTGTCAAGGGCAGGCTATTGAGTCTGGACGCGGCTCTATCAAGCCTGCATACACGCGCACAGATGCGATTCGTCCAGTTAGGACCCCATTCGGCGGACATTGATTCCTTAGCCGCTATGCTTGAGAGAGATTTCGAACCAACGCTATACGGACAAGTTCTCTCCGTCAACCAGCAAGATAAAGCATTCTCCATGCTATCATGGTAAACGCGTATAAGACCCCTCGTTAAGAATGAGTGGGTTGTCGAGGCAGCTAAACGTTGCTGAAGTGAAGTGGGAAAGGTGTCGCTTGAAAAGTTTATGTTGTACGAGGTAGGTTGGCTCGATGTTGATTCTGGATATGAAGTGTAGGATCCGGGTCCGAAGCCTTTTATCATTGTTTCCGAAGTTGTGTCTGTAAATGTATCGGCAGTATGAAATGGAACCTGTAACTGTGCTGAGTTGGAGTCTACCTCGTTTTCTCCGTCATATTCAGAGGTCGTATTGCCAGCTGGAGTGTAATCTAGCAGACTGGCTATTCGATTCCAATCCACGGTGTCTTGCTCCTGTGGGCAGATCTCACTGCTGCTAAAATCATCTTGAGGGCTTGCTTGGGCATCTGCGGAGATTGATGGACCTAAACCGTCAGAGCAATTAGCTGTGCGCTGTAAAATAGACACAATAGCCATTTTCATTACAAGCCGCCTCCTCAAGTCGAAGTAGTAACTTTTGCTTGCCTTCATTGGATGATATGTTAATTTGGAGTAGCTAAAGGTTGTGGCAACGAACAGTTTCGATTCTTACCTTGGCAGATTTCATCATAAAATTGAATATTCGTGATTTCATCGGCCTCATGAGACTTTTGGAGACTTGTAGTGGTTTGAATTGTTTGACTTCTGGAGGAACTTTGGGTCAGTGTAGACACTGGCATGATCCTGTCTGCATTCCTTTGGCGTCCAGTCTGAGTTCCACGCATGGTCTGAAGCCATTCAACTGTACACTTCTTGTTTGTTTTGGCACAATTAGAACAAGAAACAGCTTTTTGACATTCATTGCTGGGAGCACCAAGCCGAAGCATTATAAGATCGCATGCTCTCTTCCCTCTCCGACACTGATCGCAACTGCGATGCTGGCGACGACCAGTTTTAGAAGTCGTACTGTCTCGTCGCCGTTGATATTGGGGCTGTATTAACTCCATGGTCAGTATATGCAGGCAATGAAGTTTGGGAAAATAGAAATCAAGGGAAACAGGAGTACGGTAGTTAGGCTGACCTACATGTAAATTGCGGGGAAATGGATGCGGGGGTGATGGACCAGGGGTCTACCACTAAACCATACAACTCTGGTTGGAGCTCCGAACTTTCCGAGAGATGACCGTTCCATTTAAGCCATTCTTTCTGTAGCTCTTTAATCCGCTACTGCAGTAAGACTGGCGTAGCTGACTTTCGTTGTCCTAGCCTCAAGACAGAGAGCTCCAAGGAAATAGTTGTAAGTGGCAAGTCAGGTTGGCCGCAGCGGGAAGAGCGCATAACTATCCAGCCAACAGCGTCTGCAGATGGGTTGCGAATTAACTCGTACTCATTGCCACTAACCAACTTCTTCTTCATAGATGAGTTACGGTCATCTTCTACTTTACTGAGTTAATGACCAACCTAGCATTAGAAGACCATCAAGTCAACCAAACTCACCGTTAAAATTTAGCTGTGCACTCCAGCCATAGAGAAGAATTTAACCCGCAAAATGAGTGACTTGTTACCAAAATGCCTCGACTTCTCAATGCTTGAGCCAGTCCAAATTTCGCGGGCCAAAAGTCCGTTACACCATGTGTGAATCAAATATCGTGACAGACCTGCTCTCAAAACCATTGACACACTCAAACCGACTGAGCGATTGCGTCGAAGACTTCGGCTGCATATCTGTGAGTGCCATTTATCATGACTGACTGATGATGTGTACAGTCTAGACATCGAAGAAGCGGCGGTGCTTTCCTGAGTCGAGAATTGGGGGTGAACCAACCAAGTACTTGCAAGTTGAATTTAGAAGCTCATCCTGAAATAGAAATAGAAATAGATTCTTCTTGTAACACCGGTAATAGTGCACTATGTTCGACCGCCAGAAACAAACCAATACATGCCTCCACACATAGCTCAGAAGTCTATGAAACCGGTGCATTTGCTAAACTCCATCTATGCCGTACAGAAAAAGAAAGCTGCCATTTGACCTCGATTGGATTGATCAATATTAGCCGCCGCGAAGCATTCCTCTAGGTTGACATTGCTAGTTGGCGCCCTAACCTGCCGCCACTCGGCGATTAGACCAGAATATTTAGAAAGACCATACAATTTTAGCAAGTGCTAAAACAACTTTGCTTTCTCGCTCAGAACCTATCGTTGTCGCCAATGAGAAGGTTTAGTCAGCGTCAAAATCACTACTCGAAAGAACTTTCTCTCGGTTCTCACAATCTCGTCCAGAGACACGAAGAGCACTGGTGGCGCCTATATATCAGATGGAATTGATCGTCGGGAATTTTTGAGAGCGTTATTTTGTTGGATTTTTGTTAGGATCATGGCCACATCTAAAGCCGCCAAGATGTGCGATCTCTCAGATCAGCGCCATGGTTGGGGCACACACCAGCACCACCAACCAGCCAACACACTTTATCTTTACTTTAATTTGGCGGGTATCGTAGTTGGGGAATTTCAAGAACTGCGAACCGCTTTTTTGAGTGTGATGCCAAGCTTCTTTTTTGAAACGTTTGAAAATTGGAGTTCGCCGGTTTGAGCTGATGGCTGGTGGGACTTGACGTCGTGATTGTCGTCGGGCGACCAATCTTCCAGGCCCGCGGTCATCATCGGGGTACAAGCAGAGATTACCGGTACCCAAGCAACAACTCTGTAACCTCGACACTGAAGGGATTGTTGTCGCTGAATTTTGAAGCTGTATCAAGTCATTCATATCCGCCACTCGGGCAACAGAATACGAAGTCTCAAGCTTCTCTTCGTAGGCGATGTTTAACCTTAGCATTTCGCCATGCTGCCATGTTCAAAACATGTGCGGCATCTCATATTTCTCGTCTTGCTCCTTCGACAAGTTGCGATTCGTTCCTGGATTCATCCCATTAGCGTCTCCAAAACTGCCATCTCAGCAAAAACCTCCGTGCCAATCTCTCATCGTGAAATCCGAAGTTTTAGCACTTGCTTGTGCTTGTCTGGATTAAACTTTTTCAGCTGTGATTGTCTGTAACTTGGGGTGGCAGGCCAGTCACGGGGTTCATCGGCGTTAATACCCCTGCCATGAAACCCGGGCAGTTTGGGGTGTTGTCGCGAAGCAAAAGGATGAAGCACATCCGTGCCTCACAATCCCCTCGCTTAAATCTCCTTTCGCCGTAACGACAACCTGCGAACAGCATGAAGGGCCGGCGGCTTGTCAGTGTCCGAATGCACGGTCGACGAGCCCATGATCGGACCAAATTACAGATGGAAATGAAGAGATGACAATTGTGAGTGGCAGTGGCGAAGTCATCATGATCGCAAAAGGGGCGAGGCAACCCAAAGCGATAGGGACAGAGATCTCGAGTGAGGTCGGTCTTGACATAAATGGCCTGCCTCAATTGAATGCGCTGCGCTAGAAAAAAGAACGTCCAAATAAACTTAGACTCATACTTTAAGCCGCAGCTTGGCACTCGTCCCCTATCAGGTCGGTGCCACTGGGTGCCATCCAATGTTCGTCTAAGCGCTTGGCCTGTCGCCCGTTTGAGCCCATGTTTCGATGAACAGGCTAGCTCTCCCCTCTCCCATCTCCGACCTCGCCATTGAGCTCCCCNCCCCCCCCCCCCTGGCTCTTCATTCCCAAGCCTTGGTCCGTTCCATGGTAGTACCACATGCTCAACAACACAGCCTACAGCATCCGCATTTCAGAAAACAAGGGTCTGTATTAGAGTAAGCAGATCATTCACGCAAGTTCCACATTCTTATTTATGCCTTGCCCACCCCCATTCGAGTATCTCTCTCCTTAGCCCAGACAAACAAAATCTTCTCAGTTTCTCTCTTCTCTTCTCTTCTGAACTCTTTCTTCAGCCTCATTAATTTCTCTCGCTTCAATTTTTATACTACCTAATTGTCGGCCAGTACGACACCAGCGCTAGTCGCCTTTACTTTCAGAAAACTCTCACATTCGTTTTTGAGAAGAAACAGTCCTTTTTCGCCCCATCAAATCATCAAATCATATTCCAATTAACCGCCAATATGCAATTCACCAGCTTCGCCCTCGCTGCCATGAGCATCAGCAGCGCCTTTGGTATATCTCTCCATACCGGTATTTTCAAGGCGCCAATAACTAACAAGTATCATAGCTGCTACAACCGTCCACGTCGTCAGAGTCGGCAGCACGAACGGAACTCTGAAATACTTCCCTGATTCCGTCACGGCCGCAGTAGGAGATATGGTACAATTTCAATTCGCACCAGCCAACCACACCGTCACACAATCAACCTTCGATCAACCCTGCCAACCTGTCTCCATGAACAGCAACGTAACTGGAATCTACTCTGGATTCATGCCAGTAACTGCTAGCGCCACCTCAACTCCTACGTACACAATCCTGGTTAACAGCACTACACCAATGTGGCTATACTGTTCGCAAGGAAAGCATTGCCAGGCTGGAATGGTTATGGTCGTTAACGTCAAGTAAGCTCCATATTTTCATCTCATCTCAAATCCTAAGAACAACCTTAAAACAAACATGAAACAAAACTGGAGCATCAGAACATCAAGCTAATATTTTTCTTTCTCCAGCCCAACAGCAAACGCAACCCGCACATTAGCCAACTATGCCGCTCTCGCCGCAAAGGCAACTGCCAACCTCGCCCCAGGAACTTCAGTCACAAACGGAACCTCAGGATCGCAAGCCGGAACTGCTTCCGGAACTACTTCATCATCCGGCTCAGAAGCCACAGCTTCAGGAACCGCCAAATCCAACTCTACATCCGCTGCTACCACCTCATTCCAAGTTTCAGAAGCCATTACCTTCTCTGGTCTCTTGGCTATCGGTATGGCTCTTTTCATCTAGATTGCATTTTAGAATTTGGATGAAAGAGTTGGAGAGAAAGAAAAAATTTGTTCTCGAATGGAATGTGTGGGTTTTTCTTTTGGAGTTGGAAGAGATGGTGCATAACTACCTTTACCTTGGATGGTATCATGGTGATGAAATGAATTATTCATGCAGTATATATACTTGCGAACTTTTTAGTGGTTGTGTTAGTTAATTTTGGTTGGTTCGTGTTTGTACCTTATATACCTCACATATGAGGCTTATTCCGCGCTTGAAGACGCGATGAGGAGGAAAATATAACTATTTTTGAGGTTCAAATACTTTTCTACTGTTTTCGTTGTGTGATGGATGCTTAAAGCCTTTCGGTGCATGATGCCTTGGTACTTTAGTGTAGGGGGCTGACAAACTAATACAAAATAGAGGTCGCCAGATGTTCGAACTTACCAAAAGGTTCCATACAGGAAATAAATGTCTCATACCTTAGTATATCACTTTGTGGTTTACTATGTTTTCACTTTACAGAATTAAGCACTTCTGTTACTTGCCTTCTAGAAATTGAAATAACTTCCGTAGAATACAGTCACTGCTACGTGGTCATACATCATATCTAAGATCTAAGAGTTTAAAGTAATAGGTACATTTTTACTTAATTTGTTAAGCTCAAGTATTTGATTTAAAGCTCCCTTTAACTAGTATCATTACGTCGAATGGTTACAACGAGTAACATATAGCGTGGGAATAGAGTTGTATTCTACAAAAAGTAAAAACTCAAAATAGCCTACTTAAGATGGCAGTCACACAACTATACTAGGACACAGCTAAGAAGATAATTATGTATTAGAAGATTACAGGTAAAGTTAACATCTCAAGTATACCCTGATTCCCTGAGATTAAGTGCTGATGTACAGAATCATAATCTGACAAAATTCTTTGCACGGTTTATATTCTACATACTCAAAAGGGGTTTTGGGAGTATTTACCTCGACCTCATGAAGATAAACAGAGTCACAAATTTTGACAATCATGTCATCAACTTACAGTGTGCATCATAGTGTTTAAAAAGATCTCACCAAAACAAAAGGTTAAATCTTAGTTCAAAAGAGCAGGTTTACCAACCTAAAGCTTTAGATATACTAGATTATAAGTCGCCAAGAATATAATTGAACAGGCTTTTGTTTTCTTTGGGTTACTATCACGCGGGTGGACTTGCCAGATTGGTTGTATAGGACTGTTTTTTATTGTTTTATCTACTCGGGCACAGCTGTATCGATTTACAGGTATTTAATCTCGTTGTCTAGTGGAGTTTTAGCCAGTTGCCTTTTCTATAACTTTGCACTTAATAGATCTCGCTAGGTAGACAAGCGAGCTATGTAGCAGATACTTAGTATCAACAAAAGAGTTGCTTTAGGTAACAGTGATTGGGTACAGTTACAAAATTAGGAACTGCCATCAGTTTATAGGCTTGCTTATCGCCGTTACTTGGTATGTTTGGCATTGAAAAGATGTAAGAACTAAGGTAAATATGGATTTACAATGTTGGGGGTTAACTTTCATTCATCATGTGAATCAATGTTTCTCTTCACAGATTACGCACCACTGTAAAGTTGATATGCATCACCAAGATTAATTGATATGCCGAATCAAAACGTTGTACACAGTTCACCACCTGAAATGCAATATCGAGGCTCTGGAACTTGATCTCTCAGAGCATGATATCGAAGAGCTTGAGTCTGCAGTACCATTCGACTTTGGGTATCCACATTCTTTCGTATCAGGAAACCGCTCTAAACAGATTTCTTCCTCGAACCCAGCATCTTTTATCCATCTCTACTGCTTCTTCGATGGAGTTGAAGATGCCAAGGTAGGTTGTCTGAAGATCCATGTGCTTCTTCACATTGCACATAAATTGGCTTGACTGACTCCTGTATAGCCAATTCGTACAAAACATTAGAAGAATGCCTGGACGGTCCAGCTAGCTTCCTCGCAGAGCGCAGCAGTTACAGAAGTAGATAGGTACGGTCTTACAGTCTTGCGCCGTGAAGACTTTTAAGACTCGTTTACGCTTTATTTCTTTATTTGCTCCTACGCTAGAACTTAAGAAGGCAGATAGATCCTTAATCTACAATTTACTATAGAATATTATTCCCTTTAAAGAAAGACTCTTCCTCAAACGCTTGAATCCAAACGTTTCATGGGTGTCCTTGCTAGGTGCTGCAAACATGAGAAAGACTGTGGATCTGTGCTACTTCTTCTAAATAGTCCTAGAGGCTCGAACAGAAGTTCGAGATCAAAGAGCAGCAATGTTCGAAGCGTTGACTTGAACTGGTAAGAAAACACTGAACAGAGAAAGAGACTAGTAAAGTCGTGCCTATTTTAAGGGAAATATAGGATAAAGTTGTCTAGTCCTTGAGACTGAGTGTCAAGCCGAAAACATGAATTAGAACGATTGCTCTTCGCCCATATAGTTTGGCAACAAAAAAATAACAACTCACTTTGAGGGTGATTCCAAACACACTCCAAAACATAAAGAGCACCCTATGCGCTGGGATAATAACGATTTCATAAAGATAGAACTATTTCCGTCCAGGCCTCCTACCAACCACCTAGAAATACATTTTTCCTTTACCCCTACCATGTACAGTACAATGACAACATCCCCACCCAAATCATACAGCACATATCAATCCCAATCATCACTTCTCAGCCGGAGGACTCCTCTTCTTCCTCCCCTTCTCAGCCTTGGGACACAAGGTAGGAGCGGGACCCTTAGTTTCCCACCCCTTCTCCCTCTTCACCTGCCCAACAGCATGATACTTCGTACTAGTAGCAAAGAACTCAGTCCAATGCCTCAACGCCTTATCCACCTCCTGCTTCGCCTTTTTCTTCTCCTGTTGCTTCAAAATCTTCAACTGTCCACTAGAATACAAAGAATCGATTTCAGGGTCGTCAATAGGTAGGAACATGGTTTCGACACCGCGCATATCGGGGACTCTGTCGACATCGAAACAGTTCGTTACGAAGGCTCGAGATGCGTCCACGCCTGCGAAGAAATGGTATGATCCGCCTGGTCCATAGTGACGGCGCCCGGCGGAGACATCGTAGATTGTCCCGTTGATGGCGAGGTAGAGGGGAAGTTCGGGGTTCGTGCCATCGTACTTCTTTAGGTCTGCATCTGTGAGTTGCTGTGGTCCGTCCTATATGAATTTATTCACGATCAGTTGTTGTGCCTTAGTGGGATAGGGGATATTTATTGACTTACAATCCAAGACTTGATGACATCTAGACGAGTAAAGCTGGGCCGTTTGATGTTCCAAAAGAATGACTCTTTAGTTACGAAGTAGGAGAGGGCGCTGGACGCCAGAAGGAGGAAGACTAAGGTACGGGATATTTCGAGAATGGCGCGAGAGATCGGAGAGCTGTCTTCTGCTTTGGCAAGGTCATTTGCAGAGACGTTCTTGGATTTCTTCTCCTGCTCTTTGGGTGATGATGCCGATGGCACAGCTCGTTGCCGTACGTCTGACATTTTTAAAGGGGTTGGTGAGAGAAAAGAGGAGCTGAGGCGTCGGGAGAAGAAGAGGTGTTCCTTCAAAGTATATAAGGCTATTCAGCGGAGCCGAGGCTTGTATCGCAGTCGATCGTCATTTCTTAAGCCTCGTCGATTGGGAGCAAGTGGATTACGAATTACGGCTCTACGAGTACGAATTTTGAAGATCCTTTCTCACGGCATCCCCGTGCTATCCGGGAGGGGAAGGAATTGAAATGTTTCGGAGGTTTGGGGAAACAAGGACGACTCTTGGAAGAAGACTGTGGCTATAGCTAACTATCATATAGCACAGCTCGATGCACCCGCCGGCTAAACACAACGTTGGATTGCGAGGATAGAGTCGATTCTGAGATGGGTATATTCTGCCTGCATCCTTTTCGTCAGGTTAGGTATTTGTCATGAATGTCGGCATCTAAGCATGAACTTGATCAAAGGCTTCTGGAGGTTAATAGTAGGCGAGCTACGCTTTGGGCGCGCTTCTTCTGCAACTGGTATTCCAGTATTGATGCTCTCCTCTCCAAGAAAAACAATCCAACTCATTCTCGTTCAAAATGTCAGTTCTCACCACACTCCCTCAGCCAAGCTAGATGCAGTCAAATCACGAATTCCTAGTCACTTGTAATGCCTCCCATTCATGTGTTGCAAGAGCACTTCGATTGGATATGCTACACCGAAAAAGAGATCCGTAAAAAGTCCATCGCAAATGCCCAACCCCATACCCTTTTCCGCCGTATCTACCCCATGGTGGATTCCGAGGGCAGAGTGGTCATGACACCGTAAAAGCAGTTTTCGAATTTATTCCGCGTCAGCGATTGCGCGAGCTGTCCAGAAATTAGCGGGAGATCCTCCGAAGATTAATACCAGGCCACATACTGTAGATTTGCAACTTGCTGTGTCCAACAACCTTCTTGATCTGTCCCTTCTCCTCCAAATCTGCCAAACATCTCCGTGCGAGCGATCCATTGATCTTTAGTCTGTCGACGAGTGTGGCGACTGTGATGAGACGGTATGACTGGACATCCTTGTAGAGCTTATCGGAGGTGGCCTTGTCGAGGATAACAGCGTGTTGGGCCTTGTCCTTAACTGTATTGCAAAAGATCATCAGCCACTGTCCCAGAGTATTGCATCTCTGCTGGAGCCAGAAGATTCCGTACCCTTTCCCTTTGACCACTTCTTCTTTTGCTTCTTTGCGCCGGTGTTTGCTGGTGCCTATGCATCATCATCAGCCATGCGCTCCAGTATATTTCTTTGTCTCCGTAGATGGTCCAGATGCTTGAGAGGGGTAAATCAGTGGCACCGAGGCAATTGCCATTGTTGACAGATTGAGAATCCCCTCATTCGCGCTTCTGGACTCGTCTGGGAACGACAGAATTTTAAAAGGGTTCCTCACCATGATGAACGATTTGTGTGAATGTCGTTGGTCGGATCGTTGGCGTTTCGAGATAGAGATTTGGAGAGATTTCTCAAATGTCGCGCTTAGGGCTTTTCGGTGGGTGGAATTCTCGCTTGCAGCCCAACCGGGTTTAGCGCCCAGCGGCACACTCCAAATCTTAGCGCCATAATTTTCAAAATCCATAGGCGAAGTTTCCAAAATTGATCTCGACGTCGCCGACAACTAACCACCAACAATCGCCAAATTCAACCGCCCAACATGTCTGACAGCGGAGATATTGAAGTTGAGGTCAACGATAGCTACCAGGTGCTGCCAAAGGATGTTGTTGCCGAGATTGGTATGTCTGCGACAATTCCAGGACCTCTGGGGCTTCCAAGAGGGGCACTTGACCTCAAAGTGCGAGGAATTTCAATATGCACTTGATACTGACAGAAGGCGCGCAGGCTCCATCAAGCTCTTCAACAAGTGGTCCTACGAGGATGTCGAGATCCGCGATATCTCTTTGACGTAAGCAATTCCCATGCGACACCCTGGACGAAGCACAGCACAATCAATTTTGGAGGAATCATTGGGGAGCATAAAGGATGGAAACGTACGCAAGGACATTCTTGCTGACTTTCAATTCAACAGCGATTACATTCAGATCCGCGCACCAGTCTACATCTCCCACTCCGCCGGACGATACGCACAGAAGCGATTCAGAAAGGCACAATGCCCAATCATCGAGCGTCTTACCAACTCCTTGATGATGAACGGCCGCAACAACGGAAAGAAGCTGATGGCTGTCCGCATTGTTGCACACTCCTTCGAGATCGTACGTCGAAATCAGCATACAAAAATATTGGCGAGGGACTGACATCTGTAGATCCACATCATGACCGACCAGAACCCCATCCAGGTCGCCGTTGATGCCATTGTCAACTGCGGACCCCGCGAAGATTCCACCCGTATCGGATCAGCTGGTACCGTCCGTCGTCAAGCCGTCGATGTCTCCCCTCTCCGCCGTGTCAACCAGGCTATCGCCCTCCTTACCATCGGTGCCCGTGAAGCCGCTTTCCGTAACGTCAAGTCAGTAGCTGAGTGCCTGGCTGAAGAATTGATCAACGCTGCAAAGGGAAGCAGCAACTCCTACGCCATCAAGAAGAAGGATGAGTTGGAGCGTGTTGCCAAGTCTAACCGGTAAGGGATGGTTGTTGTTTGCATGGGACGGGGTTTCGATTTGCGTTACGGCTGGGCTATTGGTTGCATTCTTGTCATATACTGGCCTAGATGAATGCTAATCCAAGGAAATCAAAATTCTCACACTGTTATGGATCCACAGTACGCAATGTTTGTTGCGCTCATACTGGTGGTGTTATTCGAGGGTGAATTTAGGAGGTGCGCTAGCAATTAAGGTTAAAGCACGTGGAATCGAACTCGTCGAACTTTCTATTCCACATTCCTTTGATGTGTCGCATACAGACCACTTGGCTCAATATTCAGTAAGGAGGATACCGCGACTGACGCCTGCCCCTCCCCCTCTCTTTATTTTTCACATAAATATTTCCCTTCAGTCGTTCTTTGTCGTCTCTCGAATCTTTCCCTTCCGTAAGTTACCCAGTCGAGCCAGTCACTCATTGTCGAGCATCTTCTATTTTTTCATGAGCTGTCTGCCCTATTACACTCACTTATTTCAATCGTTAAAAATAATTCATTAAATCACTCATTAAGATGGCGCCGTCATTCAACTTTGCAGCAACAACTGCTCTTGCTATATTTGCTTCTTCTCTCATCTCGGCAGCACCAACCAATGGCCCTATGTCAACTTCACAAGGCTATAAAATCTCAATTCCCCAGGTTCAGAACCCTAAGTACAATGAAACTACTGGGGGGTTGATGGGACCAAATGCCTACAAGTTTTCACTATCGAAGTACGCCAAATATGCACCCAGTGGAATACCAATCAATGAGAATGTTCTGGTTTCAAAACCACCATCTCTCAAAGGCAGTGTAGTAGCCAATGTCCCATATATTGGCTACGACCGCGAGTACCTGTGTCAAGTGGATATCGGAAACCCAGCACAGAGTTTGCCGCTTGATTTTGACACCGGATCCTCAGACTTGTAGGTTATCTTTCAGTCGGAAATATGACACAGCAGAGCTAATGACCACAGATGGGTCTTCTCAACGGACACTCCCAGGTCCCAAGTGACCCTCGGAAAAGCAATCTACAACCCTAAAGCCAGCAAAAACTCCGCTCTGATCCCAGGCGCCACCTGGTTCATCAGCTACGGTGACACCTCTTCTTCAGGCGGAGTCGTGTATAAAGATATTGTCAGTCTTGGCGGTCTTTCCGTGAGCTCTCAAGCTGTCGAGTCCGCCAAACACGCCTCAACGAGCTTTGTCCAGGACGCCGCATCTTCCGGCCTGCTAGGTCTTGCCTTCAGCACCATCAACCAGGTCCGACCAACACCGCAAAAGACCTGGTTCGATAACATCAAATCGTCTCTTGCCGCACCCTTATTTACTGCCAATCTGAACAAGCAGGCGCCTGGCACCTACAACTTTGGCTATATCGATACTAAAAGTTATATTGGAAATATCAATTATGTCGCAGTTAACCCATGGTCGTATGGGTTATGGCAATTCACTTCTTCTGGATATGGCATTGGATCCGCTAATTTCAACAAAATTCCTATATCGGCAATAGCAGATACCGGAACTAGCCTCCTCCTGCTTCCCCAATCCATCGTAGCAGCCTACTACGCTGCTCTACCAAATAGCTTCTACACAACTCAACTCGGCGCTTACATCTATCCATGTTCTCAAACTCCTCCATCCTTTACCTTCGGTATCGGAAACGCTAGACAGGTTATCCCTGGTGATTATATGAATTATGGCCAAGTCGGTAGTGGCTATTGCTATGGAGGGATTCAGAGTCAGGGGAACTTACCATTTTCCATCTTTGGGGATATTGCTTTGAAGGCTCAATTTGTGGTTTTTGATATGGGCAATTTGAGGTTGGGATGGGCTGGGAAGGGGGCTAAGTAAGGAGGAGTCTTGAAGGGCCTTTACAGCTCATGTTTATGATCGCGATGATGCGAGGGAGCTTTGCCTTAAGGGGCTCTCTTTGAAGTTCTGTATGATTATGATTATTATTATGATTAATGTCATCCTGCAAGGTGTAATTTACTTTCTTAGTCGTCTGCTGTAAATACATTGAGCTATTCTTGACCTTTTCTCGTCAGCCTGGACTCGTATGTATGAATCCAGGAGACATTACAGAATCAGTCCCCAAATATCTTGCAATTTAAAAAGCATCACCACCGACACGCCCTACTAAGTTTAATATTGGAGACAAAAAAGGTTGTATGGCCCTTATTACGTCGAAGTCCAGGTCCGGTGTTGTTGGTAGCAGTACTAAAGTATCCATTTTAAGAAGAACACTCACAAAATTGGAAACCCAATCTCCAAACCCCTTCAATTACCAGCAAAGTAAAATATCAATATCTCATAGTATTGAAAGCTTTTTATTCCTTGCAAGAAGCTCGCCTAGGCCAAATGATCTTCAATATAGAATTCAGCTTTGCACCAATCGGAAGTCTCTCCGATTATTCTCCGATCGAAGAGTTCGACGACGTCCCCCACTCACCAGAATCCGAGGCTCAATCAGCAACGACAGAACAACATGAATCCAATTCCACCTGCCCTTCAACACATCCTTATCCTCTGCTAAACAATCCCTACTACGATCTATACGAAACCAAGATCCCATCTACTCCTGTAGATCTTGCTACGCAAACAATTGAGAGTATGGCTAGTGCACCACCCAATATCGATTTCGGTAATCCCGTCATCTTTTATGATTCGCATCCCGAGGAACAGGAGGGTTATCTTTATTCTTATTATTCGTCCTTGAAGGCTACCTTGGCTGTTGCTTGGACGGGTGATGTACCTAAGCCTTTACTGCCGGGTCACTTGCGCATTGTTTGGTGGACTGTAAGGCCTTCCCTTCCACTCCTCTCCCCCAAAAAAGGGAAGCACAGGCCGGATAGGATGGGACAACCCAAGAAGCCAAAGAGCAAGCAAGCTAACGTATCTACCCATAGCGCGACGGATCCAAAGGCCAAAAAGACTACGAACTCCACGAACACCGCCTCGTAAAAGATAACTTCCACTCTCTCCTCCGCCTCCCGGAAATCCGACGCTGTCTCGTAACCGGCTTCTCGGGCCAGAATCCATATGCAATGGAGAGTGGCAATGCGAATATCTGGGAGAGTACCATGGATCGGAAGTTGAGGGAGGATCAACAGAGTGCGAAGTATTGGGCGAGTAAAGAAGCCCTGGGAAAGACTGACGAGAGGGGTGTTTTTGATGTGGACAGTGTTATTGAGAGTGTTGTCAAGAAGAATGAGGAGGCTGAGAAGGAGAGGTTGGCGCATATTCAGAGAGAGGATGTTTGAGGGTTTGAGTTGACGGTGTAGATGTAGGTGGGGCTTTCGATTTGTTTACTATCTGTATTGCATTGGAATTGGTGTTGCTGGTGCTGGGCGGCGTTTTATTATCGGATTTCTCGGTACATTTTCGCGGCGGTTGCCACGAAGGAAAGCTCATGCAACATGGCAGTGGCTGTATAAAGGAGCATGTAGTCTGGAGGCTATCACAGCTGCAAGTTTACAAATGTATAGAAATGTATAATTCGCTCCCATTGTGTAGCAGTCTTTAGGGAGACTGCTACTGAACTTGTGTCATAAAATTTTGGTTTTTTGAGACAGAGACTGATTGTGTTGTGCTGTTGGGCACTCTAGAGAGAGGGTTTGGGATGTGAACAACAGAAGAAATGGCTTTCTTGCAAAGTTGTGATATCAAACTGTGAAAGCAGTATGGGATATAAGTTATCAGGCCCTTCTCTTTCCCCAATTCCCCAACTCTTATTATACCTATCTCAAAAAGCCTTCCGAGTTCACAAGATAAGATACTCAAAGAGATTAGTTCTTCTTTCCGAAGGCGACGCTAGATAGGCGAAAGAAAAAAAGTATTGAAGCCCACCATGAATTTTGGAATCGGAATAATTATAAAGACTCTAAATTATTAAAAATATGGTCGGGTAGTGTAGTCAGATGGAGAGTTAAGCAAGATCATATGTGAGCTAGCTTCCGTCTCGTTAATTTAAGTAGTCTACACTTCTCCTATGTTGGAGAAATTCCCATGCATCTGCCTCACGTAGGTGGTTATATACTTAAATCGCCTCAATTTACAAAATGAAAGCGTGCTTTTTTTTCAGCTCTGGAGTGTCTCTTTATTCCCCTTGTGTCTCGCTACATGGAAACTAAGGTAAGGTAGCTAGCTAGTTCTGGCTCAGCCAGCCATTACAGCATAGCCATTTAGCCGATACCATATGTAACACATTGTCAAGCCACAACATAAGGAAGAATGCAAGACTCAATTTTTTTATCTATGGAAAATATGGGTACTGTTTTAGGATAAATTGTGGGAGAATGACAAAAGAAACCCAACACTTCCGCTACTGGCTATGCATAATTTGAAGGCTAGGTTTGCTTTTTAGCAAGTATGCCAGCAAAAGTATAAGACGAAGAACATCCCTTGGATGTTGCTTTCAATTGAGAGGGGGAAAAAGGGGTGTCCTAAATTTTCAAATTTTCATTTCGAGCTTTCGATAATCAGTAAAGCAACAAAATTAGCCCTCTATTCAACAATAGCCATCACAACCACAAAAAACTCCCCCTCAAAAAACAACACAATGTACTTGTACCCGACGAACCTCCTCCCCCTCATATCAACACTCCTCACCCTCTTCCCCCTTATAAAAGCAGAAGCTTGCGTAGCCGGCGGCCCAGCAACCCTAGTCACCGCAGCCGAAGCATGTTGTTCCTCAGTATCCGGCACCTGGTATCAATTCTACGCCGTACAAGCGATTTGTGTTTTCGATTCGGATATGTTGGATACTTATGAGGGATGTGTTGTAGTTGCTGGGAACGGAAGGTTGGATACTAGGTGTATTCCTGGGACTGGGGGGTTGGGTGGTGGAAGTTAGGTTATTAGGTTTGTGGTGCGGAAGAGGGATAACGGAGTATTCTTTTTCGGGAAATTTTCAAAGGGCTGAGGGCTCGCGGGAAAATTCAAAAGTTACGGATTCAATGAGCGTGGAGGTTGAAATGATTATTTTGTTGCTTAAGGATTCTTGGCTGTCTTTTGGGTTTAAATTGTTGGAATTGATGTAAAGAGATATAGTAGCACAGCTGTAAATATTACCTTTTTAACAAATTGAGTTAAGCTTATATTATTATTGGAAATAAGGGTTTGATTATAAGCATCTCTTCTGTGTAATTTGATATTGGTTGGCATTCTAAGTCTGAGGGTGTGAAGTGTGATTGCACTGGGGAAAGGAAACAATAACACAAAAGCATAAGAAGCATGATCAAATCTTCTTTTTTTTTGTTCTGAAAAATGGCATTGAAGCTTATACTGATTAAAAATAAACTTCGCACGTGGTAGAACACTAAAGTGGGTGGGAACTGTCTTTGTTAGTGGCGGACAAACTTAATAAGCACAAAGAAGACAATGCTATTGTTCGTCTTAGTTAAAATTTATTTTTCGGGTTATCTGCGAGGCTTTGTTTCATGTGATTTCATAGTTGCCCTTTGTATAATATCTTCTATTCTCCTTTTTGATAACTTTGTCTTCTTCGTCAGGAAGCACACCTTGTAGTGTACATTGTTGGTATAGTGCTTTGTTAGTTAGCTGAATGACAACAACCATTAATTTTAATTAATAAATCCTCAATCGAACAACTCAGTAGCCCTTCACTAGAACACATCTGACTTCTTCCGCTTCTTCAAAAACTCCTCAGATACTTATTCACGGCAAACTTGGTCTTGAATAATTGGAAGTGATTTGAAGCAGTTGGGAAAAACTCAGGTGAATCCTCTGACCCGAATATAAAACACTCTCAACCATAAGAAAACTCGACTACAATGTCAAGTACCAACCCTTCCCGCTTCTCAGCGATAAAAGCAGCATCTAACCTATCACAGACTTCGTCGGACGAAGTAGCACCAGCACCAGCATATTTACCACCTGAGGAATACGAGATGGATAACATGGCTGGTCCATCTCAGCCACGCCAGCCATCGCTAACACAGAGACAGCGTCATCCATCACAGATGCTCGATCCAGAGCTGGCATCGGCGTTTGGCCTCCCACATCCTGACAACTTCGAGAACTCGCCACGGGTAGAGCAGCAAGCTAAAGGGCCAGACAATCATGGGAAGGAACTGCCTATGAGCTTCTACAAACCCCGAAAGGAGCTGAGCAAGAGGCACTGGTGGCTGCTCATCGCAGTTCTCGTACTGCTAATCATCGCCGTCCCACTCATAGTCTTCTTCATCGTCAAGAATGCTCACAAAAATAGCAATCTGACAATCCCGATTCCACAAAACGTCACCACCACAAGCAGTACCACAAGCTTCGTGACAAAATCCATCGAAACAACCAAACTCCAGCCCACAACACTCAGAACAACGTTCAGCACAACCATGGTAGAAAACACAACTCTGATCTCACTCACAACAGCAACTCAAACCACAGTGAGCGTCACAACCATCACAGAGATCCAGAGTTATCCAACCTTCCTATTAGTAACCCAGAGTATCCCCTACTTCATAACCGAAATCTCAACACTCTTACTAACATCTATCCTAACCTCATCACTACCAATCTCAATCCCTCCAATCACAGAACTAAGCACCATAACCTCAATAATCTCCTTCCCCTTCCTAATCACACAAGTAGAATCCACAACAATCACATCCCTTCTCACAGGTTCAATAATCACACAAATAATAACTACATCGGGACCAGGAACAACACAAACCGAAACACAGACAGAAACCGAGACAGAAATACAATCCACAACTCTAATTCTCTCAGGAACAGCATCACCAGCAGTCATAACACTAACACAATCAGCATCAACAGTCACGCAGACAACAACTTCAACAACCACTGAATCTGCACTCATGCAACCCACAATGGCAGCAAGTTGCTACGGGTTAATGAATTCTATCTGTGCTAATAACACAGCGGTTCCTTCAGACTGGAGTGGCCCGTTTCAAGGTTGTCAATACATTCTGCAGTACTTCTACTGTAATTTACTGGAGCAAATTGAGCAGTCGGACGAGTTAATTATCCCGTAAGTATTATCAGTTCTACTTGACTTAAAAGCTCACAAGAGAAGTTTTATATTTATATAAACTTTACTTTAGTAAGCTAGGTTGAATTTACTTCCCCTTAACTCCCCTATATCTAGAATAAACATGCTAACTCTGGTTTTCTAATTAGTGGTGGGTTACCCGGTTTGGTGTGCAAAAATCTCAAGGGTTTCTGTCAAGAGATCTCTGGTGGTTCTTCAGCAAGCACGACTGTCAGCGCCCCGATAAGCACAAGCTCTAAGTGAAAGCGAAGGATCGAATACGAAATAAAGAGAACAAAGAACAGAAAAATAAAGCAACGGAGTGGAACCTGCTGGCTAGGTTCTTTGTGACGGTATGTAAGATTAATGAACGACGTACTTAGAAGCTCGGTAAACTTAAGCGAGGAAGAACGTAGAATAGGGGTAATAAATGAAAGTGTGATTTCTTCAAAATTAATTCCATGTGCCTATGTGAAAGTAATTATTTTTTCATTATTGAATTTTTGAATAGAATGAGTTGGACTGTGTAAATCTTTGATTTCTGGTTTAGACTTAGAATTTTATTAGGTGTGCTTTTTAGGGAGGACGATGTCACACATTAAATACCTTATAGCTAATAACGAAGTACTGTTGCAAAGAAGCGAGGCCGCTAATTCGACTAAACGAAATTTAATAGATTTTATAGAAGATATAATTCACGTTCCTATAGTAGTTCTAAAAAAAATCAACATTCTAACTGCCTCCATATACAGAGTTTATAAAATCATGTCAAGCTTAGCATTCTCCCATAAGCATTATCATATTCATCAAAAGAAGAGTACCGATGCATTACCAAATTATTCCCAACACATTCCCAATCACAAATAAAAAAGTCTCTTCCAAATACAAGCTCGATAATTCCATCTTCATGCCAACTTCCAGGCGTTGATTTTTCCCTAAAGACACGTTGTGCTTCATCGATCGTCATCTGAGTACTACTAGTGCACATAAATAAGTATGTATTAAGCTGCCAATCCAACCTACTCGTCCCTATTACAAGCCCTCCAGTAGCAAGCGTTTGCAAAAATTGCTCACGGTTTTCGGCTAGGCTCGTAAATTCAAGGGTTCCGTTTAGAAGTGCTGGGATTCCTTCGTTCCTCGTCGAGGAGACTTTCAATATGCTTTGATGTCCAGCCAACCTGTATTAAAGATTCTTGCCAGAGATCAAGAGTATTTGTAAATTTGGCGTACTGAGTGACTGTCATGTTCAAGTTACTTTGGAATATTTGGTTGTAGGGACAACTTGTCAAACTCCGGGGATCAAATCCAGTATTGAGTAACAGAGCCAACCTATTCCTACAACCGGCGCGTAGTTCCGTCTGTCTATGAGATTTATGATAGAGATAGAGTAAAGAGTGGAGTCCATTTGGTGCATTCCATCCTGGAAGATTAAGTGCCTCGTACTCTTTCCCTTCCGTTAGAAGAGTTGCCAGTAAGACAGCATTTTCATCCTCAACAATCTGACGATCATTCTCGAATATACTAAAACGCCCAGAATATTCGTTCTGCCAAGGTCCTAACTCCACAGGCCATTGACTCTGCTGTACCATCGTTTGTGCAATGGGATTATCTTGGAACCCGAGAGTTATACATAGCCCAGTACTCCAATTTGACAGTGGGTCATCTGAACTGTTTTGGAGAACTAAACGTGTAGCTTCCGCAATAGCTTGTTGACATTCCGGTTCTCTATTCATCATCACCCGTTCAACCCACGGAAAGTTTTTAGGACCAGGTTTATGAGACAAAGATGTAGGCATACCACCACAATTTGCTAGGTATTTCAGTAATCCTAATCCATCTCTTGCTGATTTTTTGCAACAGCTATGGCAGAGCTGGTAGAATGTGTGATCAAAAACAGAATTGCCGCTTGTATCTTGATCAAAGGGGGAAGCATGTCCAGAAGCAAACATGTTACGGACTGTTTCGATGTCGGAGACTTTACAGGCTTGGAATATTGGTGCGTGCGTTTCGACTATATGATAAGTGCTGAGTCGAAAGTCTAAACTAGGCGTGTATGCTCTGCTCGAGTGGCCGACAAGGGTTTTGAAGCCGCGTCTCCAAAGACCAAGGTTAATCAGTATGTCAATGGTTGTGATGGAGTGATAAGCATGGTCGGCACCTTTGAGACTTTGGTTATTTTCTTCCTCTGTCTCTTTATCCTGTTCGACTACCGATGTGTTCACCAGTGCTGTAACAATAGGATTCTGAGACAAAACCTTTGAACTAGTCCGATAACTTGGCCGGGACAGTGCTGCATCAAACTTTCGACAAGGCGTGTTTCGTTCGGCGGCTTCGATATTTAAACATTGGACAGACTTTCTTTGCACTTGTCTTGTGTAGGCATGAATGAATTCATCCTTGTGTTTCGCAAGTGCATTCTCCACCGTTCTTTCAAACGAAGCTACCATCTCTGGTACCTTACTTTGTTGCTGTAGCTCTTCACGCCACCGTATAATATTTGCGTTAAGTAAATTGACATTCGTATTCGTACTCTCTGTTTGTTCGCAGATGCCTCTGACATTTTTATCGACATCCTTAAGGACAGATGCTGAGTTTTGCGATGTGTGTAGCGTCGAGTATTGGGACTGTGTCATACCCTCGAGCTTTTCTTGTTGACATTGACTCGAATAGCTGAATTTCTCACTTAGTCAGAACATCAAATGTAACAATCAAGCAAAGAGGCAAGTAGCTCACAGTAATATGTTGGATTGCACAACAACTAATTGCATCTTTGCACGAGACAATTTGTCAACCAGAGCTTGAATACCACGCTTACCAAGCATGACTTTAAGGCGATGCCATCCTCGTGCGACCTTGTCATTAGTCCTTGTTTGAAATGTATTGCTTGCATCTTCAATGCTTTTTCTCAACTCTTGCACTGCATCATAGCATTGCTGTAAGGCTTGCGCTAGATGAAAATCCACATCCTCAGGAACGACCTTGTTCCCAACAATATCGGTGAGTTTCGCCGAATCCTCGATAGCATCAAGCTCTTGAATCAAAGCTTGAATATCCTTTGGGGCGCTTTTGAAATCTCCTACTAACTCCTTCACGTTTTGACAACCTTTGATGATTTGTCCAGCAAGGCCGGCAACGGCGATGATACTCGCCACAAACCCAACGGCCTCGGCCATTAGGTAGTTACCACCAGGAAATTAATTTTTGAACAAGTTCTCGTAAATATACTTTAAACTCAAGTGGATAGTGCAGAGTTTTTTGAATGGTGTATCAGGTGGATGGAAGAATTTGGGATGCCTTCTCTATGTAAGCGCTCAGTGATAGCGTGAGAGTCGAGACAAGGCTGAGTGAATTAGGCGCCAACCACAAATGTTGTACATGATTGAATATACGCTTATTTGTGGTATATTTGAGCATGGGAAAGACGGTTGTATATTTATAGAAACTTGTAAAATCCCTACCGCTATAGAACTTAATAAGTAGAGGTACATACGAAGCAATGCCTGGGATTTACTCCATACCTTAAAAGTGTTCCAGTTTCTCAATAACCGTGAGGCACATATCCCATCTATTTTGATGCCATCTGAGCTCAGATTTTGTCATTCGCCATTTAACCAATTCTTCTCCAGATGAACTCGTTGGCGATAATTTCCGCATCGAGAGGTTATGCCGTATACCGACAAGGATTTCCCTATAGAGTCGTAATACCCAATGCCAAACGCCATCTTAGCATATCAACACGTCGCCAAAGGATGGTAATGCACATCCAGGCCTCTAATTACAACCCCAAACCCTAACGCCATATTCGCCGTTCCCTAGAACCCGTAGAAGGCACCGAGCAGCCCACACTCTTTAATATATCCGAGCTCCTTTCTCACCCATTTCAAAAATCAAGCAAAAGCTGCGGCGCCAACTTCTCCAAATCCTCAACCTACACACACAATCAGTCCTTATTCCCACCAACTTCCTACTCCCTTCTCTTCCCAACAATCATGCCTTCGCACCGTAAAACGAAAGAAAAAACTCACCTCACAAAACCCATTATCAGCAACGCCCTCCGCACCCTCCGCCTTCGCCCAAACAACCCTCGCCAAACTTTCCCTCACAAAAACATCTACATACCGCCCAATAGCCGCATTAGCATCCTTACTAATCCTAGTCCCATCCTTCGTGAAGAACTCATGTAACAACTTCGTCAACAAATCCGGCGGTATAGTCGCTTTCTCTTCATCTTCTTCCTCTTCCACATCCTCAACTACCTCATCTTCATCTTCGACTTCTGGTTCGAGTTCGGCATCGGAGGAAAGTGCTACTGGTTCAGAAAAAGGATCTTCATCGTCGTCGCTATTTTGAGATTGGATGAATGGAGAGGCTTTTGAGGCCTTTCCTTTGGGTTTCGAGGTAGAGGGAGTGGATTTATTGGGAGCGGCTTTTCGTGTTGTTGTGGATTTTGATTTCGCTCCTGTCTTTGCGGGTTTAGAGGTTGTGGTTTTCTTGATAGCGCCGCTTGGACGAGGGGGTTTGAAGGCTTTGGGTGGCATTTTTTGGTGGTGGTTGTGTATGAGGAGATTCTGTGGAGATGTGCTGGAGGAAAGAGAGACGCGCCTTGCCTTGAGGACGCGATTTTGGAGACGGAACGCTCCGCGTGCACGTGAGCGTGATATTTTTGATTCAACTTTATGCCTTAGGCTCTAAATTAATACTTGTTCGTAAGCGACGAGATGATCTGATAAGATTAGTGCTGACGGCAGGCACAACAGGAGGTCGTGGGGTGAGTGAGGGACGAGAACTAGCTATTCCGGAGGTGTACATACTCTAGGGGCACATCCGGAAATCTATGGAGTAAGGGTACACGAATACTCTACGTTCATAAAGGATTGGTTATACTAAGTCCTGTATTTATTCCAGAAGAGATAATTTAAAAAGGCATTAGCTATACTTTTGTACAACAAGACATCTTGTAATATTTGATTGAAGAATTTGTTCTACTACTATGCTTCTAAACTCGAGTAATTTTGTATAGGGTATATCACAATCTTGCGTTAAGGTTTAATAGGTAATTCATTGTCATAAATACGCTAATCTGCTATGGAGACGCAAGAACTTAGCTAGGAGATAGGTCTGTAATAGGTGGGCAAGCTGTCTTTTTGTTGTTTCAAGGGGATTAAGTCAATGACTTGAGGGGCATATTCAGCAGACACAAGGTAAGCATGGCGGCAAACTTCGGGAGAGGACCCCCATGGAGCAATCCACAGTAAGCATCGAGCAAGCTTTCGCAAGCAAGATCTGTGGGACTTGGCCATGAACTCTCATGGAGCAATTAACAGAACCAAGCAAGCTTTCGCAGGCAGGGCTGTGAATTGGCCATTGATGGACGAAAATCGTCGTTGATTGACCATCTAATCTGTCTAGGACGAGACAAGGCCTCGCACCATGTTGGCCACAACTGAATACCCGTCCAGATTATGCCACTGCTGAATATACACAAATTCCTCATCCCATTCTGATATGCTCGTATTGTTCGGAAAGAAGGCGAAGACATTGATTCGGTTAGTATTATTCTATTTACCTGTTACTTTAGATAACGTAAAAGAAATCGAGTGCGCAAATTAAATAAGAAAGCTAAACTTAAGTATCTGCTAGAAGTACCTAGGAAGTGTTTAAAAAAGAAAAGCTGGAGGAATTTATATAGTAGACTCGCAAAAGGTATATTCCGAGGCATATGACTAGGTAAATTACGACCCTCTTAGTCTAATTCGGATCAAAAAATTGTCCGAAGGACAGCGGGAGAAAATCTGATTTTGTACTGGACTCGCTTAGGTAATGTTCGTTCCCTGCAATACTTCGTATATCCTCCTCTTGCCACCCTGCTTCTCTTCTTCTCACCTCTTTCCGCCGACAACATGTCATCGTTAGAAACAACGCCGCTGTTGCCACCCCTCCGTCTCCTCGCCTGGAACATTAGTATTTACTTCTTCTCCACCTGTAACTTCGCTATCTTCTTGGCTACGGCATGCATCTTGCTCCAGTGGCTAAGCCTCTCGCTCCGGTGGCTCTTGTTCCAGTGGCTAAGCCCTCGAATTATGGACACCTATCTACCCTTCTCTGAATGGACCTTCCTCAGGTTTACTCTTAATATTTGGCCTCTCCTCTTTCTGCTCGGCGTTAGCATAGAAACGCTTATGTACGCGAGATGGCTCCTGATAAGGGTATCTAAGAGGCGTGGGATTAGTGGTGGCCAGTATAGGTTCTTCGCGCCAAAGGTCGGGTGGGCAATGTTGGTTATTCTTCACTGGATTGCGCGTGAGGATATCTCGAGAGCTACGAGAAAAGGGGTGACAGGCTTGGACCGAAGGAATTCCTCATCTGGTTAACTAGACCTCTACCCTAAGCAATGTCATTCTATGGAGTAGAAATTTTTTGGAGCCAACATGTGATGGTTGTATAGGTACCTACACACTTTTAGTGCTAAAATAAAAGCAGGCTACTTCTAATTACAATTGTTAGAAAATGAGCTACATTCTAGACTGGCTAGGTAAGTACTAAGAACGGAAAGGATGCAAACGCTCCTCGCTTAATTTATCTTGTGCATGCAGTCTTACTGCTGTGTGAATGTGGCAAATAGCAGCAGCAACGAAATTTAGCGGGTTTAGTTATATTTAAAAATAAGAGCATTGTGTACACATCTAACTCTAACTATATACAAGAAAGCTGACTGACGTAGCATGCATTGATAAGTGTTGCTGTGGGCAAGCTGATTGTCCTAGCAGACAACTCATTCTACCCTGAGACCACTACTACGTCACTGCCAAAACAACACACATGATGACCTGGTCTCACCACTAGAAGCGACGATGAAAGGTGCGAGCAGATATAGCAAAGCTAGTTTCGTCACTTGTACCGTTCACTTGCTTCGCCAGTTCTGCGTCAAACTCAGTCGTCGTATTCGAAGATGGTGGCTTCCCCAGATTTTCTGACATCGGCCTAACCACAGTACATCTGAGATTTTGTGCCTTGGACATACGCTCCATCTTAGTGTTGTTGGTCTGGATGTAGAGCCGTTCACGGCCGGAATCCCCTGTCCAAGGATACCACTCAGGAGAGCTCTCGGAACGATCAGTGTTTGGATCTGAATTTCGAATGAAGCTGGTCCAGTATTTGCGTGTCACATCAATAATAGGTGCGTTGGTGGTCTTATAGCTGTTTGGAGATCCTCCGTCAGTACGATCCGTTCCCCATACTGCATAAGTTTCCACGGTATGCCAGGCGCCAAATCCAGCTGCCTCATCCTCTGGATCTAGTACCGCGAATTTGTAGTTATATGTGGTGACTCCATCGCGCGCTAGATAATCCTGGATGTTTCTGACAATGCAATGGGTTCCAATATCGCCTATTGCATTCGCAGTCTGTCTCCATTTACTTCCTGAATCTGGGAAGACGGGTGCCGGTTGGTTGATGTAGAGATCATCCAAGATTGAGAGTGAGGAGTTACTGAGTGTGGGATCATTGCCAAGGAGCCATGTATTGGCAGCTGCCACGGTATCGGTATCCTGAGGAGCACTATACTTTGTTCCTTCGTTGGCACATGAGCCCCAAATTGTTGGCACCTGAGTGTATTTTCCTTGTTCAAAGAGGTTGACCATCGAGTCTGTGAACAATTCGCCGTCAATGTGTGGATTGAACCAGCAGTTAGAGGTTCGGACTGCAGAGGCATTTAATGCTCGTAAGCATGCGAGAGTATCGTCGGAACCAGCACACCCTTTCTCCTCGACTAAACACTCGTATTGCTCTTGTCCTTGATCCATCGTCCGCATAGTAACCCAACCACCAGACTCAGCAATTCCACCCGCAAAAAGCTTCTTGCCTCCAACATCCGCCGTCATCAAAAGCCCAACAGCACTACCTCCAGCACTAATTCCGTCCAACACCACCTGATCAGGATCACCGCCAAACTTCTCGATATGCTCCTGCACCCATTCAAGAGCCTTAATCATATCTTTAACACCAGCATTGAGACTTCCACCAGCTCTAACCTCTTCACTCTGGAGGAATCCATATGGACCAACTCGGTAATTGAACTGAACAACAATGACATTTCCATCCGCTACAATCTCAGTTGGATCCCAATTTGCACTTGACTGAGAGGTAAAGCCACCACCTTGAAGGAAGAACATAACAGGTAGCTTAGAATCGGTACTTGCATTTGTAGGCGCAAATACGCTGACGTACAAGCAATCCTCGTCGACTGTAAATCTCTCATATGTTCCAGACACAGTCCAATCAGTTGGAGATTGAGGAGGGCAAATGGGTCCATGCTACCAAATATTAGCGCTCTGCTTGGAAGGAATGATATAAAATCCAGGAGTACTCCATACCTGTGTAGCATTTGTGATACCCGAGATATTTAGCGGATTCTGGGGAGCTGCAAACCTCAAATCCCCAAGAGGAGGAGCTGCATATCTTAAACCTTTCCAACTAGAGACGACGGAATCTTGGACAGCACCCTGATATTTGGCATAACCGAGATCAACAAGTGTCTCGACTCCGTAGACTGGAGCGATTGTAGTGGTTATGCTAAGCAAAAATGCAAGATGGGATCTGTGCCACATCTTCATTGTTCTTGTCTGCTTTTAAAAGAATGGAATAATGCTAAATAAAAAGAATGTAAAAGGTTGGGTGAAAAGAGTGTCTTAGACGACAGCACCATGCGTCGTTTGATTGGGAATCTTCATCGTTTCTGGAGGTAGCGTACCTATATATACTTGCATATGCTCCCACTATTGAAATACATCAGGGGCATGACTTTGGTAACATGCGGCTACCAAATTTTTTTTAATCTGAAACATGTTCATCTAAAAAATGGTCTGCGTCCAATAATGACTTGGCGTGGGATGTCTTTAAAGTTAGAGTTTAAGCTTAAGCTTTCAGGGTGTGAAACAAAAGTAAGGCGAGGATAAACAGAAATATCAAAGAAAAAGACCCGCGTCTCTAGCTTTCTTTCCCGGAGAGAATAGACTCAATAGAGTGGATGTATATAAAATAAACCAAGAAGAAACTTAGTGCCTCTGTACACTAACTGAAATCACTGCTACTCGGACAATAAAAATCTCAATTGTAAATATCGAGACCATTGTTACAACAAGCTAAAACCACGCTTACAACCTAATTGTTCCCAAAAGAGATGTGCAAATACCGTTTGTATGCGCGTATGTCTTAGTAGCTTGATAAATATGAAGTAAGATTGATATTATTAACTTGAATCGAACTCAAATCCTTTCACAAACAGCCAAGCTCGCCAAGCTGAATAGGAGGTGAACTCCAGTTTAAGCGAGGTAAACTAGCCAATTACAGAAACCGGGTAAAAGAGAAATAAGACTTTGCCGATAGTAGAGATCTGGATTTGGCTCGCCTGGAAACTTCGGAAATTGGTCATCTACGAAATATGTAAAAGGACTACCGTATATAAAGATTTCCGGAGAGCTAGTAGTAAGCATTATCTTCTCTGTTGTGATACTCTGTATTATTATTAAGGCATTGTGAAGTATTTTGTTCCGGGTAACACTGTGCCTAAGGTAGAGTACATCATTAAACCCGTACTCAACTACTCCATAAGAATACCTGGAAACCGCATTATGAATTTAGTTTAAGCCTAGCACACTAAAGTATTACAAATGGCATATATAATGACCTACGTTCTCGCACTGCTGTCATGGCTACTTTGAGGTCTACACTTGTTCCTCGCTTAAGTGACAACCCCTTTTCGTTCTTGTAAAACAACGCAACACATTAAAGATTTGAGCTACACAAGATAGATTAGATTTATTCATTTGCAAATATTGAGGAAGCTACATTGCGTGCATTTATTTTATAAGTAGGTCTATTCAGAGGCTATATTATGTGCGAGAACCTAGAAATAAAGAATAGTAATAGAATAATAACTTTCATTAAACGTTGATTAGGTGGCTAAGAGATCACTCAATACCACGATAGGCCTTCCTCTTTTCTTTACGTGTTTCTAGTAATTTGAACAGCTTTATTTGCAGCTGGTCTGACTAGAAGAACATCAATAGTGAGTCAAATACTAGTGCATTATAACATAATTCTAGTGTCCTAACTTAAATGACGAAAATTCTTCAGTAGCCTTAAGACTTAGAGAGAACGCATACAAACTAGATTTAAATCTACTAATAAACTATGGCATGGTATACTGTCCTTAAAAAACCTAATCAACGCTAAGCTGAATACTTCAAGTCTTGTGTATTTCCGTAGACAACAGCAACATGACTTTTTAACGTCATTATTGAACCCTTAAAATAATTGTAATATTTGCTGCTACCTAAGTTCGCAAGACTTGCTGTTAACTTCTAAGCACTTAGTCCGCACTAGAACTAAGTAGCCAGTCTAAACGGCATTACGCAAGACTAAAATTTAGAATAGTCCACTAAATCAACTTTTCGACTGGCTAATAACATATATTTTACACCCGCTAGCCTAACCCATAATACTCCCTCCTCTTTCCACAATCCAAACAAATCCAACAACCCAATCTAACCCAACACAAACCACCACAACAGTATCACCACGACATCACCCCCCCAAACCAAGGAGAAAATGGCAACACCTCAACTCCCCACCAATTCATTAAGAGTCATCAAAAAGAACAATATCATCCCACCAGACTACCCCTTCATCCCACCAGAAGCCTGTTCAATCTGTCTCGAAGCCTTCACGAACCCATGCCTAATAAAGCCCTGCAACCACCTCTACGACTTCGAATGCATAGAAAACGTCCTAAAAATAGCGGGAGAAAAGAAGAAGAGATGTCCAACGTGTAGAGGAGTAGTCAGAACATTACAACACAGCTTCACAGCCGAAGGAGACTTCAAAACTGAAGATGTTACATTTCCTAAAGGACGTCATCGTGGTCGACGGAATTCATGGCATTTTCAGGCTCCAGTTACTCTAGATCAAGCAGTTTACGGAAATCGTCTAGAGCATAGACGAGCCGGGGAAGCAGTCGGTAAACAACCCTGCCCATCAATCACACCAACCCGGCCATTAACCCCACCATATCTTCAGAATAGAGGAGAAATACAGGTTAGAGAAGCAGTTGCCAGAGCAGCAGAAGCTAGAGAAGCAGAAGCCAAAGAAGCCAGAGAGCTCAGTGAAACCAACGAGACCACAGAAACCAACGAGACCGCAGAAGCCAGAGAAGACAGCCAAACCAGAGAACTCAGCAAAACTAGAGAAACCACCGAAACCAGCGAAGCACGAGAACCAAGAGAAGTAGCCCTCATAGAAGTAGAAGTACCAGCTAGACAAGCCAGAGAAGCAAGAGAAGCAAGCCAAACCAGCCAACTCAAAGAAATCCGAGCCATGCTCGCCACCAAAGAAGCAGCAACCAAACCTACCCCAAATCCAAACCCAACAACCCCCCACCACCCCAACCAAACCTACACACCATCAACGCCCGCCATACCACCACAACCACCAAAATGGGTCCGAAACACCTCAATCCAAAATCGAGAAGTCAGTGAAGCAAGACAGATCCACTCTCACCAAGTAGAAGTTAGACGTGATAGATTTGCTAGAGCAGCAGAAGCTAGAGCAGCAGAAACCAGACCAACCCAATCAGCCATCAAAGAAGGAAAAGGAAAAGGAGAAACAACAAATTTCATCCACAACCCCCAAATTCGAATACCATCACCATCACCATTTCCAACAACAACAATATCACAACTCCGAGGTAGAGAAAATCGAGCCAGAGCAGCAGAAATTAGACAAGTCCAAACCCGTCGATTAGAAGATTTTCGCGAATTCCGTGAAGCTAGAACAATGGAGGATAAAGAGAGAGATGTTGCTCGTCCAATTTAGCGTCATCGATAGAGGATCAATTTAAAGAGGGTGGTGGTAGATTTAGATTCGTAGATTTTGTTGATTTGTTGATTGTGAGGAGGGGTATTGATTTTGTAGTTGTGGAAATATGGATATATAAACGTTTAACGAATGGATAAGTTGAAAAAAAAGAGTTATATTGGAGGAAGAGATAGAGGATCTTTGTAGATGTACAGTGGGCAATCCGCGGATAATTATGGCCTAGTACTGTATGTCTGTACAAGGAGTGCTTTTGTAGTCTTTAGTGATATAGAAAGCACTGGATTTAGGAAAGAACCTGGAAAAGGTGATTACTTAATTGAGTGTACCTGAGTAATTATAGCCCAATGGTCTTTTTTTCTCTTTTATTTCTTACTAGGTCAAACAACGAACAAGGGACGTCTCATTCAGAAAGAAAACCATAAGCCGTAGAAGCCAAGAGTTTTAGCATAATAGTCAAACAACATATCTGTAAATTTAGAGAAAAGTTCATCTATCATAAGCCATTATCTTCCGTCCATTACTCCCAGTACCCTCCCATTTGAAATCCCCATGTTTGATTTACAGTCCTCCATATCCAGGAGCCAAAATGCTGCATCCTTTTTTCAAGCTCGATAAACGCCATAGCTGCAACCGGTGTAACTTTCAATGCAACCGCCAAAGAAACTATGAAATTATGCGAATGCGTGATCGTGTCGTCGTGACAGTACAATAAAGATTTGGGGTTACCAGGCGAGATTCCATATTTCTCAAGATTGCCTCCTATACAGATCACTTCGTAGGTTGGGGAGGAATAGTTAGAGCAGGAGCTTGTTGCTTGGCCTGCTTCTCGGCTTGATCAGTCGTAGGTAGCTCTTGGAGATTATCTGTAGAGGGGCTAGCTGGCGCATGACTTTGGCGGCGATGCTGCTGCTGCGGGTTGTCTGTATGTGTTCCTATAAGGACATTCTTCCTCGTCACAGCAGGCCAGCTAGGTCTATCTGGTTCCTTTGCAGCAGCTCTTGCAGCAGTCTCTGCCTCTTTGAGCCACATATCCCACTCTGTTGTCATAGGAGAAGCGCCTCCTTTGGTGACCCAGCCGGTTTTCTCCGTCTCTATGATCGCATACCACAGAGTACGTGTGTACGAAGCCTTTTCTTCATCACCATCGCCCTGGTCTTTATGAGCTTCTTTCGCATATTTTGGTGTGATGTTCTTATAGTCATAATGCTTAAGGTCCCAGAAACACTTCTTTTCAAAAAGCGATGTTAACCAGTAGGCGCCATTCAAGACAATGTAAGAAGAGCCGATCGCTGCTTGCATCGTCCAATTGCAGTTGCCTGGTCATTTTATTAGCCATCTTGAGAGTCTGTATTCTGCCTGTTTACTTACCAAGTAGCACCACGCTCACCATGAGCAGGAACGTTGCAATGCCAACTAGGCCACGGTAAATGGACTTTCGTTTGATAATATATTCACACTCCTCACTCCCTGTATAGAGCTCTCTTGCAACAAATTCGTTGCATTTGACAACCTGGAAGCTCTACGGTTAGTACTGCCTCATCTGGAAAGTATAGGAGTGCTCAGGTTGCGAGCTACGAGTTGGAAGCCATGTCCATAGTTTATAAATATATTTAATCATAGACCTGTGCTGAATTGAAAGTACTCACTATGAATGCACCTTCCCGGGTCCTGATTACTACATCGCCTCGAGGAACAGCCACCGCAGCATTCCTCATCATAAGAGCGGGTCGCCACCAGGATGCCAGACCAACCATTGACGAGACTAGAGATATAGCTGTAAGGGCTAAGATCGCCGTGCCGTCCTTCTCGTGTATAGCCCACCCAAGTAGCCCAAATGTTAGAGCGCAAGATATAACCGCAAGAACGTTCAGAGGAGAATAGAAGGCTGCCGGGACATGGGGCTTTTCTTTAGGCTTCTCTTCTACCTGATTTGCTCCATTGCTATTTTTGCTCTTGCTGCTGAGCCCAGTAAATTTCTTAGTTGCACGGCGTATCAGTCCACCAGGGGGGACGCTGGGCTGCAAACCTGGACCGTTTTCGGGGTCACGTTCATCCACGTTTACCTCGAGTATCGCCGCAGGTTTTTCTTTCGGGGTTGTTTCTATTCGATGTTTGTGCTTGATTTCCCAGACCTGAAAGGAGTATGCAGGCAGATCTTCGATACTGTGTATGATATTTGGGAAGTAGTTCAGAGTTTCAACCTTCGTTCCACTGTGTACCCCAACCACGACCGCATTGACTTGTGGCATTCGAGAGGGCCGATTCGGCTTCAACAAAGCTTGCGGGGCAGGTATTATTCGAGGTAGAATGCATGTCCAGGAAGAAGTTAGGGCCTGGGCATGTTCTTCCATGGACGACTCGCCAATAACGGCGAGCAGGGACACAATATCGAGTCGCCATCCTACCCAGACGTTAGCACAGCGCAAAATATAGAGTGGAGCGTGGGAAACGTGCCTCCCTCATCATTCTTCCCAATACTGAAGGACTCTCACACGTCAGTCTTTTTTTCCTCCAAGCTTGTGGGGAGTGTGGTGTAATCTACTACATACGGGAACCAAGATGCTGCCATTGTAAAAGCTTGCAGATCTCTACTTGTATTGGGATGGGTTTCTAGCGCTGCGTATCTAACGAGGGACGTTCTCCAAAATTCGAAGCGCGGCCTCGCAGAGTGTGGTCGTGAATGGTACTACTGTCAGGACTCGAGGAAGGCTGGTGATTTTGAAGAGAAGCGCGAAGAAGTGAAAAAGAGAAGGGATCTCGACAGCTGGCAAGACTGTCGAGCATCCCTCATCGAGAGTAAAGAGGGCAAAGAACGAACGAGGCAAACAAGGCTGAGACAGACTTACTTAAGAAATGTCCAGGTAGATGTTGGGAACAGCCCCCAAAGGCAAAAAGAGGCAGCAAGAAGAAGGGATCAACAGTGTTAGACTCGACTCGACTTTGCCAAGAGACGTCAGCCGCACACACACCTTGACCCGCGTGCATCACAAGCGCGAAGTTGTGTCTTTTTGAAAAATCATCATCATGACATTTCGTTCGTTGACGTTTTTATATCTCCACGGTTACCGGATCGCTGAAAGGGATTGCTTGCATAAAGTTAGGAGTCTGGTGAGCCAACAGATCAGAGGGCGAAGCTTCCTGGGCGCCGGATCAGCAATCAAGCTTCCGTCGCCAGTGTCGAGCTTATTTCCCTGTCTTGCCAGGGCGCTCGGCTTCAGCCTTGTCTGGGGAAATGAAATTATCAACGCCGCAATTTTACTTTAAGATCATCGGATTTCTTTACGTCGTCCTTTGTGTGTGATTTTTTATCACCGAAATGATAACCGCAAAAAGATATCGACAGTAGGTGTACTATTAGTAATTCGAAGACTAGCCTGTGAGGAATAATCGCGATGTGTGTGTACCATTATTAGAAACAGTCTTCTTGGCTCTCATCAGAGGGTTGCATGATCTCTCTATAAGTTTTATTGTATTACTCCACGTGACCATCAGCTGAAGTCGGTCACCCTCATTTGCTAACGCATCCGAGTATTTGCCCCCAAGAGCTAGTAGTCTGAGTTTCTTGGTGTTTTACTAAGGAAATACGTACAAAGATACTTGGATAATGGGTCACTGTACAGAGGACCAAGGATGTCATTTGGTGCACCAGTGAGTTACTTATTAGCGAGGGGGCATTTGAAATGCCTACTTGGAGCCATCTAGTACTGAGATAAAGTGTAAGAGAAGAAATTAAGAACGGTGAAAGTCACCGTCGATTTTGACTTGTGAAGTTGCTGTGATAGAAGAACAACACACAATAATAAAACCTAACACTCATTTGAAATGTGCTGTAGTACTTCGTACGGGGCACTGAGGATTAAAAAAGAGGTACTCATACAATCCAAGCTCTTTCTTCATTTTCCAACAACGCCTGTGCGAAATGTATTCCGAATCATGTATCCTAAAGACCAATCAATGTGCTCTGAAGGGTATACCAATTCCCGTACTCCTATATCCTACCTCATCCCTCATTCTTCATTCGTCGTAAAATTAATGATTCAATGTCAATACTGAAAAGAGGATTTTATGTCGTTGCTGTGACATTCCCCGCTTTAAGTCTTAGTCCATTCGTGCCCTGGTCGGCGCACTGTGGTATCAACAGATGGGGAATAGGCCTCGGTGTCATAAGTATCGACAATCCATTGACAGAAATCAACCCATGCCTTTTCCCACACCTCCGTGACTTCTGCCTTTAGATCAGGTTCCATACAGCTGTGTTCCAAACTCCACAACGCGAGTTGTTTCCAGCCTAGAAGCGACATGTTTTCAGAGCCAACCATAGCCTGATAAAAATCGTGTGAAAGAGTGGATCTATAAAGAGTACCATTGTCTGTGTTGAGGGTACAAGGTACGTCGTTTGCTAAGAACTGGTTCAGGTGGTGTCCAGCTGCCGAATCTGTGAGGCCGAGGACTTCATTAGAAATGGGACATGCTTCAATGGCCATGCCCTTCTTTTTGAAAATATCCATAATTAAAGGATGCCTTGCCAGAGCATAACCGTGGCCAACGCGCTTAGCATTGAGAAGGATGGCATCGTATAAATTGCCATCACTCTTGCCGCCACTCTCAAGGGTTTCACCGCAGTGGAAGAGGAAAGGAATTTCTAGGCGTTGGTCTGCGCATTCCTTCTGAAATTCAAGGAACTCCTTGGTAAACTTGCGAAGCTCATTACCTGCTTGTTCCTCGCCAACGAGATCGAACCCTACAATTTGTTAGCCGGCTTTAAAATTAGTTGATAAGATGAGGACTAACCACAGAGTAGTTTTGGATATCGCTTCTTCATTTCTATACACTCGTCGAGTGCGCCTTTGACTAATGGGTTCGCAAATACTCGAGGTGTGCAGTAAATAACTTTCATGCCTCCAAAATACTTGTTTTGACTCGTGAGCTCGTCCATAGTGTTCTTGAGCTCATGCTGAATCATCTCCATGATCTGAAAATTATCCATGCTGTCTAAAGGATGATCGACGTACTTGACCGAGTTGGATTTCATGAAATTTGGCCTGATCTCAGCATACTGGATGTTATCCTCAACAAAACTCTTGATGCAAGCACGTGTATAATTTCGATACGCTGTGTCGTAAGCGAACAAGCCCTTCATGAATTGAGTCCTGTAGTTGAATTCATTCCAGATTCTATGACGCGTCAGCCTTCATATACTAGCATTGATAACGCTTAAGACTCACCCCTTGATAGTTTGTTGTGCATGGTGAGCTTGCTCCTCGGTTATAATGTTTTTCGTTGCGAGCCAATCTTCCAGAGCTTCAATGCCACCACGCTTACCAGGAAGTGTACTTGGATCTTGTTGGTTCCATCGCTCTTGAAATTTCTTGTATGGCATCCAGGACAAACCTCTATACCTCCTAGTGAATAGGTCTCCGAATTCATCGCTGAGCTTACTGTCACTGCCATATCTTACCTTTCCATTCTGCTCTTTAGCTTGATCCTCGGTCAGAACCATGAAAGAAATGATAGAATCATCCAACTGTTTTGCAGTGACTTGAACTAGCTTCCTCCAGGACCCTGTCGGATTGTCCACCTCAGCAACAAGAGGCACAGTGCTCCGAATATACATTGTGTCGACATTGCGGGCTTCTCTGATCAAGAATTTGGCGTCCAGGCAGGAGTTAAAGTGGATATGAAGGTGAGCTCCTTTAGGCATCTTCTTCGCAATCTTAAAGAGTTCCGTCTGGTTGATTGTATCAACCAGCCCCAAAAAGTGCTCACCCTCATCTCTCTTCCCGGTAGGCCTGCCAGTTTTTACGTCGAATTTTGTCCCATAAAACTTATCCCAGTCCCCGTCTTTCACTCGCTTGAGAACCCGCGCAGCATCTTTCTCCAGTTGAGTCGCATGGGATTGAACTTGGGCATCGAAAGCAATGGATTTCTCAGCCTTGATGAAGTTCTGTCTAGCCAGCACATAACTTGCTTCGTCTTCAAACTTATTCTGGCCAGACAGGTCTTGCAAGAAATCGCCAGAAGGAGCTATGCTCTTCTTTGGCCTGACAACTGCCGGCATTTTGTGTAATCGTCGATGAGAGCGTGGAGGTTTGATTTGTGTTTGAGCCTTGCTCTCAGTGTCCAGTGCTGCGTCCCGATCACCGTCTTTATCGACGGATTTCGAACAGAGAGCTCCCATTCCATCAGTCTATCCGAGCTCAAGAAAGCCTACGCTTGTTGGGAGGACTACTACAAGTGGATTCAGCTTATTGCGGTGATTGATGAGAGTCATCGCGAGATGGAAACGGAGGAGAAAGAGTAGATGATAGCATAATACATAAGGCTGTTTGTTCCTATGGCAAGCCCAGTGTGGCGGAGCTTTGCGATCATGATTTGATTGGCCCATCGAAATCAGGGGGTTGGTGGTGCCTGGAACGCAATACTTCGCACAGTACAGTACAGTACAGTACAGAGGAACGCCTCTTTTTTTTCTTTCTCTACGATGAAGCCCATTAAAATAATGTTAAATACATAAGTTGTTGTCCTCAATGTTGGTACCTAATTGTTTGGTTGTGTCACGTGCTCAGTTCCTACTTGTGGAGAAACGCTTGCTAACATGGACCGAAGTCTTCAGGACATGTTGGCAAGATATACACCAAGTAGTAGGCTGAATCAAAGGCAGAATTTTCACTGGCAGCCTTGTTCAGATGACAAAATGATTAGAATCTCAATGTGGGTCCAATCGAAATTGTTAGCTACTTTGGCTTTGCCAAATTCCAATTTCCACGTCCAAAAGGCAGGAGGCAGTGTAGGACTAACTTCATGTCCATGTCAAGAGACAAGCGGTGTAGAGAGCCACTTCTGCTGTCAGACTCGGACACATGGCGAGGCGCTTCTCTGTAAAACTATGACGGACCAAGTAATGGAAAATGAGAACCCTTTATTTTTGTGTAGAGAGTACATGAAGTACCCTAGACTCTACCCCCAGGACCAGTGACGCCTGTACTGAATACAAAACTTCGCTCTCTAAAATATACTCATTACGCCTAACATTGTCTAATCGTCAAACTTAATACCCTTCTTTCCTTCAACATCAATATATCCGCCTCTGTAGCTTCCACGCTTCTTCTTGTTCTTCTCTTTCGTGAAACCCTTGCCCCTCGTTACAATGAGGTCCTCATGTGCCTTTTGTGCGTAATCGTAAGGAACATATGCGTTGCTAGCCAGTCTCTCATCAACCTTTTGGTCCTTGGAGATTCGTGAGAACGGAACGTTTGCCTTCTTCTGCTTAATGACTGGGGCTGGAGGCAGTGGAGGATCTAATTCGCTGGTAGTTTTAGTTGCTTTAACAACTTTAGCACTTTTATTTCCAGAGTCGCTGGAAGAATCTGAGTCGGATGGGGATGCTGTCTTCTTTGCTCCGTCAGAGAGAGTAGCACTCGTGTCTGAACTAGGGATTGCTTTCTCAACCTCGCTCTCAGACTCGGATGATGAGTCGGATTCAGAATCGGGAAGGGGTGTCTTTTGTGCAAGAGAGTTGGCTGAAGAATCCGAGTCCGAGTCGGAGGATGAATCGGATGAAGAGTCGCTCTCTGAAGAGCTCGAATCAGTGTCAGCTTTCTTGGCTTGCTTTGATTTTGGCTTTTCGTCTTCTGAGCTTGAGCTAGAGTCAGAATCAGATGAAGAGTTGCTAGAGGAGTCACTAGAGGAGTCGCTAGAAGATTCGCTGTCGCTCTCGGAAGAAGAAACGCTTTCAGCTTCCGTCTTGACCTTCTTGGATTTGGGAGCTCCATCGTCGGAACTCGAGTCAGAGTCTGCAGACGAATTGGCGCTTGGAGATGCTTTACGTTTCAAGGGGTTGGACTTGGGCTTTGGCGATCCTTTCTTTGCAACTGGTGCTTCCTTCTCATCGTCGGCATCGCTCTCAGAGCTGCTGGAGGAGGCAGAGGATGAGGAAGATGAGGGAGCCTTCTTAGACACCTTTTTTGACTTCTTCACCGGTGTGGCATCTTCCATCTCAACATCGCTGTCACTGCTATCCTCGTTGCTAGAGCTTTCGCTCTCGCTGCTGCTACTGCTTGGACTTTCAGTCACCTTCTTTCCCACTGTCTTCGACGAGACACTTTCCTTTCCCTTTACTCCACCTGTCGACTTTGCCTGTTTCCATTCCTCGTATACTATGCTTAAAGAGGGTGTATCCTCTGTGCTCTCCAACTCGTTTCCCTTCTTAGCTTCGTCGGCAAACGCTCGACTGGTCTTTGTGAAGTCGTATTCGTTGAGAAAAGCGGAGACGAGCTGAAGTAGCTGTGGTGGTGCTTGCTTTGGAGATTTGCCGCTGTTGTTCCCGTTGAGGAGCTTCTTCGCTAACTGCTTATCCTTCTTGTTTTGCAGTTTGTTTTTCGACTGAGCTGGCGCAGCGGGTTTCGCGGTGGGAGCTGGAGCTGGAGCCCCAGCTTTGGGAGCAGCATTTCCGGCAGCTGGAAAGAGCCAGTCTGGCTGCTGACTGCCAGCGGCATTCTTTCGCTTTCCAAGCTTTTGCATATTGGGATTGGACATGTTTGTGATGTCTAGCAATGCTTTAGAAGCTGCTGATGAGAAATCGAGAAATGGAGGGATCGCTGTTGATTTTCCTTATCGCGCAGAAAAAAATATTGTGGATTGGCCATGTCACGGGTAATAACCTTTTTCCGGGATGAGCTAACTCACCTTGCATTAGCTTTCGCAGTTCAACTTAAACCAGTTTTACCAGTTTTGAATGCTCTCAGGCCCCAGGCGGTCGTACTCCAGGCTACTACGACCTACCTACTCGTACTCTCTATAGCGAAAAGCAGTATCCAGACAGAGCGTGCGTGGGATCAGAATCCCGTTCCTAGTAAAATACTCGCCCTTTGGCAATTGCAGTGAATTGAGAAGAATATTATTTATTTGTATCATTGCACCTGTTGTACTGTAATGTACACAGTTCCACCAGTTCCGTCCTAAGTATTCTGATACCTAGCACTGGCAAGGGGCAGCGGGCAAATGCCTTCCGAGTCTTGGCGTCGCTTCAACTTCGACCTCAAGATCCAAGACCACAATCACGACCTCGAAGACATCTCCAGTCTAACCTGCCCCACCTCGATGCTGTGCCTACCTAAAGCGATGAACAGCGATTATTATACAGAGCAACGCCCCATCTGTGTCGATACATAGATGACTGAAAGACTCCCCAGCGTCTAGTCGTCGGATTGACGTGGCTCCGCCAAATGGAGGGTTCATCACGGAATGGATCTGGCGGGGTCAACGGTAGCAATGGGATGAGTAGGGCGGAGAAGTTTGAGGATGAGAAACGGAGGATTGTGGACAGTTGCTTCGTGAAGAAGGATGAGGATGGGTCATGTAAGAGGATGGGGACTACACCTGCCCAGGTAGATGAGGAAGTTTCAAGGTGGCTAATTTCCTTTCTTCGTAGTATCCGAATCATACATCACACATATCAGGATCATTGAAGATGGCTCATATCCTTCATCTCCACCTCCTCCGAATTCGCCTCCCGAGAGTAAGAAGCCGCGTTTGATTATTGTCGCTGTGCGTAAATCTGGCAGAGTGCGGATGCACAAGGCGAGAGAGAATGTCAACGGGACATTCTCAATTGGAAAAACATGGATGCTGGATGATCTGTCCGCGGTGGAGTCATTCAGTGGCTCGACACCAACAACTCCTGAGCAAGAACAGCGAAAGGTGTGGGCGGGTGGCACTGGCTTCATCGTGACAATTGGAAAGCCATATTATTGGCAGGCAAACACTCCCAAGGAGAAGCAATTTTTCATTGCGAGTTTGGTTAAGATATACACAAAGTACACTGGAGGGAAATTACCGAATCTCATAGGCTTTGATACCCGCGAACGAAACCAGTTGCTTGGTACTTCTGGTCCAACGCCGACACAATCGTCGCCTTCAAGGGAGCCCGCACCATCGTATGGACAAGGGCAAGGGCAGAGACCACGACGGTCGCCCTCAAGGGAGCCTGTTCTACGAAAACAGCCAAGTAGGGAAGCAATGCAGCGGCCCCCTCCTCCCGGTGTTCAGGTGCCCCCAGGTGGTTCTTTCACATCTCAATCGTCAAGGCCGCCAACAAGGCCGCGGCGTGATGATTTACCTGCTGGTAGTCTTGAATCTGGTGCCATAACTCCTCAGCCAAGTCAGCCAAGTCTCCGCAAAATGGCAAGTACAAATCCGAGTCAAGAATCATTTGCACGAACCGAAGAAACTAGTAGTTTACCACCACGCTCTCGTAGTGGAACGAATGGTACTCCGAATGGACCAGGGAGGTTTCAGGATCGTAGCGTAACACCTAGTTCACAACGAGCAATAACGCCAGACAGTACATTTTCGACTCCCAAAGAATCACAAAATGGAGCACCGCCAATGCCCACCCTTGACCTACCGCCCGCACGACGGAGGCCCCCAATGGCAAATCTTGATGATTCTTCGTTTGCTGGCGAAAACATAGTGCCTGCGCCTTTGGTAAGTCCTGGGATGCGCAGAGATGACTTACGTCCTCCGACACGTAGCAGCGATAGGACAAGAGGTGGGTCTACAGAGCCTAATGGCAGTCAGACAGAATTGGTGGACCCTGGAAAGACAGCAAAATCTCCTTCTGAGCCAGCACTAGAAATAAGTAATGGCACCAGCGAACCTCCATCTTTCTCTCCGAGCCCAACTCCGCTTGTTTCACCCCCCATAGAACCACCCCCGGAACCTGCAGAAGAAGAACGGCCTGGTCTAGGGCCTATGATAAGGAAAAAGTCCAAGGGTGATATTGCGCAAGGCTTTCTTAAGGCCGCAAAGGCTGCTAATGCTTTTGGTGGATTTAAACCACGTGCTGGAGGTGCTGCTGAGCGTCTCAGAGAGATGCCGCAAAAATCACCCGAAGGGCCAGATGGGATCACTGGAGTTGTACCAGCACCGTCACTGCTTCGTGGGATGAGCACCGATAGTGCTAATGGCCCAACACCACCCATCACCCCATCCGACAAACCATCTCCGAAAAAGTCTAATGATAGTATACCGCAAGTCAAGGTTACTGTGCCACGGTCGGACCGACCAAGCAGCATTGAAGGACCTCTCAAAGCGAGTCAGACTGATGGAACTATGGAGAAAGCCAAACCCAGAGATAAACGGCCAAAGCCAGCTTCTGACAGAATGCAAAAAGAGCTTGCATCACTAGGAATAAACCCTGCTGTCTTAGGTGGTAGAGGTACTGAGCTTGTTACATTATGGGACGAGTTTGGTTGGTCTGGCGAAGGCGTTCACACCAAAAACATCGATGAGATGCAAACCGAGATCGAAAGAGAACTCAACAAAGTTCAAGCTGGCGGATGGCTGGCTCGGCTGGATGAAGAGGACGAAAGGGTTGACGCCATCAAGAAAGGTCTTGATGTTTGCATGGCTGAGTGTGACGAGCTTGAGGGTTTGCTTACACTTTATGCAGTAGAACTTGGGGTAAGTTATTACCTGACAACTTCAAGATCGGACACTAATTATAACAGACGCTTAATGAGGATATCGCCTACATCGAGGCGCAATCGCAGGGTCTCCAGGTTCAGACTGCAAACCAAAAGCTATTACAAACTGAGCTCCGGAACTTACTGGACACCATATCGATCTCGTCATCTCAACTTCAAAGCCTCCGTGAAGCATCTTTAGAATCTCCTCGGGGTTTGGAGCAGATCGAGGCCTCTTTAGTGATACTCTTCAAGGCCATGGTAACTATTGACCCGTCACTTAGTCTTTCTGGCTCGAGACCTAGTGAAGATGGTAGTATTCGTTCTGGAAAACAAGGCGGGATTGGAAATAGTGAGATCGGAAGTATGCGGGTTCTTCAGGAAAAGAAAGACGTTTACAGGAACGAGACCGCCAATTTCCTGCGCCGACTAAAACCCTTCTTGCAAGTCAAGTTCGGTGCTGCCATTGACGAAACAAGACAAGCCCTAGAACGTGAGAAGGGAAACAATCTTACCAGAGCTGCCGGGAAAGCCAAACTCGACCCACGTAATCATGATCTTGCACGGAATATTCTCTGGAAATATAGTCCTTTGATGCTTTTCTCAAGGGAAGTTGACCGTCCTGAATGGGAAGATTTGATGAAGACGTACGAAGCTGTTGCAAAACCCCTCTACCAAGACGAATTCAGAGACGCTGTGTTCGCTTGGAAACGTACTGCCAGGAAACCAACTGGAGACGAAGGTGATATTTTGTTTACATCACAAATCGAAAAGCAGGCTGAAGGAATTGCTACCACAGCGCGAAAGCTGACAGTGAAAAGAAGTCAAACTCTCGCCAAGAGCTTGCGATCCCCCATTGGCGACAGTAAGGATAGACTTGACAAACCTTCCAATAGCCAATCACAGCCATACCAAGTTTTCGGAGGACTTTTAAATGAGATGGTTCCTATTGTGAGCATGGAACAAAACTTCGTCGTGGATTTCTTCCATGTCACTTCACTCGAACAACATGACTTTCCTGAATCAGTCTCGGTAGCATTGCCAGATGACCGACAGGGCGGTGACATTAGACGAGCAAGGGTCATGGAACCAAACAAGAATTTTAGTAGGCAAGTATACCAGTCAATGGAAGAGATCTATGCATTTTTCGAATCGGATATGCAAGCTCTTGTTCTATGGACTCTCCAGGCAGATCAATTGTAAGTTATAGATCCCCATTCTTAATCGTACTGCTCTAACGAATTTATAGACAAGGCGTGGGTGTTCTTGCTGCCATTGAACGTAAGATTGTCGACTTGGAGGAGTCAAGCCAGGAATGGCTCTCAGGGCGCCTGAAAAAAATACACGAGCGACTTATGGGGCTTTTCAATAAGTTCCTCGACGAGCAAATCCGAGCCATCGAAGAAACCAAAGTCAAAATCAAAAAGCGGAAGGGTGTCATTGCATTCATCAGAATTTTCCCTTCATTTTCACTATCACTGGAGACGATGCTCGATGGCGCTGATGATCTTGACATTCGAGACACAGTCAATCATGCATACAGTCGCATAAACAAGACTATGTTTGAGTCTCTGAAGGTTATTGCAAGAGAGAATCCAAGCGCCCAAGCTGCGGGAGCAGATCCCGAAGACAAGGAGGCACTAAACTACCAAATTCTGCTCATCGAAAACATGAACCACTATTTAGAAGAGGTTTCTACTCGCTCAAACCCAGTTCTTGAGGAGTGGAAGGACAACGCAAGCCAGGAAATGGAGGAGCATATGTCTCTTTACCTGGGTGCTGTCATTCGTAGACCACTCGGCAAACTGTTGGACTTCCTTGAGAGTACAGAAAGTCTCATGCTCTCAAGACAACCCGGAGAGTCGACATCGAAGATTTCTGGAATGCCGAGTCACTCGAAGACCACGTTCAAGAAGGTTCTCGCAGGCTACGACTCCAAGGAGATCAGGAGAGGCATAGAAACTTTGAAGAAGCGAGTAGAGAAGCATTTCGGTGACGCAGACGATCCTGGGCTGAGTCGTAGTCTCGTAGCCAAAGTGCAACAAAATTGCGAGAAGTTCTATGAAAAGGTCGAGGACAGAATCTTGACGATTAGTAGAGATGTATATGATGGCGATGTTATTGCTGAGTGGACCAGGGCAGATGTCGCTGCAGCATTCAGAAAATAAAGGTACAGCAATAACCATCTTGACTAGATGTCACTCAGCTGGGCCAGGATATTTCGCTTCTCGTCTGTATATTGAGCGGCAAGTATGGCGTTTAAAGGAAGATGACCGACGGTGACTTAAAACTGTATCATATGGATATACCACACGAGTCAATGAAGAGAATTTTGGATCAATACAATCACTTTAGATCCAACAGTCGTATTTATACAAAAAAAAAGCCGATGTGGAGAAGCACGGGAATAAGCCGCTATGCGGCGTCTACAAAGTACGGCGGTGCCAATCAGTCAGCAGATTTCAGGGTATTAGTTCCAATAAAGACATTATTCTGAGACAGTTTGAATGTATTAACCTAGGAATGTTATGGTTGCAAGCACACATTTTCCTCTCGAAATTTGCGATTTGGAACGAGATGTGAACCAAATGGCGTCTTAAATTGTTGTGCGAGAGTGTATTCACTACCGTACTAACGAGGTAACTCGATAAATTGAGCCCTTGGCGACTAGGTTCCCCTTCACCCCACCCCCAAGCTCCTTGTGTGGCTTGGCTCTTGCAACGATAGGGTAGACAGCCCTTAAGCTATCTGCGATCTCATTTTGTCGAGTTAGTACGGGTATAGACCGGCAAGTTGCCGTTACGAGGTCCCCGCCTTCCGGTTATCCTACAAATTTAGGAACCGAGAACTCCGTTTCTCCGTACGAATCGGAAGTCTGACTTATACGGAGGTAGAGTGGTAAAGATAAAATTCAGATCATGATATCTAGAAGTCCTAAAAAAAATAGTTGACCTAAATGCTAAGAAAATAAACCGTCATCTGCAAAAATTCAAACAAAATCTAAGACGTATATACTAAGAAAAATAACCGTTATCTGCCAAATTCCTAACAAAATAGTTGACTGAAATACGAAAACAAGAATCATTTTCTGCCAAGTTGCCAACAACCTTGGGTTACACGACACGAACGTATACATCCCTCGCTTAACTAAATCAAATACCATTGAGAAAAGACTCGCCACCAGCTTTAGTATCAATGACTACGGAGTCCTCGAGACCGCACATCGTGAACAGCTTGACCGGTGAGAGGTCCTTCGGTGTCCCAACGACCCCGTGTTCCTTAAGTCGCTGGAGCGTCTCCAGTATGGCCACATATGCCGGTGCAATAGAGGCAAATGAGAAAATCATGATGCGGAAACCCATGTCCTGAGCCTCCTTGGTGGTAATAATGGGCGTGGCACCATTTTCTACCATGTTTAGAAGGATCGGCCAAGGTGCTAGATCCTTGACAGCCTGCGCTGCCATTTCCTTAGATGTGTAGCCTTCGAGTAGACCGACGTCAGCGCCGATCTCGCGTGCCACTTTCAGCCGTTTGATACACTCATCGTAGCCTAAGGACTGAAGAGCGTCGGTGCGAGCAATCAGGACAATGTCAGACTTCATCTCGTCTTTGGCTGCCTTGGCAGCACGAACACGCATAAAAAACTCCTCCTCTGGCACTACCTTCTTGCCCTTCAGATGCCCGCAGCGTTTGTTCTGAACTTGGTCTTCGATATGAAAGCCACCCACTCCAGCGCGGATGTATGACTTGACAGCTCTGTCAACGATCAGGGGGCCTGTACATAGCTACACGTTAATTATGACCAAGCAAAATTTGGCATATGTGAAAAGACAGTGCAGTACTTACCACCATAGCCTGTATCCATGTCGGCGATGATAGGTGGACCATACGGGTCAAGATTCGCTATCATCTCTGCATGCTCCTTCATGTCGTGTAAGTGGGCAATACCAAGGTCTGCCATGCCCAGGCGTGATGCAGTGGTGCCAGCACCAGTCTAGATAGATGTCATATCAGAAGGTATTCATCCATTGATGTTGTACAGGGGTGCTCATACCATGTAGAGAGCCTGGAAACCAACCGAGAGCGCAATACGAGCAGACAGCCCGTCATACACTCCCGGGCAAACGATCAAGTCATCAGAATCGTCGAGCAGTTTCTTCAACTTTGTCCCGCCAGTCACAAATGCCGATGTGACTTTTGGAGCTGGCCTGACATTATTGAAAGAAACCACAACTGTATCGCAGTTGGCTGGCATATCGACGTTGACAGTGGGCCACTTTCCTTGTTCTTCGTTCGAGGAAACTACAGTGGGAGAGTTTTCATCCTCACCAAGAATCTTACACTGTTAGTATGGGACTTCAATAGAGAGGAACTATCCCGACTCACCACTTCTTTTGTCGTGATGATGGATGTGTTCTTTGCAAGTGAGATTGTCTCCTGTGGGATGGTCTCCTGCGAGATGGTCTCCATTTTGTGTATAATTGAAAGATTTTCAAGAGGAAGAAGCGGTATAAAGCGATGCTGTTGACGAGTATGGTAATGTATTGTAGTAGGCATGAGGTGGTTGTGTCAAATCTAGTTGAGGAGGCCGAACTAGATACTTATATGCAAAAGATTGATACCACTCCCATCTTTCAATCGCCTTTTTCCTCGGTCACACACCTTTCTGCTACAAACTCTATGCTCGTGTCGTTACCCCATTAGGCAGGAGGGACCTCCCCATCCCCAACCTCATGTATCCATCACTAGATAGCTTGCTTTGAATACCATGGGTTTCCGTATGCTTGAGTAACAAACGTAATCCCCCGGACCCCGAGTAAGTCATATCTGCCATTGCCAAGTCATTGTGAACCATCATGCCCGTTCTTGCAGACACTCCACATGAGAATGCAATAAGGTCTGAAAGGGGACTCTTGGCTCAAGATATGTGCCTTGTAAAGAATCAAAGATCATCTTTACGAGTCTCTAAGTTGGCTGTAGTTCACAAAAGTCCCGCGATGATCTCTCTGTTTACCCGAATCGTCCATTTTGATAGGTCTCTTGCAACTTCTCGGAATTGGAAGGTACCATAGATGATTCAATATGCCCTTTCCGATCTCATATTGGCCAAGATTATTCAAGGTGGTCTACTAGATGTTGTGCTACCCAGCACACCACCCCCCCAAAAAGACCTCCTATTAGCGGAATTCCATTGTTGCCGTAGTTCAAGTTTATTCTTCCATTACCTACTTAGAAATACATATCTAAATATAAAAATTCCCAACAAATCTGATCTGTTTGTGAAGGCTAGGTAGGCACATAACAGACGTAGCAGGGGGATTCTCAAATGGCCATCGATAAGGTTTTACAAGGCATAGTGTCGCTGGTCGAATCTAGATATTTGATTCCGCCATACCAGGGGATATCTTCTAGCGACGAGGTACTTTATGTTATTGGTGGTCAGCAGCCGGAGATAGTAGAGGAGTCTTACCAATATGACTTTTTCGGAGGCTCGGAGTGCGTCATCATCTATCTTACTTTACAATGTGCCATCAGCAAGTCTTCGCAACAAGCCGGCTTGGGAGGTTAGAAATACGGTCTTCGGGCAGAATTGACTAGCGGTTACAGTTAAATATGGGGCTCGAGCAGACAGCTGTAGATGAGGGCTGCCTGCAAGTGACTATAGCTTGAAGAACAACTTGGCATACGCTAGGCCGAGACAACCACAACAACCCTCTGGTGGCCCCATTTTTGATAGGATAATCAATGAGTACTGAGATTGGACATCAGGTTCCCATCTTGCACCACTCAAGCTCCATATCCGTATCGTTAATATTCAACAACCCATATATCGCAGGGACATACTGACAGTTCTTTCAGCAGAAGTTAGCATTATCAACTTGGGATTGTGGTAACCCCTTGCACGTTCCTTGAGCACACGGACGACGGGATACTACCTAAGGACATTCTGCAAGTCATCAATACTTTCGAAGATTTGCTTCCGAAATTCGAGCCTATCCTCACCTGCAGGTACCCCAACAGTTTTCTTATCGCCAAGGGCCATGGCATAAAAATTCTGTTGTCAAGTCTCCTAGAAGACGATCCAAGGAAATGATAATGTTTCGGTCCGCTCCGAGCCAAGCATTGGTGGATATAACAGCTTACTCGGTGACATTAGTTCGACTGGGCAGCTGAACAAGCCCAACGGTTTCCTATCAATTAACTTTCTATCGTAGATGTCAGCTTCAGTCTTCAGTCCTAGCTGTAGATCGACCAAGCAACCGAGTTGATGCACAGTTCTTGTAGAAAGAGCTTATACGAGGCCAGCCAACTACTTCAAATCAGAGAGCTACTATACCTGTCATGAGGGATTACCTTATAGAGGAATCCTTACTGAGGTTCAACCCCCACTGCCAGCTGTGTTAGAAGCGGGATTTGATCTACATAGGTAACCCCTAAACTAGATAGAGCCAAGGGTATTCTCCGGCTTCCCCGACTTGGCTATTCTCACCTCGAGCGACGACATCGGCGGGTAAGAGATCGTGATGATAAATGCCTAGAGATTGACACCACTTTTCCTCCAATTGTTGCTCCGCTGCTTGTTTCTCAGAAGGAACCGGAGGAACCTTATTAAGGTTTGGGGGCATGTTCATTACTTTTTGACGGGTCGGGCCGCAAGTACTCGAGTACTGTCAAGCCCGCAGGTGTTCGCGAATCGGAGTCCGACCACGAAAATGTAGCATTGACAGGGAAGTCGGTATATAGGTACGGTAGGTGACGAGGGTGCATTGAGACCTCGTACATCTCGTATAACCGAAGTCTTGTCCTTCCTTAGTCTATATAGATGTGTAACTGGAAGTTAACTAAGGAGTTTTAATCATTAGCCTAATTATCAAAACTTGAGAGAAATAAGCGAGGCTAGGCTCGCTAAGGCTGAGCCGGTTGTGATTCGCCCTCAGAAGAACTCCGGTTGTTCGGGTCCACTTCGGTCATGGTCACTTTTCTGGTTTCTATACTCCGTACAGTAGATTAAAAGTATAGTATTAGGTGAGAGGCGTGAACACCTTATAGCTTGGCGTTCGAATTTGTTCCTCCCTACATGCATATCACTGCCGCCAGGCTCGGGACTTCTTGGGCCGAAAGACTTGGCTCTAGACTTGGCATGCACGTCAGGTCGTGTACCATACTGCCATTATTTCGCGCGATTCTTTGTGTCTTACCTCCGTAGATCGTAGATGAGCATACCTACTTTACATATATGAGTTTCTCCGAACCGACTACTCTAGCACAGGATCGGCCATCTTGTTTCCTCTAATCTGCACCTCTGCCGCCTTCTTCGTCGCAGGTTTTTTATTTCTCGCTTTCCCTGGCTTTCAACGTTTCTACTTACTTCATCGAATCATTCGCTCTCACAATGACCACCAACCTTGCGGAAAAGGAGCCAGTTAGCTCAGGAAACAACTCTCCTCTTGAGGTGTCACCGGAGGAAGCTGGCATACCAATGACCTCCACACGCCCCAGACAGAAATCGATAAGAGAATACTTCGCTGAAGAAGTGAAGCTTAGTCATGTAGACTTGCTCATGTTAGTCTGCTGTCTTATTACGGGTTTCGTAGACAGCACACTATACAATGGTATGATCTTGTAACCACAACCATCAGGGCCGACGATGTTAATATGTAGTATAGCTTTCAGCACATTCGTATCCATGCAGACTGGTACTAATACTTTTTTTTTCTCTTCGCTTAATCAACTAACATGTGGATACCTAGGTAATACAATATTCGTAGCACTTGGAGCATCACACCAAAATACACGGCCATACGGCTGGGCACGATCCCTTACATCCATCGCTTGCTTTATAGTCGGATCCTTCTCCTTCGCTCGATTCAACCGACACTTCGGAGCACGACGTCGCGGCACTCTCGTATCCTCCTTCCTACTACAAAGCCTATTCATCCTCCTGGCAGCTGCATTAATCGAAGGAAAAGTTATCAGAGGCGAAGTACCATCCAGAACAACTGATATCAAATGGAATCAACTAGCTCCTATCGCCTTACTAAGCTTTCAATCCGCCGGACAGATCGCAGGAAGTAGAGCACTTGACGTTGGAGAGATCCCAACTATTGTTATTACTAGTCTTCTATTTGATCTCTTTTCAGATACGAATCTTTTTAGTCCTGTAAATGCGAATGTTAAGAGGAATAGGAGAGCTACGGGGTTTGCTTTGACGCTTATTGGTGCTATTATTGGTGGTTGGGTTTCTAAGGCTACTAAGGGTGTGCAGACTATGTTGTTCATTGCTGGTGGAATTAAGCTGGGTTTGACTGTTATATGGGCTTTCTGGTCGAGCGTTTGATGCACTTTCGCGAGTATATAGATAGAGTGCTCTGCCTTCAACGGGGTGATTACAAACCCCTACGGGGAGGGACATTGAAAGCGTTTAGACTAGACGTACACTTATTGAAATGGCATATATAGACATACATTCCTGATGATTCACCACTTGACACTGGTATAGTGACTTTTCAGCTTGACAGTCCCACTTTACAGGTTTACGGAACCCCGGATACGGCCTATAACCAGGTGCCTAAAATGGTATACATGTATATTGTCGTATTGTCGCATCGTCGTATCGTCATATATGCTGCGTTGTGAGGTGTTCTTCTCTACGGGGTACTGGGGTAAAGGGTGGGTTTGAGCTCATTGAAGACCTGCCTCCTTAAATTATGGAGCCTCCATAATATCGTTTTATAGTATATAGAACATCTGTACCTACCTACTCATATACCCATCAGCTGATTAGTAGATCCTTACTTTGACATCGAATATTAACTTATATATTAACGATTGAATTATGGGAATAGGTCATGTAACCGTCCTCCATAAGTGGGCCCATTTCTTCGGAACTTCCTTTGCTCCTTACAGAACACAGAATCCAACACCTTTGCCTACCTACATGTTACTTCCAAAAGCCATTCTGCTCAATGATTTATAAGCCCGGGAGAGTCGCTGAATCAGAATAAGGCAATCACATGCTCTGTCCGCCTTGCAGTACAATATCTACTCACTCAGATCAAGTCCTGCGCAGAGTCGTAGGCGCCATCTCTTAAGCCTGGGCAGAACCACAGCCATCAGTTAAGTGTTGCACAAAGCCGTAACCATCATTTCGAGTTGCGCAGTCCCGTAACTATTGTGCAGAGTCACAAATACATATTTACCAAGTCTCTAGAGTGAGCAACCATTTCGGTGTCAAGTACTTCGGTGACACGCTACCTCGAATCTACATATCCAAAAGCCTTAAAGATCTCAAGTCGAACCTCTCGAGCGAAGCAATCCTCGAACCTCTTGGTATCGAACTCTCAAGCACTACCGCCAAGTCCTACGCAGAGCCGTAAGCGCTATCGTCAAGTCTCTGTTTGTCTTCAAGCAACTACCATCCCCAAATCAGTCGATCCATCACGTCAATCCATCAAGTCAATCGTCTCCCCAAGTCTCTTCCGATTGTGCTCCTCCTCTTCCCCTCCACCGCCCGAATCGAATCGAATTAAGTGGATTATGCGAGCCAAAGTTAAGCTACATTGTAGGGCTTATAGAAGGGAAGGATAGACATATTTTGGGGTGCGATCGTTTAGGGGTGTGTCATTCGGGATACACAAAAATGGGTGGGAACATATATAAAGAGAGCTGTTTTGTCATTTTTAAGATTCTACAGGGTGAACTTCCCATACCTCTTCCGAGGCGTGTTGAATTATAGGAATAGGCCATGCAGTCGCACTCTATAAGTAGGCGTATTTCGGAGCTTCGAATACAGCACCTTTACCTACCTACATGTTGCTCCCAATAACCATTTTGTTCAAAATCAACACAATAGTCACCCTAGTTAACGCCCACACTATCCTGGGTGGCCTAGCTCTGCTAGTATCTAAAGAAGATGTTGAAGAGCTCCCTATTATCTAGAAGGTCCCTCTTGAAGAGCGAGCCCAACAAGCCCTATCCTGCAATTTCCTTAAGTATTAGAGAAAGGGTCTGGAGCAATGACTATGTCATTAAGGAGTCCCACCGCCTGTGTATCGATGCTCAGGGTCTTCTTGTGATTGAGGGGAGCTACGGTAGTGTCGTGAAGGTGTGGAGGGGCCTTGTCAACAAACTCCGGGATAACTTTCCTTCTGAATCTGAGCGGCCAAATCTCTAATTGGAGGCAAATTCTAAGTCCGAGCCAACACTAGTAGCAATTATCGGCACCGCTATCCTTTATATGTTCCATGAAGCTAGCACATTTGTGGATCCTAGACTGGTAGAATTCACCTCGTGGGCTATATTCAACTCTAGGGGCTTTGTGATATAGCATCAAAAGTCGTAGAGTACATATGCAAGAATTTTGTACGTGAAGACATGCATAATAGCGAATGCTGCTTCATTTTTGGGCACTATTTCTGGACTACAAGGGGATACAGGGACAGTTTGTGAGACTTCCTTAGATAATTGACTTCCCCGTTGTGACTGCGGTGTCTATACGAGTACTTATGGACCGACGACGGCAATTAGAAGGTGAGCCGGAAATAACACTACGGAGGAGTTTAAAGTAGAGCATAAATGCAAGGATACCTGTGCTAGATACCTGTAATAAATACGATCCTCCTTGCTTGCTGCGACTTGCAGCAAAGAGTATTAAGGTTAGTTCCGTTTAATCCGAAGGGCGCCGAGAAGCCGCAGATGACATTAGCTAATTAGGGTTGATTAAACGCAGCTAATGGCTGGCGGCACATATCAAGACGTTTCTGATCTCTTCTAATATTTCAGTTTCCACTTCTGAAATAAGTGAAGTTACGTTGCTATTATTTCGGTTGTAGTTGTCAATCTTAATCTCTATGGATTTGGTAAGTTCTAAGTAAGTGATTTTATTTCCTATATTAGTATTTCCCTCTGTTGGCTCCTTGTCACTTTCCCTATGTTACGAGAGGCACACACAAATAGAAAGCACCGAATGTACTTCAATGGGCTTCTATATGGGTGCTATTGTCTCTGTGGAAGAAAGAAGAAGAAGAAGAAGAAGAGAAGAAGCAAGGGCAAGAGCAAGAAGTGGTTGGCTAGTGCCCACGTGACCCAACACCCTACTTGTTCCTACGAATTGAACTTTGTGCCGTGGATTAATGTTGAACTAGCTTCTGAAGAAACAAATCCAACTCTATAATGATAAAATAGGAAAATTAGGTATGATAACCTTATAATCTAGCGTTGATTTAGCATTAGTATCGAACACTGCCTGGTAGTACCAGTGTTCGAGAATGTTAAAGTCTTAAGGATGTAAAAAGATAAATGTACTTTATATCTCAGAATCCATTTAATGAACGCATAAATGAAATTATTAGGAACTAAGCAGTGGCGCCGATTCCGACTTCCCAGTTTATTTAGATTTATTGAACTGCTATCTTATTGCACTCCTCCACCTGTTTTGATGTATCTAGATATCCATGTACAACTTAACCTTGATTGTAGTTCTTAGAAAGGGGTGAATTAAACTAATTCCTTCCACCCTCCCATCCTACTCTACACTCTATACATATCCCTAAATACTCATATCTACCTCAACAAACCAATCAAACAAAGCTCGCTTAGCTCAGTTGGTTAGAGCGTGGTGCTAATAACGCCAAGGTCGCCAGTTCGACCCTGGTAGTGAGCAAATTCTTCAAGTCTATTCTTTTGCAGTTTTTCGCCCTCTTGAGGAGGGGTTCATGGTATTTTTTTCTTCTCCTGGATTTCTGATGAGTGGCGATGTGGAGGAGTTCCTCCTGTTCTTTTTTTTTCTGCTCCCTTTTGTGGACGGTACTCGTACTAGTGAAGTGGTGTAGGTAAGGTAGGTAGGAGGGTCACCAACGACTTGACTCACAGTCCCTTTCTCGATCTCTCACCTCAACTCCAACCCTAACCCCAACCCTAACCCCAACTTCAACTCTACGCCTTCCACAACCACCTCCTCTTCTCAACAGCATCCCAAACCCTAACCCCTAATACACAAACCGCAGCACCAGCAAAAAGACCACCATCAAACAAGACAACCCTCCCATAATTACCCAACAAACTCTCGCCCAAAATCTGTCCACCAACGGGACTCCCAAACATCAAACCCAAGCCCCTAACAAAATAAACAAAGCCATTAACACTAGCATAAGCCTGCAATCCAAAAACCTCAGCGATAGTAGTAGGAAAAAGTGCATTATAACCACCTCCCGCAATCCCATACGTAACCACGAAAAGTAACCACAATAGTTTATTTCCAGCACCGAAAGTAGAGGAAAGCCAGAATCCAAAGACGGAAATGAGACAGAGGAAGATAGTCAAGATTAGAGTATTCTGACGTCCGAATCTATCGCCTGCTATACCAGTCATAATCCGACTTATAGAATTCACCCCATTCGAAACAGCTAATAACGTAGCTCCGAAACTAGCTGAATAACCTAGAGCGACACTATATTCAGAAAGAAAGGTTAAAGGTAGACCATTTCCACCAGCTTGAAGGAAACCAGCTCCTACACTAAAGAGGAAAGCAGGTTTCATGGCTAATGATAAATTTACGTGTGTTGCTCTGTATCCGACGAAACGGGATGGTGATGCTGTTATTGCTATTGGTAGGGAGATTATGATGTTTAGGAAGGAGAGAAGTCGTAGTGTCCATCGGGGTCCGATTGCTGTTAGGAGGTATCGGATGAAGGGGGAGAAGATGAGGCCGCCTATACCGGATCCTGAGAGGATAAGTCCCATTGCGCTTCCGCGGTGAGAGGTGAAGTATTCGGGTGCTGTGCTTAGGATGGGGAAATAGAGGAGTGAGGAGCCGATTCCGTAGAGGAGTCCTTGGGTTAGGAGGAGATGCCATATCTAGTTTTAAATTAAGGTACTTAGTAAGTAAATTGACTTATTTTATTTTATTATAGAGGTATCATCGAAAGAAAAAGATACAATAACGAACCTGTGTACTCAAACTAGCAAGACCAAATCCCAAACTCATGAACAAAACACCCATTACACCAATCCATCTCGAACCCTTAGTACCAGCCCTCGAAATCAAAGGATTAACAAAGATACTACCCGCCCATGTAAGTCCAGATCCTAAAGTACCTACAAATGCAACTAAAGCACCTTGATTTTGAGCAGATGCTGGTAACATGTCTTGAGAGGCCGAGATATAGTAGGATTGAAAGACTCCATATGATTGATTAAATCCAATTGTTATACATATGGTTAGAAAACTTGATATTAGGACGAGGATTTGTCGTTGTCGGGTTATTGGACGGAGATCACTACTAGTTGCTTGATCACGTGGGTACTGGGATACCGTTTGGTGCGTGTTCGCTTCTGCATCATGGTGGTCTAGTGATGATGCATCTATAGGTGCAAGTGGTATTGATATGGTTGTGGTTGACATGACTTATTTTCGTTATCGTTAATTCGGAATAGCTTCTGTGAGCATAACTTCATCTGGAGCCCCAACCTTGGCAGAGGAGAGAGCGGGAAATTTTCATATATTTATACCCTTGAAAATTGCTGACTGATCTGATCGACAACGCCATAGACGCCGGGCAGTAGTGGGATATATGCGGTTTATTCCCGTACCTCGCGCTCTGCTCTGCGCCGACCAGTTCATGAATCGCTTAATCGGCTAAGATTTATAAACTCGGGACATGTCGGCGAGGGATTCATCATGGATTAAGCGATTCATGAACTATTTCTCTCTCCCAAACCCTCTGAAGAATTGGAGTCTGATAATGATAACAACGATCCTACTAATAGCAAGTTGCAAAAAGGAGTAGATTCGCAGAAACGAAAAGGCTGGATGAAGCCTAGAGAGATAAACGTAACTAGTATATGCCGCCGGACAAGGAATACTCCGTAATGTTGGATAAGACACTACTAATGTGTGGGCCGGGAATCTCTTCTTACTTGATCTAAAAGGAAAAGAGATATTCGAATTGAAGAAATAGCTCTACATCATAGCCCTTTGGTACCCTCACATTTACTGCTTAACTTCAACGCTAGTAGTGACGTCCGCTGGAGTAGCTTCCTCAATTTCCTCCGGGTCATCAACTACCTCATTATTTGTCATAACGAAACTCGCTAACGCAGCAACCACAATCTCAGCTAACGCCAAGTAGAAAACACCTCTCGTCGCTTTCATATACACTTCCACAACAGCCTGCCTTTGAGCGCCCTCTAAAGTTTTCAACGCTTCGAAATTTGCTGACACATCAGCTAGAATGCTTGGATAATCCGCCAATAGCACGCGCAGGTCACCGATGGAGATCTTTTCGAAGACTGTTGATGCTAAGGTGATGCCTAGTGCTAGACCGGTGGATTCCACAGTCCAAGATGCAGCCTGAATGACCACTTGTTGTGGTTCGGGGACTGAGGTGAGGACCCCCATTAATCGGGTCACTACAGCACCGCCATTGCCGATGCCGATGAGTGTTACATAAAGAAAAATGGCGTAAGGAGGTGTGTGCTGCGTCATGGTACAGAGTGCTACCACCCCCAGTACGTAGCAAATCTGCACGGGAATGTTGACATAGAAGTATCGAGCCGTTCGCTCAACGATGAACCCTGCTATGAAGGAACTTGTTGCTATGCCTGCTGCCATTGGTATGAATCGTAAACCGCTGGCACCGGTGCTATATCCGAGGACTTGTAAATAAATAGGTACGTAGAAGATTATAGATACGTTGGCGGCGCTGGCGAAAAAGAAGGAGACCTGGGACGCGGAAACTGTGCGGTGGAGCATATTTCGGAGAGGAAGAACGGGGTTGGTTGCTTTGAGGTAATCCCAGAATAGGAAGACGAGGAGGCTTAGCAAGGCAATAACGAAGCAGACGATTACCATGGGGCTTGCCCAACCGACACTGGTTCCTCCTGAGTTTAATGCAAGCTGAAAGAGCACTAGTGCTAGTACAAGAGTGAAGCCCCCGAGATAATCGATATGCCTGAGGAGGGAGGTGCCCGTCTTGACTTGAGGGATCTTTACGACGAAGAAGACCATGATGCCGTTGAGAACTATGATGGGCGGTTGGATGAGAAATGCCCACCGCCATCCAATAGCCTCATTGATTCCGCCTCCATAGATACCGCCAAGCGCAAAGACTACTCCATAGCAGATGTTACCAAGACCTTCAATCAGAGCTCGTTTTCTCAAGGGCACCATATCAGTCTCGACGAAAGCCGTAATGCTGACGATTGCACCGCCACCCATCCCCTCTATAATACGGCCCAGCAGGAAAACTCCAAGGTTCGGTGCGAGACCGCATAGCAATGTTCCTACAGCAAAGAGAGTATAGCAGACCATAAGTCCCTTTCTACGTCCGTATATATCTGTCAAATGCCCACTCAGAGGTTGAGATACTGAAGCTCCAAGTGGGAATGTTGTTTGTATCCATGATAGCTTGGACAGCGAGTTATAACTGGATGAGATAGGACCGGAAATTGTACCCAGCATTGTATCATCTATATTCAATTAGCATTGCTGAAGTAGCTATCAGAAGCAGTGAGTAAACTCACCCAGTACAACAAGCAGAGTTCCTAACCATAAACCCGCCAATATCACTATCAGACGAGCTGTTGATGGTTCTCTACTTGGAACTACTTCTGCTGAACTTTCAACATTTTCATTTGGGGCATCTTTCGCATTCGGTGTTTCAATGCCACTGGTATTGGAGGGCATGTGATGACTATCTTCCGCAGAAGGCTCACTTTCGACAACCTTTTCCATGATGAGAAACGGAAGAATGAGGTCAAGTCAAGATTTAGCTAGCATCAGACAAGCACTGGAACGAGCGTTAAGCATCTGAAAGCTGCCATGGAAATGGGCTGACTGATACGACTCCACTACCACGATGGGCGTCCGTCCGTACCTTACCTTGTAAGCCGTTGATCACACCTGGAGGGGAGAGAGACCGAACTTCTACCATGGAGAAAAGAGCCGCTGGAGATAGTCAATCTACCCACCACACACTCTTCGATGACGAATAGTAATCATATTGGGGTACTAACAGCTCGAGTAGGCGGCCGTTAAAGGCGCTACCAGCCCAGCTTTCAAACGCCCCGGTTGATTGTATGGTTCGCAGCTGCCTGTCGCTCAAAGAGAAAGAGGCACAGGAAAGATTGACGTACGTCTCGAGTTTAAGAGTTGGTAAGGGAGGTCTCGAGATATCTTTTCTGGAATTCTGGTTTGCCAATCTCGAGCGAGAGCGGTGGTATTGTGTCATTCGTAGGTGTCATAAAGCCTTTACCACTGTGGCACAGCACAGGCAGGACGTGGTACAGTAGCAAAGTAGCTGCATTTTGCGTGTCTATCGGTCTATCCCACCTGGGGTGCCGTGGCACAGTATGATCCCGGGGGCCAAGGAGGGAGGGGCCGATGCGTGTCTGGCCCGTAATCGACTGTACAGCGGATTCTGAACACGGAGGGCCTTTCCTCTTTCAGAGAATTCAGATATGGATCTTGTATTGGATATCTCATTATCCCAATCATTAATCTGGATTTTGGAGGCCACCCTGGCAGCCGCGGGTAGCATCTTGAAATCTTAGAGTATTCCCCGCTGCAGAACTGATGAAGCTATTCCCCAAACGCCATATAATTTGCATCACGTGGCACTCAGTGGCCCCAGTAACTTGGGAAAGCGGCAGCAAAATAATTCACTATCCAGTACCAAGTTACCAGGTTACCAAGTTACCAGGTTGGATCTAGAACCAACTCCAAAACCGTGGCTGACGTATGGCTGCTCAATCCTTCCAGGTATCTCAAGTCGCTCAAATACAACTTCAGCCATTGAGGGTCAATTGCAAGACATGCTATGGATGCCGCTTTTCTTCGTCCAAATTTCTAATTTCAACAACGCGAACCACCCAACCGCATGATACTACTCCACGCCGTCGTCTATCAAGCAGGTATAGATAAGAGCTAGATTTGAATTCTGTCATTCGACATTTTCTAGTTCCAATCGCAGGAGTGCATTCCACCATACCTCCTCCTCCCAACACTCAACCTCCCCACCACGCAATCTACAATGCAATCTACAAGCTCCACGATTTGCGATCTATAATAGAACTTCACAGCCTACAGACATTCGAATAGTCAAGTCGATACTATATACAGTTAGTCTACTAAACGCGATTTCGAATCCCTTGCTGTATATTACGTAGGCGCGCATTTACAATACCTCCTTGTCCTGCAATATCCCCCTTGCGCGATCTACGATACAACTTCTATAGACATCTATAAGTAGTCGTACATTCGAGGGTGAATCGCAGCTAGTCTACCATTCGCGATCCACTTATACTACCTCTGTATTCAACACTGAAATCTCCCCTTGCGCGATCTATAGTCTAGCTCTAAGATACGATACTTAGCTATTCGCGAACAAGACTATAACCCATCTTCTGTGATCGATCTACATCCCTTTTCTACGAAAGTTGAATCTACTACTAGAGTTGGTGGGTATATTGATACTACGTTTAGTGTAACTTGAGATTTTGTTCTTTAGTAGAATCCCCTTTAATACAATCTTGTAGAGATAGCGGAGATAGAGAATAATACAGAAGAGGAGACTAATGAGGCTAGAGGTAACAGTGAATAGAACGTGGACGGGACTTCTTAGATAATTACCACTAGTAGTTCGTATATACAGCCTAACCTAAAACAGAGATCTCCTACGCCGGCTAATACGGAGGTGAGCGACCTACTAAAAGATATCGTAGATAGTCGGGATGAACGATAGATAATAAGGGGAGGAGGTTTAAGTATACTAGATAATACTTTTTACGAAAATAAGGGTTGTCTATTTTTAAGATATACAAGAGCTACTATCGTAAACGGTTTATAGATTATAGTTTAGGAATTCATTGAAATAGAAGAGTATTTAATATAATATCTATAAGAGGAAAAGTATAATAGAAAGTCTTTATTTAACCTCTAACTATTAAATAAATAAGAAGACTTTAATTAAAAGTAGTATTACTAGTACTAACTTTAATAGTCTATATAAGAGAAGATTATAGAGAAGTTTAGTTAACTAGGTTAAGATCGTAAAGGAGGTTTAAAAGTACCTAGATAGTAGAGAAGCTCTATACTCGATAGTCTCTTAAGTATAATATACTAAAAAATAAGGGATATAGTTTAAAAAGTTTAAAGAGAAAGTTATTAGAAGAGATAATATATATCTCTTATAAAGAAGAGTATAGTAAGATCTAGAAAGCTTAGAGTAATTAATAGACTAATATCTCTAGTAAAGAGAAGAAGAATTAGAATAAGAAAGTTTCTATTTTAAAATTACTATCTAAGTATCTTAGTAGATATTTAAGGTTATATATAAGATAGTAAAATATTTAAAGTATATCTTAATAGGTTTATAGATTATAATATAAATAATAAACTAGACTTAGAGACTATATTATTTAAAAGATTAAGAGATATTCTAGTAGATTTATTAAACTTTAAAGGAAAGGATAGTTAATACCTTTATAATATTATATATACTATAATAGATACTACTTTAATATATATCCTAGTAGATAATATAAAGATATTATAGATATTTATTATTAATTAATAGAAGGATAATAATAAAGAGTTAAAGTTACTATTATAAATAAGAGTAAACTAGAGAAGGAATTCTTCTAGTATTAAATACTCTAGTTTCTCTATTTAAGATAATATCTATAATTTAAATTATAGTTAGATTTATTATTTTAAAGAAAAGTAATAGTAGTTATAATTTAAGATAGAGATTCTATAGAGTATAGATAAATCTACTTCTTCTAAAATATATAATAATTCTATTAATACTTTATAAATTCTAATTAAATAAGTTATATATATCTTTAATATTTATATACTACTCTTATATAAAGATAGTATAATAAGTAACTAGTATCTAGATTAGAGTAAACCTAGTAAGGTATTATAGTTATTAGATAATCTTAATCTAAAACTACTCTAAGGTAATTATTAATTATTACTAACTTAGTATTATAAACTATAATAAGACTCTTAGTCTAAGGCTTAGCTATAGACCCTAAGGGACTTAGTATAGAGAACTATTAGTTTATAAGATAAGGAGGTTATATAATAAGTATTATATAATAAGGATAGAATTATTAAGGATTATTATAATCTATAGGATTATTAGAGATTATTATAATTAGAAATAATCTATACTTATAAAGGTTCTATATAAGTAGATAGTTATTCCCTCTTAGATAGAAGCTTTATACTTAACTTAAATATAGTATCTTTATATATACTTAGTAACTAGTAATCTTATTACTTCTTAACTTAGTAATAGTATTCTTACTTTATTATTTAAACCTAATATTATTATCTTTTAATTAATACTAGACTTAAAGATATATCTTATATTATACTTTAAATACTAATCTATAAGATACTAGTATATATATTAAGTTAAGTAATAATATCTATAATAAATAATAGTTTATATACTACTCTCTAGATAATAATAACCTTAGTAGAAGAAATTAATAAGAACCTAAAGTATAAAACCATTGATCTATTTAGTAAAGAATAAAATAAACTTTATAAATTCCTATTATAACTCTAACTATATATTATATTCAATAGAGAATACTTTTAATTATAGATAGAGTAAGTTCTTTAGATAGTTATACTACTAGAAGAAAAGACTATAAACTAAATTAAAGGGTTTCTAGAAGATTACCTTTAGAATACTAACTTTTAAAGAGAAATTAAGGATAATATAAAAGATATAATTATAAAAATCTTTAGTTTATAGAAAGGGTTCTTAGAAGAAATTAAGTTAAACTTTAGAGTAATAGATAAAAAGAAAAAAGTAGAGTAAACTATTAAGGTATTATAATAGAAAGAGTTAGTTATAATATATATCTAAGACTTTTAATACTACTCTACTAGGACTAAGTAGAGAGATAATACTTTATAATACTAATATAAGAAAGGGTTAAAAGATATAGTAAAGGATAAACTCCTAAGGTAGTAAGGAACTATTAATACCCTAGAGGATCTTATTAAGACTACTTATAAAATTAATAATATATAGTATAAAAGAAGTATAAAAAAGAAAGAAAAGTATAATCCTAGATATAAAAGATTAAATAAAGATAAAAGTAGGATAGATAGAAATATTAACTATAGAGATCCTATAGAACTAGATATTATATTTTAAAAAGAAATTTTACTCTAAGATAGAAAGAAGTATATAGATAACTATATATATTTTAATTATAGAAAATCTAGATACCTTACTTATAACTATAAGAGTAGAGGAAGAAGCTACTACTTAGGAAGAAGAGGTAAGTTTAATACTATAGAATAGAAGGGTTATAATAGACTAATATAACTATATACTATAGAATAAGAGTTATTAAAAGAAGCCTTTAAAATACTTATACTTAAGATACTTATATTAGAAGAAGAGTTTATAGAGTTAAATAAATTTAAAGAAGAAAATAAACTATAGAAAAATACTATTATATTAGTAGAAACTATAGAGTTACTAGAAGAGTCTAAGAAAATAAAAGATAATAATATAAAAGAAATAATAGTATTAGAGTATAGATAACTATAAATCCTATTAGAATAATTATCTATTATAGAGGTCTTTAAGGAATTAATTAAGGAATATCTAAGGAGAAAGATAGAACTTACTAAGTAAGGTCTTAATATAAATATAAAGATATAAGTTAAATACTTAGAAGATATCTTATTTAAGATAACTAARTATAAATATTAATTATATAAACTAGAGAAAATAATTAAGATATAAGTTAAAGAGGTTATAATAAGAAATAGAATATTAGTTATCTATAGTTAATAATATTAGAATAAGTTAACTAGTAATATTAACTTTTAAAAGTAATTAAACTAAGTTTATAAAATACTTAAGAAAGAGAGGAATAAGCTTAATATAAAGATTATAAAACTTAGAGTAAGAGAGGATATAATAAGGATTAATTACCTCTAATATACTTAATTATTATAGATAGTCTACTATATAGATAGTTATACTATCTACTACTCCTCTAAGGAGGGATTAGATTATTAGCTAAGTAGAAGGAAACTTATCTATTAGACTAATATATCTTATATATCTAATAAAGTAACTTTAATCCTAGAAGCTTTATTATTAAAAAACTAAAAGACCTTAATAGTAGAAGACTATTATTAAGTAATTATAAAGAGTCTAGGAATCTATATAATAAGAAGGAATTATATATAATAGAAAAAGAATAGTAGCTTTTCCTAGTAGTTTAGTTAAATAAATAAGTACTATAAGTAATAGTAGACTTAGATATAATAGATAATTTTATTAATATAAGTATAATACTAGATAAAGGATTTAAGATTCTAATAAAGTAGGAATTATATTATCTAAGTATTATTAATAAGGAACTAATTAGATTAAATAAAGGAATAATAATCTATAAAACTAATTAACTAATTATAAAAATATTAAAAGGATATACTAAAGAGATATAACTAGATCTTATTACTTTAGGGACTTATTTAATAATTCTTAGTATACCTTAGTTAAAGACTTATAATCCCTAGATTAACTAATAGAAGGAGTAGATTATTATAAACTAATACTAGTATATTAGTAACTATATAGTACTTTTAGGAGATAAGATATCTCTAGACTAAGAGGAGTTATATATAACTTCTAATAAGCTAGAGGACTTAGTCTAAGTCTCTATATTAAAGTAAATACTAATAGTATATAAGGAATATAAGTTATTATTCTAGGAAGGATCTAGGAATAAGATACTTCTAGAGTACTAGTTATAGAACTATAAGATATCTATTAAGTTAGAAAAGAGTCTAATATTTAAATTTATTTATTAACTCTTAGAGAAGGAGTTAAGTAGTCTTAAAATATATATTAATAAAAACCTAAAGAAAGAATATATATAACTATTTATATTACTAGTAGTAAGTTTAATCTTATATATACCTAAACTAGATAGATTACTATATCTATATATAAACTACTAATAGCTTAATAGTATTATTATTAAGAATAGATATCTACTACCCTTAATTAATAAGTTATATAATAGGATATAAGATATTAAAATCTTTATAACTCTAGATATATAAGGAGTATATAATATTATCTAGATAAAGGAAGATAATAAATAGAAAATAATATTTAAGATATATTATAGTTTATTTAAATATCTAATTATACTATTTAAACTAATGAATATACTAGTATTATACTAAAGGATAATTAATAAATAATTATATAAATATTTTAATATCTTTATAGTTACTTACTTAGATAATATACTTATCTTTTCTAAGATAGAGAATAAGTATATAAAGTATATTAAGAAAGTACTAGAGAAGCTTAAGAGAGTAAAGTTTCTTATTAAACTAAAGAAATATAAGTTCTATAAAATAGAACTTAAGTTTCTAGGATTTATTATAGAGATTAATAGAATTAAAATAAATATAACTAAGGTTAATATAATACTTATCTAGCTAGAACCTAAGATAGTTAAAGAGGTATAAGTCTTTTTAGAGTTTATAAACTTCTATTAAAGATTTATTAAAGACTACTTAAGAGTTACTTAATTATTTATAAAACTTATAAAGAAGGAATAGAAATTTAAATAGAATCTAAAAGCTTAGAAAGTATTTAATATACTTAAATAATAGTTTATAATTATACTAATACTAGTTATTTTTAATCTAGAATAATAAATTATCTTAGAAATAAATATATTAGATTTTACTATAGAAGTCTACTTAGGATAACTTAATAAAGATAAGAAATTAAGACTAGTTATATACTACTCTTAGAAAATAATACCTATAGAGTTAAACTATAATATATATAATAAGGAACTATTAATTATTATAGTTACTTTTAAATAATAAAGAGTCTATTTAGAAGAGTTTAATTATCTAGTCTAGATATAGATAAACTATAAGAATCTTATATTATTTATAATAATAAAGATCTTTAATAAAAGATAAGTTAGATAGTTTAAGAAGCTATTAATATATAACTTTATTATCTTATATAGAAAAGGATCTAAGAATATAAGAATTAATACTCTAAGTAGATAATAAGATTATATAAGAAAATTAATAGAAAGACTAAAAGTAATACTTAAGTAAAATAAAGAAAATCTAAAATATAACTATAAGCTCCTAGTTATAATATCTATAGTAGAAGATAAGGATCTAGAGGATAAGATTAAATAAATATATAATATAGATAAATATATCTCTAGGATTATTAAAGAACTAATAATAAAGTTCTTAAATAATTAAATAGGATTATTATAATTTAAGGGATTAGTCTATATACTAGTAAGAGTATAAAGAGAGTTTATATAAGAATAATACTTATTACTAGTTTATAGATATTAAGGAATTAATAAAACCCTTAATTAAATAATATAAGATTATTACTTTCTAAGTATAAGGAAGTAAGTAAAGTAAGTAGTTATAGAGTATAATCTATATAATAAAAGTAAAACTAGTAGATACTTACTATATAAACTATTATAGTTACTACTAGTCTTAGAAAGAGTATAGAGTTTAATTATATTTAACTTTATTATTAAACTATTACTTTCTAAAGAACTAATAATAAAGATTATTTATAACTCTATTTAAGTAGTTATAGATAGATTAACTAAATATAGATACTTTATACTATATAGAGAAAGTAGTAATATTAAAGAATTAATATATATATTCCTAAAAGTTATTATAAGCTAGTATAGATTATTAGAAGAGATTATATTAAATAAAGATAAACTCTTTATATTAAAATTCTAGATATTACTTATAATATAGTTAAGAGTAAACTATAAACTCTCTATAATATTCTATCTATAGATAGATAAATAAATAGAATATTTAAATTAAATATTAGAATAATACTTATATAGTTATATTAATTAATAGTAAGATAATTAGATAGAACTATTATTATTAGTATAATTTATATATAATAGTACTAAGAGTAAACCTATTAGGATATTATTATTCTTTATAAATTATAGATTTCAACTAGAAGTATATTAATAA